>OX465590.1:40388217-41060717 GCA_950022655.1 Alentia gelatinosa | reverse complement strand
TGTGAAGGTCAGTGGTGATTAGATAGAAGCAGGGAGAGGTGTGAGAGTTACCTTGAAGCCGTGGTCGTTCATGTTGAGGATGATGTTTTGGCCCATCACGGCCAGCCCGATGAGGGCGATATCAGCTCTGTGAGAAAGACACAATAACATGGTCAACTAATATCCACTCTAACAAAGACACAAACAACATGGTCAACTAATAATCAAGTCTGTACCAAAGACACAAACAACACAGTCAACTAATATCTGCCCTGTAACAAAGACACAAACAACACAGTCAACTAATATCTGCCCTGTAACAAAGACACAAACAACACAGTCAACTAATATCTGCCCTGTAACAAAGACACAAACAACACAGTCAACTAATATCAACTCTGTAACAAAGACACAAACAATACAGTCAACTAGTATCAACTCTGTAACAAAGACACAGACAACACAGTCAACTAATATCTGCCCTGTAACAAAGACACAAACAACAGTCAACTAATATCAACTCTGTAACAAAGACACAAACAACATGGGAAACTAAAATCAACTCTGGTAGACCGAATAAGCGATGAATAAATGGTTATATATCAAAATCGATCAACATCATGCAATTTGTGATTTTTATGGCCTTGTATATTTGCCGATGAAGAATCACATTTACCTAGAAATGAAATAGCCCAATAGTTTAACAAGTACAACTCAAGAGTTTGAAACAATCCCATTATTCTGATTCATGTAAGTTGACGCGCCCTTCGTGATACTTGTACCTGCAGTAAGACTCCTGAGGTGAATTATGCAGTTTCCTCGCCTACATACTATAACGTGCGACCCTGGGGCCCGATGAATAACCTAGGCTCGTACATGAAGACCCTTTTCTGTACCACGTACAAGGGTTATCTTTTAATAATATTTAGCTTCGTTCACTAAGACTAATATGACTAATAAGGAACTAATTGGCTAAAATTGGTGACATCATCCCCCATTGAGTCTTTCTCTACAATACTCTATGGGCGTTGAGTACGATTGTTTGTTTGTTTGTTTCTATTTTTTTTACATCTCGGTAGGCTAGTTACGTCCTTTTGAGAAGTCCTTTTGAGTACGAGTTTCCAATATTAAGTCTATCGAGAAAAATACCAGGGGTGAAATAAAGTCTTATCCGTCCACAAGGTCGTCAATAAGTGTTGAATTAAGTTGACCCATATCGTCCCTTGGTCTTTATGGCGTACAGAAAAGGGTCTTCATGTACGATCCTAGATTATTAAACAGGCCCCAGCATTTTCGCCAAAGGTGCTGCCTCTGGTGGGCCACCTGCGGAATGCGGCCGCATGTCATTTGCGTTATTAACAGTTCACACCGGATGTCTGAAGGCATTGACCTCGGAGAACACCGCGCTAGTCGGCGGTGGTGCCGCAGGTTGGTTTGGGCTTACATAACACTGTAGAAAGTACCACAGGGGGAAGAGAATATACAAAATAAGGCTTGAATAGGGGCATATCAAATGTACCAATTGACCCAATGGTCACAGTGCGCTCGTATATTCACTACATTTTTATACTGCACCCCTAGCAGCAGGTAGTATTTCATAGACATTCGGCCATAGGTATGTAATAATAAATGTTATTAATCTGCCCGCAGGTTGATGTAATAGCCAGCTGATATCAAATTTACAAACTTGTTCTGAATTGTTTATTGACAATTCCAATTTCTACAATTCATCTCTAACATAGTGAATGTTAGAGATGCATGCGTCACGTTGGACTTTGGCGTACGGTCACTCCTCGTGCAATGCTTGCCAAATTGACTCTAGAAACGTTGTATTTATAGCAATGTAATTGTTGACGTTAGAAAGATTCTCCCTGTACTCATTCATTGGTAGCATCGTGCTGGTAAAGCATACCACCCCAAGCCTGGGACAAAGTAAACACTGACACCTAGACCCAGGCACCACGACCCTGGTAGCAGGCAGGGTACTTTATACTGGGGTGATAGGTTATATTCTGCTCTGAGACCAGCAAGGCACGTTCGTAACCTATTTTTATTTCAAAATATTGCTAGTCCCACTAATAGTAACAACAACCGAGTTATACACCAATGAGTACAGTTTCTATACTCGCTGGTTACATTAGCCCCAACCAGGGGTATTTTTTAATGATAAAATGATGCATCATGATAATATTTTTTTCAACATCTCATAATTTCTATCAGCTATATAAGGTGTTGGGGGGGGGGGGGGGTGAGTCTTCTCCACGGGGTCATTAAGATTCCTACCCTGAAGAAGGCAATATCTCTGTAGCAAAAACTAGAATAATGATAGATTAAAGACTTGGCAATAACAACTATATGGCCGATGCTAGTTTGGAAAAAAATTAGAATATGATGGAAGCCAGTCTCAACATCATATTCGGAAACTGATTGTATTGAAAGGTCAACCTTTAAAAAGAGTGTTGTCAACCATATAGGAAGTTGGACATTTGTTTGGTTTGTGGCATTTGTCCAATTATCATCTTATACATGTGTATATATTTTGTTGTATTGAAATTTCGCCAAGGCAAGTTCTGTTTCATGTACATGTATAATATTTGGAAGTGGTTACTCCGTAGATGAGACACATAAGGTTTATAGAAAGGATGGGTAATGAAAAGAATGAATAAGATACGAGTGGTGGTTGATAATTAAGATAAACTGTTGACTAAGCTCAGCATGGATATTATACATCAAAGAGTGTTTAGTGCTTGGTCAACGACCGACAGAATCAAAATGCTATGATTTCATCTGTGATCCTCAAGGTTTCAGCATAAAGATCAAATCGGCAAGAACATTCAAAATACAAGAGAAACTAGGTATACACTGCACCCTTGCCGATTATTCGATACCGACGTACAGTTGGTGGCACCACTGGCCGCCTTTTCGAGGAACACAATTAATCGGTGCGGTTTTCGTCTGCCAGTGTAAAATGGCTCATACAGAGCGTGCGGCGGTTTGTGTAAATATCGTCGTCCTCCATCACAGAGTGATGCTTACTGAAGCTCCACACACAGACCGAGAACGGTACATGGTCATCTCGGCCCCCTCGGCATCTCGGACCCCTTTTTGTGCGGTCATCTCGGCCCCTCGGCATCTCGGACCCCTTTTTGTGCGGTCATCTCGGCCCCCTCGGCATCTCGGACCCCTTTTTGTGCGGTCATCTCGGCCCCCTCGCAGCCGCGTTTCACACTCCCGCTTTCACGGGTTAAGGATAGGGTTAATGTTAGGGTTAGGGTTAGGGTTAGGGATAGGGATAAGGTTAGGGTTAGCATTAAGGATAGGTTTGGGTTAGGGTTAGGGATAGGGTTAGGGATAGGGTTAGGGATGGGGTTAGGGATAAGGTTAGGGATAGGGTTAGGGATAGGGTTAGGGTTAGGCTTAGGCTTAGGCTTAGGGATAGGGTTAAGGTTAGGGTTAAGGTTAGGGTTAAGGTTTGGGATAGGGTTAGGGTTAGGGATAGGGTTAGGGTTAGGGTTAGGGTTAGGGTTAGGGTTAAGGTTTGGGATAGGGTTATCACACATGTTTTGTCAGGTTCTTTATTGTGGATAATAGACAAATAATATAATACAGCAGAGCTGGGAATCCGTACCCGTGAAACAGGTGCCTTAGGGGGTCCGAGATGCCAAAGGGGCCGAGACATCCGGGAATCCCTAGAACTACCAGCTTGTCTGAATGCTAGAGACGTTCAACTAAAACCAGGCACCCATTGCACTCTGCTTCTTTCCCAATATCACAGTGAACAGCACTTAGATAGTGAAGGGATCCCAGGTTTTGCAGAAAGCTGGAAGTCTGTGTGACCACTCTAGCCTTTAGGCCGCATATATAATGTGTATGAGTACGCTCTAAAAACACATGGCACTTATCCTATTTGGTTGTTTCGGTAGTTTAACGGCCAATTTATTCAATTAGACCTACTTATCCTACCCTTCACAGAGTCCGCTATTGGCATCTGAAACCCAACACGTGGCACAGCAATTACCAATCTGTTCACCCTCTTGGTCGCGTCGCCTCCTCGTGGTGCAAACTGGATATGCTTGCATGCAAGCATATCAAAAGCAACCGGAGTGGGGAGTTAGCTCATGGGTAAAGAGCACTGGACTTGTAATACCAAGGTTGTAGGACTTTGTGGGTTTGAGTCCCACTGCAGCCATTCTTCTCCTTCATTCCCAGCAGTGGTAGATTTACTGCTATATCAAAGGCTAATCTTTCTCATACCATGTCTATGTGGTGTGGGAAGTAAAAGAACTCTCACCTCGGTAAATGTGTAGGGGTGAGATTTCTACCTAAATTCATCACATAGATTCGATCACCACCCTTGTGGTGTAAAAGAACCTTGAGAAAGTCTGGTGAGAACCTGCAATGGTTAACTGGACGTTAAATCAAACCAACAAACAAACAAACGTGGCACTCCCCTGCCATGTGGCTCCGAAAAGTTGAGCAATGCAATATCACAGAGGTCCCCCCCCCCCCCTCCCCACCCGAGTTGTGGCGAAATCTCAAGGATAATATTGCAACTCCCTTGAACCCCTAGCGGATAACAGAGGAATCCGGGTCAGCTATGTGCCTTATGACCCATGCGTATACTGAATCATGCGTTGGATAAGTCGACTGTTTTGGCAGTGGTCTATCACTTTTCCCTTCCTATCTCTGTATATTCTGCTAACCGGTAACACTATCGCCAACTAACCGTTGATGGCAGAGGAGGCGGTTTTCTACCATCTCTGGCTAATTCTCACCTAAAATATACTCAAATAAATCATGTTGATCGACTCAGTA
Source organism: Alentia gelatinosa (assembly GCA_950022655.1). NCBI lineage: Eukaryota > Metazoa > Annelida > Polychaeta > Phyllodocida > Polynoidae > Alentia > Alentia gelatinosa. The sequence continues at coordinate 41,055,923 of OX465590.1, read as the reverse complement.
GTACAGACAGTGCCCTTGAAGTACTCTTATCTTGCTCCTATCTTGTTTACTTTCATAGATAAATAATTTCTACTTGTCTTGTCACTTTCTGATTTGTTAAGCCGTGAGCTTACTGCAGTATCTTTGAAGTCGGAGCAGCATTCTGAATCATCCCATTACTTACATCAAAAGTAACGTTTTGCAATCTTTTTTTTCTAAATTTTAAAATACAAGACATTAGCATCTAAAGGACTCGACTTGAGCGTAACAGTCAACCCATTCGCAATACCTTACAGGAATTTTTACCAAAAAGGCGCCCCTAATTTAAACACAGATCTGCCACGATTGTATGACTTTGAAATTGTCTGATCTTACCACAACTTGATCTTGTCTGGTCTCACCACAACTCACGTACAAATGTATTACATTTTTTCCAACTGCGAGAGACAGTTTGTTTGTGTAGTTTAACGTCCAATTTGTTCAATAAGACTTCGGCGAGAGAAAGGTTAGTGATACCTCTAACGGACCGGAAAAGTACCACTTACACAACTCAAGTATTATATTCCCTAACCAAAAAGGAGATGTACTTATATAAAACGTCCTGACCATCCTGTACAAGCCACAAAACGAGATGATAATTTACGGTTCGTACGGAACGAGGCGTTTATGCCGAGTTCCGTACGAACCATAAATTATCATCGAGTTTTGTGGCTTGTACAAGCATGGTTGGACGTTATATATTTACTATATACCCGAAATTAAGAAGAATTATTACTTCATTTTGGCCTAACTACTGATATCTTAGTCAACGTGTATGGGAAGGTGTTCCGTATTTTCCCGTACGGAACACTGTTCCGTACAGTATATTTTACATTATGTGGCGAAACGGTGCGAATTTACAGTAAATACGGCATGGGTATATAGTAAACTGTAAAACGGCATATAGTTATTCAGTTATTGGGTGGCCATTTGTCCCCCAATATTAATTGGTATTCCACCGGGCATACTGAGTGGTGCCGTACGGGCCATGGAACTGTTAACAGCTGTCAGGCGGATATATGGTGGTGGAGCAGGGCACATGGCGACCATACAACCGACATATGGCCAAAATCTGTTAAAAGTTGATAAAATAGCATTAACTGGTTGCCTGCTGCCATCGCATTTTCGGTGGGCATATGGGTGCTGTCGTCAAATGGGCCTCACTATAAGCATGTTTGGAAGAGGTCTGGTGAATTGAAATCTGGCCTATCCAGTGGAACACACCCTTAAACAAAACACCAGGTACCCGGTGTGCATAGCAATGGGTTATCATATATTTTGTTTGTTTGGTTTAAAATCCAATTGGTTCAATTAGTCTTACTTTGGTTTGGATTATTACATAAGTTTCCCATTGACTATTCTGGCACAATCGTCATGGGTCACAATAGAGGGAAACTATGTTACGGTGAGCAAAAGTTCAATGTTACGAGGTAAGGCTTGGAAAAATTAATTTTTCCAAGCCTTACCAAGTAACTTTGACTTTTGCTTACCGGTACTTGGTTTCCCTATTCCTATATACCTTCAAATATCGATAAAAATGCTTAATTCTTTACCTGAAACACTTCCGAAGAAAATGGCCACCCTTATCGAGTAACCACAACACTATTGTTTCGTCCCGCTGCTGTATTGTATCACGTGATCAGAGCGGGACGAAAACGTCAGAGCGGGACGAAAACATGAGAGCGGGACGAAAACGTCAACCTCGACACATAACTTATTTTTAATGCACCCCCCAGCAGCGGTATGTAACTCTAGTTAGTTCAATAATGGGTATATAGGAATAAAACTTCCTCACTCTCCTGTCGGATAACCTTGGAACTATGGTTCACCCTGTGCCCTATATTCTTGAGTATCGACATGACTTGAGTTTAGAGTTGCATGGAACGTCATGGCTCCTCTGTCGGATGACTTGGCAACTATGGTTCACTCTGTGCCCTATATTCTTGAGTATTAGCATAATTACATTTCCCTGAGCTTACAAGAAATGATTTCCAGACTTTATCACAGCTCGTACCACTCCTGTCACAGCACATCAGAGACGAACATGAAATGGGGTTATCTCCCGTACTTCATCCACGTGGGACACCTTTAATCTAAGGAAACACTTGAAACGAGAAAAAAGATCAGACAGCTTAGCTTTTCGGACGAAGAAAGCACGTTCTGATCCTTAACGTCATGTTTGCACCGCCAGATTTGTACTACTGGGGTTATCTATATGGACACACTGATTGTTGTTTGCCTGTTTGTTCATGGTTTAACGTACCAGGGGACTCGCGGGGAATAAAGAGACCATCAATGATTTATGCTTTTCGCTAACGGAGATTTATTTCAGTCAGTTCTTATCAATGTTTACAAATATCTTATAAACAATCAAAGAAATTTGTCACTTTAAAAAAGCTGATTATAACTTACTTTGGAATAGCCTCAAACAACATTTCCATGTTGTTACTATTTTTCAAGCACTTTCTCCTATTTCTTGTACCTTTTGTGAGTTCAGCAGGATATGCTGAATGGTTATGGGTTTATTGCATGCTTAGCATATTGGGGATTTTATCCTTTTCACAGTGATAGTTCTTTCATTTGATGACATATATTTGAAAGAATTTTGATGGTAGCGTTTCGCCACAATTAGGTTTCTGTAAGATCTCGTTCGGACATACTGTATCTGGAATAATATTACTATCATAACAGCACAGTGACCAATAAGTTATCAATCACCCCAGGCACTTACCAAATACTAATGGGAAATTGTTGTCTGAGCATTAGCATAACAACCTGCACAGGTTAATGAACCAGAAACTTTAAAAAAATGAATCATGAATTTTTTTGTTTGTTTTTGCAAATGAAAGCACATATGCCACGTCTCACCTAAAGATTAATGAATCATGAATTCAATTTTTAAAATTAGTGAATCAAATGTGATGCCTCTTTGGCGGATGACCCGACGATAGGATATCTTCGGGGGTCACTGGTGTGATATTTACCCATCGCGTTATTTATCTCACTTTGACCAAGCCAGACAGATAAACAGAACCTAGTGGAGTTGGAGTGCTCTAAGTATCCGCTTACAAAAAACATCGGTAAAAGTGCCTCGTCACGCTGAGGTAACAGTAAATACACAGGAGCCTACATAAGTAAATACTTCTGTGTCAGGATATTAAGAGAAAACGTGCTTACTGAACCCGTAGGGATGGCCATTCGAGGTCGTTTTTTTTAAATTATCAGCGTTTATTCACCAATTGATACAAGTATTATTATAAAGTACTTATATAGAATGTCCTGACCGTGCTGTACAAGTCACTGAACGAGATGGTAATTTACAGTTTGTACGGAATGAGACGTTTACGCTGAGTTCAGTACAAACCATAAATTATCATCGAGTTCTGTGACTTGTACAAGCATGGTTGCACGTTATATATTTACTATATACCCGAATTTTTTTAGAAAATCGTTAATTTCATTTGGTTTAACAACCAATAGTTTAATAAACGTGTATGGGAAGATAGTCCGTATTTTCCTGTACAGACCAGTGGTCCATACAGTATTTTTATTTCATTTTGCGAAATGGTGCATATTTACAGTAGATACAACAAGGGTATATAGTAAAGAGGTCTTCGTTTGTTGTTTAGGTAACTTTCAGGTTGGTCAACATTCATCATATTGTTCATACAAGTCATTGCTGTGTTGATTTGTACGCCATGTTTTTCTTTGGTCATCTATAACCCTTCTGTTTAAGTTATAACCTAAAGATGTGAGTACTTCCCGTTCATATGTTTAGCTGAACTGATACATACACAATATTACCATGATTTCGATCTGAGTGGCCGTATTCTCCGCGTAGTTGACGCGTAGTAATACTCCGAGCGATAGCGAGGAGTATTGCGTAGCGTCAATTACAAGGAGAATACGGCCACACAGATCGAAATCATGGTAATGTTGTATTTATTACTCACTTATTTTTAGATTTAAGCAATAAATATGATCGTTTCAACATAGTTAAGAAGTTATGTTTGGGACTACTTTCATCTCAATGGGACTACTTTCATCTCAAAAATCCGTATCCTCCTAGGAGGGTACGCAGCTCCGTATCCTACTCAGTAGCGATCTGTAAGCTACATAGGCTTAGTATGGAGACTCCGTATCAGGTGGGTAATAAAATATACATTCCCCATTTTTCTGGGTCACTTTATTTGTATTTTCAAGGTATTTTGTATTACATAAAATACACCCTGGCGCCAGAGGCAGAGGGAAGTATTTATGTTACAAAAGGCTGAGAACGACACCCCTAAAGCCCAGTCACTACGTTATCTATCATGAGACGTCACGAGTTTGAGTTTGAGCTTATTTATGTCATGTATTTTGTTGGCTCCATAATTTCACAAGTCGAAGACGAGTGATATTATGGAGCCAACAAAATGAGTGAAATAAATAAACTCAAAGTCAAACGAGTGGCGTCTAGATTCTATTCTACTCCGTTTCCACATTTATTTCAGCATTAGAAAGTAGTGACATAAACAACACTTTATGTCACACCCATGTTAAGCCTATGGCGTTTTTTTTATTAGAGGTAGGATAATTCTTATCATATACCTAACAAACACGAGGGGAAAAAACCCATTTTATTCACTTTTTAAATCATCGATTTTTACCTCATTCACTATGTCTCAGTGAGCCCGAACATTATGTATACTGCACCCCTAGCAGTGGGTAGTATTTCATGGACTTACAGCCATAGGTGTATAATAACAAATAACTGGTGGCACACGGGGCCGCTATCACGAACACAGTATCCCCATACAGTAAATCCTGCTCGTTTCTCCCTGCTGTCTGCAGCCTTCAGCAGCCTTCAGGCATTATTCATAGTCTCCAGTTCTAATACGTGGCAGTAATCCTCGTCTGCTGACAGAGCGGCACGGCTGATAAACCCTCCTTGTTCTGCTCTGGGTTAACTCTTGCAGGGCAAGATATAGGGCACAGATTGATTGCTAGTTCCGCCATCATCCACCAGGAAATTGAACGATAGAGCCATTGTAGTCGGAGGGCAACTTCTGCTATCAGCTTTTATAATCTAAAGATGATATGAGACGGGACTTTAATTACTCTATGGCATAAAAATTATAAAATTTATTGATAATTAGTTCCCGTCACCTGGTGTTATGAATGGCGTCGGGGGGGGGGGGGGGGGGGCAAGATGGCTGCCCCAATAGCACAATAGCTATTTGCCATATATGGGCCATCCATAAAGTATGTACGCAGATTTTCTGAGTTTTTTTACCCCCACCCCTCTCCCTATTGTGTACGCAATAGAACAAAGAGAAAGAGGGAGCATACGCAAAATCTCCTTGGCATACAGAAAAAGGTCTTCATGTATGAGCCTAGATTATTCAAGGGACCCCAGATGTCAGACATATGCCCTTTCACTTGTGTACCTAGGGGGCCATCCATAATGTACGTACGTAGATTTCTGGAATTTTGGACCCCAACCATCCCCTCTCCCAATCTTGTACGCAATAGAACAAAGAAGGAGCATACGCAAAATTTTAAAAACTTTTTTACTCCCCCCACCCATTCCTCACCATTGCGTACATACTTTATGGATGGCCTCATAGTACGTGGAGGTATTATCAGTGACAGCAGCTCCGTCCTCAAATCAACCACTGGTAAATAAAATCTAAAATCACAGTACGATAAAGTTCACCACTGAAAACTCACGGGACAACGTGACGTTTCTGGACACGAGGATTATCAAAACGGATACGGGACAACTGAAAAGTGACCTATACGTGAAACAGACAGACCGTAACACATATCTGCGCTACGACTCTGCACATCCTCCAGCCCAAAAGAAAAGCATACCGTACTCACAACTGCTACGAGTAAAGAGAATATGCACAAACGAGACGGACTACGAGAAGCATGCCCAACAAAAACTGAACGAGTTCAGACAAAGAGGCTATCCAGAGAAGGTACTCAGAGATTGCAAAACAAAGGCAGACGGCATAGACCGCACGAATCTCTTGAGCAAACCAAAAAGGCCAAGAGACGAAAAGAAAGGGGAGGAAAAAACATTCCTAATCAGCACGTACCATGAGAAGGAGAATGTCCTACCCAAAATAGTCGACGCAAACTGGGAAATACTAGGCAAATCGAAAACGACCAAACCAATCTACGAGAGCAAACTGGTAAAAGGCTACCGTAGACCAAAAAACCTGAAAGACTATCTGGTCCGAGCAAAGACATGCTACGGACCGAGCACCAAGGGAAAAACCAAGTTAAAAGACCGGAATCAGTGCACAAAAGAATCCTGCAAATACTGCAAGCAGATAAGCACGACCGGACAAACCGTGAGTAACATCACAAACAAACGACATCAATCAAAACATGGAGCCACATGCAACAGCTCCAATGTGATCTACTGTATCAGCTGCAAGACGTGCAATGCACAATACATAGGTCAAACAAAAAGGAAGATTAAAGATCGAATGCGAGAGCACTTCAGATCAACCGTCACGAAAAGCAAAATCAGTGACGTACCAAAACATTTCAACAAACCTGGTCATAACGGGGCAGACGATATGGAGTTCACGATCATGGACTACATACATCGACACCCGGACAGCAAGTCAGCAAAAGAACTCCGGCTAAAAATTGAGTACAATTGGATACACCGGATGAAAACACAGGCGCCACAAGGCCTCAACACAATGGACAGTAGATACGGCTGATAGAGCTACATAATGCCACGTCCAAAAATTTTTCTAAATACCGTACGGTCGAACACACCCCCACCCGGGATAGCGAGACCAACACGTTACGCAGAAAGGTTCTTGACACCAAAAATCTAAAATCAATCTCATTCATTCAATTCTGCTTCTTCAGATTTCATAATGTAGTATAATACTGTATTGAAGACGTGGCTAGAAAAACCTCTGGATAAAGCCGATGTTGGTTTCAGGTTTTTTTCAAATTTCATAATATAGCAATTCGGACCACGTCAGAGAACTTCCTTCATTTACCCTGCACGCTCCAGGTTTTGTGATAGCGCACTTAAAGCCTATAAGACAGCGACCCGACCATTGTGCCCGATCACACCTTTGCCCGACGAATCCGTCGGGTCGGTCAGAATCGGGTCGCTGTACGCACTTCACAGACCCGATTTTATTTGGGTCGGGCATTACTTGCCTTGGGGTAATGACTGACTCTGCCCAACCTTAATCGTGTTGCTGTACACACTTCACTGACTGTTCCCGATTCTGAACAAGGCCGTCTGACTAGCGATGCTACCTTTCCCCGAGTCCGATTCACAAGTGTCTTATACCGATTTGTAGGGGACACAGAGGCGATGTAGGATCTGAAAACCATTTTCCGATATCTGAATTGGATCGGAAGTTATTAAACTTTAAATTATTTTCTATGAATCCACACCAGTGGCCCCTGGCTCACTACGGCTCGGCTTTGATCGCTCTCGGGTCGCTGTACAAGGCCATAAATTGGAGAGGTGTGATCGGCAAGCGTCGTTGAGGGTATAAGACAGTGACATTCCTGTTCCCGATTATAATCGGTGATCGGATCGGTGAAAATCTGTGAAAAATGTTACTGTCTTATGGGCTTAAGATAACCCTGGTATTTTTCCCCATAGGGTTAACGTTAGGAACTCGTGAAGGTAGTGTATCCTATACACAATGGCTAATTTGGTGAGTTATTTTATCAATAAATGACGTTTATATATGGGGTGAGATAAAATCAGAAACCCACTTGATGAAAATAACTTGGTCGGTACTCCACCGAGTTTGACTGCGGAGTAATTCACGAAGCGAAGCCGAGTGAATTATGTACCGGTCAAATTCAGTAGAGTGCAACATTGCAACCAACCCAACCCAACCGCCCCATATCTCGATGTAATATTATCCCCAATAAATTGTTATAATTAAAATAAGTTTGTCTAGTTTTCTGTGGATATTTCAACAACTTGAATATTGAAAAAAAAATAAAAAAAATTCAACAACTTGAATATTCATGATGCAAGGCGGTACTGTTAATATTTGTTGTTTTTTCTTGTGATTCTTTCTTTCAGATGTTTATCCGGTCTTGTATTGCACAGACCTACTGACCGGCATAAACCAGGGTCGGAGTTATATCACCGGCGGCGCGGACACAAAATAGCTACGTCTACTTTCCGTCCAGACAGACTCAACTTCTCCGGACCAGTGGCCTGTGGCCGACTTCCGTGGTGAGGCAGTGTGAGGTGGGTCTCAGAGGTCAGCCAGTTAATCGGGAATCATTACACATGGGCATTTTCTGGGAAACTGGTCAGTGACCCATGAAGTATTACATAACCAATCTTTTACGGGTCAGTGACATTTCAGTAAAGAAATACACAAAAATAGCCTGTTTTTATTAAATAATTTTAATATACAAATATATATATCGTCGTTGGGGTTGAAACCTATGACGTAATCTAAATTAAAAGTAATCTAGTTTGAATACCTCTCTTACTCTGTATGTAACTAGTATTAATTATTTAATCTAACCATACTATGTACTTTATGTTTTTTTGTGAATGTATTATAACCATGCTCGTTCATGTAAACCCACTAGTTGGGTAATACGAGACCACAGAATCTTTTTGCTGGAGTAGGTGGAAGATAGGTGCTAGACACCTAACCTGAGCTCCAGGATAAATAAAAGCCTTAAAAAATATATATATATATATATATTGCGAAGTTCTGATAATGGTTTAACTGCAGTGTCTTCAAACAAAATCCAGTCAGGGATTGAAAGGAGGATTTACTAAAGAAAAGTGTAATATCATCTGCTGCTCTAATATTGTGATGTAAGTTGTTGAATTCAACTGTCTTTTTATTTCATTTCACTCCCTTTACAAACATTATTGTGTGAACCAGATTGCTTTGCAAAGGACCTCAAAGTTTGCCTTTGTCCATAAGTACATCTGTGATCGTGGACAAAGCGTTGTACTACATATATCTACGTTACACCCACACTGAAGACTTCCCCCTAACATAAACACATATTCGAAATATTTTTCATGTAATATTTCTCACATCAGAGACTAAGTAAATGTGGAAGACATGTTATTTTCGGTCATTTGGCTGAAGATCAGTGAGGAGGTTCAGAGCATCATTTTGTAAGGCGAGTATTTCACCAGGCAGGCGCGAGCCCCGGCCGGCGCCCGTACGGCGGTCGCCGGCAGAACGGACGCGCCGCCGGCAACGACCTGCCTGGTGGAAGAACGTGATTACTGCCCGCCGGCGCCTGCCACTCACCGTGCGCTAAAGTCGCAGGTCAATTTTTTTTTTTTGTTTATTGGATAAAGTTTTCCAAATTACATATAGCGGTCTGCCACCGTACCCATTAAACAGTATAGTTGCGTCGCTTGTGGTGGCGGTACATCGAAATATCCTCACACTCTAACATGTAATAAGCTGTGTTTAGTAGTTAAGAAATAGAACTTTTTTTTTTTAATATATATTTAAATAAAGCATCTCTCGGACAATGCCGAGTTTTTCAGATACACAGTGTCGGATTCTCGATTATAATAATATACGAAACCTTGTTTATGAATACATCTAGATCAAAAGAGAATTACTTATTGGGCAGATGCCCTAAGAAAGAAATGATTGTGATAATAATGATTTATGATGATTGGGATAACTTTAAGACCTCTAATTGACATAAGGGTGAACATGGGAATAATAATAAAAATAAGACGATAATGAAGAAGGAATAAAGTGATGAAAATGGGGCGTATGAAGGGTGAGGCACTCTGTTTATAACCTTAAGGGCCGATTCCACCAACAGGATTGATTTGCCGTGGCATATCTTGGTATGTCTTGTGTCTTACTGTGTCGCAATGTGTCGTACCTCACTTGTCTCAAAACGTAGGCGAGTGGTGTTGGGTGTATTTTTTGGTGCTCCACCACCGTGACACCTCAAGACACATGGCGACAAATAGGCACGCGATGATTCAATCCTAGCCCGATCTAGCAAGACAACCAAATCGGGCTGAATCTTGCTACATCGTGTGTGTTTGTGGAATTGGCCCTTTAAACAGAGGCCTCCTATGTTAAATGTATGAATTAACACGTCAGCGGCTTCACGGGGGTAGACATCAGGGCACTGTTTTTTGTCACGACCATCGTTATGGGCGATATGTTTTTGCTGTCAGTGTACTATAGATGCGACATTTTAGGGGGTCAGCCAATTATCCCCGCTCTACAACACGTAGGGCGGTGTGAGGTGTGCTATAGTCACGACAAATGTAAGGTCACGTGGGTGAATGTGTCTCCCAAATTGTCGTAGCCCTAAGACATCTATGGACAAGACGTAGTGAACGCGGAAATTCACTTCCCTTAAGAATTAAGCCATGAAACTTGACCACCCGTTAGGGACACATATGACCTACAATCACCCCAAATATGAAGAAGATCGGCCGCACCAATCCGCCGATATTCGCGATTGAATTCTGTCATAGGAAACGCTGCTCTGGCTGCTCACGGTCCAGCGAATTTCCGTGATCGTTCACACGGACCGGGATGATTACTGGAGCTATTTATAGCAGTGTGGTGGTCGTTCACTGTAACAAAACCCAGATACGGCATCCTTTTATGTGCGAGGGTCAGGGTCTCCTGTCTCTACACGTAACGGTATTCAGTCGCCAGAATAGACCCTTTTCCGCAGTCCGCTGTGACACCTTATCTGCTTATTAAATTTGCTTAGCCGTGAAGTCAGACTGAGTAGTGTTTGTCCGAGTGATAAACAGTCGACCACTAGGCGCGCTGAATGGAATTTCATCTATGAACTTCCAAAACTTCCGTAATAAAAGCTGGTTACATTGCTGCGTGATTTTAAAAAATTGATTGTTTTATTGCCAACATCTGCCATATTTTGCCAGTTCTGCCTGTCAATTTTCATAGCGGTTAGGAAGAAATGTGATATTTCCACAATTTCCTTTCCTTTACAACTCATTATATTCCAGGGAATTGACAAGGATACATGAATTGATAAGTCTATGGAAAACCTAATTAGAGAATTGAAGAAGTGCTATAAATAAACACGAAACGTCGCGATCTTGTTGGTACCTTGTATTTGAACTCCACTTGTCACCCTGTCCTTGGTTGTCAAACATAACACCTTTATTACAAATCCACTGTGTCTATTTTTCTGTGATTCTCAACATTTATTATTAACTCAGGGATGTCAGTTGGTGTCAGAAAAAAAAACAAGGAAAATAATAGAGATTAAGTCTATATATACACCAATAAGACCTAATGGATAGTAGATATAAATAACATTATCACTAAGGAACATAGGTCTGGAGGCAGGTTATTAAAAAAATCTGAAATAAGCTGGAGAGTAGCATCCCTCCTACGGGCATACAGTAGATGCATTTTCCATATAATTGTTATCGGGGAGTAGTATTGAGCTACCATTATATGCCACACACCCTCAAAGTGTCTCTCTTTTTAAACCTGCATTGTGGCGTAGGCATTTGGCAAGAGTGGTGTGTGCCCAGCCATGGAGAACGACATATGGAGGCTATTCTCCACTCCGTGACTGTCTTCATGTTTATTTAGTCTATAAATGTCGATGTAAAGAGAGATGTGTGTCACAGAAGCAGAGAGTGATATCGTGGTAAAAGTTAGATATGTCAGCTCTGGAAGCAAGGGAAGCCATACCCTTTACAGGGATGAAAGTCAGGACTGATGAAAAAGTCGGAAACGGAAAAAAAAAAGGGGCGTACTCGGGGGGGGGGGGGGGGGGGGGCGCCCCCCGCCCCGTGCCGTCAAACAAAGTTTCGGCACTTGACGGAACTCTGACGGCAGTGTCAACGGCCCTTGGTGCGTTTAACTGCCGCCAAGTACTGACTGGAGGTTTATACGCCGTCTGTGAAAGCCTGCTGCCAGACTTTCTTGGAATTTAGTTTCATTTTATGATTTTCATACTCTGTTAATGATCATATTTCAAGATGCAGAAATTTCTGATTTCCGTCAATTTTCGGCAAACTTGCATCCCTGCCTTTAGAATATCATATTTCCCGGAGGGTGCCGGAGGTGTTTCTGTATTACAGGAGAAAAATTGACATATTCCATAATATGCCATCTTTGTCATGGCCTTATAAAATTGTCCATGGCCTGGAGCTTGTTTAATAATCTAGGATCGTACGTGAACACCCTTTTCTGTACCTTGTACAAGGGTTACTGTTTGATAATATTTAAGTCTGCTGGCTCAGAGAGTATTAGCAGTCTATAAGGTCTTCCAAAGTGTTGACCCACAGAAAAGGGTCTTCATGTACGATACTAGATTATTAAACAGACCCCTGGCTATTACAGGCTCCTTGAACTAAAGTATCTTCTGTGGGGGAGATAATAAGTTATGCCTAGCTATGATTAGGTAGTATTCATTATCTATGGTGGGGGTTACAGTTATTTTAACATCAACAGGTTATTTATCTCACCCCGGTATTTTCTGTACAACAGGGCCGGTTCTTACTATAAATAGCCTTCCCATGCTTTTTCATTCCAATGAATTGCCATACTGGCCGCCATTTAACACGCATGGAAAAAGACTGAATCAATTGAAATAGACCAATTTGTGTTTGCCAACCATCAAAATAGGTGTATGTTGCTTTATACCTGCGTATTTAGAGATAGTTTTCCAGTGGAGCTTGGCTGGTTCTCAAGTCCAGCCATTTTGTCCAGCCTTCCTTGCTGGTTCCTTAAGTACAAAGTGCCTCGCCTATTTATTTATGAATGAAGATCAGGGGTGAATACTTTACCTATCAGCTGTCAAAATCTCACAAGTTTCCTTTTTAATGCCCCCTCTTGGAAATAATGACAAGTTGACCCCTCCCCCTTTAGGAAAACAGAAAAGGTGCCCCCCCCCCCCCCCCCCCGCTCCTACAGAACAGTGATGCTGTTGGGAGATCCTGGCCCAGGGAATACCATCAGAATCTAACTCAATAGTTAGTCAGTGGCTATTCAGGGGAACAAACCAAGATCAATTCCAGGTGAGCATGTCTCCTGGACTCCAGCACCTTATTACCTACTATATCTAAAACGGTAGAATTTCGTCGAATCTGTTTGGAGATCTTCCCGCACATAGGGACATAGTGAACCAAATCTAGGCATGGAGACTGAAGGGCCACGAGAGTGAGATTCTCGTATTTGGTGGAATTCGAACCTGCTCCTCTTTTTTCTAACTCGATAGACAGGCATGCTTTTTCTCTTAAGATTCAATTCAAGCCATGCCGAAATCAAAGTTTAGTATTGTAGTTTTCTGCTTTAGTTTTCTCGTGAGAAATCAATGAGATACCAACTTCCGCTGGTAGCCCTTTCAAAACTCCGCTGATTCCCCCCACCCACCAAGAGTTTAAGTATTTGGCCTGATTTTTGCATCTGTCTTTGTGGAGCAGTTGGCAGGGGCTCCGGCTAGAAATGCGGACGTCGGGCGTTCGAACCCCGCTATCGGGAGTTCATTTTTTCATTTTTCTATATTTTTCGTACTCGGACCCGACGAAGTCGCTAGTCTTATAGTTATAACGAGTGAACCCTGGTTGTGTACTTGAATAAAAGTAGGTTCCTTGCAGAAATATCAAGAAGAAAGCGTCTCCCAGGAGAGGATATGTCCCCCATGGAAATACACACAGACAATATGGCCTCTACCCCCTCGGGATCCACAGGAATACCAGAATAAAGCCCCCACGACCCCCCGGCCGGGTATTATGTTTACTCTCCAACCGTAGCCAGGGCTAAAACTTAAAAGTAAACCCCCACCCCTGACCCCACCCTTCCCCAACAGTTAGGCGTTAGCATGTTGCTCTGAACCTTTGAGCTCTATTTTAAAAGGTAGCATGTCTAATTACAATCACAACTGACACATGTATATGTATGTGGCCATGCACAAATACAACCTCTGGACACCGGTGACTGTCGCTTCATACTACTCCAAGTAGATCTGCCACTACTGAGTCAGTGAGTGGGAACCGGCTTATGCACAATGGTTAAAACACGTGAATTTAACTAATACCACTATTCTAATGCATACAGACATTGTGTCTATGAATCTCAGTTGTATGATGTATGTCATATGGTGTAACAAACACTATAAGAACTACAATTTCAGAAAAGAATCAGACTTACTTGTCGCTTGCCATTCTTGTTCGTGTACTTTATCGGGTGTCCCAGCATAGCAGTCCAAGCAGACGATCGTACGAAGGTCACATGACCGAGGGATGACCTAGATCTTGCCTTCTGATTTAGCGTTTGTGTACTACCTTACAACGTATTTTAATGAATTACATACCATTTGGTATCAGGTTACCATTTACGTGTATTCATAGTTGTTATTTTATACATAGACTTCTAATATGCATTTTTTATTTTACGAAAATAAAATTAGAATCCCAACCGGAAGTAAATCAGTAGCCATAGCTGGTACCTTGCAAAAGGAATATCTGATCCAATGTCAAGGCAGAAGATCAGCAGTTATATATGGCCGCTCCCTCTAAACATGCTTGATTAACAAGTTTAACTCAAGGACAACTCACGTTACATCTTTATATTAGCTCTGAAATAAGCAAAGATGGTGGTCACAACAGTAGCACGATGGATGCCACGAACAATGATGCATAGTAAACACGGTTCTTTCAACCATGCACCTGACAGATTCTGGAGAGTTCAGCAAGCACTTCGTTTCGCTCAGGTGAGGAAAATCCCAATACTCGGCTCTCAACGCTCTGCTAGTGCTAGTGTACCACTGAACTTGAAGTCTGATCAGTCTAAATACTGTTTCAGTTCAGAACTTGTGTCGTTGGTCTAAAAAAGAGCATGATCTGCTACTCTTTCGATATATTAATTGACGCAAAGAGTACATTGCATCACCAAAATCACCAAAGTACCGTACTCCAGCCTGGTACAACCGTAATGTAATTTTCTTTTGACGTTTTATAGTGTTCAATTCTATATATTAAAGAAACCATTCAGCTGCCAATAAAATGTTTTATTAAAAGTTTTAAATGGTTTCTGGATTTAGCCTGGACTATAAAGAGGTGACTCTTATATAAATATATATGTTCCACTATTACTAAGTTTAAAATATCAAAATGTTGAGTTCAAGTGGATCACCCATGATTCTTAATGAGTGTGGGATGACTCCTGTATGGTATGAACATAACAAACATTTGCAGAAAATCTAAAGAGTGGAATTGAATGAATTATTACTAATAGACCAGTTCAAAGCTAGAGCTAGAAGAATTTTTTTTTCATTGAAATTTGAATATCATAATTAAAATTTCCGTCATTATGTTGATTGTTTTGTGTTAGAGAGTTTTAAAAATCTCAGTGTCAGTAGAACTGATGTAAGAAAAGTTCTATGGCCATTCTAAACTATAAAAATAGGTTTACATGTTGTTGTTCCAGAACTTCCGCGGTCGTGCAAGAAACTGCTTCTCCATAAGTATCCGAGCAGTAAACAGAGCTCTCCGGTACGCCACACATGGACGCAAACTCAAGAAAATTGATATGAAATTGGTAAATATCGCTCAATCTTTTTGTAAATGCTAAAAAAGAATGGATATGACAGTCTTAGCTCAATACCTAGTACATAGACTATATCTCTAGAGAGAAACTGCATTGAACAAAAATCAAACCTGAGATATTAATATTTTGTATTGATTTTTTAAATATCTGAGATATTAAAGATGCGAATTCATTCATGATAATGAAGATGTTCAATTAACACTGTATTTTATCCTTATGTTGAAATTCACTGAAGTATCCACTTAACAAATTATCAATTTTGAATTAGATGTGAATCTAAAATGGTAGTTATTTGTTTTAGTTGTGGGACGAACGGATTGCGGCCGCGGCTGCTGAACATGGATTGACGCGTGAATTACTGTTGGAGGGATTAGCTCAGGTACGAGTAAAATATGATAAATAAATATCCGAAATAATGCAATCAATTATGTATCGATAATTTAAATATCGATTTTTATTTCCAATAACCATAATTCTAAATGTGTCTTTGCCTTAGATTACCTCTTGATGCATGTTTTTATGAATTAAGTTCTATCGTGTAAAATCGTTTGTTATAATCTTCGACATGTGTAGCAAAAATAGGTATACTTTACAGGAAGCAACACTTCTTTGTGTATCAAAACAGGAAAAATGTGTCTATTTGAATTCTTTACAATCACTATTAAATCTCAAATCAGACATAAACAAAATGAAATAACCATAATATGCAATTTTTCTAGATTAGTTATAATTGCGTTTTCTGTCACGGTATTAATATCAGGAAAATTATCAATTCAGAAAAAAAAGATAAAAATTGTGATATCGTAGACAAGTTGTCGTTTTGTGTACGGGGCCGTCTGTAAATGATGTCATGTAGCAGGGGGAAAGGGGGTTCCAGTGACATCATATCAGAAAAAAGTACAGAAGAGAGGGAAAAAAGCTGCCTATCAAATGTCCACCCACTAACCTGCCTATTCAACAATATGCCCACCTACCAAGCTGCCTACCCAGCAAACTGCATATCAAACTGCCCATTTAAAAAGTTGCTAAATGTTTCTCTCTCAGGGTACAGAAGGTTGCAAAGAAAAGGTTGTAAAGAAAAGAGTAGCCAGCAGTGCACTGTGTAGACTGATTCCTATGAGTGGGTTGAAAAGTGGATGACTTTCTGGACCCATGGTGCAAGGGGGGTGGGGAGTTAGCTCAGTGGTTAGAGCACCGGACTTGTAACCCCAAGGTTGTAAGACTTTGTGGGTTCGAGTCCCACCCCTAGCAGTGGTAGATTAACTGCTATATCAAAGGCCATCCTTCTCATACCATGTCTATGTGGTGTGGGAAGTAAAAGAACTCTCACTTCGGTAAATGTGTAGGGGTGAGATTTCTACCTGAATTCATCACATAGATTCGATCACCACCCTAGTGGTGTAAAAGAACCTTGAGAAAGTCTGGAAAGGACTTATAATGGTTGACTGGACGTAAAATCAAACCAAACAAACAAACAAAACCATGGCGCAAGGAAAAAATAGCAATTACGTCATTTATGGACAGCCCCTAAGGTTAATCCTTTTCATGTTTCAAATTTCTTTTTCATTTATAGAGCTCTGTTCAACTTGACCGGAAAGTATTGTCTGAGCTGGCCATATATGAACCCCGCACGTTCCAAGTAAGTAGCAGTCACAATCCTAATAAACGTGTATGGCAATGTATTTAATGTAGCTATATTATTGTATTCTATTGTAAAGTTAGGAGCACATGATATGTTCATCATTGATGAATGAGCGTGCTATTATGAATAAACAAAAATTAAAAAGTTTAGGTTTTAGATCATTTTCTGTAACCCACTTGCATTCAGTCAACTTGCTCTTTCTGCAACTAGGATACAAACACATCAAGCACCAATAGGTCAATTAGGTATTTCAGTCTCTGGTAGATTGGTCATGGTCAGCTGGGCACACCTCTAAGACCCTGTGACTCCTTTCACAAACTGCAACATGCTGAAAGTCCATTTGAGCACTCTAACAATTAGGCAACGTATACATATGCGCAATCACACTCTAAAAAGGTTTCATGAATATACTCAAAGCGAGGTCGAGATGCATAACCTGACTCGTTGACTAGGGTTTATGCTTAATGTCTAGCATATTCTGTATTCTATACATGTTATATATCAAAATGAAAGGGGCTTAGAGGCAAGAATAGATATCAAATCTTTTTCCTTGTAATTCAACATCGAGCTCACTTGAGCGGTAGCTGCCAAACTGATTACACCTAGCCACGTATTGAATATATTTTCCTTATAATTTTAATTAATTGATATTTTCATTATTGTTTTGATTGGAGAATAACCTTGCGGAAAGTTCATTCTTCCCACAACTTATCGAGAGCAGTGTATGGGAAGGTATTTCTGTCGATAAATGAGATTTTCTACATGTCTAAGTTTAGTGGAGGCTTTTAGGTAACACTTCTATAGGTAGGGAAGATCTAAGGGAAATATTCCCACTAACTTGGTATTGGGGTAGCCCTATTCAGTAAATGAGAAGCCTGTTATAAGACTTAAAGACAAATGCTGGTAGTTGGGTGATTTCTCAATTCTATTGAGATTTGCAAATAACTCTGGATAATATAAGTTCTATATATTAGCAAATAGAAAATGCAAAAATAATGGCATGTCACCATGCTAACTTCTATGGGAGGGCCATCTGAAAATGTAAGTGCTTAACTATTGGTGACTAATGACACTTGTTGCTAAATGACACTGATGTTCTATTGCTATCTTCAAATAATTTTGGATTATGATAGTTGGGAACATGTACAAATGAGAAATGCTAAAAAAAAACTATGTCACCATGCTAATTTCTTTGGGAAGGCCATCTGAAGAAGGTAAGTGATTATCTATTGGTGTCTATGAGAAACTGCTATATTTTCATGGCCCCAGATGGCAGCACCAGTGTTAAACCAGGGGGCGTTTCGATACCTACCCGCATTTGTCTTTAATTCAGCGACATGTTTCGGGCTTTTAAGCCCTTCATCAGGGTGTGATATACAGTAGAACCCCGCCTAGCGGACACCCCGCGTAAGCGTAAGCGGACACCCCGCGTTAACGGACACCTTTGTTCGGAACGGTTCCTTCTATTAGATGTTTATTTTAACCTCGCGTAAGCGGACACACCCGCGTAAGCAGACACTTTGGTCCGGAACGGAGGGTGTCCGCTTACGCGGGGTAATACTGTAGTTACTTATAATTAATAGGAAATGGTTGGCTGGTTCTGTTTCACATTTCCGGATCTGTGCTTAATTTACTGGAATGTATTGTGGAACATTTAATTTTATTCACAAGAATAAGATGTATAAATGTATCATTTCTTTTTCCAGAGTTTATGTGAAGTTGCGAAGTCCAAAGTACATCAAGTAGGTTTGGCCACCATTGACACGCCGAAACCTACAGGTGTCGTCACCAGGGGGATGCTCTAAACGGTCCGCCTAGCGGAAATATTATAAACTAAGATATTGTATAATCTGTGAATAATTGTTGTGAATGTTAGGTCAAGACACGGATGTGTATAAGTACATTGTTATGAGTTAGAAATAAAAGTGTGAGATAAATTATGCTGAGTGGTCACCTTGTTTCATTATTTCCTTTGCTATTGCCATAGACATCTCTGACATTGCTCGCATCTCATTGCCATGGAAAAGTTTGTAAGGCATTTGTAACATTGACAACCAGACCACGTCCATCCCAGTCTTTCCTGATTAATCTCTTTCTTAGGACCTCAAGATCACGATGTATACTTTCTTTCTAGTATTACTAGCGACTTCGTCGAGTCCGAGTTGAGGGGAAAATATTGAAAAATGAAATTACGGGCTGCCTGTAGCTGGGTTCGAACTACCGACTCTCGCATTCCCAGGGAAAACACCTTGCGGACTACTCCACAAAGTCAGATGCTCAAATGGGGTCAAATACTTAGGCTGTTGGTGGGTGGGGGAAATCAGCGGAGTTTTGAAAGTGGGGCTACCAGCAAAAGTTGAGATCTCATTGGTTTCTCACGAGAAAAGTAGATAAGAAAACTACACTACTAAACATCGATTTCGGCATGGCTCGAAATAAATCATAAAAGAAAAGATATTTCTGCCAATAGATCTACAAAAAAGAAGAACAGATTCTAATATTTTCCTCCACGAGATTCTCACTCTCGTGGCCCTTCACTCTCCAAGCCTAAGTCTGGTTCACTATGTCCTTATGTGCGGGCAGAAGTCCAAGCAGATACTACCAGAATCGTAGTTTTTTAGATATAGTAGGTAAAAATTACACATAAAGCCTAGGAGTCTACCCAATTAAAATATTGTATGATAAAGGATGAAAAAGCATATTAGATATATGTAATTTTCTATATCAATCACTTCATCTCATAAAGTAAGGACTAATCTCGATATTTTTGAATGAGACTGAATACATACCCGATTAACATGAATCACAAATGACAACTCTTCTGTCATACTGGATTTGATACAAGGATTAAAAGTTGGCATGGCATTGCCATGATTTCGGTTTCAACAAGTAATAAGGGAGGGAGGGAGGTGGAAGCCTGTTGCAATATATAAAAATACACTACTGTAACATAAATATCCAAGACGAACGCACCACCGTACTTGGAGGAGTCTTGACCAATACAAAAATAGACTATATATTGCAACAGGCTTCCACCTCTCTCCCTCCCTCCCTCCCTCCCTCCCTCCCTCCCTCCCTAGCGGGTATGTCCCGCGGGCGCCGGGTGCGGACCACATCTGACCAGAGCGAGACCCACCCGCTAGTAGGTATTCATTGAACCGCAACGGCTGTGCTGGTGACCTATTTGACCTGATTCCATCCAACGGGTCTGGGCCCTGTTTCATAACTTGCGTAAGATTCGTTAAAAGCATTTTTTTCGTTAATTGTCTGAACAACGAACGAATACCCGAAAATAACGAACGAACAAGACTGCTGAATAGTGAGAGGGGTTATGAAACCCAGAATTAATAGGTACGTTGTTCGCCTCGCTATCCCAGCCGTCTACATGTACGATCCTGGATTATGAAACGGCCCCCTGATTCCATCCAACGCGTCTTGTATCGGCGCCCGCGGGACCCACCCGCTAGGTAGGGAGGGAGAGAGGTGGAAGCCTGTTGCAATATATAAAAATACACTACTGTCGCCAAGTGGACCACATCTGACCTGTGGGGCTCCACCCGCTAGTAGGGATTCATTGAACCGTAACGGGTGCGTAATATATAAAAATAGACTACTGTCGCCTGGTGCGGACCACATCTGACCTGTGGGGCTCCACCCGCTAGTAGGGATTCATTGAACCGTAACGGGTGCGCAATATATAAAAATAGACTACTGTCGCCTGGTGCGGACCACATCTGACCTGTGGGGCTCCACCCGCTAGTAGGGATTCATTGAACTGCAACGGGTGCCGACACCAGACATGTTCGAGGGAATCAGGTCAAATAGGTCACCAGCATACAAGACATAGTCAGAGGCTCAACTTAACATAAATTTAAGGATCAATCGCACCTACGACCGAGCGAGGTAGGGAGGGAGGGAGGGAGGTGGAAGCCTGTTGCAAGTACACTGAACCGCAACAGGTGCCTATACAATATATAAAAATACACTTCTGTCGCCGGCTGCGGACCGGTATCCAGGGTATAATTATTCAGAATACATTACTTTAATGTATTATAATGTAAGCCGCAAAAACCGTTCCCCTTCTCCCCTAATATATTTCGGTCTTGACCTACAGGTCAAACCGAAATAATAACAGCTTAAATTGCCCAACTTCTACATTAATTCATCATACTAAGTAAAGGACACAGCAACAAACAAATCTCTTGATATATTTTTATTTGGCTGAATCATGCCAATCATGTTTGTATTCACATTTGACGCCGACAACATTTGTTCCATTCCTATAATAGTAATGTTCAAGTGCAGGTGTATATTATTTTATTAATAATGACGTAGAAAAGTGCAGTCGTTCTGCCGAGCCACTCCTCATAAGAAAGGATGGAGCTCTCAAAACCAACTAGCCATCTAGTGATAGTAAATTCATAAATAACCTCTGTATGTTGTTTTTTTCTGTACAGCTAGAACAACTAGAAAGACGAGATTGTGCAATTCCACAAGAAAGGTTTGTAAGGCATTTGTAACATTGACAAGTAACCAGACCGCGTCCGTCCCAGTCTTAACAAGATCGTAGTCTTAACGCCCGTGTGTAAACACAGCCACATATCTAATATTGTGAGGGGAAGATAGTCCAACAACATTTCACAATGAATATAACAACAACTTAATAACTTAGGGCCTAGGATAATAACTTTCAGTGAAATTGGAACCGTAATTTCATTTTACCTAGGTCAGAAATGCTACTCCACGAGTCACTAAAATGCACACAATATGATCCGTTTCCTTGACTAGTATAACGATTGGAGGACAAGCACTGAGAATAATCCATGAGATAGTTAGGAATAATAGAAATGTTGTGAAATTACTCGCACTTTTTATGAATATAAACTTGTGTCAAGGCGACCACTCGGGTAGAACAAGACAACCTCCCTTTACGTTACTGAAAATGGATATCACCTCATCGTCCCTTGTCCAAACAAGAAATATTCATACAAATTAGCCACTCCACCCCCTCTAGTGACAAACCTGGGGCAGGTAGGAAAAATACCGCAACTTGGGGATTCTTCGAGTAACCTGGATTTATATGTGTGTATATGTTCCGATATATGGCAAGTATTTGCTTTTTGTGTCATTCTTACATTCCCAAACGTGATGTAGATATATGCAAGTCTAAAAAAATTAGCAGCAACACAGATCAATGTCACCTGAACATTTTGCACATTCTTGTGTGAACAGCTCGAACCATGTCAAGATGGTATATGCATGTATTTCTATACCTTGACAGGGAATCAATCACTGGTATACACTAGTTTCACTCACATGGGCGCCGTCTAGTGTTATGTAGAAACACTGCATAATCTGCAGGAGGCAGTTGGTGTATACAAATTATGGTTTGGTAACTTAAAGAGAAGAACCGTATTAGGCACTAATTGTCTTATGGGACAAATGGAGCATTTTCGTCAACCATTTCTCTTATATTTACTTTTCTTTGAATATTATATCTTTAACTAGCAACTCAACAATACCGGTGGTTTTGAATTGATACTACACGACGCCCAGAGCAGTGAAATGTATGTATTTGACAACTTATAGTGATTTAGTTACACCAAATAGAACGATATGTCAGTCGGTGCTTATTAAATATAATTTACATTAGAATATTCAATGATACGTTTCTGAATAATCAAATCCATGTCTTGTGACCCTTAATATGAGGTTGTTTCCTCCGGTGAAAGTATTAATGCCTTTAGAGTCACGTGATAGGTGGAAAATCCAGATGACGTCATTGAATGGTAATGAGGCACATTGACCACTCCTTATATGGTCTTGATGGAAATATCAACAATGATATATATATAGGCGTTCTACGATACAAAGCGTCAACATCATAGCCAAGCCAATAGAATACAATGCATCATGAAAATGAAGAATGTATTTTGGAGAAAGATGACACATTCTCTTTACAAGGGTTCTATAGTCTAACTTTAGCAGGGCTTGAGGAAGGTACCACCAGGTACAGAAATGTTGTCCAAGTTATCTAGACAACTAAAACACATAACAAATTGTACCATATTGAATTAGGGACAATAAAACATAGACTTACAATTTCTACTGGTTTGTGGTTGGTGTTCCTTTTCAACACATATATTTCTTTTATATTGGTGAAAGATTCGATTCTATTTGCGAACTACAAATTTATCAAATCATATGAAAATCTCCAGTAAAATACTATGGCTGCACCAACTGCACCTTGCCCCCATTAATGTTACATTACTTACTACCAGACTAAGAGCCCCCATATGAGATATAATTGTTACCTCCAGTTTAATCATTTATACTTGACACTTCAGGTGAAGAACTAGGCCAGAACACACACAACAAAAACTGTTATATGGAATGGTGTTGTTTATGAAATTTAGTTCATATACAAACAAAAACAACTAAACGAACTGTTAGTGCATATCTGATAAATATATAAACGGCCAAGGATATTTACCAGTCATAAATTTGGATTTATCATATATATTTTAATATTTCTTTTGCCATAGGTTAGTGCAATTTAAATTCCTCATATCTACAGTAACTAAATTTCCCTCAATGAAAACATCAAGTCAAATAATGGCACACAATTACAAGAAACACATGTTTGTGTTTACATATGACTGGAGAGTGTGTCGGAATGTGCACATAATGTAAGAATCACAAGCACTCGTCACAAGCATCAGGCTTCACTTGAGTTAAGAGAATGGATTGCTGAAGGAATGGTACAGTATTAATAACCAAGAAGAATAACCTGCCTCAAACAAGCTGCAGTTAAATGCACAGAAATCTAAGTATACAATCCTCTAATGTACTAGCTTTCCCACAAACAACTTTCTTGTAATTAATCATAATAGAAAGCTGCACAATTCTAGACCTAGCGCGCTACTCATAGGAGAAAGGTGCAAAATGTGTTTGCCCCTGTGGAAGCAACACATGGAAACTATCATATCATTCAGAAATCACAACTTGAAGGAAAAATTAAAAGAGAAATAACATTTCGTTATACATGACAATTCAATAGGTACCACCTAAGATAATTGACTAGATCAACTTGCAATAAACTACATTTTAGATTGAGCAGAGAATACTGAAATGACAAGCCATACCCTTGCCGACATGCGCATACAGAGTGTTTAGGACTGGGACTGGGCGAGAGGGACCGCTGTCTGTGGTCAGGCCATGTCTCTATGGTCACCTTTGTTAGCCATGGTATACAAAGACCCCATTGAAAATGTATGGGGACTCAGTTAACCAAGACCCATTATATAAAACCTGTCAGATACCATAACTGTGGCATACAGATTCAGTCAGTGAAACAAAAACCCCCTTGCTGGCCCTGGAGCCTACTGAAAACAGGGTAATTTTACCCTAGTATATCCCTCCAGAATAAACATAACTTCAAAAAAAAAAAAAATATATATATAGCCTCTAATGCATGGTATATGGGAGAATAGTCCCATTGTGCTATAGAGCAAAAGTCCCTATTGTTATACCCTTTCATATGGCAATTATTGGGTTTCGATAGGATGGATAATAAATGCATAAACAATGGTTATGTGAACAGGTGGCTCTGTAAACTACTTGAGGTTGATGTTGCTAGCGCTCATGTATCACTATGCTTCAACTCTCATGGTTTATAGTTGCCTGTCCACAAAATCATTGTTTATTGTCTATATATATTGCACAAGACGAGAGACTGGACAGTGGCCCCAGTCCTAAACACTCAGCAAATGTAGAATTGATTCAAGAATCATCAGTTGTTCTGACAATGAAGAAACTATTTGAAAAATGATGCGTTCAATATGTAAGAATCACTTGATAAATACAATCACTGATACTGAATGTATCATGGCCTTATTTCCTGGAATTCAAGTATGACATAAATTTTACGTTATTCACCAACCGCCCAATAATGGCTGCACACAGCAGGGGCTGATTTCACACGCTTGGTAAAATATATACTTTTAGAAACATCATTAAACATTTTCCACATCGCAGCATTAATAATTCAAGTTTTAAGCATCGCATCTTTACGCGTCGATGGTAATCATTGCAGACTCTGAGAAGAGTAACAGGGGCTGTTGCCCCCAACTTGTATTGCACAAAATATCAAATACAGTAAACCTCTCCAATACATATGGAAGCAAAATGTTGAGATACAGTTTACACCTATATTATACTTTATGGCCTCAGCATATTTCATAATTTTCAGTAAAAAAGAAAAGAAAAAATCCCCCCTGAAACAAAACATATTCTGCTTGAATTATAGGCATTAATTCATCACTAGAACAAGGAACCCATACCTGTTTGTTCTCCCCATAATTTATCTCTAGTTACCTTTTCTTTACATACCTATTCGTTATATGTCCAATAACTGTGAACTTATTTTGCATGAGCTACTTTAAAACCATTAGCCTTGAATGCAGCTTGTATTGGGACATAATCGTACCTGCTGAAACATTTACAGGTAGTTCCCCAACAGGCCTTGGAGGTAGCACATGTGTGGGCGTGGCCGTCATGCTTCACGGCCCACAGGTAAGGCACTCATCTACTGACGGGCAATGTGAAGGTCCTCCCCACGTGTTCACCCATGTGGAACACTGGCTCATGTCAGACATCACAGGCAGCACACTGCCCCAAGACTAAAGAAAAAACCAACAAGGTTTGGTCAAAGTTGTTGTTCTCCATGAGTTTGATGTGGAGCCTTATGAACAAGGCAAAGCCAAGTGAATATTGCCTAGTGTTCAAAGGAGGATGACAACTTTGACCAAAATGAGTTGTTTTCTGTATTTATCTTACCCCTGTACACACTTAAAGAATTGATGACACACTGGATATATGACATCATAGACTATGGAGAACAGACTGTAATACTCATAGGGGCATGGATAATGAGTAACCAAAGTTAAGCCTATGGGACAAAAATAGAAGGGGTGAGATAAAGGGCAGTGCTTTGCCTCAAACGAACGCAATGGTCCGACCTTCGGGGCAGTGTAATGCAGTCTCACACTGGGCACTGCATGGTCAAGTTGGGCAGCATATGATCCAACTCTGGGCAGTGTATGCACCAATTGGACAGGGCAATCCCAAGACAGGGCAGCATATGGACCAACTGGGCAGCATATGGCCAAACCCTGGGCAGCATTTATGGACCAATTGGCTGACATGTGGTCCAGCCGGGGAGCATATGGTCCTACTGCCATCACAGGTAGTACAAAACCCTGCTCACCCCAAACACCAAACTAACCATAGGTAGCTGACTGGACTCCCAAATATTGTACATCAAGAGACTTCTGATATCACCAAAAATAGTACACATCCTTAGGTAGCTTGGCATGCACGGTAGTTATGTAATCAGAGCTAGAATTCATCTAATAAGTCTGCTTTCTTGTACTTAATCGGGTTTCAGTTCTTTATAAATTTCATTGTATAAGTGAATCTTTAATGCACAAATGGCGGCATTGATTAAGGTTGCATGAACTTTTTGTCGTAACCTCACCTCCGACATCGTAGTATAAAAAGGACATGATGTTGATCTAAACAGAATTATCTCGCTGCAGACCCTGAGACATGCAGGCTAGGACTCGACAAATGCCCTGTAAAATCAACTTGCTAGGAACCTCCTAGCCAAGTGGCTAAAACCACACAATATTCAGGAACAACTTAAGGTTCAGACCTGAAATTATATAGACTACAGATTGTTGAACACATTCTACTGAACAAATATGCGAATGCACTGAACACATAAATCATTAAGAATACTTCACAAATGCACATCACACCTTCAAGTAAAAACAGATTCATAAAGATTTCTGTTTTCTAAAATCATACATGAATTATGGCATAACACACATCAAATTACGATTCGTCATTTCGGTGCTTCTCCTCGATTTCTCCTAATATAATAATGCTGCTTTCAATCAACAGACACGAGATACACTATCTGAACAGATAAAATTGCACAGTCTGTTAAAATAACATAAAGATTACAACTGTATTTGAAGCTGTTATAAGTTCCAGTAGTAAAAAAAAAAAAATTATGTTCCAGTAGTATGCGCGACTGAGATATGACTCGATATTTTTGTGGGGTATATTGCGTAGTCCTCCCCATCATCAACACAAAGCGCAGGTTCGCCCACTGAAGCGTATAATGCCCACTCTATATACAATTCCCCAAGGCTATATGAAACACAATCCTATAACGTCAGTGATATTGGGCAGTTGAGCCAATTGCACTGGTGGTTCGTCGAATTAAAGTCACTGTTATCATAGCACCTCAAGTGCAGCAGAGGCTGACGTCCCCTGCATTAAACTGATCGGCTCATTTGCCATCATGACTGGGTCTACCCGAATCAGCCTTCAAAAATTCCCAGACACTGACACTCTCCTTGTAGTTAATGGTCAATAGACAGGCATTTGGGAAAAGTGTTGAAGTGAGGAGAAAGAACTGGGCTTCTGAGAGCATTGAACACTATAACCTCCAAAAGATGGCGCCACTGAATGTGACACCAAACGTTTCGGCATGCTGACAGTTCTCGATGTTTGGTATGCACATCATCATCACAAACAGCACACAAGCTGCACAGCTCGCCATTGACGCCAGTCTAGGCTTGAGCGACCTGGCAAACCAGGAAAGTGCTCGCGAATGATGATGATGATGAAGGATGGGTCCATTTCAGTTGTTGGAAATAAGCTGGTTCACCTTGAGGTGCACAGAAACACGGTGTTACAAAGACAGTCTCGACTGCCGCGTTCTCATCGAGGTACTTCCATTGAGAGCCCGACCTTTCACCACTTTCTCCTCGGTAGAAGTCTTAGTACATGCACTTACAGAACGCTTTAATTTGGGGGAAGATGACTTGGTCCCAATGCGGCCTTTGACCTTGACCTCTGACCCCTGACCTTCAGACTCGGACGCTGCAGAGCGCGTTCCCCTCACACTCACCCGCCGAGTCTTAGTGGCTGACGCGGTCCCTAACCCACTTTTCTTGGCAGGTTCAGTGACAGGAGAGTTGGGTACAGTTGCACCTCCTCTCGTCTTCATCAGTTTAGATGGGGAAGGGCCGCTAGATTTACTCGCCGAGTCTTTGACAGGGGAGGAAGGTACAGACTCTGCTTGGAGAGCACCTTTTCTCTTCCTGTTTTTCACAGGGCTAGCTCCTTTGTCCTTCTTGTTCTGCTGCTCTCCCTCGGACTGTGCTTTCTTTGCTGGACTACTGGGTTTAGATTTATTTTGAGCCTTTGCTGGACTCTCCAAGTTGGTGGTCTTTTTAGCATTGTCACTAGAATCTTCCGATATTTTTCCCTTTTTCACTTTAGTTTTTGTCGTTTTACTTTTAGCCGAGTCTTTATTGTTTACCTTTTTCTCAGTTGCATCTTTCTCACTGATTTTCTTCTTTTTCGTAACCGGACTGTCTTTGGTAGTGTCCTTGGTGACATTTTCAGTTTTTTTCTTGCTTTTGCATTTCTTAGGTGACGTTGTTGTGCCCTTCTTACTTTCCGACTTCCCAGAATCTGTGGCTGACTTCTTATTTTCTTCTTTCTGGTGAGATGAATTTGTCTTTTCACCTCGGGATTCACCTGCTTGGGATTGAACCTTCTTCTTTGGCTTTGACTTGGTTGGTTTCCCAGTTGTATCTGTGTTTGTTTTACTTTTGCTTGGCTTGGCAGTGCTTTCTGTAGATTCAGATGAAACCTTGGTTGCCTCTGGCAGTGGATTGGTGCTGTTGGATTTCACTGTTTTATCACTGGCACTCATTGTTTTTAATTCAATTTTCTTCTGTTTCTTGGGCTTGACTTTTTTGAGTTTTTGGCTTTGCCTTCTTTGAGCTAGCACAGTGTTGATTATCTCTTTGATGTCCTCTTCATCAGAAGACTCATCTGAGTCTTCATCACAAGTCGATGGCTTCTGCTCACTTGCAGCACATTTTACTCCCACAGAAATCTCACTTTTAGGTTTTTCTTGATTACACAAATCCTCCTTATTCACATCATTCTTAATCAGTTCTCTAACCAGGTATTCCTTTTCAACGACACTAGTTTTTATGTCTATATCCTTACTCGATGTACTTGGTGATGATTCTGCACATTTTCCATCATGTTCGTTGACCTTGACCTTATTAATCACAGGGTTTATTCGAGGCTCTGACTCTTTTGAGATTTGTTCTTCACTCTTTCCTAGAGGTGAAAGTATTTGAGGTGTCATTGTATTATGTTTCATGTCCGTACTTTTTACGGCAGGTGAAGAAGTCTCGCACACAAGTTTACTTCCAGCATGCCCTGCCTCCTTGACTGGCAGATTTCCATGTTTAACAGCATCACATTTTGCAACTTTGGGAGAGATTTGAGGGTGAGTAGGACCACTTATTACATTTTCCTTCCAATGCTCTGTTATGACCTTTACATGAAGGTCATCGGGGTTTCCAGAAGAGGGGAGTTTTCCTGTACCTTGCAGATCTATAAATACGGCGCTTGATTTACCGGGAATGACCGTCTTCTCGGGACTGCTCATTTTGGCGGGAAAACCTTCAAATGTCGGCTGCTTGATTGACATCCGGGAACGCGCCGGGTTCGACTCCTGCTCCTCCTTCTCAGGAACTCCCATCGATGCACCATCAACTTCAGCTGATTTACAAACACTGCTGCCACCAACTTTCAACAGAGAACTATCCTTGGCATCCATTGACTCAACCAGAGGAGTGCCAACAACCTTGTTCGGTGTCCCTGATTTTTGTTTCTCTGGTGTAACACCAGTGTTCTTATTCTGATTGGCTGTTTGGTCAAGTTTCAGTTTCTCAGATGAGATGCTCTTTATTTGTGCTGCCGGGGAAGTTGTACTCGAGAGTAGAATTCTGCTGTTTTTAGACTTTGTCGTGAGTGGGGTCCTCTCACGGTACTGTGGAATGGAGAGTACAAACGGCAACGTGTGTCTCCCGATGAAAGGACTCTGTTTGGGTGCTTCCTTAATGTCACTATTAATAACCTCCACCACTGGTTCAATTTTAGGTTTACTTTCAGTTTTAACAACTGGTTCTTCGTTCACAATACACTGAACCTCCTTCTCTTCCACCACATCCTCCACGATTTTGAGTTCATCACCACTCTGACTGCTTTCCACGAGATCCGCATTGAGGAAATCCGTTTTACTCTGCTCTCCTCTCCTCTGATCTGTATCCGAGACAGAAGCCCCATCCTCCTCCTCCTCAACCTCCTCCTCCTCCTCCTCTTCACCCACGGCAGCCGTTCCACCTCCGGCCGCGAACATCTCCGCGAGTTCCCGCGCCAGATCCAAGTTGGTCGAGGCTCGCTTCTTCTTGCCATTACCCCAGCCTCTGTTCTTCCTCTTGCGTCGGCGTGCCCGCTGACCCGTGTCCGCGTCATGGCTCGACGAGGTGCTGGTGGCGACACTCACGGCGTCCTCGGCGTGACTCCCGTCATTGGAGCCCGCATCCAGCCCGCCCCCGGCCCCGCTGTAGTGCTGCTGGACCCCGCTGTAGTGCTGCTGGGCCCCGCTGTAGTGCTGAGACAGCTCCTGCTCCCAGGTGATGTCCAGCGGCCGGGCCTCCTGGAGCCGTGTCCTGCGCACCTGGCACACCTCGAACACATGTTTGCGCAGCATGCCGGCGTACGTGAACTGCTTGCTGCAGTAATGACACACGTTACGAGACTCCCCGACGTGGTCTCCCACCACCTCGAAGGGGTTCCGGATAATCTGTGAACAAAATAGAAAAATACATATAGGGATGTCAGTTGGGGTCATGATATAAAAAGAGTGTTGTTTTTTTGTTGTTTTTTTGTGGTTAGAAGTGTATATGCCACGTATAATTAATCTTAATGATACAAAAAGAGGAAATATTATTCATGTGGAATTAAAGAAGAATACAGCATGTTTTGGTCAAAGTTGTTGTTCTTCATGAGTTTGATGCAGAGTGGTATGGACGAGGCAACAGCTGGGTGAATATTACGTAGCATTCAAATGAGTTGGAGAACATCTCAACCCTGTACACACTAAGAAAAATGACAATGCACAGGATATAGACCATGGAGAACGGACTGCAATACTCGTGGGGGCATGGAGAACGAGTTCAC
This sequence comes from Alentia gelatinosa, assembly GCA_950022655.1. Taxonomy (NCBI): domain Eukaryota; kingdom Metazoa; phylum Annelida; class Polychaeta; order Phyllodocida; family Polynoidae; genus Alentia; species Alentia gelatinosa. The sequence continues at coordinate 41,024,579 of OX465590.1, read as the reverse complement.
CAGACCAGTCACCATCTTGCCTTATACGCCTAATATTTACAGTATGGCTGCCGCGAATTAATCTGCAGTCAAACTCGGTGGAGTAAAGACCAAGTCATTTTCATCTCGTGACTTTCCTTCTAATTTCCGGTAGCTAGTTCATACTTAGCAAAAAACATCCTCCATTCTCCATTTTTACGAAGTATTTTAACGTACTAAGACAGTCAGCCAATTTTCGTATCATTATATACCCAAAAATAGCGAAATTTAATTCAGTCACGTGATGTCGTATCTCATACGTCACAGTGTGATGTACGGCCATAAATACGTCATGGGCAGCTGCGGGCAGTATGTGAATGTCAAAAGGCCATAGGTTTGTAAGAATAGGGGGAAACTATGTTCTGGTGAGAGAAATTCTGCCCAAGGCCTTGGCCACGGGCATTAATTTTTCCGAATCTTACCAAGTAACTTTGACTTTCTCTCTCTGGAAACTTGGTTTCCCTATTCCTATAAACTTTCAAATGTAGTTTAATAACGATAAATGGCCAGATCCAACCTTATCGAGTAACTTGACACTCCCGGTTTTCCCCTCATTGCGCTTTTCATATGAATTTTGTAAGATGATCTGATTGGTCTGAACGTCAACCTTGGGTAGTAACCGTCAGCCTTGGGTAGTAAATGTAAGTTATTCCACACACCCTCCCATAGCATGGTGTGACAATACAGTGTTCGGCCATAGGTATATAGGAATATGGAATACTTAGTAACCAGAGTGGCATAAACATTGACAAGGCTAACTCGAGTTCGGTTTCGTATTTCTCCTAACCCATCTCACCGATATACAGAGAAAATTTTGTAATTATCTAGTAGCTAGTAGCGTATTGACACTCATCGGAGGATGGCCGCGTTTATTAATGCTGCCGGATCTACTTTTGTTACCTCGTCTTTGATTGATCTGTTTTTATATTCACCTCAGTGTATAAATAACACTTTATTCAACGCTCCGTCAAATACACTGAGTCAATGTTAAACCTATGGCGTTTTTTATTAGGGGTAGGATAACAAACTTTATAGAAGGGGTAGGATAACAAACTTTATAGAAAACTTTTTTTTAATTGAAAAGAAGATTATTACGACGTGGCAATAAACACCTCTGTTACAAGCCGATGCTACCTTGAAAGTCGAAAAAAAAAAAAAAAAAAAAAAAAAATTTAATTGAAAAGAAGCAGTGAGAGCAAGTTCCACGTAATTACCTGTATTTCCTTGAGCCGTTCCTTCTCGGTACACACGGGGATGTGCCTCTCCAGCAGGGAGATGGTGGTGAAGCGCTGGCCGCAGCCCTGACACCGCTGCATGTCCACCACCTCCGTCATCTCCCGGCGCCGCACGTGGTTCTGCGGGTTGTACAGCAGCTCCAGGCTCCGTCGCCGCTTCTTGGTCATCAACCCCAACCCGTCCTCCTGCTCCCGCTTCTTCTTCTTCTTCTTCAGCTTCTTGAGGATGGACGACTTGAAGCGCTCCAGCATGGACGTGGGGGTGGTGGTGGTGTTGGTGGATAGGATGGTGCCGGGGAGGGCGCTCGTGGTGGAGGTGGGGGTGGTGAGGGAAGGCGCTATGGTAGACGTGCTAGTGGAGGCAGATATATGCGGATCCCGTATCGGTAACCGTGGCTGACTAGCGGCCAGGAGTCTCAGCCCGGCCGCAGCCACCGCCGCGGCCGCCGCCTCCGCATCGTCCCTCACCGTGGTTGCTGGAGCGTGTAAGGATAGCAGGTTGAGTTTTGTTTTAGCTGGTTTCAGCAATGACTTGCCGATACTAGCGCACTCAAAGATGTGTCCATGCAGATCTTCCACAGCCTTGAAGGCCTTCTGGCATTTGGTGCATTTGAACTGTTCCTGGTCGGCCTGGTTGAATTCTGAAAAAAAGAAGAATCACATTGTGAAGTTCAGGTCTCTGTGTCCCTATTATCGCCAGCTGATATTGGTTTCTATGAGGAGAAAGTCCGTAATTATCCGTAATTAAATTAAACAAAATGACTGAATTGGAACAGTCTACATCTTGCTTTATTCGCCCGCGGCCTGCCTCCCCGATATTTAGTTTGGCTGCCATAATTTGGATGGCACATTTGTGAAGAAGCCAGAAAGTATCAAATGTTCAATCTGAATGATTTAACATTTACAGCTCAAATACACCATTGAAAAAAGATCTCTACCATGAAATTTTGGAACCCCCCTACCCATACTCCCAATCTTGAACGCAGTAGAGCAAAGAAGGAGCATACGCAAGATTTCCAAATTTCCCTTTCAGTGCGTACGTACCTTATGGATACCCCCCCCCCCCCATCTTAGTAAGCCAGATGTATATAAAATTAAAAAAATAATGACAAGGAACTGCGTCGAGATCCATAGCCACTGACAATATACCATAAGTTTGGGCTTATCATCAGTGGCTTTTGATTTTATCACATCACTATCACTGACTAATAATGTGTGACATCATCTCCCATTGAGTATTTTTCAACAATACTCCATGGGCGTTGAGTACGAGATTTCAATGTTAAGTCTATGGGAGAAAAAAAACATACCAGAGGTGAGATAAAAAAGATGACGACACATGCGTAAAAAAAGTAATATAGCCAAAAGTGTAAATCAGTAGCAAACAAATTAGAGTACACCTCATGAAGGTACCAATATTGCCAAAACGCTGTCATTTGGAACTAGATAATGAGGGGGGAAAAAATTTAAATCATAAAAAAGTAAAAAAGACAACAGATGACGCCACATGCGTTGAGTACGGACCTGAGATCTGGCTGGAGCACACATTGAGCATGCCCACGGGACTGGGTTTCTGCCAGCAGGGGGCGACAGCGTCGGCGTCCACCTCCACGTGGTCGCAGCGCACGTCGGCGTGCGTGGCCCTCTGGTGGTTGAGTAGCGAGTTACGACTCGGGAACTCCCCGTGACACACCGAGCAGACGAACTTTCGACTTCCGCCCTGCGTCGGCAGCGGCCCGCAAAGCAGCGACGGCAGCTGCGGTTGCCACGGCGACCGCGGGGTGCCGGGCGGGGATACCAGCGGCGCCGGAAGGTCAAGGTCCTTGGTCACGTGGTAGGTAGGAATCCGGAGCAATCCTTGCACTTTGCCCTGCGCTGCGTTTCCGCTGTGAGCCGCAGGTGCCAGGTTCCCGGCATGCGCCACGACGGGCTCAGCGGATTTAGTGAACACTCTCCCAGCACATTTTGCCGCTTTCCGTGGGGTCACCTTGACCGTATCAGCGGACACTACACTGGCCCCCGGTGCCGACACGTTAGCGCTCAGATCGAGCGGGAAATGCTCCTCGGTGGACTTCGGGGACTCCTCGGCCACCACCGCCGGGCTCGGCGTCCCTCGGGGCTCGTCCCGAATCCCCAACGCGAAGTCCAGGAGAAGTCTCGCGCCTTCATCGTGATCGAGTATAGCCTTCTCTTTATCCGCTGGTTTCTCTGAAGGCTGACTCACGGTCGTCGAAGGCTTACCGGAGAGATCTATGGCCGGCTCCCCATTATCGCTCAGTGTCATTGCGTCAGCCGCCTTCTCCTTCTGTTCCCGCTGCAGGGCCGTAGCTTCCGGTGTCGTCTTGTGTTTCTCCAGCATGTGCTGCCGGAAAACGGCCTCGTTGTTGAAAAGTCGTCTGCACACGGAGCAGACGTGAACCTGTGGGATTTTGAGCGCCAAACAGGACGCCGCAGAGACGCCCGGTTTCCCAGACGACTTCCCGCCACCGCCTGCTTTTTGTTGTTTCGTTACCAGCTTCACCGGAGACAAAGATGGAGTTTGCTGTGGCGGCGGGCCGTTCACACTGGCCCCAGCTGACTTGCTAACAATGGGAATGTTCACTGTAGACACACTAGGTTTATCGTTACTAGGGTTGACCTCCTTCTTTGGTTGTATCGGGACTTGGGTATCCACTGGCTTATGCTCAGTGATGCTATTGCTCTGTCGTTGGATCGGCTGCACAGTGCAGACCGGTTGAGTCTTGACCTCGCGCTTTGCAATGTTAGATAGGTTAAACACTGGGATGTTCAAACTCACACCATTCACCATGGATATCACAGGTTTTGTGTCTGTCTCCTCCTTGTTGACCTTGCCCAGTTTGGGGTCCACGACCTTGACCGTTCTGACCTCACTGAGCCTCACACACTTATTGCTTTCTGAGGGATACAATTCTGGTGTGTCCTTGACCTTGAGATCTAATGGCTTGTTTGTTTCTTTTAAGTCTGCCATCTTGCTGGTGACTTTGATCTTTTTCAACTTATCAATGGACTTATCCTTCTCAGTGACAACCTTCCTGTAGTTCTGTTTCAGGCAGAAGCCAGCGGGAAAATTGTAACTGACAGTATCCTTGAGGTCTGCCTCGACCTTGGGCTTCACTTCTCCGAAATGTTCAGTGGGCTCCTTTAGTTGGCTACTCAATTTCATCTGATTGGAAGTTTTCTCTAAATGCTCCTTCGTACCTTCGATATAGTTCGTCAAGTTTTCTGAGATGTTATTGGCGACATTTGCATAAAAGAAGGCTTGTGGGTCTCCATCTGAACTATCGGAGGCCAGTTTGGTGGGACTCGGGACTGGAGAGGAAGAGTTACTGCCGTGTCCCAATAATAGATGGCGCTGATGGGCAAGTCGCCTATGACGACACATGTTGGCGTAGTCAAGGAAGCGCTTCTTGCACACAGTGCAGGCAAACTTGACGCCCGGTGTTTTTTGTTCTGCAAGCCGCATGGATTCGATACGGTCCAGTTCCATATCCACCTTGAAGGCGTGCCTCCTTCGGTGTCGCTCGGCTTCGTTCGACTGCATTGACTCGTTGTGCGACACCACATGATCAATCAATTCCTCCTCGTCGGTGAAGTACTTCCCACAAAAGGCACATTCGTGGAAGCACTCAGGATGCAGCTTACGTATATGCTTTTTCAGGTCTCCGGATTGCGTGAAGGTACTGCTGCAGTACTCGCAGGCAACCCGACGTCCAAGGTGGATGCGCTCATGTCGCTTCTGATTCGTTGCAGTGGGAAACATCTTGCCACAGAATTTACAAATGAAGGGTTTTTCCCCAGTGTGAACGGCGAGATGTCGTCTCAGGTTTTGCTTGTGGGCAAATTTCATGTCGCATTGCGAGCAGGCAAAAGCCTTAGAGGAGGGCAGATTGGGATGATTGTCAAGGTGACTTTTAAGCAAGGCCACAGTGTTGAAGAAAGACGAGCACACGTTACACCGATACAACCCTGACAGATCCCTCGTGGACGAGTCTGTCAGCTCGTCCTTGGTGTCATCGTATGAAACTGGAGAGCTCTGCCCTGATATCGTATCGATCTCTGTTTTTATCATTTTCTCCTGATGTTCAAGGTCACACGCCTGACCTAATTTCCCATTGATTTCCATTTGTTTGGAGCCATCCTTCCTTGTGTGATCCTTCTTGACGCCTCCAATAAGGTTTACATTAGGTTTAGTATCACAATTTTGTCTTACGTCACTTTCACACATCTTGCTGTCAGTCAAAACAGAATCCTTCTCAGTCACAACTTCCTGTCCACTGTCATGATTCTGACCTTGACCTTCAGCGGTTGCCTCGCTAACACTGTCTTTGTCGTCGAGGGGACCAAAATCATGCGAGTCCGGGTTGATTTGACAGTTGAGAATGTCTCCCCTGCTGACATACTTGAGATTGATGTGGTTGCGGATGTAGTGCCTCTTAAGGCTGAAGGCGTGGCGGTAAATACCAGAACAAATATCACACTTGAAGACTTTGCGACCGTGTCGGCTTTTTGTGATGTGGGTTTTCTTCAGTTTAAAATGGAACTTCTCCGGATCTTCTGACTGGGTATTTTTACTGGTCTCCACTTTGCCGTCAGTGATGTCACTATCCTCATCTTCCTCCTCATCATCCTCATCATCTTCACCATCACCTTCGTCAAGGTCAATCTCAAGGTCACTACTATCTCTGTCTCTGTCAAGGTCAGTTTCCATCTCCTGCTCCTGCTTGTCATCCTCCTCCTCCTCCACCTTCATCTGATCTTTGACCTCGGCTGGTTTATTCACCGGACTGGGAGGGCATGGAGAAGGAACCCGGGTCATCTTCATGGGCTTCTTTTTAGGGCTCACAGTACCAAAAGTCGGAGGTGCCTTGGAAACTGACGACTTTGGAGCTGATGATTTGTGAGCTGGTGACCTTGGGGCTGGTGACTTAGGCGCCGGTGACCTTGGGGCTGGTGACCTTGGAGCTGGTGACCTTGGGGCTGGTGACTTTGGCGCCGGTGACATTGGAGCTGGTGACTTTGGAGCTGGTGACCTTGGGGCTGGTGACCTTGGAGCTGGTGACTTAGGGGCTGGTGACCTTGGAGCGGATGTCTTGAGAACTGGTGACCTTGGGGCTGGTGACCTTGGAGCCGATGACTTTGGAGCCGGGGGTTTGGATACTGGGGACTTTGAGGACAGTTCCTTCATACTTTTAGCTCTCCCTGAAATACAAATACATCGATCTTAGACACTTAGGTTTTGAATTCGGAATATGCGAAATATGATAATATTCAATGTTCAGCATATCAAAGTATATTTTCTAATAGTAATTAAATCTTCACTGCACTTACACTAGCCCTGGGACTACACTGGGAGTTTTTATTTTCTATCACCATTTATTATTCATAAATATTGGAGATTTTCTTTTTCGAAACCGGTAGATTTAACAATTTTATTAAGCTTCACTGTATAAGGATATAGGGTGGTACATTGGACGGAGCGACTGTGTTACACTATGCTACAACAGCGAATGACCATTTTGTTCAAAAGCCGTTACGTCATACTAGACTACTATTGACAAAAAGAAAAATGTTATAGGGTTATAGCTTAATGAAAAATCAAATACCACATATTTCTGGATTTGCTTTATGGCTTACAAAGAATTAGAGTTTAAAAAAAAAGAAAATGAAGAGAGTAATATATATATATATATATATATATATTTTTTTTTTATTGTAAAAGTTTCATTGCTCATTATATATGTATTATATGATCCTAGATGGTACGCCTTCAATACCTTACTACTTACTGTCTCGACTTATTTTATTTTTTTTTTTTTTTTGCATCGGTTGAGTATAGAAGTGCTTTCGCCTCGTTTTTTAAATATCGACTTATTTTCTCGGTAAGGCTTCCGATTGAAACCAGCCATCTGTATATACGGCTGACGGAAACCGTCTTTATGGTGAAACAACAAGATACAACCCAACAAAGGAATGATGTAATGCAAAGGAGATTCAATAGAGAAAACGTTTGAAAAAAAAAAAAAAAAAAATGCTGCCGTACCACGTGACTCTCGGCCCGCCTGGCGCTGTCCGCGCCGTGTGGTCGGCGTCTTGTACCACGTGAGCAGTTCCTCGCCTCTCTCTATTGGCTGAAAGAAAAACCGCAAAACCATTAAACTCAGCCACACGACTCAGGACTGACAGCCACATCCACAAGGTTAAGTAGCATCAATGTTTACATACCAATGCAGTATATAGTAAAACCCCGCTAAAGGGAACACCCTCAGTTCCCAGTAAAGTGTTCCCTTAAGCGGGGTGCTCCCTTAAGCTGGGTTAGAATAAACTACATAACAATTTCTGTTCAGAGCGAACTGGCCCCTTAAGCGGGGTGTCCCCAAAAGCGAAGTGTCTATATTTGATAATTAGATACTGATTCTATCTATGCAGTATCAATTGTGTACTGAACCCTGTGCAGGACACTGTTATACTGAACATCTTCAAACATCAGTAGTGTGTAGGCTTTCATGTCAACATGTCTTCTTTGCCAATCTATGGTAAGATTTTATAAATTTTTGTTAGGATGTATATATAGTAAATATACTAGGACCCACCATGCTGTACATGCTACAAAACTCGATGGGAATATCTTGTTTGTAGCATGTACAGCATGGCCAGGTCGTTCCATACAAATATACATCAGATATAAAATCCTTTATTGTTTTATACTTTGTTTTATATTGTATGTGTTGGGTTTACAAGAAGTTTCAAATTCAAACGTCGATTTTCCCGCGGAAATTGCACGAATGAAGAAATTTACAGCAACAATCATTTTACTATGTAATTTACAAATGAAGATAAACACGGGAGACTTAACATTAACACATGTAGGTAGCCTCCGAAGATAGCTCGTGTTGTCCCAGTACTCAGTGGCGTGGGTCAGGGAGAGTATAAATACACAATATTGTCTGGTTTCAGATACAAGTGGCTGTATGCTCCGAGGAGTTGACGCGGAGTAATATCCGAGCGTATGCGAGGATGTTGCGCAGAGGCAACTCCGAGGAGCATACAACCGCTTTTATCTGGAACCAGTCTATATTGTATTTATTATCCACCTTTTCCTGACAAGTGGCGTACTGATATTAGTTAATTTAGGTGCGCACTTTTTTTCATATGCACTATTTTCCGTATGCGCCGGATTTTGCAACCCGGAGCATACAACATATCTGTATGCTCCGGGTATGTCCATACAAACTCCATATGTGTTTTCTATGGACACTTTGTATTAGGTGGATAATAAATACATATATGTGATACGTACCTTGATTGTTGTGTATATAATGTCGATCCCGTCCTGGTCGGCGAGAATGTTCTGCTCCTCGTAGTGCCGAGCCCGCTGAACGTGCCGCAGCCAGTTGGCCTGGTCCACCTTCGTCCCGTCCAGGTAGAAGAGGAACTCCTTCGTCTCCAGATCCACGATCTGAATGTTCATCAAGAGATATTTCAAATATGTGGCAAGTTACAAAAAAAAAGAAAAAAACTTTTATCAAGAGATATTTAAAATATGTGGCAAGTTACAAACAAAAAACCCCAAAAAGAATTTTTATCAAGAGATATCTAAAATATGTGGCAAGTTACAAACAAGAAACAAAACAAAAAATAAATTTTTATCAAGAGATATTTAAAATATGTGGCAAGTTACAAACAAAAAAAAAGAAAAAAAAGAGAATTTCTATCAAGAGATATCTAAAACATGTGGTAAGTTACAAACAAGAAACAACAAAAAATAAATTTTTGTCAAGAGATATTTAAAATACGTGGCTAGTTACAAACAAAAAAACCCTGAATTTTCATCAAGAGATATTCAAAATATGCGGCAAATTTAAAAAACACACAAAAAAACCCTGAATTTTTATAAAGGACACACAGACATTAGCAGCCATTTGGCAAGTACCATCTAACACGGCTAAAATGTTAATGGCACCAGGAAGCCCTATCTAAGCAGAACTGTTGACTCGGTATGTTGGGATGAATCATATGAGCATGTCTGGTTGGGTCGCTGTGGTGGAAGACCGGTTGATACAAAAATCCCAATTAAGAACAATAATGCTATAGCATAAATAACCCACTAAAAATAACTCACAACCACTTGAACATTGTTTAGGGGCTATCCATTAAGTACGTACGCAGAATTTCTGAAATTTTTTACCCCCCCCCCACCCCCTTTCCTAATTCTGTATGCAAAAGAACAAAGAGAAAGTATACGCAAAATGTCAAAAATTCTTTAACCCCCCCCCCCCCCACCCCCAGTGCATACATACTTAATGGATGGCCCCTTACTGAAAGAAAGGACATTTCATGATAAATATGACATAACAAGCTCTCTACAGTGGGTTGTAGTCCAACACATTGGATTTCATCTATTCTGCTGTCTCTTGTACTATATTGTAAATTCGTGTGCTGGAACATCCAGTATTCTATAATTTTAACGTCCAATCTGTTCAATTAGACTTACTTTGGGTTTGACCGAATCTATGAGATGGATGTAGGTAGAAATCTCACCCCTACACATTTACCGAGGTGAGAGTTCTGTTACTTCCCACACCACTTTGATATAGCAGTAAATCTTCCACTGCTGGGGATAAAGGAGAAAGGTGGCTGTACACCACACCACACAGACATGGTATGAGAAGGATTGGCCTTTGATACAGCAGTAAGTCTACCACTGCTGGAGATGAAGGAGAAAGGTGGCTGTACACCACACCACACAGACATGGTATGAGAAGGATTGGCCTTTGATACAGCAGTAAGTCTACCACTGCTGGGGAAGAAGGAGAAAAGTGGCTGTACACCACACCACATAGACATGGTATGAGAAGGATTGGCCTTTGATACAGCAGTAAATCTACCACTGCTGTGGATAAAGGAGAAAGGTGGCCGTACACCACACCACATAGACATGGTATGAGAAGGGTTGGACTTTGATATAGTAGTAAATCTACCACTGCTGTGGATGAAGGAGAAAGGTGGCTGTACACCACACCACATAGACATGGTATGAGAAGGGTTGGACTTTGATATAGTAGTAAATCTACAACTGCTCGACTATGGGTGGTGAACTGACCTCCCAGACGAAGAGCGGGTCGCTGTCCTTCTTCAGGGTGACGGTCCTCTCTCCCTGGTACGGCCCGAACTTGGTGCCTTCCGGGATGGCGGCCTGCGACCAGATGCCTGGAGAATGAAAACAGAGGTTAAACCTGCGCTCTTTTCCAGCGTTTTATCTTAAGTGGAATTCACATGGCGGGATTCATGTACCTCACAGGATTCAACATCTCATGAGATTCTGTCCCCTTTTAGGGATAAATGTCGCCAACAATTGCTACGTAGTAGGTGGACGCCTCTCTTAACCATAACAAAATCGTATTAGATGGACCCCCTCTTAATCATAACCAAATCATAGTCAGTGGACCCCCTCTTCAAAAAACTTTACACTACGATTGAACTGACTTAGATGACTGGTGTTACGGGCAGATTGGTAGTAGGCAGACCCCTTCTTCAAAAAACTTTACGCTGACATTGAACTGACCTAGATGACTGTTGTTACGGGCAGATTAGTAGTAGGTAGACCGCCCTCTTAATCGTAGCAAAATTGTAATAGTTGGACACCCCTCTTAACTGTAACAAAATCGTAGTAGGTGGACCGCCCTCTTAACATAACTTTATGCTAACATTGAACTGACCTAGATGACTGTTGTTACGGGCAGATTAGCAGTAGGTAGACCCCTCTTAAGAAAACTTTACGCTACGATTGAACTGACCTAGATGACTGGTGTTACGGGCAGATTAGTAGTAGGTAGACCCTTCTCTTAATCATAGCAATATCATAGTAGGTGGACATGCCTATTAACAAAACTTTAAGCTACTATTGAACTAACCAAGATGACTGGTGTTACGGGCAGATTAGTAGTAGGTAGACCCCCCCCCCCCCTTAATAGAACTTTACGCTTACATCGAACTGACCCAGATGACTGGTGTAATGGGCAGATTGGTAGTAGGCAGACCCCCCTCTTAATCATAGCAAAATCGTAATAGTTGGACACCCCTCTTGACCATAACAAAGTCGTAATAGTTGGACACCCCTCTTGACCATAACAAAATCGTAATAGTTGGACACCCCCTCTTAAGAAAACTTTACCTAACATTGAACTGACCTAGATGACTGGTGTAATGGGCAGATTAGTAGTATGTAGAATTCCTCCTCTTAATCATAGCAAAATCATAGTAGGTGGACACGCCTCTTAACAAAACTTTATGCTAATATCAAACTGACCTAGATGACTGGTGTTACGGGCAGACTGTCTGATCTCCACATTATCCGGGGTCTTCATAGTTGCTGCCACTGCTGACAGAGGTCGCTGCGTGCTGCCCTTGCCACCGCCGCTGCCCGACTTGGCGCGGGACCTCTCAGGGTCGGCCATGACCCTCTACACCGTCTCAGCAGGCCGCACAAAGGTCATCTGAAGGTCAGTCAAGGTCATCTCAGGGTCACACAGAGGTCAGCTGTGTCTGGACAGGCGTCAGAAGACGGGCATACTCTGTGTGTGGTTCTCTGCAAAATAATAAGAGATAAAAAGGTGAGAAATACTTTTTTTTTCTTAAATTGACAAATTCCAAGTTCTGTATACAGTTCTTCCACATAGAATGTGCAGTTACAAATAGGAGTACCAAGACTCTAGTTTACACACTGTACAAGATGAATCTCATCTCATGAGATACTCGATAGAAGGTGCAGAAGAGGATAGGTAAGTATAAAAAATAATGAAGATTGGAAAATGAGGGGAGGAGAGTATAGGAAATTTCACTAAATTGTGACCAGAATCAAGTCACCTTGTACAAACATCATAATAACAATCAATAGGCTTTCTCGCTGTTTTGTTTCCATTGGAATGATATGATTTAGTTTAGTTTGATTGGGCTTTGGCTTGACATGATTGACAAAATCATAGTTAAGGTTACTGATACACAGGAGTCGACAGTAATATACAAAGAAGTTGTGATACTCTAATGCCACGGGACTGGAAGAATCGGTTTGTTTCTCTGTCAAACATAACGAAACAAGTCAATTAGCTGTCCTCGTGTGATTCTAGATATCAGATTAAAAACAAAATCCAGATTTCTGTCAAATACTCTTTTTTTTCATTTCTTTTTCAATTGAGTAGAATTTTCACACATATCACATATTTTGGCATATGTTACCTATACAACCTAGAGTTTATCTTTTATCTCAGTAAACAATTAACTATATCCTAAATGTGTCACTGTTGCACCAAAGAGATGAGAAACTATAGGAGATGATAAGATACAAGGGCTCCCATCTCCCGAAACAGGCACGGATAAAAACCTAGAGAAGGTGCCACATTTAAACGACCACCTTTCTATACTACTCACGATCCACATAAAACTAAACCCCAGCTCCAGCCTCAGTTCCATCTCTCTGCTCGCTAGAAACCGCCGGGCATGGAGCAGTTCTTCTTAAGCCATTGACTCCTTCAAACCTCTCCTCATCAAGTTTTCATGCCATTACCCATTCCCATTTTCCTTTTCCTTCAAGTACTAATATGTACAGTACAATATAGTCTCCCCTATCCTTTATTAAGTCCCAATTTCTCAACTGTTGATTCCATTGAATCCCACAATACATCTACAATGGCTAAACATTTCCAACGGCTAAGTATTGCACCTGACAACCAATTATGTGTTCCACGTGCACCGATTATTTAATATGTATAAGATCTGACAAGCCTGAAGATGAACCTTCCCTAAATTAACATTTTAATAATTATTGGTCACAGCCGATGATTAATTCAACTTAGTTTGATTTCGTCGGTGGTGCCATATTGTTTAGTATCGGAAAGAAAAACTGTTAGCCCCTTATGTTTCCACCTAACAATTACTACACAAAAGTATCACATAATTCATCACCTGATGAAGCTGGATAAATCTAGCGAAACGTCGTGAATCTAATTTTGATAACTCAACATACCATACTACCTGTACTACTTGGTTCAATAATACCACCTTTACAAAAATTACTGTGTCTGGTTTTTTTTGTGATTTTCACTTCTGAATTTCTATCACATAATTAGTTGGCGAACCAAGCTCGGTGGCCAAGTGGTAGGGGTGTTTCCGTCGAGCACGGGGGGTCGTGGGTTCAAACCCTGGTCGGGTCATACCAAAGACTTACACACAAATGGTACCCTCTGCCCATTCGGCTTAACACCCGTCATTAGAATTAGGAGTAGGGGCCTCGCGCCCGAGTGGAAGAACGGTCGTATAGGCGAATTAGGTGATTGTGTGACAAAGTATTCCCTTAAAAATTGCTTTTAAAAAAATAAAATAATAAAAACCCACAAAGTCCCACAACCTTAGGGTTACAAGTCCAGTGCCTTATCGACCAATATCGGGAAAAGTCTCTACTAACTTTAGGTTGATAAATTAGTAAAGTTGTTAAGTTTACACCTGTTGTAATCACGGTGTTTTTAATTCACAGTGACGTAGACACATCACGTGACCTTTCCCAGCGTCTGACTTTCAATCGACCTTCACCTTCTTTCTTTCTCTCCCCGCGACCTTTGACTAATCTTGCCTCGGGATTGATTTTTATCAGATTTTTACCACCTTGCCTCGCGCGCATGCGTCTACAAGTAGACGCGCTGCCACTTCCGGAAACCAAAGTTAGAGAATACTACTCTATCATTTATAACCGAGGCTGCATGAGAGTCTGGCTAAACAACGAACCATCAATTATTTCTCATGATATAGACCAACACGATTCTCAACTGGCAGAAATGGACGATCGTATAGATTTCTCATTAAACACAAAGCGAAACGTCAACACTTTGGCACACGCTATATTTATTCATGCCTTGTGGTATATCGGGTTCCTACTTTCTGTATACTACTTTGGTAATGCTAAATGTGGAGGTATTGAACATGACCGCTTTATAATGTACATAAAGGTAAAAGACTGGATACTGTATTCTTTAGAATAAACAGCATTCAGGCTTCCCCCGCTTCCTCAATATAGGTTTTTTATAGGTTTTGAAAATCAAAATATAGGTTTTTACAGGTTTTTCAGGACCCGAAACATAGGCTTTTATAGGTCTTAAGGTCTTAACATACTCAGCATAACAAGAGTCAAAATATAGTGAATCGCTTATTTTCAGTTCTTTATTTCTAAAAAGATGTACCTAGTACTAAATTGCATGATGTCAGGGATGTTTGGCTCATCAGGTTATACCCAGCAAGTATGTATGTACGTGTGTTGAGTTTCCAACAGGCAAACCACCCTTGCAAGAAGTCACACTAACTGTTGATTCTTAAACACTTTTATGATCGCTTAAATAAACCGATAATATGGATTTCTTGTCATTTGACAATCTTACTTTGTCTCAAGTTAACTTCTAAGATTTCCTGTACTCCTCAATCTGCATGGCAGTGAAAATATAGGTTCTTATAGGTTATATAGGTTCCTTTGGAAAAAAAATAAAGGCTCAAGAATCAAAATATAGGTTTTTATAGCTTTTATAGGTTTCGCTGGGAGGCCTGAGCATTGCCAGCCGGTGGTGGCACGAATTGGGAGTTAGCCGATTTTCTCACAGTGTCATCCTGACTGGTACTACTTTGTCGACACTAATCGCAATAAATCTGATTGATTTCCTTTCGCCAGCTGTGTTGTTTTCTCACTTTCTAAGGCTGGAAAAGACAGACCTGTATCTAAAAAATCCACTGACTATGTCCCGTAGAAACCAGTTTCAAGACCAAAATACCCCAAGATCTAATGTTGCTTGATATATTTGGATCCTAGACTCAGCCAGTTCCAGAAATGGCAAATTGAATGGGTGCAAGTGGGTTACAGAAAACTATCCGTGGACTGACTGTAACCCAAACCTTTTATTTGTTATTCTTTTATAGTTGCATGCTCATTCATCAATTTTGAACATGGCACTTGGTCTAGTATATGAGTGTCTCCCACATTCTCCCCCTCTCTGTCTCTTTCGGTCTCCCTTTCTCTGTCTTCCTCTCTCTCTCTCTGTCTCTCTCTCACCTTTTCTCTGTTTTTCTCTGTCTTTCTGTCTCTCTGTGTCTATCATTCTTTCTCTCTGTCTCCCTATCTCTCTCTCATTCTCTCTCTCTCTGTCTCCCTATCTCCCTCCCTCTGTCCCTCCCTCTCTGTCTATCTCCCTCCCCCCCCCCCCCCCCTCGCCCCTCGTGGACCAACGCACGGTGAGCGGGACTCGTGCATAGCGCGTGCATGGCACGTGCGTACCCTCTCCCTCTCATCTCTCTCCCCCCCCTCTCTCTACCCTCTTCTCTCTCTCTCTTTCTCTGTTCCCCCTCTTTCTATCCTCTCTTTCTCTCTCCCCCCCTCTCTCTCGTGCACCAACACCAGTGAGTGTGCCGCGTGCATGGCACGGCCATACCCGCGCCGCATGCTCGTCAAAGCGTGTTGACAGCGCCAGGAAACTGTGCGTGTCAGCACCGACAGTCACCCCGACACCCGGGAGACCGGTCAGCATGGGGGGAGCTTCCCGGGCTCCCGGGGTGGGCGGCCGGAGAAGATCCCCACCACGAGACCACGAGAGGAGTGTGCTCATGATGTTGTGACGCACCCGCCCCACCCGTCCTGCCCCGCCCCGCCCCGCCCCGCCCGGCTCGGCCTCGTATCTCCCGGCCTCCCCTCGCCCCCCCTCCCCGCCTCCCCTCGCCCCTCTCTCCGCCATCCTTCCCTCCTCTGCCCGCCGTCCCTCCCTACCTGACGGCTGGTGTCCGTCTCCACTCCTCTCGTAGGACGAGGCGAGGCGACGTACGGCCGTCCTCCTCTCCCTCCGTCCTGTATCTACAACTACTTCCCTGTTGCCTGCTGTTTCTGCTGCAGGCGCTAGCGGCGGTGATGGCGGCGGGCGGGCGGGCGTGGTGTGGTGTGGCGTGGTGCTGGTGGTAGTAGCGGCGGCGGCGGCGGCGGCGGCGGCGGCGGGAGAGTAGAGAGGACCACGACTACTGAACATCACCACCACCATCTCCACCTCCTCCTCCACCAGCACACCACCACGAGGCCCCGCGTACCACCACCACCAGCAGTAGTGAGCGGCACACGGCGGCAGGCGCGGCCACACCTGTGTCTAACGTAGTTTGAGCTCTGGTGGCCAGTGTAACCTGTGTCCTGCTGGGTGTGTTCTGTGACGGGAGGGAGCCGCCTGCAGGCCCGGCCGGCCGGCGGGGGGCACGCCTGTCTCCGGGCGGGCTGTGTGCGGGGTGCGGGATGCGGGGTGAGGGGTGAGTAGTATACACAGAGAGGGGTGACTGCCACTCGCTGGAGGAGTGGGACGAGGAGGAGGAGGAGGAGGAGGAGGAGGAGGAGGAGGAGGAGGAGGAGGAGGAGGAGGAGGAGGAGGAGGAGGAGGAGGAGGAGGAGGAGGAGGAGGAGGAGGAGGAGGAGGAGGAGGAGGAGGAGGAGGAGGAGGAGGAGGAGGAGGAGGAGGAGGAGGAGGAGGTGGAGGCGTTGGAGCCACTGAGAGGTCCACACAATCACAACCACAGACTTATATATTATCTCGGTTTTAAAATACGAGGCGAGAACACTTCTGACCACAGCCGATGCTACCTTGAGAATGACAACTACATGTCAGAACCAAACCGCTGCTATGCAATCTCCCGGGAGACATTGTTGATAGAACAATGCGGCATAACAACCACCCTACACGGCAGTGACATCACACTGGCGTGACCATTCTCACAGCAGATTTTCTGAGTGAATGTATATAGTACCAAGCGGGTTTATGGTTTGAGACACTGTCAATTGACAGGGTATGGGGTGGGGCTCCAAGGTTTCATCCGGATCGGACTCTTCAGGCATCTTTAAGTTAGGCTGTTTCAAGGCATATGACATTGTCACATTTAAAGGGAGATACACTTAGTGTAGACCCTGACCACTTTAATAAGTTGTTAAAATGGGGGAAAATGGGAGATGTGATCTCTGATAAAAGCAAAATAGTTTGCATTTAACCAGGGTGGGGGGTCTGGGATCCCGGTTTGTCTATTCGACGAATCTGGTATTTAATAAAGTTGTCACTAAACCGGTAACATAAATATTTATATACTATCTCAACCCTGGTATATTTGTTCCCATGTGCTTAACATTGAGAACTCTCCATGGCCCTATGAGTATTGGAGACCATTCTCTATGATCTATATCCTGTGTGTCATTCTATTAGTTTGTACAGGGGTGAGATAAATACAGAAAGCGACTCGTTTTGGTCAAAGTCATTGTTCTCCAACTCGTTCAAACGCTATGATAATCTCTTGACTGTTGCCTAATTCACACCACTCCGCATCAAACTCCTGGAGAACAGTGACTATGACCAAAACTTGTTGGTTTCTTCATTAGAACTGGATCATGAATTGTATAAATACTCAATAGTCTACGAATTTGGATGCGCTGCAATCGTCATCGAAGCGAAGCCGAGTGATGCTTACGGCACATCCAAATGAGTGGAGTATTGTGTATTTTACGATTCAAGTGCGATGCTGGATTTGCCTCACCCTTTCCCTAACATTAAATAGCATAACAACATCAGAAGAATTAAAATTCAGGGTTCGTACATATTCAGCCCAACAAAATTCCAGGATTTTTCCAGGCTTTATAAGGCTCTAATAAATTGTTTTCCAGGCACACCACAATATGAATTAATATCATCCTGCTAGTGAAAACAGTTTTCCGAAGGGTGCATATCATATCTGGTCAATGTTTTTAAAATTATGTCTGATTCCTCATCAAATTTGACAAAAGAGATTTTCTACCTGGCCGACTGTAACAATTGAGGAACACTGCCTTTAGTCGGTCACCAATCGGTGATGGTCCGCAAATCATGATGCAAACTGTGTGTGGCACCCCCCCCCCCCCCCCCCCCATATGCCTCACCAAGCGATTAGTGTAGAGGCTCAGTCAGCCAAACATTGTCTGTATAAAGTTGGCTTTTCACCATCAAGGATCAGGCTCCTAATTGTCTCTGCCTTATGCTATATCTTATATATACATCTAAAAAAGTGAGAGAAAAAAACAACTAAATTTTTCAGGCTCTTCCAAGTTTTTCCAGACTCTCTGTGAGAATTCCAGGCTTTTCCAGGCCTGGAAAATCTAAAAGCATTTTCCAGGCTTTTCCAGGTTTTCCAGGCTCTGTACGAACCCTGGAAATTACTTCACAGATCCAGTTAGGAATGTCTGAGGTACTGATGAGGATGGGCAACCAAACAACTCCACCATATGGGATACTTCACGGCGAATCTCTAATTGCAGAATTCAGATGAGGACATGGGAGGCAGAAAGTGTTGAGATTCAGCACCCCCCCCCCCCCTTCCCCGCCCTCTACATAGGCCTTTTTCCACTGGCTGGTGTCGCACGTTATCTGCTTAGCTACGCCATGTCTGAAGCCAAACATACCCCTGGCAACGTATACTTTAGCATTGGATCTATCAGTATATGAGCGTAGTACGTTCATAAGACCCATGTATCTCATTTTCAGAGAAATAACAATGATTTAATCGTATTCTATGGTATTCCAGCCACAACTTGATGTTTCATACATGTATATCACCTCAATGATACTTTAGATATACCTTAGATAACACAGGGATACCAAAACTGCATACACACTAATACACTGGCAGGTTTTGCTATGATATGTTTATGTTTTTCCAAGTTAAAACCAAGATGATTATCAACTATAAAGTTTAGATAGCTCAGAATCATTTATACAATACCCTAATTTGCTCCAACAACTTAATCTGTCAAAAAACAACACTCCTGTAATCACACTCACCATTCACACTTTAGGTGTGATTGCTATATGTCTCTTTATACATGCCACCAGACTCAGCAGTGTTTGTCCGAGCGGCCGCGTAACTAGGCAGTGGGCCGTTTGGCGGCGCTGAACGGCAACACCTGTATTCACAATGTGTAGGTCGTCAACTTGTCATGCAGCGTGTGTGTGTGTGGGGGGGGGGGGGGGGGGTCCATGACCAAGTATATTAAGGTTGTATGAAAATACATTATTCGTATAGCGTATTTGCATTGACTTTATGACCTACATGTAGCACTTCACGCGTACACTCTGCGTAGTTCATATGTACCTTGTATTTGTCTCACCCCTGGTATTTTTTCTACATAGACTTAAAATTGGGAACTTGTATCCAATGCCCATGAGATTTTTAGGAAAAATAACCAATGGGGGATTATGTCTCAAATCTGAAGGATGAGATAAATTCAGAAACCTATTAAAGTTTAGGGTCAGAGTTTGATCCAATCTCGTTTGAATCGCTAGGTAATTCACACAGCTTCGCCGTGTGAATTACTACGCAATTCAAACTCGATGAGATACAAGCTCTGATCCTTAACTTCAATAGGTTTCCTCTATAGCACTTTACGGACAGATCACATATCCTGGTTGACATATTTGGTGTACGTGTATTTACAAATAGTTCACTACGTGCTTTGTGTGAATTGAAGTGTGGGTATGTGTCCGTCTCGTAAACGACATAACGAACGTGATGTTTACGTGTAGTGTACGTGATGTTTACGTGCACTTTACGTTATGTTTACGTGCACTTAACGTGATGTTTACGTGACGTTTACGTATAATTTACGTGATATTTCAGTGATGTTTACGTGTAGTTTATGTGCACAGGAAACCACACAGCAACAAGGCACCTCCTCACACCGCGTGCCCTGCCGCCTGTCCTCACCGCGCGCCGCGTCTACAACCCAACCCCCAACACAAGAGAAAGGGGGCAGGGGGCCAGTGTAGCAACGTTATTCCCACGCGCTGCTGCGACTGGAGCCCCCTCTGCCGGCTGGTGGTGGTGGTGGGGGTGGGAGGTGCCACGCGGAGCCGGAGGAGGAGGAGGCGGCGGCCCGTACGTACCACGAGCATGCCGAGCGACCATCGCCCGCTCACAGTCACCTTGATGCCGGCGGTGCCCGGACCCGAGTCCCGCCTCGCTCTCCCCCCCCGTGAACCAGTACTGGGGCTCCTCCTGCCACAGAAACACTTGCCTGCTTGTCCCGTGGGGGTGGATGCAGGCTGCTTTCCGCCCGTATTGGTGATGGTGGCAGGGAGGGCCGTGCTATTCGCTGGACGCCACCGACGCCGACTCCCCCACGGTGTGGCGTTCGTGCGGCGTTCGTACAGCGTCTGGGGCTGCTGCTACCACAGTACAACAACTCCCACCACCTACCGCGCTCCGTAGATCGACCCGAGACGCTCGGTCGCCGCTGCCGAGCGTTCATACACTCGCGTGCGGCGTCCCCGTCCTCCACCCTCCTCCCCGCTCTCTCCTTCCAACTCTCTCTCTCTCTCTGAGTGTCTTCCTGGTTCCCGCCCGGGCCGCGTGGTGGCGGGGTGCCGGGCCGACGAACGCTGGCCGCGAGACGCAGCACGAGGAGATTGGCAACCAACCCCTGTCTGCGCTGAGCTACGACAGTATCCCTCTGTGTTCACCTCAAACCAAGTGGTTTTGTTCTATGTAGGCTCTAAGAGCAGAAATACTTGGTGAGAAATAGTCATAGCTAATAGAGTGATAAGGAATCAAGCTTTATGTTCATTATATCTTGAAAAAAAATACACAGGAAAGGAGAATTGGCTTTGAGATTATGATGTCACACACTCTCCAAGCAGTACAAATATTCAGGCAGGAGAGTAACAGATATGTTAGACCGGTTCCTTGTCTCAATGAAACCCCAGGCAGTATCCCTCTGTGTTCGCCACAGAACAAGTAGTTTTGTTCTATGTAGGCTCTAGGAGCAGAAATACTTGGTGAGAACTATTCATAGCTAATAGATAAGGAATCAAGCTTTATGTTCACTATATCTTGAAAAAAATATACACAGGAAAGGAAATAGGAAAATAGAAAATTGGCTTTGAGATTATGATGTCACACACTCCAAAAAAACAGCAGTACCCAAAAAGACAGGCAGGAGAGCAGCAGAGACGCTTCCCTGTAGTGGGACAAGGCGGCCACGGACCTAACCCCACCAGAGCTCACGTTGTGTAGCTCTGGTGGCCAGTGTACAGCGCGAGGAGAGGGCAACGGCACCACGCGGCGGACAGCGGAACTTGTCTGGTCGTCTGCCGGAAGACGCGGGCGGGGGAGGGACGGCGGGAAGGCGGGAGGGGGTTGGGATCCGGGAGAAGGTCCGGGTAGCGGTGTAAGGGTACTCATCTTGTTATACACCGCATCGGACGGCTGGGGGTGAACTATTGGGTGGAGAGAGGTGTGTATGAGGCATCATGTATATATATATATATACATATATATAATGTATTGATTTTAGTAGAGATTATTTGTATCTGGTGAACATACCACTTTGTATTGTATTAGTACACTTATAATCATGGACATATATAGTTGTACTTCATGAGCTATTGTTAAAATATACTTTTATGTATCGGGTATAACGATTACCCTAGTCATGCTTTAAGGGCAAACCACACCGGCCCACTAGCTGAATTGCTTTACCGTTGAAATAAAGAAATAAAAAGAAAAAATGTATGTGGGACAAGGTGGTGCCTTGGTTCGGCTACGATGGTAGAATTCCTCGTTTATTTAGTTACTCATCGTTTCCTTCTCTAGGAACTGAAACTAAGGGAATTCTGTGAGCTATGTGAGCTGTTCTATAAGCTACCATGTGAGCTACTTTCCAAGATGTACTGTCAGATATATTGTGAGCTGTACTTTAACAATGATACGAATGCTGCTGTGTCAGCTATTCTGTGAACTGCTCTGTGATACTGTTCCGTGACTTGTTCTATGAACTCCTTCATCATCCACCTAATACAAAGTGTCCATGGAAAACACATAGGGATTGTGTATGGACATACCCGATGCATACGGATATGTTGTATGCTCCGGGTGGCGCATACGGAAAAATAGTGCGTATGGAAAAATAGTGCATAACTAAAACGAACTGACATCGACATGCCGCCACTTGTCCAGAAAAGGTGGATAATAGATACAATATAGACTGGTTTCAGATAAAAGCGGTTGTATGCTCCTCGGAGTTGTCTAAGCGCAATATCCTCGCATACGCTCGGATATTACTACGCGTCTCAACTCCTTGGAGCATACAGCCGCTTGTATCTGATACCAGTCAATATTGTGTATATATGAGCTACTCTATATGATCTATTGTCAACCATTCTGTGAACTGCCTTGTGATGCTCACGTACTCTCCTATGAGCTGCTCTGTGATACTGTTCTGTGTTACTGTTCTGTGGTACGCTACTGCATTACTGCTGCTCAGTGGCTAAGTGGTAGAGGTGTTCGCCTCGAGAATGGGAGGTCGTGGGTTCAAATCCCCGTCGGGTCATACCAGAGACTTACAAATGGTACCCACTGCTCATTTGGCTTAACACCTGCCATTAGAATGAGGAATAGGGGGCTAGGGCACGAGTTGAAGAATGGCTGTATTGCCGAATTCAGTGATTGTACACACAATATTTCCTTAATAAACATTGTTTAAAAAAAAAAAAAAAAATCTGCTCTGTGAGTTGCTGTGTGTTAGTTCTCTGAACCACTCTTTGATAATGATCTGTGAGTCGCTCTGTGAGGAACTCTGTTACTTTTTGTTTGCCGCCCCATGCTGCTCTGTGGTACTGTCCTGTGTGGCACTGTGTTACTGCTCTGTGATTCTTTCTGTGAGCCGCCCTGTTTTACTCTTTCATGAGGTGCTCTGTGAGCTGTTCAGTGATAACACTCTGTGGGATGCTCTATGAGCTGCTCTGTGGGTTGTTCTGTGTTACAGCTCTGTGTTACTCTTCTCTGACCCGCCCTGTGATAATGCCCTGTGAGCTGCTCTGTGTTCTGTTCTGTGAGCTGTTCTGTGAGCTGCTCTGTGTTACTACTCTATGGTACTGCTCTGTGCGCCTCCCCATGTTACTCTTCCATGAGCTGCTCTGTGGTCATGCTCTGTGAGCTGCTCTGTGGTACTGTCCTGTGAGGCACTATGTCACTGCTCTGTGGTATTGTTCTATGTTAATGTACTGTGAGTTGTCCTGTGTTACTGTTCTATGAGCTGCTCTGTGTTACTGTTCTATGAGCCGCCCCGTGTTACTCTTCCATAAGCTGCTCTGTGACAATGCTCTGTGAGCTGTTCTGTGATACTGCCCCCATGCTACTGTTCTCTGAGCTGCACTGTGTTACTCTTCTCTGAGCTGCTCTGTGGTACTGCTCTGTGAGCCGCCCCGTGTTACTCTTCCCTGAGCCACTCTGTCACAATGCTCTGTTAGCTTCTCCGTGATACTGCTCTATGAGCTGCTCTGTGTTACTGCTCTATGAGCTGCTCTGTCACAATGCTCTCTGAGCTGCTCTGTGTTACTGCTCTGTGAGCCGCCCCGTGTTACTCTTCCATGAGCCACTCTGTCATAATGCTCTGTGAGCTGCTCTGTGTTACTGCTCTATGAGCTGCTCTGTCACAATGCTCTCTGAGCTGCTCTGTGTTACTGCTCTATGAGCTGCTCTGTCACAATGCTCTCTGAGCTGCTCTGTGGTACTGCTCTATGGTACTGCTCTATGAGCTGCTCTGTCACAATGCTCTCTGAGCTGCTCTGTGGTACTGTTCTGTGAGTCGCCCCGTGTTACTCTTCCATGAGCCACTCTGTCATAATGCTCTGTGAGCTGCTCTGTGGTACTGTTCTGTGATGCACACTGTGGTACTATTCTCTGAGCTGCTCTGTGGTACTGTTCTATGAGCTGCTCTGTGTTACTGCTCTGTGGTACTGTCCTATGATACTCTTCTATGAGCTGCTCTGTGGTACTGTTCTGTGAGCTGCTCTGTGGTACTGTTCTATGAGCTGCTCTGTGTTACTGCTCTGTGGTACTGTCCTATGATACTCTTCTATGAGCTGCTCTGTGGTACTGTTCTGTGAGCCGCCCCGTGTTACTCTTCCATGAGCCACTCTGTCATAATGCTCTGTGAGCTGCTCTGTGGTACTGTTCTGTGATGCACACTGTGGTACTATTCTCTGAGCTGCTCTGTGGTACTGCTCTGTGAGCTGCTCTGTGGTACTGTTCTATGAGCTGCTCTGTGAGCTGCTCTTGTTTGCCGTCCCAGACACAGCTCGGAAGCTGCTCAGTGCCGTCCGCCTGCTCCAGTCTGCGGTCTACTCGATATTACACTACCATCATCCACCCTATTGACTGCCCGCCTGCTCGCTTCTCCACGGGGGGCGCCGTGGTGATCTCAGCGGCGTGGACCGGGCATCACAAATTAACCCAGCCACGTGACGCTCTGAAGATATCCCTCTTAACAGAGAACAGGCAATAAAGTCAGGTATCCTTATTACTAAGTGGTGATTACTGGACTTGAGGTGCATTATATGTGACTCGCACATTCGTATTATTATACTAAATATTTGCTGGCTGAAACGAGCTGCAGGCACTACTTATTACCTCATCCCCGATTTTTTTCTCCATAGGACTAACATGATGAACTCATATTCCACGGCCGTGAAGGTATTGCACCCAATACTCAAAGGATAATTAGGTGATTTGTTTCATCAATTAATATTAGGAAACGTCCTTACTGTGGACGAAACAGTTCCTATTCGAGGTCAGTCTTTGATTTCATAAAATAAAATCAAAGACTGACTTAGAACGAGAAACGTTTCGCCCACAGTGAGGACCATTGCTTATTATTATATACCTTAAATTGATGAAAACAGAACATTTTGATGACTTATTAAGTCACACTCACAGCAGGCATGAACATTATTATTACTGCACCCCTAGCAGCGGGCAGTATTTCATAAGACATTCACACACAGGTATATAATAATAATGATATACGGGGTGAAATAAGCGTTATGGCCACAACAAAAGCAATGGAGACTAGTATATGTTCTTTTTTTCATTCACAACTGAACCTAATTTGATAGACGAGATGATTTAGACAAAAAAAGATTTGGTCATCACTCTTACAAAAAATACTTCCATAGAAAAATCAGACATGAGAAACATGGTTTTAGAGGTACAGATTACCAAGGGTGGAGGTGCTAAATTATGTACACTACTAATAATAGATTCCAGTAGATTTATGGGATTCGGGTCATTTTTATGGCCATAATGGGCAACTAGCGACCTCATCAGTACAATCCATCTGGTGGGAGTTGGCCACACTACAAGCTTCGGTCTAGTTTAGCCAATAACAGATCTCAATGTATAGTAACAATATAGCGACCAGCGAAGCTTGTGCCATTGTCAAAATGGCGGGGGCTGTCGAAGGCATCTCAGGGTAAGGAGAGAGGAGAACTACAATAATAAATTTTGTTTTAGGCAAAGCTAAATATAAAACATAAAAACAAATAATATCTGAGCAGAGACAGAAAATGAATAAAATAAAAAAGAGGGTAGCCGGTTCCTCACCAGCATCTAAATTTCGTGGCATTTCAATCTTCATGCATAGGTGAGGTTTTGTCTGTCTCTATGTGGCGGAGAAACTGTCGAAACGGTAGCTCCTCAGAGGAGGTGTGAAGCGTAGCGCCCCCTATCGTTTTGGCATGGTCTCAAATGACAGCTGAATGTGGATTCCTATACTAAAATAGGCTAACTAGTAATAGCTACTACATACAAACTGTTAGAGCTCTATCAAAAATCTTTTCAGATATTGATAGAGTGATATCTAACGTACTCCAAACCACAATAGAGCTCAATAGAGCTCCACGTTTTATGGCTGTTTGGTGTTGTTTAATACAACGTTATTTCTCATAGGCTATGGCTTACAAGCCTCACACAGGCCATTCTCAAGAGCTCCTTCCCCTCTGCTGGCAGGTTTGAAAGTGGCGCCTTGAACCCTGCCGCGATCGCATATATGAGTTGGGACCCTATAGGGGGCGCTGCGCTTCACACCTCCTCTGGTAGCTCCTTTTGTAAATGTGGTTGGTAATAATGCTCACACACCGTTCCAGACCACTAAGTGGACAAAGTGGGAAGGCTGGAGTAAACTTGTTCCCTGCCCCAATGAAATATGGGTCGGGTAACGACTAGCTAGTGAGAGACTTTGAACTTTCACTGGTTGCCCGCTTATTTGCAGTGGCAAGGAGAGCCAGCGCAACCTCTCCCTCACGAGGTTCCCCAAATAACTTACTAGTACTTGTTTATAATGTACGATGATACAAAATAAGATATCATTATATATTTGTGTCCGAATGTCTATGAAAAACTGCCTGCTGCTAGGGGTGCAGTAATAATAATGTTCGTGCCCGCTGTGAGAGTGACATAATAAGTCATTAAAATGTCGTTTTTTCATTGTTTTCTAGGTATATAATAATAAGCAAACGTCCTGACTGTAGACGAAATGATTCTCGTCCTTGGTCAGTCGTCAATTTCATACTGCCTGACGCCATAGGCGTCAGGCAGTATGATATCGACGACTGACCTCGAACAGGAACCGTTCCGTCCACAGTCAGGACGTTTCCTAATAATACCAATATCTCAAAAGAAAAAAATAAAACAGATTTCGCAACGCCCTCTAGCGGGTAAACCAGCGTAAAAATGGAGGCGTTACCCATAATGCACCAAAAAATGGTGGGCGTTACCTGACCTTATATGTGAGTGAACACATAGGCCAGGTTCTCAGGCTAAGGCTTGAGAACAAGGAGCCCGCCTGCGCTGACCACCACGCCCCCTGCTGGGACCGGGCGGAGGTATCGCCGTTGTAGGAACCGGTAGTGACGACAATGGCTGATGGCCTGTGGTTCTATTTATAGAACACCAGTCAATACCTGGACACCCCGTCCTCCGCCCGCCCGCTCTCCTCCTTCACCGCCCGCCGCGTGTCGCCGCCGTCACTCCGTCAGGGGGCGCCCCGAGCCTAGTGCGGGACGCCGACACCAGGGGGACAGTCAGATGATGAACGCCCGGAGAACGCTCAGTGAACGTCCGTCCACATAGAGTGTGTACGACACGGACCAGGAACAAGCTCCACTTGGTAAAAAATCACGCCCGCTGAGTTCAGCTACACTGACGCTCTTACCCGATACAATGATGGATAAATATCTCTTAATTTACGTAAACTGTATTTATATACCAAGGTATGAGACTGGTATCCAGTGCGTATGCAGAATTTCTGAAAGGGACCATCCATACTGTACAGTAAAACCCCGCGTAGGCGGTCACCCTCTGTCCCGGGCCAATGTGTCCGCTTAGGCGGGGTGTCCATTTACGCGGGGTTTTCATTCTTCCACCAGATCTTTTGTCGTGGTTATAGTCTCACACTATAGGCTATTGTGGTTGGAGATTGCAATACTCGGGGCTTCATTTTCTTTTTTGATCAAATTAATGAAGTTAGACTATGCTATCAATTATCTAAGCTAGTAATGTAATGTGGTGTGTAAATAGTTTATGTCTCACAAAATCCAGAATTGCAACCTGCTTCGAGATATTTGTTTCAGCACCTGACCACACTCTAAAGTCGGAGTGGTGGCCAATCTACCTGACTTACCACCACGTCAATGTTGCACGTGTTGTTTTGTAAAACGTGACAGCTCTGTATCATGTTCCAATATGTGCTCAAATATCATGTCCTAATTGTTTGGACAGAGTGGTTGAGGAGCAACATTTATATAATTAAATCAATTGCAATAACCCTATCTTATTATTATTTTGTATGATGCACCCTGTCTATGTCTTTGTTATTTATCTACGCAAGTTCCTTGACTGGTACCTTCAAGAAAGCCTATTGTGGTGATTGTACTATACTGAAACTGGCTTACACTCTTCGTACGTCAAAAATACGCGGTAAATTTATTGATCAGATACATCCCGATGCCAAGGGCAATGGGATGTATCTGATTAATAATCATACCAAGTATTTTGACGTACTAAGACAGTCAGTCGTTTTTGTATCATTATATGCCTAAAGATGGCGAAATTTTAGCTAGTCACGTGATCACATACCCCGTACGTCACAGTGTGACGTACGACTATATATATGTTATAGGTAGCAGCGGGTAGTTTGTGTAGGTCATACGGCCATAGGTATATACTAATATATTTCTTAATTAAATACTTTTTTATGCAAATCGTGCTCAGACTATTGTATTTATAGTTCTTGTGGTTACCTTCTGAAAGATCATGAAATATCAAACAGTTGAAGTTCCCTTCAATGTTCACTGTGCATTATTGCTGAATTATTTATTGGCGGCACAGAGAAGGACGACAGACTTCAGCCATGAATTATTGAGGGTTCTTTCGTGATCAGTGCAAATCTGTTTAGAAAATGTGGGATTCGTCCTGTGATGTCTTTCCCGTGCAGCATATTTAACATTAGGTTTAACAAGAAGCTAGCACGTTCAGAGCATATCCAGAGGAGGTGTGAAGAAGCGCCCCCTATAGGGACCCAACTCATATATGCGATCACGGCAGGGTTCAAGGCGCCAGTTTCAAACCTGCCAGCAGAGGGGAAGGAGCTCTTGAGAATGGACTGTGTGAGGCTTGTAAGCCATAGCCTATGAGAAATAACGTTGTATTAAACAACACCAAACAGCCATAAAACGTGGAGCTCTATTGTGGTTTGGAGTACATTAGATATCACTCTATCAATATCTGAAAAGATTTTTGATAGAGCTTTAACAGTTTATATGTAGTAGCTGTTACTAGTTAGCCTATTTTAGTATAAGAATCCACATTCAGCTGTCATTTGAGACCATGCCAAAACGATAGGGGGCGCTACGCTTCACACCTCCTCTGGAGCATATCAGAGTTTATTGGATTCGTTACTTCTTCCTACCTGGATATATGTAATAAAAGTAGAGGTAAATTGTTTCTATTTTCCACCAAACTGCCCATGTTAAAAACGAACAAAAAAACCCAGGCAGCTTGATATACTGGTGTTATAAAATACTTTGATAATTTCCCTATTTGTCAATTGAATAATGGTTATATGGGACAAATTATTGTAATCATCCCAGCATGACTGTAAAGAAGGACCTGTTCAATAAAAGCTGCTTGTGTTAAAAAAAGAAAAAGTGGGATATGTGTAAAATGATGCCACATTAAACCCGTAAACTGATCGGACGGTCAGGTCATACAGTATAGGGCAGAGTGATTGCTAGTTCCCCCATCATCCACAAGGAAATTGTAAGATAAAGCCACTGTACCACCAATAGCTGCTGTTATAACCCATAGACAATCGTGAGACATGGCTGAAACCTCTCTACTTGTTTGTTTGGGTAGTTTAACGTCCGATTTGTTCAATCAGTCAAACAAAATATCTTAAATATAATTTATTGATAACTCGTCCCGCGACCTGGTGTTTCGTATGGCGTCGGGGGCAAGATGACCACGTCCATAACATAATACAGGGTTCGTACATAGACAGCCCAATAAAATTCCAGGCTTTTTCCAGGCTTTTCCAGGATGTAATATTTGTTTTCCAGGCACATAACAATGTTAATCAATACAATCTTGCTAATGAATGAAAACAGTCGTTGTTTGCTGTCTGAAGGGTGCATATCATATCTGGTCACTGTTTTTAAAACCATGTCTGATTCATCACTAAATTTCTTCATCTTCCTTACTACCTGTGGAATTTCAGTGGTTTGGGATAGATATCTTCAAAATTCTTCCTTTTTTTGCCACTTTTAAATATGAAGCTAAATAATGAAAACCAGGCGATAATATTAGTAATTTGCTATACACGGTCAACTAAAGGATTATTAGAACTATTTAATCGTCAAAAAAATCGTTTTTATGCAAAACTCAATTTTCTAGGCTCTTCCAGGTTTTTCCAGGCTCTCTGTGAGAATTCCAGGCTTTTCCAGGCCTGGAAAACCAAAAAGCACAATTCCAGGCTTTTCCAGGTTTTCCAGGCTCTGTGCGAACCCTGATAATAGCTATGTGCCGTATAGTCACTGAACTGTCCCTGTAAAACTGTGTGTCAGTCACACATTTATCCTACCCCTAATAAAAATTGGGTCACTGTATTCGGTCTGGAGTTCAGAAAAATGAAAAAATATCGCTCTCTAGTGGGATACACTTGACAAGTGACGTCATTTGTTAATGTAGAAGTAATTTAGACGGGCGGGGTAGGATAAATTCTAAACCAAACTCGAGTTAGCCGTGTAACTCTTGTTTGGTTTCTCCATAGTACACAGCTGTATATGTATGAAACATGATATGACAACGCTTTATTGTTCTGGTTCTGCTATCTGTGAGGATGTATCTGCCATTGACGTTATGGGTACATGTTGTATGTCGTAATCCCAGTCCCAGGTGTATCTATAGACCACAGGTAAGTCATGATCCCCAGTAATCTCCACCTACCCACAAGGTGTAAACATGCTCCATGTTCCAGAAGCACATCAGTACATTTATGAAATTACTATGTACCCATGCTGTATTATAATATATATGTATATACTGTAAATACCCTATGTTCCATAAACAAAATTATGAAATTACTATACATCCCTGTCGTATATACTGTAAATACGCACCGTTTCGGCCAAATACGGACCACTGTTCCGAACTTGTTGACTAAAACAAAACAATAGTTGTTAGGCCTAATTAAGTTAATCATTTCATCAATTTCGGGTATAGTAAATATAGATCGACCTACCATGCTTGAACAAGCTACAAAACTCTATGATGATTTACTGTTTGTACGGAACTCGGCATAAAGGCCTTGTTCCGTATAAACTGTAAATCATCATAGAGTTAAGTACATTTGTACCTTGTACAGCATGGTCAGGTCATTCTATATGATTATTTTCCATTAACAAACATGGACGGGTCCGGATTTCACCGTTACTTCCCAACTCTCCCCTTGATGACATTACAGAACAGGAGTGTTGTTTATTTTCCCCCTTATACATAATGCCCATAGAAAACACATGGGCAGCGTGTATCTACATACCCGGACCATACGAATATGTTGTATGCTCCGGATATATACGGAAAAATAGTGCGTAAGAAAAAATAATGCGTACCTAAATGAACTAATATCGGTAGACCACTTGTCAGGAGAAGGTGGATGACAAATACAATATTGACTGGTTTCAGATATCTACGCTCGGATATTACTACGCTTGTATCTGAAACCAGTCAATATTGTGTGTATATCTTGGTAGATACTAATTAAATATGCAATAACGTCAGTGTCCACCAGGGACCTCTGATATAGATACGGACTAATTTCTGAGTCTTCTATCGCATCACGTAACAGGGGGAAGGTTAGTGGATTCATGGACAATGTCCTTTGATTACCTACTATATTTAAAACGGTAGAATTCCGTCGAATCCGCTTGAAGTTGCTCGCATACATAGAGACATAGTGAACCCGATCTAGGGTTGGAGACTGAAGCACCACGGGAGTGAGATTCTCGTGTATTTAAAAACTCGAACCTGTTCTTCTTTTTTGCAGGATTATACTCAGACAAACTTCTTCTCTTATGATTCATTTCGAGCCATGCCGAAATCAAAGTTTAGTACTGTAGTTTTCTGATCTACTTTTCTCGTGAGAACCCAATGAGATCGCAAGATTCTGCTGGTACCCCTTTCGAAACTCCGATGATTCTTCCCCCCCCCCCCCCTCCCACCCACCACCAGCCTAAGTATTTGAGGCCTGTACAGCACGTACCTTTGTGGAGCAGTCAGGAGAGTCTTCGGCTCTAAATGCGAACGTACGGTGTTCGGACCCCGCTTTCGGCATTCCTTTGTTTCATTTTTCTCTATTTTTCGGACCCGACGAAGTCGCTAGTTCAGTATAAAGAGGACGCGCGCACTCAACCGAGGAAAATAAACTAACGGATTTTGTTTCTGTATCAATCTTTTATATTGATCTATCGGGGGCATCCATAACATATGTACGCAGAATTTCTGAAATTTTGGATCCCTCAACCCCCTCCCGATCTTGTATGCAATAGAACAAAGAAGGAGCATAGGCAAAATTTCCAAAAGTTTTGCCCCCCCCCCCCCTAAACCATTAATGGATTTTTTCTTCGGTATCAATCTTTTTAATGGCTATGAAATATAGAGTAGTGCGGACCTAGCTAAGTTTTTTTTAAAGATAAGAAAGAAAAAATAGAGAATAGGTTGTTAATATCATCTAATATGAGACTTTTCATACATATGCATCATAAAGTATGTACGCCGAATTTCCGAAATTTTTGGACACTCCACCCCCTTCCGATCTTGTACACAATAGATCAAAGAAGGAGCGGCATACGCAAAATTTCCGAAATTTCGGATCCCAACCCCACCCCCAAAGTTATAAGATGATAAACGGGAATAAATTTAAATCCTGAGGACCTACATTAATCTCTATGCCATGGTTGTGGCAGAGTGAAGTGAGATGATGTCATAATCAACTGTCCAATAAGGAACCATGATTTCAGAGAGTAGTTGAGAGATCAACATGGAGATTTATCCGTTTTTAACTGGATTTGCAAAGTAATTTGAATTATTCTGATATTGTCGTGCTACTTAATGTCCGTGGAAGGGGTGAGATTTAATCAGAACCATACTAGAATCGTAAAATAAACAATATTCCACTTATTTGGATGCACTGTCATCGTCACTCAGCCTCGCTTCAATGGCAGCGCATCCAAACTCGTGGAGTATTGTTTATTTATACCATTCTCCAACCAGTTCTATATATAAGGGTTTTTTCGCATTTCGCCTGGTAACACAGGGAGAGCAGGTGCAACATCACACAGTGATGTCATACCCACCAGTGTACATGGTTACAGTGGTTAGGTACAGTTCTTTCACTGTCACTCAAGGTAGCATAAGCATAGGGAACGGACGTTGCCTCGTCCCAACTCCTGGGACCTGTTTCACTAGTTTCGTGACGTGTCTGTGACACCATACAGACATTGGGGTTGTCTAGTTTCGTGACAACACAAGTAGCTGTCCTTTGGAAAAGACAGACCCCAAACATAAGAATTAGACAAATCTATACATCATGGACCTGTTTCACTAGTTTCGTGACAAAAGTGTTAGACAGATATGAAAAGCGGCACCAACAGTGCACGCAAGAACGGACAAAACGAAGTCTAATGTCTAGTTCTTATGCAACCGGACACACCATCTAGACGCCATCTAGACATGTCACGAAACTAGTGAAACAGGTCCCAGCTCTATATAAGAACTACTGGCGTGAAGTAGACAATATGGTGAAGCTTATATAAGATACTATGTTCATAATAAGTGGTGTGCCAGCTAATATTACACCCCTTAAAACTGGGCGGGGGCACTAATGAATACCAGCTGAGTGCAAGACAGACTGCTGTCATCATAGGTTTCTCATTTCAACGTGGGCAACAGTTAATTATCAGGGTTGCCAGTAGGAGTCAGAAAAAAAACCACATTGAAATATTTCTTATTCCAATACAGGGTTTATGCGTTACAGTAGGGAATCAAGGTTTTCCATGGGTCAGTGGGGATTCATGAGATGTGGTTGATTTGGTTGATTTGAATAATTTAGCAGTTGGTATATCAAAATTACACCAGGAATTATTTCTTTATTCTAAAAATGAAAACATAGATTATTACGACGTAGCAAAAACACCTCTATGGCAAGCCGATGCTAAACAAAAATTTAAAAAATTTTAAATATTGAAAAAAAATGAAAATGATAACATGAATTTCAATGGAAACACTGGAAACTGGCATCCCTGAATTATTTACAAATTCTAAAAAATGAATTATAAATCATTGTTTTGAACATCAACATAATAAGATTTGACACTTACGAACGTATTCATGATCATTTGACGTTGAGGGGTATACAAAATAACTATATCTGGTAAATTTTGGGTTCAATGAGAGATAGAATGTCGCTTGTTTGTCGTCGTGTGGTTGTTTCATCTCTCCATAATTCCCTAATTCTCATTTGAATAAAGATTGATTAATAGATCTGCCGCAAACCTGTGTTGTGTTTTTGTGGATGGAGCCGCCGAAATTAAATCAGATTGCAGCTCAAGGGTCCAAAGCTCCTTCTCAAGATGGAAATTGGACTTTTTTTTTAAAAAAGTTACGATAATTACAAGGATTATTAGTGTTTAATGAATGAATATATAATCACCTGAGGTCTTTACTGTGTAATGTACTGACGGGGATTTGTAGTTCTAACGAGCATCTAGCATGTAGGTATTAGTATTTCTCCCATGCTACCATCTGTACTTTGGGTTTGTTTTCTTTTCTTCGTCTGTTTGGGTAGTTTAACGTCCAATTTATTCTATTAGACCTACTTTGGGTTTGACAGGATCTATGAGATGAATATAGGTAGAAATCTCGCCCCTATACATTTACTGAGGTGAGAGTTCTTTTACTTCTCACACCACATAGACATGGTATGAGAAGGATTGGCCTTTGATATAGCAGTATATCTAGCACTTCTGGGGGTGAAGGAAAAAGGTGGTTGCAATGGGACTCGAACCCACAACCTTACAAGTCCAGTGCCTTAACCACTGAGCTAACTCCCTAACCCCTGTTCTTAGGGTTTCTCCATAAATGACGCCATGCTATTTTTAACCATTTTTAATCCCTCCCCCTCCCCCACTCTCACATAATATATCTATCACATAACTCTTGTTATGCTTGCTTATGGAGACTGCCCCCCCCCCCCTCCCTCCTGCTGCATTACGTAATTTTTGGACAGCCCCTTATGTATAGGCATGGACAATGTATTCTCTTGAATTCAATGTCCATGGTGTAGCACACCTGTGCATGCATACAGTTACAAAATATATCTAGATATTATTGGAAATAACATCAGGATTAATTGAGTTTAAATGTATCAGAGCCATAGGGGTACAATAGTGGGGATGTACTGAGTCCCAGGGTTAAATATATATTTGCATGTCCCTAATCTCAAGATTTGAGTTCTTTGTCCGGGATTAAACTATGTTTGTTATGCAGGTCGTCTATACCGTGTACGATCTAGGTTTAATGGCATAGTCTATATACTCGATGCTTGGTCTGTTTTCTTTTCTTTTCCTTTTCTTACAATCTGAAGATAAATCATCATTTTATCTAATTCATACAAAGTTTGAGAAATTAGTCTGGCTATCATACGGTCAAATCTTCAGGGTTTTTTTTCTGTTATTGTTTATCAGTGGACATTTTATAATGTGTCAATTCTTCAATGCTTACTCAAATAAGTTATAATTTAACTAGTGGAGAAGCATCCAGTTAATCCAATCACAATGACCAACGTGTGGGAGGTCAAAGGTCACGTGAACGCTTTCAGTAAGTTTGTGAAGGTTGTGCGTGGAGAGTGTAAGTCTGGTGTCCAATAGGACAGACACCTTGGGTCCGTTTAATAATGTAGACTCTACATGAACTCATACAAGGGTTATCGTTTGATAATATTTAATTCTGTTCATTAAGACAGTATCAGCCGTCCATAAGGTCGTTCATAATTGTTGAATTAAGTTGACCAACGTCGTCCCTGGGTCTCTATGGCATACAGAAAAGGGGCTACATGTACGATCCTAGATTACCAAACGTGCCCCAGGAAGCTGAAGGAGAGATGTATCTGTACTCAAATATCGCCCAACCGGATATAGTTAATCTCACGACACCAAATACGGACCTGCCGGAAACCGGATCTGTTTTTAATTCCCTGAGTAAGTCCTCGTGTTTCTTAGTGAAAATAAATACTAGATTGGTCCGGGTCCGCTTCGTTCGGCGAGATTTCTCTTTACAAGTGGAGTATCTACATCCGTGAAGCTGTGAACGAGGCACAAACAACATCTCCGATAACTACTATAGAGGAAACCTATGAAGTTCAGGGTCAGAGCTCGTATTCCATCGAGTTTGAATCACGTAGTAATTCACAAGGTGAAGCCGCGTGAATCACGTAGCGTTTCATCGGGCCAGTTTAGTAATACTGACGTTATCTGAAGATGACCAGTTGATATCACTTAGTTCAATAGATTGGGAATTCACGCTAAATAACTGTAAATCAGTATAAGGAAATCCTGAACCAGCTGACCAGATTAGAATGTGATATAATCTCATACCATCTCATTAATCATACTCATCCCATATTATCACCCTATTGTGGTGGAGTGTATAATGATCTTGATCTTTCTAACTGGATTATGATGAATCAATTGCCCAAATTGTAATCGGCTTCAATCTAGATGTTATGTGAGGCCATAGTGGAAGACCATCCCTGTGATGAATGGTGAGCAATAAACACTTGAAAAAAACACCTCTTTATGTACAATGTGCTGTGTGGGTTTTTTTTACATTGCCTGGTTTTGAAGTGAGGTGTGGAATCCTCATCGACTGACTACTGAGGCTACTAAAAAAAAACTTGTTTCTCATCACTGCGCGCACCTGCAAAAACGATTTTAGAAGATTTTTTGGGGGGTTAAAATAAGATGAACCTTGATAGAAATTATGAAAAGTATGTGTATTTAGTATCAAATTAAATCTCCTGATGCCAGGGATGCTTCCAATGTATAAACAGTATAAATCTGAAAACCCTGCATATGCAGACACCCCGCATAAGTGGGACACTTTCGCCCGGAACGGAGGGTGACCGCTTACGCAGGGTTTTACTGTATGTTTAAAGCCCATTTAATGACACTTTTAAACCATCTATGATCCAGCAACAAAAAAAACAAAAAAGAGAAAAAAAAGCGCCCTCATCATATTTTTCATGGCTTGGTGATGAGAAACAAGTTTGATTTTTTGAGTGGCCTGAAGTGTTGGAACAGAGGCCGTTATATCTATGAGGATCTGTGATATCTTGTTTCGGAGTCAAATATTAAAATTCGTAACTCATAAGTAATTCCATTTAAAGACAAATGCTGGTAGTTGGGTGATTTCTAAATTCTATTGAGATTTGCAAATAACTCAGGATAATATAAGTTCCATGTATCAGCAAATAGAAAATGCAAAAAAAAGGCATGTCACCATGCTAGCTTCTATGGCAGGGCCATCTGAAAATGTAAGTGCTAACTATTGGTATCTATGGGAAAATGCAATATTTTTACTTCGTTGCTAAATGACACTGATGTTATATTGCTATCTTCAAATAATTCTGGTTTCTAATAGTTGGGAACATGTACAAATGAGAAATGCTAAGAAAAGACTATGTCACCATGCTAATTTCTATGGGAAGGCCATCTGAAGAAGGTCAGTGCTTATCTATTGGTGTCTATGAGAAACTGCTATATTTTCATGGCACCGGATGGCAGCACCAGTGTTAAACCAGGGGGCGTTTCTATACCTACCCGCAATTGTCTTTAAAAGAAGATTTCCAGCAAAATATTCTAGCTCATCACATTCTAAATAGCATCAGGTCAATTCCCATATTCTCAATATAATTAAACTCTGTCAAGTTTCAATGGACTGAGAAGCCATTCTCAACTACAAGTGGCGTGTTCAATGCAACCAAAACGGGAACAACTGGAGGTCACCTGCCAACTGCAAACTGGATAACTACAGGTGGTCTGGGTCCTGCAAAGTGGCTGACTTCTCACTGCAGATAGGGATAATGATTTGCAGTTTGCAAGTTGCAAAGAAGCTATCTGCCAACTGCAAAATGGACTACTACTTGTAATTTGCATCCTGAAAAGAGGATGCCTGCTCACTGCAAAGGGGATAAAGGTAAGTAGTCTGTAAGTTGCAAAGAAGCTATCTGCCAACTGCAAAATGGACGACTACATGTAGTTTGCGTCCTGCAAAGAGCATCATATCTTACTGCAAGAAGGAGAATCTCCCTGCAGCAAAATACCAACGAGTTAGCTCGGGTGCCTGCTACAAATCACCTCTTGACTGTGACTCACTCGCTCAAAATACCAGAGCCAGTCTACGAACTGGTGACAAATGCCAGCGCAAAGATTCTCACACTCTAATACGATACAGCATGGGCCTTGTGTATCCACTCATTCAACCATTAGTCACTGTTGACCATTGTTATGGCATGTTCTTGTACATAGGTCTCCGTGGCTGTCCTGAACCTGTGTTATTGTAATCGTATGACGAGAATCGTTGAAAATCGCGCAACTTGTAATGTGAACCTTTCCGTCAATTAACATTTTAAAAAAAATTAGTACAAGAATAAGAAATTATAAAAAAGTATAATAAATCCTTATCATAGTTGTAGTGCTAACTTGACAACGTAAAAAAGACCATTTATCCGCCATATGCCAGAGGCTGAGCTTAAAGCTGAGTAGCTATAGGAGATTTTTTTTTTTTTTTTTTTTTTTTTAGGGCATATACAAACAACTTTTGATATTAACATCCACAAACCCCACTGGGTGAGGCGGATGGGAACTGGATCTAAGATCCCCTTCTATTGGTTGGTTAAACGCATTGTTGAGGCGTAACAATCGGTACCCTGGAGATACCTTAGCAACTTGGTTCCAAACAGACAGGAAACTGCCACTTTCAAGGTAGCATCGGCTTGTGATAGAGGTGTTATTGCCACGTCGTAATAATCGATATAATTATATAACGTGTAGAGTTATAGAAAGTCTACAATCATGTACAAGACCTGGCAGCTGAAGAAGACATACTTTGCAGCTGAAGAGAACAAAAGTCTTTGATAGTCGCTAAAGTATATAATGCTATCTTTTGTTAAAAGGGGAGATGCAGTGATCTTACATGCTCATCAAAAATCAAGTGATATGAAACTATTTCTCCGTATGCGCCTTTTTATCGGAACCCCAAGCATACCGCATATCCCTATCCCTATGCGCTGGGTCTGATATACACACTCCCAATATGCTTTTTCTATGAACACTTTGTATGAGGTGGATAATAAATTGCACTTCAGTTACAACCACACATAAATATACGTACACAAAAACGCGGAGACAAAGCAACATACACCCACACACAAACACACAGATAAACCCAAAACACCAAGCACTTAGACCCTATGGTCCCATTATAACGCTGCATTTCACACCTGTTAGATAGTGTCAGAGCCCTCGGAATAAGTTTAGCTGGAGAAGGTGGAAGATAGGTGCTAGTCACTGACCCTGTCCTCCAGGATAAATAAAAACCTTTAAAAAAAATAGCAGTTTACCATGTCCCAACTCGACACGTTCAACTAAATTTACACTTTTCTTACCCATTCATGTTGCGCCTTCTCCAAGATAAGAAAATTAACGAGGTTAATTTAATGTACACATATGTGGGTGACTAATAAAACGTGACCCCCTGTTACACGGAGATGTGGATGTCAGAGTGTGCCATTGTGGAATAACCTTAAACTGGAGTAAATTATTGTTTTTAGTTCGATTATTCATCCTGGTAGTATATAGGCTCCATGGCCTGTCTTTTTCTTGGTTTGGATAGTTTAACGTCCAAAATATTCTATTAGACTTACTTTGGGTTTGACCGAATCTATGTGATGAATTCAGGTAGAAATCTAACCCCTACACATTTACTGAGGTGAGAGTTCTTTTACTTCCCACACCACATAGACATGGTATGAGAAGAATTGGCCTTTGATATAGCAGTAAATCTACCACTGCTGGGGATGAAGGAGAAAGGTGGCTGTCTTTCAACAGCTTCAGAGTGGATGTGACTATCATCATCATCAGAACATTTATCATAGATCTTGATTCAACTTGGGAGAAACATAAGGTAATTAGGGCTTAATACCGTTACTAGAACATTGATGAGTGATTTCATATGAACATAGGTGATATTTATGATAGACATGAGAATAAGTTCTTAATTTCGTTGATCAAAGGATCAAATAGATAAATGGACGAATGATAATTTTCTCATTAAATTGGCTTTTTTTCATCGATTTTGGGTATATGATAATAAGCAAATGTCCTTTCTGTGGAAGTTATCTCATCCTTCACATTGGATAATGGGCTAACACTTATAACATAATCCCCCCATTGGATACTTTTCCTAAATATCTCATGGGCGTTGGGTATGAGTTCTCGATGTTAAAAATATGGAGAAAAATACCAGGGGTGAGATAAATACAAGTAACTGTGGGTGATTGAGCATGTTCTCATTGAATAGCTGTTAACAGGTGTGGATCAGTGCTGTGTATCATCACAGACTGCAACAAACAGTGAATGCTAACTGCCATTATAAGATGGAAATAACGAGGTGTTAGGATGTCGAGTGTCACTACAAAAGAGTAATAGCAGAAAACGTACTTAACGAGCCCGTATCGACTGCCATTCGAGGTCTTTGGTCCCATATAAGATACGTCCCGACGGTTGAGGCGGAGGGATATATTTTATGGGACAAAAGGCCAAGAATGGCAATCGCTACAGGTTCACATACCATGTTTTCTTACTTATTACCTACTATATTTAAAACGGTAGAATTCCGTCAAATCCGCTTGAAGTTGCTCCCATACATAGAGACATAGTGAACCAAACCTGGGCGTGGAGACTGAAGGGCCACGAGAGTGAGATTCTCGTGTAGTACCTAACTGAATCCTGCTACTATTTTTTGTGTTTCTCTACACAGATGTACTTCTATCCTTAGGATTTGTTTATATTCGTACAGAAATCATAATTTAGAACTGTAGTTTTCCGACTACCTTGCCCCGTTATCAGCCACGAGAATAATTGCGCTCGTACGAGTTTACGATGGTTTCCCATTCACCCGCTAGTTATACACCTAAAAACATGGAGAAAAATATCGTTTTATGTACTTGCAAAGTACAGCATGGGTACAGTGCGCCCGAACATTTTATAGACCTTCGACCATAGGTGGGTGGGATTTTTAAAACCTGCTAAATTACCAAAAACAGGGTTATTTAAGGCTGATGTTGTATAAACGTATCTAATCAATGTAAAAGTGGCATTTTTTGGTGCATCTTTTGATGGTCTTTCATTCCAATATAGGGTTTTGTATAGCTCTGAGGAATATTTCCTGCCGAAAATCAACAAAAACAGTGATTTTCTAGTGATTTTCACTTTTTTCAAATTCTGGGGGATACAATCTTGAGCCGATTATATTTATCAACATGTTTAAAGCATATGTCATGAGAAGTGTTGACAATTTAGTTTTGAAAATTGGTAAAAGTTTGAAAAAATATTAAAATGGTCAAAGCTATCCAGGACCTTTAAATTTTCCAACAGAGAGACCTATAGAGCATGCTGCCTGACATCCCAATTCTGAGAGCATAATACTAATGAAATATACAATGAGAAATTAATTTTCCTTTACTGTGAGATGTGGACCAAAATCCCTACTATGATACCTGAAAGTTTCAACACAATGGGATTGTCCATTCCGATATCAAAACATTCTGATTCCTACCACTTATAGATACCAAGTTAATTTTTTCCTAAATAAAAAAATGTACTTCTTGTGATTCAAAAACTGAAAACGTGTTGTCCGACACCCCGGGGTGTCGGACAACACGCTCTGATATAAATACTGATTTTGGGGTTGTTTCTTATCAGTAATTGAGTGATTTGCTTTGAAAAACGTAGCTTTTTATCATTTCATTAAGAATATAAAGGGTTATAGTGACTGATATTATTCTAGTCATTGTCCTGAGTAGTCTTAAAAACGTGTTGTCCGACACCCCGCGTGTTGTCCGACACCCCTGCCTGGACCAAACCCAAATACAGCTCAGAGCTTTTCTTTCAAATCTAATATATGATAGAGGTGTTTTGGGTCAAATATGACATATGTCACAATATAATATTAGTTTTTCTCAAATTATGAGTTTTTGTTGGAATAATGTTTTTCTGGAAGGTACGTTGTAGGAGACTAATATAAAATATAAAAAGAAGTAGTATTCTAGAATTATCTTTTGAGTGTCTGATCCCAGGAAGAAAGCGTAATTTAGCAGGTTTCAAAAATCCGACCCAGGTGTATACCAATAAACAGGTGTTGAGGGCCATTACAAAATACCAATACACACGCGTATGGATGTTAAGCATTGCTACAGAATAGCAAGTCCTACTAGACGAAAAACAAATCAGCAGACATGGGTTGATGGACAAAGCCCCACCTGAAAGAGGGATGGAGGGGAAAGAGACCAACTCATCATAATCAACC
Source organism: Alentia gelatinosa (assembly GCA_950022655.1). NCBI lineage: Eukaryota > Metazoa > Annelida > Polychaeta > Phyllodocida > Polynoidae > Alentia > Alentia gelatinosa. The sequence goes on along the minus strand of OX465590.1, from coordinate 40,982,256 downwards.
TGTGAGCTAAAGCAGTGTAACTTGGGGTCTGCTGAGGACCTCGAGAACCACCAATCACCTGTTCTGTGACTGCCTGTTCTGTGACTGCCTGTTGTGAGACTGCCTGTTGTGAGACTGCCTGTTGTGAGACTGCCTGTTGTGAGACTGCCTGTTGTCTGTTCTCTGACTCTCTGTTCTCTGACTCTCTGTTCTCTGACTCTCTGTTCTCTGACTGCCTGTTCTCTGACTCTCTGTTCTCTGACTCTCTGTTCTCTGACTCTCTGTTCTCTGACTCTCTATTCTGAGACTGCCTGTTCTCTGACTCTCTGTTCTCTGACTCTCTGTTCTGAGACGGCATGTTCTCTGACTCTCTGTTCTCTGACTCTCTGTTCTCTGACTCTCTGTTCTCTGACTCTCTGTTCTCTGACTCTCTGTTCTCTGACTCTCTGTTCTCTGACTCTCTGTTCTGAGACGGCATGTTCTCTGACTCTCTGTTCTCTGACTCTCTGCTCTCTGACTCTCTGTTCTCTGACTCTCTGTTCTGAGACTGCCTTCCTCCTCTGTGGTGCCTCCTCCCGCCTCCCTCCAGCTCTCAGTGGAGAGGCGAGCACCTCTCTCTGAGACTGCCTCCCGCGCCTGTTGTGCTCATCTGAGCTGCTCCTTGCACCCAACTCGAGCCTGGCATCACACGCCGGCGGCTGCTGCTGCTGCTGCTGCTGTTCAGTGTGAGCTGGTGGTGAGCATTTCGAGCTGCTCCTCTCCCCATTGTGTCCAGCTGCCTGCCAGTTCCGAGCTGCTCTCACCGCCTCCCAGTGCCGCAGTCAATGCTCCTGCCTCGACAGTTGTAGCGGCGTAACTCGGCCAGAGAGACGGTGCAGGATGAAGGGTGCAGGATGGAGGGAGGGACAGGACACTGGAGGAGGAGGATCTACTACCGGGTGTGACATAACAAGGAGGAAATGGTATGTTCATCATGGATGAATGAAGGTGCAATCATAAATGAATAACAATTAAAAGGTTTTTTTCTACATTCAGTCTATGGATCGGTTCTGTAACCCACTTGCACCCAATCAACTTGCTATTTCTGGAACTGCCTATCTTGGATCCAAACATATCGAGCACCACTGGGTCTTGGGGTATTTTGGTATTGAGTGATTGGTCATGGTCAGCTGGGCACGCTTCTAAGACCCTTAGACACTGGCTCCCTGCTAATAGCATGCAGATAGTGAAGGGATAGTTTTCTGGAAGCACACTGGTTCAATGTGACCACTCTAACCTCAAGGCGATGTATATAGCCCGTAAAAGTACGCTCTCATAAATAGATCAACACCACCTGAGTAAAGGGAGTATGTGCTGAATGTCCAGCCTCAGTGAATAGGGCAGCGGAACGACTGCTGCCAGTAGGAGACTGGGGCCCGTTTAATAAGCTATGACCGTTCATACAGACCCTTCTCTGTACGCCAAGGAGACAAAGGGACGATGTGGATCAACTCTATCCAGCACTTATGGACGACCTTATGGACGGCCAATATTATCTTAGTGAACGAACTCAAAAATTATCAAACGATAACCTTTGTCCGAGGTACAGAAAACGGGTCTTCATGCACGATCCTAGATTATTGAATGGGTCCAGGGGCCCGTTTAATAATCTAGGATCGTATATGTATACTTTTTTCTGTATGCCATAGAGACCGAGGGTGGTTGTGGCCTCTAAGATTCGAGGTCAACTCTCGACTCCAGAGCTGTCCCAAGGCGCGAGAAAATATTATGTAAGGAGGTCAGGGTGAAGGTCGGGGTTTGCTGCAAATGCAGTCATTGGCTACTCGGTCTACTGTATTCCTTATATGGAATTAAGGTAATGGGACAACCCCATCGTGAGAGACCCAGCGACAGTGTGAGTGTGGGTCAACTTCATCCAACACTTATGGACGACCTTTTTGGGCGGCAAAGACTGTCTTAGTGAACACGCCTGAACATCATCAAACGACAACCCCTGTACGAGGGACGGAAAACGGGTCTTCATGTACGATCCTAGATTATTGAATGGGTCCCTGGTCCTCTGGGTGCCAGTGGTAGAGTGTCTCTCTGGGTGCCAGTGGGAGAGTGTCTCTCTGGGTGCCAGTGGGAGAGTGTCTCTCTGGATGCCAGTAGGAGAGTGTCTCTCTGGATGCCAGTGGGAGAGTGTCTCTCTGGGTGCCAGTGGGAGAGTGTCTCTCTGGATGCCAGTGGGAGAGTGTCTCTCTGGATGCCAGTAGGAGAGTGTCTCTCTGGGTGCCAGTAGGAGAGTGTCTCTCTGGATGCCAGTAGGAGAGTGTCTCTCTGGATGCCAGTAGGAGAGTGTCTCTCTGGGTGCCAGTGGGAGAGTGTCTCTCTGGGTGCCAGTAGGAGAGTGTCTCTGGATGCCGGTGGGAGACCTGGTCTCTGGGTGCCAGTCGGAGAGTGTCTCTCTGGATGCCAGTCGGAGAGTGTCTCTCTGGGTGCCAGTGGGAGAGTGTCTCTCTGGATGCCAGTAGGAGAGTGTCTCTCTGGGTGCCAGTGGGAGAGTGTCTCTCTGGGTGCCAGTAGGAGAGTGTCTCTGGATGCCGGTGGGAGACCTGGTCTCTGGGTGCCAGTCGGAGAGTGTCTCTCTGGATGCCAGTCGGAGAGTGTCTCTCTGGGTGCCAGTGGGAGAGTGTCTCTCTGGATGCCGGTGGGAGACCTGGTCTCTGGGTGCCAGTAGGAGACTCTGGCATCCTGCAGGAGCAGCTCTGGCCGTCGACCACTGAGCCGGGAGTTGCTCGTTGGTCGTAGCCAGCGGCGGGTGGCAGCAGCAGCCAGACTTGGTGGCCGTGCACCACTCACTGTGGTACCGGACGGAGTGGCGGGCGAGGCGGCGGGCGGGGCGGAGGGCGGGCGGGAGAGGTGGGCGAGGCGGCGGGCGGGGCGGAGGGCGGGCGGGAGAGGTGGGCGAGGCGGCGGGCGAGCGGGACTAGGACAGGAAGGACTGGAAGCCACTAAGGTGTGTTTGGCTAGGGGTAGGGGCAGGGGTGGGGTGGGCCGCAGTAAGGTGGGGACGAGTTTGGCAGGGCTGGGGCTCGGGTTAGGCAAGCTGGAGTTTGGGTTTGGGGTTGAATTAGACAAATCTAGACACATCATGGACCTGTTTCACTAGTTTTGTGACAAAAGTGTAAGACAGACATGAAAAGCGGCACCAACAGTGCAAGCAAGAACAGACAAAACAAAGTCTAATGTCTAATTCTTATGAAACCGGACACACTGTCTAGACTCCATCTAGACATGTCACGAAACTTGTGAAACAGGTCCCAGATCCGCCGGGTAAGAAAGCCTAGAGACACCGGCAGACCCGGCCAGGCATGCCCGGCCAGTTTCACCTGTGTCCTGCACCACCTGGGAGAAGCCTGGGGCCGGTTTGATCATCTAGGATCGTACATGGAGACGTTTTTCTGTAACTCATATGAGGGTTATCCTTTAATAATATTTAAGTCTCTTCGATAAGGCAGTATTAACCGTCCATAAGGTTGTCTATTAATTTTGAATGAAGTTGACCCACATCGTCCCTGGGTCTCCTTGGCGTACAGAAAAGGGTTTCCATGTAGGATTCTAGATTATTAAACTGTCCCCTGGAGCCACTGGCCCTGTCCACCATCTTCTCACTTCACTCTGTCCTCTCCCTCGTATCATGCCTCTGTCCAGGTACAGTATTCACCCCTCATCTCCATTGAAGGGTGAACAGCTGTTCTTTATCTCACCCCTCGTACAAGTTTAGCCATAGGAATAACATTAGAAAAATATACTCAACGATCACCCTGGTAAAGTTACAATACTACGTAGTGGCGTAGTGGATTTGCTAAGTATATTCCGATTATTCTGGAGTTGTGATGTTATTTAAACGATAGAAAGGGGTAAGATAAATCCAGAACCGCACTTGAATCGTACAAATAGACAATACTCCACTCGTTTGGCTGTGCCATAATCGTCACTCGGCTTCGCCTCGATGACGATTGCGGCCCAGCCAAACTCGTGGAGTATTGTCTATTTATACGATTCTCGATGCAGTTCTATATAAATGTCAATAGGCGAGGTACTGTGCAGAAAGGGAACCCGCGAGAAAAACTGAGAAAAAAATGGCTGTACTTGAGAAGCAGGGAAGCTCCACTGGATAACTCCAAATATACAGTTATAAAGTGTTTGGGTACTAACAGGGCTGGCTACACTGGCTAGCCTCTGTCTAAAATACTCATTGCTTGTCCCAGGTCTGCTGCCCATCTCTTGCCCGCTAACGCTCCTCTGGCGTATTGGTATGCTGCGTTTTGTAACATGTTGTTATTGTATTATTCATACACGTGGGTTACATCTCCTGTGCGGCCAAAACCTCTCAGCTGGTTTGTTGTTATATCATCCCCATGTGGTCGAGTGGCGTACGCCGCCGCCCGTCCGCCGCCCGTCCGCCACCCGTCCGCCGCCCGTCCGCCGCCGCCCGTCCGCCGCCCGTCCGCCGCCCGTCCTGCCTCAAAGAATGAACACTCCCTGACTGCATGCTATCCACTCAGCTACAGCCCAACCGAGCCATGTTCTACCATTAACCACGATCTCATCTTGCACAGCTGAGCCCAGCCTGAGTGTAATCTCCAGCCTTAGCCCCAGCACCATCCCAAACCCATCCCCAGACCTAGCCCAAACCCCAGGCCAAGCTCCAGCCCCAACTAACCCCAGTCCCAACCCCAGGCCTAGCCCCAACCCCAGCCCCAAGCCTAGCCCAGCCCCAGCTAACCCCAGTCCCAACCTCAAGCCTAGCCCCAACCCCAGGCCAAGCTCCAGCCCCAGCTAACCCCAGTCCCAACCCCAGGCCTAGCCCCAACCCCAAGCCTAGCCCAGCCCCAGCTAACCCCAGTCCCAACCCCAGGCCTAGCCCCAACCCCAGCCCCAAGCCTAGCCCAGCCCCAGCTAACCCCAGTCCCAACCCCAGGCCTAGCCCCAACCCCAGCCCCAAGCCTAGCCCAGCCCCAGCTAACCCCAGTCCCAACCCCAGGCCTAGCCCCAACCCCAGGCCAAGCTCCAGCCCCAGCTAACCCCAGTCCCAACCCCAGGCCTAGCCCCAACCCCAGCCCCAAGCCTAGCCCAGCCCCAGCTAACCCCAGTCCCAACCTCAAGCCTAGCCCCAACCCCAGGCCAAGCTCTAGCCAAGCCCCAGCTAACCCCAGTCCCAACCCCAGGCCTAGCCCCAACCCCAGCCCCAAGCCTAGCCCAGCCCCAGCTAACCCCAGTTCCAACCCCAGGCCTAGCCCCAACCCCAGCCCCAAGCCTAGCCCAGCCCCAGCTAACCCCAGTCCCAACCCCAGGCCTAGCCCCAACCCCAGGCCAAGCTCTAGCCCAGCCCCAGCTAACCCCAGTCCCAACCCAAGGCCTAGCCCCAACCCCAGCCCCAAGCTCAAGCCCCAGCTAACCCCAGTCCCAACCCCAGGCCTAGCCCCAACCCCAGCCCCAATGCAAGCCCCAGGCCTAGCCCAGCTCCAGCCAACCCTAATTCCAACCCTAGGCCTAGCCCCTGCCCCAGCCCTAACTCCAACCGCAGCCTTAATCCCTAATTCTTATGTTTGGGGTCTGTCTTTACCTAAGGGCAGCTACTTGTGTTGTCATGATACTAGACAACCTCAATGTCTGAATGGTGTCACAGACATGTCACGAAACAAGTGAAACTGGGACCTGTTTCACTAGTTTTGTGACATGTCTAGATGGTGTCTGTGACACCATACAAACATATTGGGGTTGACTAGCTTCGTGACAACACAAGTAGCGCTGGCACAAGTGGCGCTGTAGTGTCACTGTTCTCAACACCGACATCGTGACACAACATGCGACAATAGATATGACATGCGTTATGAAACATGACTTTGTTTCTTCCGTTCTTGCTTGCACTGATGGTGCCGCTTCTTATGTCTATCTAACACTTTTGTCACAAAACTAGTGAAACAGGTCCCAGGTCCCAGAACTGTAGGCTTGATGGTCAAGTCCTAATGTATAGTAATCATGTGCCTGTGAACCCAGGGACACTACAAGGAGGGTGCTTTTGGCCCAAGATTGGTTTGTTTTGTTTGGTTTGATTAAACATCCAGTCAACCATTACAGGTCCTTACCAGACTTTCTCAAGGTTCTTTTACACCACGAGGGTGGTGATCGAATCTATGTGATGAATGTAGGTAGAAATCTCACCCCTACAGGAGAATTCAGGTCAACTATAGACTGTCGAACCAGCCCAAGGCGCACTATGTAAGGAGGTCAAGGTGAAGGTCGTGGTTTGCTCTGAATCCATGGGTCAATCATTGCCTTCTGTTTCCTTATATGGCAGTGAAGGTCTGCTGAGGATGAGTTGAGACCAGCTCTTCTCAGTTGAGCGTACCTCAGGGTAAATATATGTCTTTAAAAAAAGTATAGGGACAACTCCATGTAGCCAAGCGAGAAACCCAGCGATTCCGAGAATTGCCAACACAAAATGACATGTCTGTGAGCTGTTATTTCATTTTCCCCTGAATATTGCTTCTGAAACACTAAATCAACGGTGGGAGATGTAACTATGAAATAATACCTCACATACATGCTATTTTGTGTTGGCGATTCCAGAGATCGCCGCCTTGACTCGCTTTTTGTGTCCCCGGCATCAATGATGGCATCAATGATCTTATAAAAGTACTACTATCCACATGAGTGCCTCTCCCTGGGTGCAGGACTGACTGGTTGCTGCCACACCACAGGAGATCAAAGAATAGCCTCTGAACTATCAGGGATGTCAGTTGGGGTCATAAAAAAAGAGGACTTTTTTCATGTGGAATTTATTGCCTCGGAGAGACTGAGAAAACATGGAAAACACATCGTTATTAGCCATGGAATGGGGTTTGGTGTGTGGGGAGGGGTGAAGCACTGTTTATTGGTGTGAATGAGACCCAGTATCTTCTCTTTGTTTTAAACAAGAACAAAGAATTGTATAAAAAAAGTTTTCTTTTCTTCACTGCGTATTCCTCGGAACCAATCAGCATGATTATTACACCTGGAAACCAATCAGCATGATTCTTACACCTGGGAACCAATCAGCATGATTCTTACACCTGGGAACCAATCAGCATGATTCTTACACCTGGGAACCAATCAGCATGATTCTTACACCTGCGAACCAATCAGCATGATTCTTACACCTGCGAACCAATCAGCATGATTCTTACACAAAATTCGGAAGTTCACTGAGTGACCTTCACCTTTAATTTCACATTCAATTCAGTGTCCCACGAATATGCACGTTTCGGCTCTCTAAATGGCACATGTCTATTGTGTTATAGAGGCGGCCATCTTGCCCCCACCCCCAGATGCTAAACAAAACAACAGGCGGCGGGTCGAGTTATCAATGGATTTCATTGGCGCTATCTTACAATTTCCAGACGGATGATGGCAGAACTAACAATCACTCTGTGCCCTATATAGCTGACCCCTGACCCCTGAGACCCTCACAAGAGGGAGCCACTGACACAAGTTTTAGACTAGACTGGATCCCTGCCCCAAGGAACAATGGGACAAGTAACACATTATGCTGGATCCCAGTCATTCGCAGCAGAGGGAAGAACCAGCACAACCTCTCTCCATCAAAAGATTCCCCAAATACCTTATTTGGACTTCTTTACAATAAATAACCATACAAAACAAATTAATGACAACGTTTCTAAAGATCAAAGATAACTTATTAGAATATTTCTCTAAAAACTAACAGATTTTCCAGCTGAATGCAACCCCACAATGCACCAGAAAAATAGTGCTAGCTACCTGGCCCATTATGTGAGTGACCGCATTGTCCAAGTTTCCAGGCTAGTTTTAGACGTGCTTAAATTGAAGTTCTATTACTGCTACAGTGAGATTGAAAAAATATACTGGATTCTGCATGCATAGATGTGTCCTGAATCTACCGCTCATAGGCCCTGACTGCCATTTGAGTTCCCAAATGATGTCTATGCATATTTGCTGAAGCACTGAAGTGAAACTCTTTCTCTTGCTTTTTGCAATTTATTCTCCTCGTTGATACTTAGTCAGTGAAAGTAGGCCGACAAATGGTCCCAGGTCTCCTTTCTAACATTTAGTCATTTCTATCAGCAAGAAGTGGTCTGCCATATTTGGTGCGTTGGCACGGTTGTCGGCAATAGCGTTCTGAGTGATAATTTCTCAGACCGTTTTATCGCCGATGGGAAATAATTCCCAGAGACAAATGCTCTCGCCCAGGCAATGACAAGCAGCCTTCCCTCAATGCACCACGAATCACAGGGTCAAATTCCTGCAATATAGTTATTTACTTCCAAGAAAGGCGCCTATCTTGGTCTCGTCATAGATTTCAATAACAGATATGTCGCCCAACATATATAAATATACACACACACACACACACACAACACACACACAACACACACACAACACACACACAACACACACACAACACACACACAACACACACACAACACACACAACACACACACAACACACACACACACACACACACACACACACATTTCTGGTAAGTCTTTGAAAAATATTATTCCAGTAGATATTGAGGAAATGAAGCAAAATGCAGGGAGCTGTTTCAAAACTATAGACTTAACCCACGTTTTGAAACAGCTCCCAGATCTGCAGTTGGGCCGGAGGGTTTCGTAAATGAATATCTCTATTATCTTTTAATACCCACTAACGGATCCGACATCAATCTACATAAAGAATCTTCTGAAGTAGAACCCATGGCGCTGCCGCAACTCCGTGAACTCACACGGAGGCCTTGAAAGAGCCCCCCCCCCCCTCCTGAATATCAATTTAATGGGTGCAGATGCACACATTATTTTGTTTTTACTTTATTTTATCTTATGATGCCCGATGAGCTGCTTTGCAGCGAAACCTTGCTCAAAATCCCCAAAATACAAGATTAACTTGTCTCTACAGTAGCCACTCCAGGCTACACACTGCAAACGTCAATTTGTTGACGGTTGCTACCTTTCCCATGTTTCTGGGTAACAGGGATTTTGTAGTTATAGCTGTTGCCACACTTCCAATGATGTCACAGTTATGAGCACGCCATGGTTACGGCGACGGTGGAGAACGTTTTGCGCTCTCACTTCAAGGTAGCATCTTCCTGGAGGCAGACATTTCAGCCTCGTATAGTAAACAATATCCATCAAATACAAAATATCCATAATACACCTATATGGACTCTGCATGACCATATCCGGCGCATACGGATATGATGCTCCCGGCCGCAAAGAACCAGCGTCAACGCAATATCCTCGCCTACGCTTGGATATCACTACACGTCAACTCCTCAGAGCATACGGCCGCTTGTATCTGAAACCAGTCAACATTGTGCATGTATATGTACATGTATATGTATATGGATGTGTCTTTTTCTGTGAGAAACCTTCTGCCCTGGGTGGTACTTTGGTGCATCCTAAACCGTAGTTTCCGCAAATATGGGCAATTTGCTTCAGAGTGGAAACTGAATTGCCCCTTTTAGAAAAATAGACACACTAGAGACAATCGCGCTGGGGCCCGTTTAATAATCTAGGATCGTACATGTAGACCCTTTTCTGTATGCCATAGAGGCCCAGGGACGATTTGGGTCAGCTTTATTAAACATTTATGGACGACCTTATGGACGGCTAAGACTGTCTCCACAAACAAACTTAAATATCATCAAATGATAACCCTTGTACATGGTACAGAAAAAGTATCATGTGCAATTCTAGATTATTAAACGGGCTTCTAGTTTGGTCATTCCTACTGTGGGTTTACCCTCATGAGGGTTATGGCCGCCACACAACAGGCCTTCAATATATCGCTGTTATTATGTGAGTTCTTCAAGTATGAAAATTAACTTTGGTTACAGGCTTTCTTTGACCGAACCTAAATCTGCGGTTAGAGACACGTTTCAAGTTAGTACATGCTAGTACATGGAGGAATGAGGACCAGGGCTCGTGAAAAGATCAATTGCTGCTACTCAACAAGTGTACGAGCGTGCCAAACCACAGTGTTTGTTTGGTAGGAGAGGGCCAGCTGTATCTGTAGACGTCACAGTACACTCTGTGCTTCTGTGGTGCTATATTCTTCTGTGGAAGCAGTACTATATACTGCTATACATAGAGAGAAAACGGTCATCCCATTACGTGGTTTACTACATACCCATGCCGTATATATACTGTAAATATGCACCGTTTCGCCATATAACATAAAACTACTTATATAGAACGTCCTGACCATGCTGTACAATTCACAGAACGAGATGGTAATTTACGGTTTGTACGGACCGAGGCATTTATGCCTAATTCCGTACAAACGGTAAATTATCATCGAGTTCTGTGAATTGTACAAGCATGGTTGGACGTTATATATTTACTATATACCCGAAATTTATTTTAAAAAAATCAATTTCATTTGGCTGAACAACCAATTTTTTTAATAAATGTGCATAGCAAGATGGTCCATATTTTAGTGTACGGACCAGCGGTCCGTACAGTATTTTTACGTTATATGCCCAAACGTTGCGCATTTTCAGTATATACGGCATGGGTATATAGTAATATACGGAACACTACTAGTCCCGTACGGGAAAATACGGAACACTTGTTCCGTATACGTAGACTAAAATATTAGTTCTTAAGCCAAATGAAATTAATGATTTATTTAAATTTCGGGTATATAGTAAATATATAACGTCCAACCATGCTTGTACAAGCCAGAAAACGAGATGATAATTTACGGTTTGTACGAACCGTAAGTTATCATCTCGTTTTGAAACTTGCACAGCATGGTCAGGACGTTCTATATAAATATCCTCTGGTCATAATTGACATGGGCAATATGGAGCCATCCACAAAATACATACCTAGAATTTCACAAATTTTGGACCCCCACCCCCTCCCCACTCCCAGTCATGTACGCAAGAGAACAAAGATGGAGCATGCGCAAAATTTTCAAAATCTTTTACCCCTCCTCAGTGCATACGTACTTTATGGATGGCTCCTTTACGATGGTTTTATGGAAAGACAGCCATAAACCACGAGTGGTTGACGTGTAGTGATACACGAGCGCCATTACGATGTCGACCTCGAGTCTTTTACAGAGCTGCCTGTCCACAAAACCATCGTTTGTTGTATTTATCATCCATCTTTTCAGATAAATTAAACCCAGTGATTGCCATATTAAAGAGTACAACAATAGGGACTATTTCTTTGCTCTGTAGCACAAAGGGACTATTTTCCCATATACCATGGCTTTGAGGTCGTATACCAAAGATTTGAATCCGTATACCACAGTTATGGTATCTGACAGATTTGATATGATAATGGGTCGTGGTTTACTAACTCCCCGTACATCTTTGGGGGGGTCTTTGTATACGATGGATAATAAAATGTTATCCACCACTACGAGCGTATATTGTCTGCGTTATCAATGTCAGATTCTGTGTCATGTTACTCATGGCGAGGACCGGCTGCCATAACAGGTATCCCGACATACAGTGCGTCTCCATCTCTATGAATGCAGGCTCTATGGGATGTATCTATTGTAGAAGACATTAAGAAAGTAACCCTAGAACATAAGTGGATAGATAAGTATGGTAACATATAGAGCATTAAACAAAATGTTAATATGAAAGACTGTATGTTCTCCTGTCTCCTGTGTTGTTGTTACTTTTGTTGTTGCTGAGTAAACTGTCTTTTTCTCTCATGGGTTGGCCCTGTGATTAAAACCAGCTCATAACTAGAGCTGACACTATGTGGCCACTTTTATTGGCAAATGTGTATACCTGCACCTGGAAGAATTCATGTAAGAACTTATTGGTCAATAAAGGAAATTCTTAAAAAAAAAAAGAAAAAAAAAGATAATATGATTGGGAACGGAGATACCAAAGGATGGCCGTATAATATATATACATGTACATATATATATATACATATATATATACATATATATATATATGTATACATATATATATATGTATGTATGTATATGTGTCTTATATATGTGACTCTGCAAGGAAGAACGCCCTGACAAATGGGCGATTGTATTCATCGTTAATTATGTGAATAAAAATAAAATTAAAGAAAATAAGGGAAACCGGGTAATGACTACCAATGAGGTGACCTACTAATGAGACAAGGGTTGTGTAACATGTAGACTACTATGTATACGAGCAGAGAGAAATTAAAGTCAGTTAACGTCTGGCCAGAGACGTGTTCGTGTTGATATATTATCCACCCAATACAAAGTGTCCATAGACAATACAATAGGAGTGTGTATGGACATACCAGGCGCATACGTTGCATGTTGGATGCTCCGGAGGCGCATGAAAAAATATTGTATACCTAAATGAACTATACCAGCACTATACTTGTCAGGAAAGGGTGGATGATTAAGACAATATAAACTGGTTTCAGATAAAAGTGGCTGTATACTCCTTGGAGCTGACTCACGCAATATCTCGCATACGCTCGGATATTACTACGCGTCAACTCCTCGGGGCATACAGCCGCTCGTATCTGAAACCAGTCAATATTGTATATTTATGCCACACTGCTGCAACTCACACAGAGAAGCACACATTAATTCTTTAAAAAAACACACCTAAAATCTAAAAAGTGCGGTGACTTATTTCATCCCGATGTGCACCTATTTCTTACATGTTCTGAAACTCAGTGTTACTTAACTTAATATAAATGTACTTTTGTATGTAGTAGGTCAGATAATAATGATGGTGAAAAGAGATTTCTCTTGATAATAAGCGGGACCCTGTTTCCAATTTAAATGAAGTGTTCACAGCTCTAGGACCGCCCTATTTTTTTCACTTTTATTTTACCACTGGGATTCGAGGCAACTGTATGGCGTCGCATTTCCTTGGTGATCTTATTCATTTCTAGGAAATCTGTCTCTGCATAATATGTTTCTCAGAAAAGTTGATCTATATATATATATACATGTTCATCTCACCCCTGGTATTTATACCCCTATAGACTTAACATTGGAACTCGTACCCAACGCCCATTGAGTACTTAGACAAAAATTACTCAAATGGGGATTATGTCACAAAGGTAAGCCCATTAGTCAATGTGAGGGTTGAGATAAATTCAGGAACCTATTCAAGTTTAGGGTCAAAGCTCATCCCATCTCGTTTCAATCGCTAGGCTGACCCTAAACTTTCAGGTTTCCTCTATAATACGAAGATACTTTATCCTACCGCTAATGAAAAACGCCATAGGTTTAATATTGATTCAATGTATTTGACGGAGTGTTGAATAAAGTGTTATTTATGCACCGAGGTGAATAAAAAAACGGACCAATCAGGGACGAGATTACGAAAGTAGATCCGGCAGCATAGATAAATGTGGCCATCCTCCGATGAGTGTCAACATGCTACTAACATGGATAATTAGAAAATTTTCTCTGTATATCGGTAAGATGGGGTAGGATAGATACAAAACCAAACTCGAGTTAGCCTTCTCAATGTTTATGCCACGATAGGCAGGTTGTGTATTACTACATGAGGCGTTAGCCGAGATTAGTGAGTAGCAGACCTAACTCTCGTTTGGTTTCTACTAAGTATTATAGCTAACTCGACTATAACATGTATTGGTCTCTTCAACATTGCTCTGGCTATAATAGATTTAAATAGTTCGGATTTTATCTTAGATTTAGTTGTAGTTTTAGAGGTGATTTAATTATTTGAGCAGCCATGGTCGGGGGATTAGGTACATCTTTGCATGTTTACCAGAACATTTAACGGTTAAAAGAACCTTCTCTAAATCTAGGTCGCGTGGACTGGATGTAGCCAACGCTGGGCATCACCAAGTGAGGTTGTTACCCCCAGACTAAGTTAGACTGAACGAATACTGGAGAACTCGACCCGAAACAAACTTGACCCCTAAGGAACTCGACCCATGAGAAGAACTTGACCCATAAGGAACTTGACCCGTTATAAGAACTTGACTCGTATCAGACTCGACCCGTTAGAAGAACTTGACCTGTTAGAAGAACTTGAACTGTAACAAACTCGACCCGTTAGAGGAACTCGACCCATAACGAACTCGACCTGTCAGAATAACTTGATCCATTAGAACTCTACCCATAACAAACTCGACCTGTAACGAACTTGACCCATCAGAAGAATGTGACCCGGAATAGACTCGACCCATTTTATATCTTATCAACTCAAGCATCTTATCAATACGAATATGGATGAATAATATACTTAGGAGTGTTTCATCTTGACTTCAAATTTTGGGGAAAGAAAACAAATACAAAACCCTACTCTTATCCCTATCTATTCCTAACCTTTTCTTAACCTAATCCTAACCCTGAAGCTAACTGGACTTATTTTCCAAATCTGCTGATTAATTTGTCTAAAAGTTAACGAGTCAGACCTTTCCTTTTAAATGAAACTGTCTTATCCATAAGTATCTAAAACGGATCAACCTTGCAGGTCGAGTTTTCAAAAATGGGTCGAGTTCTCCTGACAACTACGGGTCGAGTTTGTTTCAGGTCGAGTTCTCCAGTAACCGACTGGGGATAGGGCAAGTCCTGAACCATCATCCCTATAGACTAAAGAAACAATGCAGTTCTAAATAAAATACTTCCCTCCAGTTGTTTCACAAAATCAACGTTTTGTCACAGATGAAACTTATGATACCTAATCCCATACTTAATGAATACTTGGTAGGTTGCTGATGTGTTTGGTTGAATAACTGTTGGTGTTTTTATCGCTGTGATAAGGAATCTATTCAGATTTAGATGATAGTAGAATATCCCTGTGCACACTTCGTTGCTTCTCAAAAAGACAAAGACAATTTAAAAACACACTTACCGATGTGATGTTGGTTGTGTCTACGATGAATCTCAATATCTGAAATAGCACAGAAAGTGAGAAATGAAACCCAGATAATACTACAACATGAATAATGAACTGCCACATCGTAAGTGTAACAGTAGTAATACAGACAATACTATTCATGAGCACTGTTTTATTCTCATGTAAATAAAACCTCAAGTTTCGACCCGCTTTCCTCCACTCCCAGTGCTACATAAGCGCCTACCTAGACTGGCCTCAGTCCCTGTGTCCTACCCCTCCCCTGTAGACTGGCCTCAGTCCCTGTGTCCTACCCCTCCCCCTGTAGACTGGCCTCAGTCCCTGTGTCCTCCCCCTCCCCCTGTAGACAGGCCTCAGTCCCTGTGTCCTCCCCCTCCCCCTGTAGACAGGCCTCAGTCCCTGTGTCCTCCCCCTCCCCCTGTAGACTGCCCTCAGTCCCTGTGTCCTACCCCTCCCCCTGTAGACTGGCCTCAGTCCCTGTGTCCTCCCCCTCCCCCTGTAGACTGGCCTCAGTCCCTGTGTCCTACCCCTCACCCTGTAGACTGGCCTCAGTCCCTGTGTCCTACCCCTCACCCTGTAGACTGGCCTCAGTCCCTGCGTCCTACCCCTCCCCCTGTAGACTGGCCTCAGTCCCTGCGTCCTACCCCTTCCCCTGTAGACTGGCCTCAGTCCCTGTGTCCTACCCCTCCCCCTGTAGACTGCCCTCAGTCCCTGTGTCTTACCCCTCCCCCTGTAGACTGGCCTCAGTCCCTGTGTCCTCCCCCTCCCCCTGTAGACTGGCCTCAGTCCCTGTGTCCTACCCCTCCCCCTGTAGACTTGTCTCAGTCCCTGTGTCCTACCCCTCCCCCTGTAGACTTGTCTGAGTCCCTGTGTCCTACCCCTCCCCCTGTAGACAGGCCTCAGTCCCTGTGTCCTCCCCCTCCCCCTGTAGACTGCCCTCAGTCCCTGTGTCCTACCCCTCCCCCTGTAGACTGGCGTCAGTCCCTATGTCCTCCCCCTCCCCCTGTAGACAGGCCTCAGTCCCTGTGTCCTACCCCTCCCCCTGTAGACTGGCCTCAGTCCCTGTGTCCTCCCCCTCCCCCTGTAGACTGGCCTCAGTCCCTGTGTCCTACCCCTCACCCTGTAGACTGGCCTCAGTCCCTGTGTCCTACCCCTCACCCTGTAGACTGGCCTCAGTCCCTGCGTCCTACCCCTCCCCCTGTAGACTGGCCTCAGTCCCTGCGTCCTACCCCTTCCCCTGTAGACTGGCCTCAGTCCCTGTGTCCTACCCCTCCCCCTGTAGACTGCCCTCAGTCCCTGTGTCTTACCCCTCCCCCTGTAGACTGGCCTCAGTCCCTGTGTCCTCCCCCTCCCCCTGTAGACTGGCCTCAGTCCCTATGTCCTACCCCTCCCGCTGTAGACTTGTCTCAGTCCCTGTGTCCTACCCCTCCCCCTGTAGACTTGTCTGAGTCCCTGTGTCCTACCCCTCCACCTGTAGATTGGCCTCAGTCCCTGTGTCCTACCCCTCCCCCTGTAGACTGGCCTCAGTTTCTGTGTCCTACCCCTCCACCTGTAGATTGGCCTCAGTCCCAGTGTCCTACCCCTCTGCCTGTGCTGTCACCGCTTCCCTTACCCCTCCCCCATCACTCCACCTCAGTTACTGAATCCATGGACCTGTCAGGCGTTCGGGAAAGTCCAAATGTAGTTTTATTTCTTAATATCTCCATAATAAAAAACCTGAGCAAGTCTAGCATCTATCTATTAACCAGTGACAGTATCCCTATATGTGTGAGTGTATATCATCCACTCTACGTTTCGCAAAAGTTCTAATATTGGCAATTGAAGATCACACTTCATTCTGGATACCTACTCTAGACCTGAGATTTTAGTTGTACGAGAACATGTTAAATAAAGGAGAAAAACTTTTAAAAAAAAACAGTTTTCAAATTCGATCCAAATGATAAATGTGAATCATGCAGTTTTGTTATATTCAGAGCCTCCTTTAGATTGTATAATTACCACATGTATTGAGAGGGGTTTGATTTTCCTATAAAGAGGCTACGATGTGTCCTGGGACACGTTGACTAAAATCCCCTCCGTTTTTAGTGCTACCACACAAGGGCAGCCAGAGGAGTGGCCGACACAGAAATAGACGGTAGAAAAACCAATGGCGTCTGGGTGGTGGCGAAGTTTGGGAGTTCACCTTACAGTATGTCTGTCACAATAATATGTAACTAGGAAGTTCTCGTAGGATCTTCAGTCAGGCATTTGTGCATACCGATAACTTCTGTTTTGATACTTTATTTCTTTCTTTATTTCCTTATTGTAAACTCTCACCATGGTGAGTTTTTCAGTTATAATCTTATCAGCATCAGTTATGCACAATCAATTTAGCATTTCATCTAAGAGTTTAAACGAGATATAAAATAGCGTTAATGAGGATGCATGAGATGAACATTGATGAGGTAATTAAAGGGATACCGGACAATTTGGCTTGAAAATTAAAACCCATGTCATTTTCTTGAAATTTGAATATGATTATCTCTAATTGTGTAGTACACATATCTAACTAAGAATCGGGGTCACCATGCTAGTTTTCGATATAGAGATCAATATTATGACAATTTTATAAAAGAAAATATATAGGAATTCTAAGAAGTTGTTTTTCACATAGTAAAACTCTTGTCGTTTTCTTCAAACTTTCACAGAACATTGTAGATGTATAGTACTACACATTTAAGTTTCAATAACCATGTCATCGTCTTTGTTGTTGAAAGAAGTGAAGTAAACTTTATTCTTCAGTATATTTCCTATATAAATCAAGCAAATGTAAATTAGGCTATCAGAATTGGATAAATTTGTTCAAAACGGTAAATTTGCTCATTTAGAATTAGGATGAATCCCAAGAAACCAGTTTTGAATGATAACCAACAATATCTAAAAATCACCAGGTGGCGCCTGCGTGAATTGTAGGATATGCCTTTAAACAGATAAAGCGGCAGTTTAAATTCCTTCATTGATTGACTTGCTTGCGTTGCTAACGGGAGCTTATAATCCCAGGCTTCTACAGAATCGCGATTTCCGGATTGATTCAGTTTTCGCGAATTGAAAAAATTAAAATGAACATTGGCGTGTGTCTAAGAGTATCACCATAGCTAAATTCACTCCCGTGTTTCAGCATTTTAGTTCACATCATCTTCATCATTTAAAAACCAGCTGACAAAAAATAAATAAATAAATAAACCAGCTGACATCACGGAGTACGCATGTACTCTGAGTGCAGTGTGAGTTTAGATCATTAGGGTAGAATGGGAACTCGGCCTGGGGCCTCGTTCCGTAAAAAACAACAATTCCCCATCTCCTTTTGTTGCATGTACAGCATGGTCAGGTCGTTCTATATATGTATCTCATCCCTGGTATTTTTGTCCCAAAAGCTCAACATTGGAAACTTGTTCCCCATGCCCCTACAAGTATTGCAGTCCGTTCTCCATGGCCTATATCGTGTGTAGTGTTAATTCTTTTAGTGGTTACAGGGGTGAGATAAATACAGAAAGCAACCTGTTTTGGTCAAAGTCATTGTTCTACGATTCGTTTGTGAATGCTACGTGATATTCACTTGTCTGTCACCTCGTTCATATCACTCTGCATCAAACTCCTGGAGAACAACAACTTTGACCAAAACTTGCTGGTTTCTTCTTTAGTATGTCCATGTGTAAGACAGGTCGTCTGAGGATTAAGTGTATGTCAGTCTTCACCTCAACCCTGGTATTTTTGTCCCATAGGCTTAACATTGGGAACTCGTTCTCCATGCCCCTACGCGTATTATGGTCCATTCTCCATGGTTTATGACATCATATATATGATGTGTCGTCCATTCTTTTAGTGTGAACAGGGGTGAGATGAATACAGAAAGCAACTCGTTTTCCTAATAAGTCATTTCATGATGGTAAGTTCCTTACTCATCATTTGTGACTCAGTATATGTGTGTGAGATAGAGAGTATGCAAGGTTAGGTCACAAGTGCCAAAATGTAGTTTGTTTGTTTGTTTGGGTAGTTTTACGTCCAATTTGTTCAATTAGACTTACTTTGGATTTGACAGAATCTATGAGATGAATGCAGGTAGAAATCCCATCCCTACACATTTACCGAGGTGAGAGTTCTTTTACTTCCCACACCACATAGACATGGTATGAGAAGGATGGCCTTTGATATAGCAGTAAATCTATCACTGCTGGGGGGTGAAGGAGAAAAGTGGCTATACACCACACCACAGAGACATGGTATGATGGTGGTGATCGAATCTATGAGATGAATTCAGGTAGAAATCTCATCCCTACACATTTACTGAGGTGAGAGTTCTTTTACTTCCCTCACCACATAGACATGGTATGAGAAGGATTGGCCTTTGATATAGCAGTAAATCTATCACTGCTGGGGGGTGAAGGAGAAAAGTGGCTGCAGTGGGACCCGGATCAACAAAGTCCTGTGCTCTTTACCACTGAGCTAACTCCCCACCAACCCCGGTAACTTTAGTTATGCTTGCGTGCAAGCATATCCGGTCTGCACCACGAGGTGGCGAGGCGACCAAGAGGGTGAACAGATTGGTATCTCTGTCCACCCCAGCAGACCCAACCTTTATTATCCATCGTATACAAAGCCCCCATTGAAAATGTATGGGGACTCAGTAAACCACGACCCATTATATAAAACCTGTCAGATGCCATAACTGTGGTATACGGAATCAAACCTGTGGTATACGGCCTCAAAACCATGGTATACGGGGAAAATAGTCCCTTTTGCTATAGAGCAAAGAAAGAGTTCCTGTTGTTATACCCGTCAATATGGCAATTAAATTATTCGAAAAGATGGATAATAAATACAACAAACGATGATTTTGCGGACAGGCGGCTCTGTAAACCACTCGCGGTTGACCTCGTAATACACTCGCTAGCGCTCGTGTATTACTACGCGTCAACCTCTCGTGGTTTACGGCCGCCTGTCCACAAAACCATCGATTATTGTCTATGTAGTCAATGAAATCGGGCTGTGTGTATGAATGTGTGTTTTTCAGAGTGTGCTTGTACGCACTATATACATCACCTAGAGGTTAGAATATATACATGTACACATATACAATTCCAGCGTGCTTCCAGAAAACTATCCCTTCACTATGTGCGAGCTATTCACTGGGATAGTGAGAAAAGAGCAGGGTGCCAGTGTCTCAGGGTCTTAGAAGCATGCTCAGCTGACCATGCCCAATCACTAGAGAACGAAATACCTCATTGACCCACTGGCGCTTGATATGTTTGGATCCTAGACTCAGGCGGTTGCAGAAATGGTAGGTTGACTGGGTTCTATTAGGTTACAGAAAACTATCCATAGACTGAATATAACCAAAACCTTTTATTCCTATTCATTTATAATAGTTAATTACCCGAGGTACTTACCTAGTACTGAAGGTGAATTGATGTTCCTACGAGCCTAGGACACTATGATGTGCCCCAGGATAACAGGGACTGACTAATCACATAGTTCATCTTCCCTGTATTCTGGGGCAACAGAAAATAGTTCCGTAGTGAGTAGGAATTGCACGCTCATTCATCAATGATGGACATGCCATTTGCTCTTAGCTTCTTTTTTTTTCTCTCTCTTTTTCTTTCCAGGAAAGTACATAATAAGGCAGTCTGCTAGTAGCAGGTTTTGTATGCCCTTTATCTGTTGGTCTGTAAGGCATATCACTTCATGTGGGTGAGTCTGGGTTGCATCTCATAGCCTGATGATTTGTGTGTGGCAGTCTGTTATGCTGCATTGAGATGTGCGTATGTGTGAATGTACTACAGAAGCTCACTCGCTTGCACACACACACTCACTCACTCACTCACGCATGTACACACAAGCCGATCGGTTCTATTGATCCTTTTGCCAGCACACTGTGGGCCCATCCGTTCATAAACGGACGCTCGTACAACCGTAGTTTGGCAACCAACCCCTTCTACGATATAGGGGTTGGTCGGGTCAAATCCCATGCAGTATCCCTCTGTGTTCGCCTCAAACCAAGTAGTTTTGGTCTATGTAGGCCATAAAGGCAAAAATACTTGGTGAGAAATATTCATAGCTAAATAAATTGATAATAAAACCTTGCTTATTGTTCATTGTATTTAGTAAAAGATACACAAAAGGAAATAAGAAAATAGAAAGTTGGCTTCGAGATTATGACACAATACACTCTCCAAGCAGTACGAAAGATTTGGTAGGAGAGTAACAAATAGGTCCCGCTAATGGGTCAAGGTGGCCGCTTATTTAACCCGACCAGAGCTAAATTTATGTAGCTCTGGTTGCCAGTGTAGTACAACCGTACAGCCGCTCGCCCCTGGTGGCAGCGTCCCGAACTACCATTGAGACCCGTTTACATTAGATTGGCCGCCACCTCTGTCTCCACTCTGTTCCAACCTAGAGGTCGGTACCTTTTCTGTACGACAGAGACCCAGGGACGATGTAGGTCAATTTTATTCAATGGTTAAACCCAGATCGTGTCCGCGAATTCTCACTCTCGGACCAAGTCTGTTTTTTTTTATCTTGCGTGGGTTCTGAAAGCAGAAATTCCTATCAAGAAATATTCACAGCTCACCATATTGATGATAACGTCTACCTTAATGGTTAGGTTATTCAAAATACACATATATGGATATAAGAATATGTAAAAATGGCTTCAAGAGTGAGAATATATCACTCTCCAAGCATAGGTCCAGGTCATATGGAATATCTGCTGGGAGAGTAACAGACACTTACAGGTAGTGGGTCAAGGTGCCGCAGATGTATCCCAACCAGAGCTAATGAAGTGTAGCTCTGGTGGCCAGTGTACGTTTACATTGGCCACAATAAGCACGGAAACACCCAGAGTGACTCCCTTTATTTCTACGGATTATCAAATCTCGCAGTAGCTGTGGGTCTGTTGTTTTTCTTCCCTTGTTTGCTAAGTAATATTGATCTAGGTCACGTCACTTGAAGTCATTCAGTCAGAAAGACCATGTCACCTAAAGTGGACCGTTACTGACTCTACCCGTGTACCAAGTGGCCTTTAGTTATCACTGTATCAATGGACATTTCAGTTGTATTTTCAGTCCTATCCGGTGAAACCATATAGACTCTATTGAGGTATCCCAGAATTCAGTCTGTTTACAGTTCCCGGTGTGCGCTGATTACCGACGTTCTATGGTGATAGAACATTGAACCGTTACCCTTGACCCGTAACCCACAATCATTGCTTTTTAACGGTTTTTATCAATGTTCAAATGGGAAATCCGATGTCAGAAATGGAAATTTCAGTTATTTCTACGTGTGTACCCGAAATTATATTCAGGTTACTCAAATATAAGTGGGAAAACTGTGGTTCATGTGATCGTAGTGTGCCCAGCCACTCGCGGGCGGAACGTGTGTTTACCCTGGGCGATAATCGGGAGACGAGTAACCTCTGGAGGGCGTATAGTGATATAACATTACGCTTGTTAGGTTTCTTTAAGTGTGATATCATAAACGTTTTTTTGTTTTTTTTTATTCGGGTCTTTTTTCCGAGGGGTTAGTTAATATATTCACCCCCCTCATCTCCATTGAAGGGTGAAGAGATGTCCTGTGTGGGACATCAAAAATTCGCCCAAACCTTCCTCAAATTTACTATTTGCAGGTCATTTGTTATTTGCTGTTGTGGACAGGACTGGCTACCAAGGGGGTAGCCTTATGGTTAGATTTTGCAGAGCAATATGGGGATTTTTCAGGAGTAGATCATTCTGATATCAAGGAGGATTTAATGTATTTATCTGATGTTTTGGGGAATTTGTTATAACGTCGCATCAGCCTGTTTTCACTCTCTCTCCCCCCCCCCCCCCCCCCCCCACCTCTGCTCGTAACACACTCCCCCAGTTTCGTCCAGCTCGTTGGGCTAGATGTAGTGAGTGCTATTTAGTAGGAAAAGTGATATGCATATTTTATCACACCAGTGCAGAATGTGTCCTGGGTTTTATCGAGCCCTGTTTATGAATACCTGGTGATATTCATATCTATTACGTCCACCATATATTTATTCAATATTCTTTACCTTTCAAGGTAGCATCTGATTCGGTTAGCTTTTATACAGCCACATCTATCCTCATTAGAGCGTGCTTGTACGCCCAATATACGTTGCTTCGAGGTTAGAGTGGTCATATAAAGACTTCCAGCGTACTGCCAGAAAACTAGCCCTTCACTATATGCATGCTATTCGCTGTGATACTAGGAAAAGAGCAGGGTGCCAGGGTCTCAGAGGCATGCTCAGCTGACCATGACCAATCACTAGAGACCGAAATACCTCATTGACCCACTGGTGCTTGGTATGTTTAGACCCTAGACTGGCGGCTGTAGAAGCCAGTTGACTGCGTGCATGAGAGTTATAAATGACCCATAGACTGAATAAACCCAAACCTTCATTTGTTATTCATTTATAATTACACGGTCATTCATCAATGATGAACATTTGACTTGCTCCTAGTTTTTCAAGAGTGTTTCACCTGTGTATCCAATAGCCGCTAAAATGACCAAGTTACTTCCATTATCAGCAAATACCTTTATGACGTCCCAGAGGCATATCCAATCAATATGAACAAAAATTATACTAATTACTTTTCTGAGGAATGGGAGGAATACATAGAGGTCCAGAACCATGTCTCTCGACAGAATGAAGAAGATACATAAATTGTATCGAAACGTTGAGTTATTTTATGAATCACACATCACTCATCTCATTGACCATACTGTAACTCATAGTTTTATCATCAATAAACGTTTTGAATTTTAAGCTGAACGAGTTTGGTTTTGTGTGGTAAACTACTTCATACTACAGAATGAATAAAACTTTCAACAACAAAACACAATATAATGATTCGCTCTCTTATTTCTCCATAAGTTGTACACATATTTCTTACGACGTCATTGACTGGTATCCATATCTAATACATCCATATGGTAAAGATTATTTAACATCAATGGAAGTACCACTAAGAGGGATTCCCCACAACGACGATGACGTCAGGGGGAATCCCAGTATTCAGGCCTGGGACCTGTTCCTGAAATACAGGGGCACCTTTTATAAGATACTGATCGTCACTGGTCACTTATTTAGATTAATGAGATGTGGCAATAACACCTCCTAAGTAAATATAAAATATCAAAACAAAAAATTTACTACTCCTTCACTTCCTTGTCTAGAAATTATCTGAATGTGTTAACATCACAACAATACATCCCAGAAATCACAGAATGATACTTTTCCAGACAGGCTTTCAATGTCAGAAAACTCTCCAGGGACCTGTTTCACTAGTTTCGTGACATTAGGCCTAGACAGACATCAACAGCAGCACCAACAATGCAAGCAACAGCGGGAATTTTTTTGTCAGGTTTCAAAATGCATGTGAGCGTTGAAGTCAAATATCAGCAGATAGGAGTGGCTAATGTTCTTGATATTTAGAACGATTATCGGTTATATGTATCCCTTACTTGTGTGAAAGTTTCATTACTTAATTCTTAGGGAAAGTGAGTGAAATTGTCTAATACTCTTAAATCCGGACACACCGTGTTTGGGGTCTGTCTTGTCCGAAGTGCCGCAACTTGTGTTGATCTGTCCATATGGTGTCACAGACGCCATCTAGACATGTCACGAAACTACTGAAACAGGTCCCTGGTTGTTTATATGGCCAATATTTAACGGTTTTGTCGACAGACGTCCTAAACCACGAGAGGTTGACGCGTAGTAACACACGAGCGCTCGAGTGGTTTACAGAGCTGCCTTTCCACAAAACCATCGTTTGTCCCATTTATTATCCATCTTTTCGAATATATTACACTCGGCAATTGCCATACCAAAGAGTGTAATGATAGGGAATATTCTTTGCTGTATAGGAAAAAGGAACTATTTTCCCGTATACCATGGTTTTGAGGCCGTATACACCATATTTGAATGCCATATACCACAATTATGGTATCTGACAGATTTTATATATAATGGGTCATAGTACTGAGTCCCCGTACATTTTCAATTGGGGACTTAGTATACTAACAAAATAGTGATAAAAGACCAGCCACTATTTTCAGTCGCCATAACCCAATTACTCACAGATTCATTTGAGAGTAACTGAAGCGCTAACTACCTTACCGGCGTATGTTCCCTCCTAGCACTATAATACTTGTACAAACAGATACACTCGTGACAAGGGTATAAATTGTATCGTACACGGCTTGTGATTTATGTATGTTTTATGACTGACAGGACCAACAGACTTCCTGCTATCTGGATCGATATTTCCTAAATATATGCGTTTACTATTGATTAATAAATGATAAATTTCGTGCTCCGACTTCACCTTTCTTTCTAGCGCACACCTGATCATGCCCCCGTAAACACACATTGGAACATACTGAGAAGAAAATTAGGTCTGACCTATATAAATTAGGTCTGACCTATATGAAGGGATTAGATATATGATTCATAACTTGAGTCAAGGCTAGCTCGCTCGACCTATTACAAGCCTACCACCGGCCTACTGATAACTAGTTTACTTTTGCCCAAATACCTTATACTCACGTTTTATTAGGCCCATAAAACTTTCACCCTAAACGTCGTTGTCTTACTCTTAATCATCCACCTATTACAAAGTGTCCATAGAAAACATATAGCGAGTGTGTATGGACAAACCCGGCGCATACGGATATGTTGTATGCTCCGGGTGGCGCATACGGAAAAATAGTGCTGATATCGACATGTCACTTGTCCAGAAAAGGTGGATAATAAATACAATATAGACTGGTTTCAAATAAAAGCGGTTGTACGCTCCTCGGAGTGACTACGCAATATCCTCGCCTACGCGTCAACTCCTCGGAGAATACGACAGCTTGTATCTGAAACCAGTCAATATTGTATATTTATCATCCACCTTGTATATTTATCATCCACCTAATACAAAGAGTTCATAGAAAACACATGGTGACAAAGGGAGTAAAACCTGAATAACCTTTAAACTGGCACCCATAATGAATTTCCAACCAACTACTAACATATTACTCGCACTGCCATTCACGATCAAGGAAAATATCTTTTACCGAAAGCGATACTAAAGCAGCGAGTTTTTACTCCCGCTTTTTATTATCCACACATAGGGAGTGTGTATCACCATACCCAGAGCATACAGATATATCCAACTAATACAAAGTGGCCATAGAAAACACATAGGGAGTGTGTATCACCGAACCCGGAGCATACAGATATATCCAACTAATACAAAGTGGCCATAGAAAACACATAGGGAGTGTGTATCACCATACCCGGAGCATACAGATATATCCAACTAATATAAAGTGTCCATAGAAAACACATGGGGAGTGTGTATCACCATACCAGGAGCATACAGATATATCCACCTAATACAAAGTGTCCATAGAAAACACATGGGGAGTGTGTATCACCAAACCCGGAGCATACAGATATATCCAAACTAATACAAAGTGTCCATAGAATCACATAGGGAGTGTGTATCACCATACCCGGAGCATACAGATATATCCACCTAATACAAAGTGTCCATAGAAAACACATAGGGAGTGTGTATCACCATACCCGGAGCATACAGATATATCCAACTAATACAAAGTGTCCATAGAAAACACATGGGGAGTGTGTATCACCATACCAGGAGCATACAGATATATCCAACTAATACAAAGTGTCCATAGAAAACACATAGGGAGTGTGTATCACCATACCCGGAGCATACAGATATATCCACCTAATACAAAGTGTCCTAGAAAACACATAGGGAGTGTGTATCACCGAACCCGGAGCATACAGATATATCCAACTAATACAAAGTGTCCATAGAAACACATATGGAGTGTGCATCACCAAACCCAGAGCATACAGATATATCCAACTAATACAAAGTGTCCATAGAAACACATAGGGAGTGTGTATCACCGTATGCAGAGCAGACATGTTGTATGCTCCAGGCTGCAAAAATCGGAGCATACGGAAAAATTAAATAGTGCATAGTGAACAAATAGTGCATACCTAAATTGAACTTATAATGGTACGCCACTTGTAAGGAAAAGGTGGATAATAAATATAACATAGACGGGGTTTCAGATAAAAGCGGTTGTATGCTACTCGTAGTTGCCTCTGCACAATATCCTCGCATACGCTCGGATAATACTATGCATCAACTCCTCGGAGCATACGGCCGCTTGTATCTGAAACAAATCCATATTGTATATTTTGCTCCTTTACCCTACGACCACGAGGAACAGGATAAAGTCCTATAATAAGACACTGACCCCGTTTTCTATTTAAAGTAAATCCACTTTTTTATAATATATATCTTACTAAAACTCTATCTACAGTAGAAAATATTTGTGACTCTCGGTTTCAATATCAGTAGCCTTCTAAAGACATATTATGTATCCTCCTGAACAAGGCCAATATTCCTCTGGGGCCGGTTTAACCCTTTAAGGACGACTGCCTGTGGCCCAGCTAGTCCCATAAGGACGGGTGTTGGTGGCAGTCTGTCTGGCTAGAGGACAGCCATAATATGGATAAAACTGATATCCAAGGTTGTAATCATGAAATATGATACACAATCACAAATATTTTATTTCTTTTTAATAGAAATACTAAATATGATGTCCTATCTACATTTTCTGAAGATTTCATGAATATTGCTCTATTATTTCATTGTTAAAACATTTTTGTTAATAATTGGCCAACGATGCCTCAAGGCATCATGCGTCTTTAGTGCGGTGATGCCTCCAGGCATCATGCGTCTTTAGTGTGGTGATGCCTCCAGGCATCATGCGTCATTAAAGGGTTAATAATCTAGGATCGTACGTGAAGACCCTTTTCTGTAACTCGTAGAAGGGTTATCGTTTAATCATATTTAAGTCTGTTCGCTATGATAGTACTAGCGCTCCATAAGGTCGTCCATGAATTTTGGATAAAGTTGACCCACATCGTCCCTGGGTCTCCGTGGCGTATAGAAAATGGTCTACATATACGATCCTAGATTATTAAACGGGCCTCTGGTTAGTACTATAACCAGGCTTCACAAAAATAGCCCCAATCTCCAAGCGTAGATCCCGCGCCCTGCTGGTACGCCCAGGGGTAAGTAAGATCTGCGGGGAGAGTGCAAAAACCCCAATTGAATATTGGAAAAGGAAAATTTCTCCTGCTTTGGTTTTGTTGGAAAACGTTTTGTGCCTTCCTAATACTTTATATATATGGAGGCAAAATTAACCAAAGTGAACCCACTGAAACCGCAGATACCAGTTCACAAAAGAGTATTTCCGGATATAGGCGCTCAGTGCTTTAACTATATAGATTCGAAATTGTATATGTTATTCTCTAATCTTTTAAATCCATATTCTTGATACACTTAACAACGGTCATCGTAGCTTTGAGACGGACTTATTCAGAGACGATAGTAGTAAAGTATACTTCAATAGTAACAAATAAGACCAAAAACACAATTATAGCCTCGAACCCCATAGCGTTAGCACTAAGCCTCGTTCTTACTAGCCTCCGGAAATGGTGGTTTGAGCACGGGTATCTGCTGTTTTAGCGGGTTTACTTTGGATCCCTATAAAACATATAATCGGTATTTTATGTATACGGTTGATCAATAAATCCCGATGGTAGCCGTTTTGTGATCGATTCCCGGACTTCGGGAATTTGTAACCTAGGCACAAAACTAACATTTCCACACAGTAGTATGAAAGGACTTCTTTTTCCCATCCCTCACATAATACTACTTAAGGGCCGATTCCACCGACAGGATGGATTTGCCGTGGTATATCTTGTAGTGTCGCAATGTGTCGTACCTCACTTGTCTCAAAACGTAGGCGAGTGGTGTCGGGTGTATATTTTGGTGCTCCACCACTGCGACACCTCAAGACACAGCGCGACAAATAGGCACGCGATGATTCAATCCAGCCCGATCTAGCAAGACAACCATATCGGGCCAAATCTTGCTACATCGTGTGTATTGGTGGAATCGGCCCTTTAAAATGTTGTGTCACTAAGTTCAGACAATAACACTTTTCCAATCTGATCACTTTGATATCCACAAAGCTTACTAAGATGCCTGATGAGCCGCTTCAGTCGAAACCTTGACGAATTATCCCACACGCACATAATAGCACATATAAAAACAGCATAACACTGTCCACAAACCCCTCAGATCTCTGTTGGGACTCCAGGGAGACAGTTGTTGACACTATGATGTCACGTCTGACAGTGCGCTATGGTTACAGTGGTTAGGGGCAGTTCTAAAAACTGCCATACAAGGGAGCATCGCTAGGAGAGAAGGCTGTCGCCTGGTCCTGCATTGAAAACATATAATCTGAATGGAGCGATTCCCCAAATTGAGCGTGTATATTGATTATCAACGCTCTGTGAGTATGGCAGATATTAACGTGGTGTATCACGAGTGATTTTTTTCTCTCGAAAACTATCACTAAAACAGTCACTATTAGTGGCAAAGCTGTGTGTCACTATTCGGGCCAAACATACAACGGTTGCCTAAAACCGGTGTCAGCCCCTACTGAAAAATCCTATGCAGCTTCTCTAAAATAACCCAACTCTCCAAACATAGATCCCGATCACTGCTGGTAAGCCCAAGCGGTAAGTAACATCTGTGGGGAGAGTGCAATAACCCCAATTGAATATTGGCATAAGAAAATTAGTCCTGCTTCGGTTTTGTTGTCAGGGATGCCAGATGGGGTCAGAAAAAAACATTGAAATATTTTTCATTGCAATACAGGGTGTATACATTACATACATATTACAGTGGGTACGCAAGAGGTTAAGGGAAACTCAAGTTTTTATATGGGTAAGTGGATAGGTTAAGTTGGGGAAGGTGGACTGTGGCTGAATTGGATTATCTAATAGTTGGTATGTAAATTTAGGCAAAGAAAATTAATTCTATATTCTAAGAGTGAAAACATGAACTCCAATGGAAACATTGAAAACTGGTATCCCTGTGTTGGAATATATTTTGTGTCTTCCTAATACGTTATATATAAAATATAAAATCTGAATGGAGCGATTCCCCAAAGAGAGCACATGTATCGATTATCTATGCTCTGTGTGGGGGGGATATTTACGTTGTATATCTATAGAGACAAGCCCGTAGCTAATCCTACGTGTCTCTACGTATTGATGACTTAAGGGATGATTAAAAGGTGATGAGATCAATATGTTTCATGAAGGAGAGAGTGGATTACGAGCAATATAACCACCAGGCGGCGCCCCTTGCCGCTCAGCGTTTGGGAATTAGTCACGTGGTACGAGATGGATTCCCAGCGTCCCGTGCTTGTCTGAGGTAAGCGTCTCTGACAATCATCGATAAATCACCAATAATGATCATCATCATTTATATTCTGGTTAAAAAGGAAATACTTAGGTTGATATATGATTTTCTATTATGGGACACTTGATATATGAACCTTAAGCATTTATACTATTTGTATAGGGATTTTGGCTTTACCAGAGATCGCGTATATGAACCTAAAGCATTTACACTATTTCTATAAGGAATTTGGCCTTACTAGGGATCGTATAGTTGATATTGGTTATCAGGAAACCACCGTAAAACAATATAATCTTTTTTTCCCTATCATAACGTTGTTATTTCTTACTCCAATGGAGAATCAATGAGCGTTCAGTTACAGCAACTTGTATAAATAAATGAATAAATGACAAGAGTCTATGTAACATGTACCGTAAAACCCCGCTTATAAGCTGATTTTTTAAGAGATTTTTGGAAAAAAAAATCGGCTTATAAAGTGGGGAGTCGGCTTATAACCAGGGTTTTCCTAAAGTTGAAATGCCCCCAGCCTCGGCTTATAGCATTTTGCTGAAGTGGGGGGTCGGCTTATAACTGGTGTCGGCTTATAAGCGGGGGTTTACGGTACATGCTGTTCATATTGTAAGTATTGTTGGATTAGATGAGGATAAAGAAAACAGAACGTTGTTGACCGTGGGCGGGGAATGAATGGATACATCTTTTAATGCATGTTCATTATATATGCAGATTAACCTAATGAATAGATTGATCAATATAATATCCGAGCGACAGCGAGGATATTACGTCGTCAACTACGACTACGTACTTCAACTTACAGGTAAGTCTCCCAAAATTCTAATATGAACAATCATGTGTAATTTTGTGACGTTTCGCAGATTTTATCCTACACCGTCATGTGTTTTTATCTTTATATGTCATGCGTGGCATACAAATATTTTATGGCATAACTCTGGCATACAGTCACACCATGTTAAGTCTATGGAGACTTATATACGGATAAAACAGGCATAGATTCTAGTAGACGTCCAAATAACGCTATGTGTACTGATACGCGATAGAAAATAGTGCAAAGTGTGCAGCACGTTAAGGCCTGTTTCCATTGGCCGACGAAAATAGTGTAGATTTTTGGTGTTTTCCTAAAAGTCCATTTCCCTTTTGTATCAGCAGTGCTAAGGATCAGTTGGTGGTTCCTAACTGTAGACCGGTGACTGCCAATGGAAATGGGCTCTTAGGGGAACAAAAAAATTCTACACAGTTTTCACCGGCCAATGGAAACGGGCCTTTACCGAGACTCTGAGGTTGTTGCGTGCCCACTGGGATACATGTCAGATTAGCACATTAAGACATGGAGTACGGTGCACGCAGTGCGTCAGTGTGTGTCACAGTTTTCACAGTCCGCTCGGGTACGCCGTGAGGCAGTCTGTAAATACACGTGTTCGCGACACGCTGCCCGGGCATCATAAGGAGCGCCAGGTCTCCATCCTTATCCTACCCCTAGTATAAAATCCCATAGGCTTAACATTGACTCAATGTATTTGAAGGAGCGTTGAATAAAGTGTTATTTATGCACCGAGGTGAATAAAAAAAAACTGACCAATCAGGGACCAGATAACGAAAGTAGATCCGGCAGTGTCAACACGCTATTATCATGGATAATTACACAATTTTCTCTGTATATCGGTGAGATGGGGTAGGATAAATACAAAAACAAACTCAAGTTAGCCTTCTCAATGTTTATGCTACTCTGGTCATGTCTGCTACTCACTACACTCGGCTAACGCCTCGTGTAGTAATATACAACCTGCCCATCGTGGCATAAACATTGACAAGGCTGACTCTCGCTTGGTTTCTACTAATTATCCTACCCCTAGTATAAAATCCCATAGGCTTAACATTGAGTTTCCATATGCCACGCTGACTGGCATACGGAGTTTTATATGCCACTAGTGGCATATAGAATTGTTTTCACGTAATATTCCAAAATAGAGGAGACGTGGTAGGATAAAATCAAAACCTCATTTGTTTTGATTGTGGCCACCGCATGCCACTCCTGGAGTTTTGGCTCCGGACTTCACTCGGCTTCGCCGTCACCATTACAAATTCCAGTCGTGGCATATGGTGGCCAAGATTAAAACTCATCCAGTTTTACGACATTACACAATATTGACTGGTGTCTGATACGAGCGGTCGTATGCTCCGAAGAGTTGACGCGTAGTAATGTCCAAGCATATGTGAGGATATTGTGCCGAGGCAACTCCCGAGGAGTATACAACTGTTTTTATCTAAAAGCAGTCTTTATTTCACCCCTGGTGTTTTTGTCCCATAAGCTGAACATTAGGAACTCGTTTGACATGCCCCTACGAGTATTGCAGTCCGTTCTCCATGACCTATATCCTGTATTTTATCCATTCTTAAATGTGTACAGGGGTGAGATAAATACAGAAAGCAACTCGTTTTGGTGAAAGTTGTTGTTCCCCAACTCGTTTGAACGCTATGTGATATTTACTCGGCTGCCACCTCATTCATATGACTGTCCGATTACTTACCTTGGTAAAAGTATGAAGTCTACTGGAGCAATGTGCAAATAGGCAATTACCTTTGCGCCTACATTATCCTCCAGAATAAAGATTAACTTTAAAAAAAAGTCTTTGACCAAAACTTGTTGGTTTCATCTATATCATCTCACCCCGGTATATTTCTCCATAGGCTTAACGTTAGGAATTCATACTCCACGGTCGTGAAGGTATTGTACCCAATACTCAATGGCTAATTGGGTGAGTTATCTTATTAATTGATAATGTTAAATGGGGTGAGATAAAACTTTATGTATATGTTAGCCTGGTACAAAAACTTCCATAACCTCAACGTTAGGAATCCATACTCAATATGGTAACTCATACTCAATGAGCGATAAACATATAAATATTTCCAGTCTAAGAAGAGTCTAGTGACGTATTTATGGAATAAAAAGACCATGAACAGCCATCCCTATATAGGCTCAGTAACCAGTAACTCTTAATACTTATGACATGTGTGACAACAATTTGTATAAAATGATAAGATAATTGATTAATAGGTGTAAATTATCATATCTTTTATCTCTATGATTGTACACCGCCTTCATATACATTTATCAGCTGAACCATTTCGAAGGAGTGTTTAGACTACTTTCATTTGTGTAAGTACAAATCTAGGTCTGACTGTCATGGTTATAATCTAACTTGACATATTTCCACTGACTAATAAACAAGTAAGTTGATAATAAGTGGTAAGATTAATTGTTAACTAATTAATCGTACCACTTATTATCAACTTAGGTTATCTTTTTGTGACTTGTATTAGACTACATTGATACTTGCAATAGTCCTGATTCTGTATTCTTATAATGGAAGACCACCTATCTTCAGGTGAATTATATGTGAAATAAAAAAAAAAATTTAAAAAAATTTAAAAAAGTGGAGCATCTTTCTTAATTTCACTACATCTCAGTAGACCTAGCATATTCTTGTATTAATTTTTAGATTAGAAATTCTGAGAATCTTTTTGTAGACGGAATGAAATATGATGATATACTTCTTAGGAATATTACCACTCAAGGAAAAGAATTGTCAATATAATCTAGCCATGTTTAACCAAATTAAAGCGCTGGTTTCATCAACACGATGGATTTGCCATGTTATATCTTGTTATATCTTACAATATCACGATGTCATACCTCTATTACCGCGACACTTCACAAGCGATGATATGTGTACTTTTTTTGTGATGTTATGTGTATATTTTGTTGCTCCACCACCGCGACACCTCTAGATCTATTGCTGACATATCGCAGCATACCACGATAGATCACGGTATGCTACGATAGATGCGAAGGTGCTTAACCAGACTGATGCATCGTGGCAAAAATGTATGTGATTATTCAAAACCTAGCAGGACAACGAAATCGTGACAAATCTTGCTATATCTTGTGTGTTGGTGGAACCAGCAATTTAATAAACAGGCTATAATCCAAACTTGTATAGTGGGAATTCTTTCGTGTGAAAAATCGGGGCCCCGATTTTTCGTAACTCGGGTCCCGATTTCTCCGGAAAAAAAAAAAAAATAATCCAAACTTGTTCTTGTTTTAAGTTTGACTATTATAGATATATGCAAACATTGGTCGGTTTCATAGGTTGGTTTCATAGACATAGTTATCTATCGTTGTTGAGAGTATGTCTTCCTCACTTGATCCTATACGTAGCATGTAGATGTGAGGTAAATTATGTATCGGGTATAAAGTAGCATGATGGGTCACACTGAACCCTGGTATAAAACTCCCTCTCTGGGACCCTCCACCTCTCCCCACACGCCAGGCAAACATCTCTGCAGCACCTCTCCCCACTCTCCCAACACGCACACACACGTATACATGCTCTGCCCCATGTCACAATAGAAACTCCACCACTAGATCTAGTGTGCATATATATATACTACCAAGAAACATCACCAAGTTTCATATGATTGTTAATATGGTGTGGGTTGTATTCGCGGAATGATATCACAAAGTGGCGCTGAGTGATATCTGTAGCAAAAGACAACAAAGGCTATATTTATAAACAACTATATGAAATTGAGTGACGTTTAGATTTTATCCTACCCAGTCACGTGTTTTAACTTCATATGTCACCCCGGGCATATAAATACGAGGTAATATATGGCATAACCGTGCCATACAGTCATCTATTCTAAGTCTATGGAGATTTATATGAGAGGTAGGATAAATATCCAATACTCCAATGCTGCACCACTTATGCACATACTATATATTTACACGGTGCATTTAAATTGGCAGAATTCTTAGACAAATATGTACCAGTCCCTATAGTATAGTGAGTCGCGTTCTAATGTGCGAGATACCTTTGGAGCTTGATCTAATCATAGCCTACTAATGTACGGTATCGATAAAGTATAAATCCATCATTAGAGAGAGACGACACTGCAGACATACCATGGTCTTATCCCAGCTCACAATGCCACAACTACAACGAAGCGTGCATCACATGTAGTCCCAGTATACATTTCTGTTTGTATATTAGGATATGGAGCGTTGGAAAGCCTACCGTATAGAAGTGGTTTCACAAATCTGAATAACTAAGAGTAGTTATTTTGGGATATATCTGGTCACGCTCTTCTACTGTTATAGACACACAAACACCATAGTGAAACATGTATGCAGTAGCACCACACAGTAGCATTATTAACATGTCTACACGAGCAAGAACCAGTGTGACCCATTAAAAGCCGGCAGGGAGAATAGCGATACGCCGATACGAGGTGTCCCACCACCATCGCCATCTGTCACCACCATCCCCTCCTGCCTGGACCTTACCCTCGCTAGGGACAGCAGGTGTAAACACTGACTCGCACCTTGTGGTGCGTACGGCGGCTACCTCTACCTGCCTACCACAGCCGGCCTACCTGGGCCTCCCGACAACCGACAACCTCCCACCGCCGCCACCACCGCCGCCTCCTCCTCCTCCTCCTCCTCCTCCTCCTCTCCGTACAGCGGCCGCCGCTACAGTCTCACGCCCCGGCCCAGCTTCGACTCCACACCGCTTGTTTACAAACCATCCTACCCAACTCCCTTCTCCCACTCACAAATCTTCACATCTCTCGCCCCAGACTCAACGGGTCAAAGGAGGAAATGATACTAGGTGAATCTATGAACACTTACCGGGATTTTGAGCGAGGGAAAACGTAGAAAACCGAGGCGAGTGACGCGTTCCGAATCCACCAAAGCTAAGCTTCCCTGTTGTGTGTGGACTCCCACCTGTCACTGCAACTACCAACCCGAGTGCAGGGATGTGGGCGCTCCACCGGCTACGTTCGCAAATACTCCCAATCAACACTTTGTAATTCCACCGTCTTCTCCGAAGCCAAGAGTTAAAGAAACTGTCTCACACTAATAAACTAAAGTCACCAGATACTTCCGTGTCTTCCTGATGCTGTATGAGTCATTCATGAGGAAAATACACGGGTTTCCTCCATAGTAGATCTATGCGCCCATGATTTCCGAACGCAACCGTCGTGTCTGCAAGATGGCGAAGTCACCTTTGCCCTTGTGCAGATGACGAAGTACTTGGCAGCTTTCCGTCTCTGAGAGATACAAACCGAGTGATCCAAATACAGAGGGGAGCAGGGTAGACTGGGTTAGTCCCCTCTGAGAAGCCACGAATGGTGGATTGATGAGGAAGTTGGTGTATGACGTAGGTTTGCGCGGCAGCGTCGAGTGGGTTTCCGTAGTTGACAACGTCCCGAGTTGCGGGGAGTGTCTGGGCGGCTATGGTGTCGGCGGGCGGCGGGCTGTGGCTTCGGCGGCGGGCCGAATGCGCTCTACTGCCGCTGTCACTGACTCACTCGGCGATGTACCCGGCCTCCTGCTACACTCCGCAGCATTTCATTACATGCGCCACGCTTTCATGCCCTCTCGTACTCAGACTTTGCGGCGCAATGGAGCCACAGCACGGATCCCAATCCTTAAATAGTAGAACTCTATGGTAGAGACTCCACGGTATATTTATAAACGGTGATGATAATACCAAAACTAGTCCTTATTCAAGTTATTGGTAACGGCATATACCAAGATATGAACACATTTCAATGAGTTTTGTGATCAGGCACTGACGATGTGTATGAACTTATGCTATGATGCACATATTGGTCGGCTCCAGATCGGATGAATCCATATTACCACGCACACGGATACATGTTGTGAGAAGACGTGGCGACCGCCTCGGGTCGGTAAACTGTAGATGGGATTATTCCGAGTCTCGGTGGTCGTGGTGTCCCGGTTCGGTCAAGTGTCACTCCCTCCTGCTGGACATCCTGAGTAGGCCATCACATGTGGGTGCGGGTCTGGGGACTCGGAGCCAGGCGGTGGTGGTGCTGTGGGTGCCAGCTGCTGCTGAGTGGAGCAAGGAGAGGAACTATAAATGCGCGGTTCCGTTCAAACCACTGTTGCTGGTGAACGCCGTACCGTACGGGTTTCCCTGCATGCCTGACTCCGTCTCCCGATCGGTGGCTCGCTCCGTGGCCGCCGCCTCCGCCTACCGCGGACGATGCTGGGAGTTGGCAGTGATGGCTGCAGCCCGTGCTAGAACGGGGGAGCATTCATGAACCACCACCCACTGTAGAGCACGATACCTAGAACACGGTGGGCGTTGTGCTTGAAGCCATGGCAGTAGATCCACAGGGTCTCCCGAGGGAGGCTTCTACCAGGTGTGTGTGTCACTGTGCGTCCTGCATCATGGTCCCTGGGGTCGGGTAGGAGGGGAGGGCAGAGGGGGTTCAAAGAAACGGTAGGATGGTGTGTCTGGGGAGTAGGGAACCCTGTCTACATCCTACGCCCACTTTACTTCTCACTGCCTGTGATACCAGGAAGAGTCTTATCACTGTCGATACATCCACTTCCTCCTCTTATTCCTTTCTATTCGGGATTTTTAAAGGCTAGCAGGGCAACTCATCTAGTACATCTCTATGCATAGAGAAGGGCCTACTCCTCACCACTGACTTTTTACACCGAGACTACATATCCCCATATTATTAAACATTCATTATGTTTTTTTAAGTTCTGCAACACATTTGTGGATACCACACATTCAGAACAGATATTTATTCATAGCACAAATTTACATATAACCTGGTTATAGAGGTTTCATCTGCAAATTTAGGGCTAAAAATGCTCTCTTTTTTTTTGGGGGGGGGGGGGGATTATAATTCTCATTCAAGATATAGGTAGCAGAGGTTCCCCTGCTAGCCTAAATATTTCATTCTACATAAATCTTCCGGGACACCCCGCTGAACGGGACACCTCGCTTAAGGATACAATTTGCTTGGAACGTAAATTTTTCCCTCTATTAGGCCCTAAGAGTTTATTTCAACCCCGCTTAAGGGAACACCCCGCTTAAGGAGCCACCCTACTTCAGGTGACAGTTATTTCTAAATAGGTATACCTTATGATATAACCATTGACAGTCTGAAAACCCCGCTTAAAGGGGCACTAAACCTTCATGAACATATGAGAGTAAAAGCATGCTATGGATGGTGAAATATGCACCGATGATAATTGATTCTTATAGTTTTTCAGGCTTTAAGAGCTGGTTTTTTATTCATTTCTTTTTTAAATAGTTGATATATTCCTTTGGATGACATAATATATAGTGATATGTACACATGTATGCATATCACCCTGAATATATATATAGGACTACATTGTATATTATTATCAAAAAATATTTTTAAATCCTTGCCCACTACAGACCCACCTTGACCAGATCATGAGGCCTGTGTGCCCCCCCCCCCTCCCCGCCACACATACACAATGTTACACATACACGATGCCTCCCTTGTGTTTCCACTTCCTAATTACTGGTGGTGGCTTGTAGAGCGATGGGGTTTTCTCTCCCTCAAACGCCACTGTCATCTCTAAGCATTCCAGGCAGCTGACCTATAAATTTATGAAGAGTAGAGTTCTACAACAATACATTTAGGAAACGCTATTAAGTTACATGTATTAAATAGCATTTAGAATTGTGTCATGAAACAAGGGGAACATTTCCAATACCTGAAATTGAAGGCTTGGATAGTCTTCTCTCCAATATATTCATTTGCACTCCCACCGAACACTTAATTCCTCTCGTCTCTTTTGGAAAATGCAACAGGACTTTGGCTAAAAAAAAACAACTTTTCCAATTTTATGATTGACACATCTACACAGTCAAATTTTCCCTCGCCGGTCATCAAATTATAAAGGTTTTCGTCATCAATCCCTCAGCTTGGCAGTGTGTTCAAATTGTCAAGGCAAGGTTTGTCAAAAGTGCAACTTTGATCAAGACTATCGTCTTAGATTATGTCAAATATATCCTACAAAACTAGGAGCAAATGGTATGTTCATTATTGATGAATGAGCATGCAACTATAAATATATAACAATTAAAAGGTTTTGGATATACACATGTATTCGGTGTATGGATCATTTTCTGTTACCCACTTGCACCCAGTCAACTTTTCTGCAACTGCCTGAGTCTAGGATCCAAACATATCACGCATCAGTAGGTCAATGAGGTATTTCGGTGTCAATTGATTGGTCATGGTCAGCTGGGCACGCCTCTATTACTCTGAGACACTGGCCATCTGGTCCTTTCACGATATCACAGTGAATAGCATCATGGTGAATAGATGGTTCTTTTGCAGTAAGCTGGAAGTCAATGTGTAGATTCTAACATTTAGGCAACGTATATAGCTCGTGCAAGCACACTCTAACAACACTCAACAGAAATCCCCACTTGTAACTTTAGTCCATCTGCACAGAGGAGCATTCCTTGCAACTAAATGCAGCGGACGGTCGCCAATGGACTTATAAAACATCCAACGATATCGTAATACAAGGGCCAGGAGGGTATGGTGACCAACTTCTTCCATTTTGGGGTCTGTACATTTTTAGAGCGTGCTTGCACGCGCTAAATACACCATCTAGAGGTTAGAGTCAGGGTTAGAGTGGTCACATTGAACTTTCAGTGTGCTTCCAAAAAACTATCCCTTTACTATCTGCATGCTGTTCACTGTGATAGTGAGAACAGAGCAGGGAGCCAGTGTCTCAGGGTCTTAGAGGTGTGCCCAGCTGACCATGACCAATCACTCAAGATCGAAATACCTCATTGACCCACTGTTGCTTGATATGTTTTGATCCTAGACTCAGGCAGTTAGAGAAATGACAAGTTGACTGGGTGCAGGTGGGTTACAGAAAACTATCCATAGGCTTAATCTGACTCAAACCTTTTAATTGTTATTCATTTATAATTGCACGCTCATTCATCTGTGATGAACATACTTTTTTATCCTAGTTTAATGTGGTGTTTGTTTGCGTCTACCTCCCTATTGACCGAGGTATCTGATGGTCACAATAATAATGTTTACTGGAAATTAAATAAACCCTATTCATTATTATACCTGTTGCCCCAACCTCTAGACTAAATACTCATCATGAAGACTAGATAAGAGGTAATTGCTATTTGTTCCCCATGGTTCCAACATGTCTATTTGAGGCTGTACAGATTGTATTGTGAATCAAGCATTTATGACTAGTGCCTGAGTCGGTTTATCTTTTTTCAATGATCTTTCGTAGGCAACCAAACACGCAGTTAAAACTTAACTCAGTCCATCCCTCTTCATCATTGTTTGAACTACTGGTAGGAGGCGCTAAACTCATCCATGTCAACATCAGGCTTGTAGTCTAACCTAATTATGACCAAGACCTTGTTCAGATATTGACAGCTCGAGAGGGGCACTGGCTGGACATTTTTTTTGCTAAACAGGGTTACTATAGGAATGCACCATGCCTGTGTGATGGATCCGTCGAAATTCATGATAGTCCAGTTAAAATAAGCAAAAAAAGGGCATACATGGCCACAAAAAGCAATTTAATTCCAGTGGCACTCACCTCAGAAAACCCTAAATGATGCCAGAATGAAATTGAAAATCGAAAGTAATCCAAGTGGTGGAAGTAGGTCAAATAAGCCTAAATCCAGTATGGTCACCCAAAATCTAATAAATTCCATAAGTCTGTTATATTTGAGGTAAAAACATGAATCACCAAAAAAGTCCTTTCTTTCCTGTAAATGAGTCAAACCAATATGGCTGCCTGAAATCTATGAAATACCTTGATTTGGGTTGGATTTAAAGGTAGAAACAAGATTTAAAATGCAAAATGTATGCTTTCTGAGGTGGGGGATTTATATTTACAGTGATCATACCATTCCTTTAAATTCCTTTATTTTCATCAAAACCTTCAAAATTCCTTTAACTTCCTTTATTTTTGTGAAAGTCCATGTGAACAATACAAAATATCATATTAGTAGGTTCAATTTTAAACACATACATATTTGACCCAAATTTTGTCCAAAAGTTTGTATTGTGAAATATGCACAATTCATTTCTGACAGATTTGCTTCATGAAATAATCCACATTTCTAATTGTGCATTTGTATATACTAATTTAAGACAATTGACTACCTGAAAGGTTAAGTATGCCTCATAGTCAATACATTTTTAGAAAGTCCTGAAAGGTTAAGTATGGTTTATTGTCAATTATTACTAGAAAATCTAAAAATGCATGGCCTTGTCATAAGCCCGTAAGGGTCACTTTCAGCCTACCAGGTGTAGGGAGAGCCATATTCAATTACAGACTTAGCAACACAAAGTGTATGAGTCTTCTCTCTGGTAATGAGCATTTGCTTGGGAGATGGCTTTTAATTCACAGTTTATGGCAAGATTGATGATTTAGGGCATCCAGTTGAATTTTATACTGTGCATTATTCAAAGCAACACACAAAGCATAGTGCCCTGCTGGGTGTTGCCTGGGACTTGGGTGCAATAGGGGTATCCCTTCCTAAGGGTTATGAGGGAGCCTGCCCTAGAAAATGAACAAAAAAAGAAAGTACTTGAAAAATAGTAACAACATAAAAATGTTTGAGACTATTCCAAAGAAATGTATTATTGAAGGAGACAAATCTCTTTGATGGTTTGTGAAATATTTGAAAACATTGAATTAATAATATTTTGCTATTATGAACTTCATCCATGCACATCTGCAGAGAAAGATATCCAAATATCTAAGAGATCTAATTGAATTCAATTGGATTGAGTGCCTACACACAAATGCTCCCTCGACTCCAATGTGTTGGACCCACATAGGGCCTAGGTGCTGTGCTAGAGAAAGTAGACTGGTTCCCTGGCTCAATGAACAATGGGACAGGTAAAGCCTAGCTAGACCAACGAGTGAGCGATCTTGAACTTTTGCTGGTTCCCCACTGGTTTGCCGTCGGAAGGAGAACCAGCACATTTTCTCTCCCTCACTAGGTTCCCCAAATAACTTGCTAGTTCTTATTTATGATGAACAATGATACAAAATAAAGTAAAAGCAACTTTTCAAAAGATAGAAGATAACTTATTATTATTAAACCTGATGAAGGATCTTTTATGAATCCTAAACGTTGTTATCTAATATAAGCAAATAAATACCATCCTGAGCTTTTACTTCAATTCACTGTCTTGAGTTGTGTCTTCCCTATAAACTAACTTATTAGAATGTTTATTAAAAACAATTAAAGATTAAGCCATGCTCTCTAGTTGGTGAACCAGCGTAAAATCCAACAAGTATCAGTGAGGTAAGAGCTGAATACAATCCCGCAGTGCACCAGAAAAATAGCAGCTGTTAACCAAGATGCACCCAATAAATGGCGGGCATTTCCTGGCCTAATATGTGGAGACATAGCCCAAGCTTCCAGGCTATAGAGAAAGTAGCTTACCTAGACATGTCACCAATTTTTTACCATCCTGTGTGCTGTAGAGTTTGACTCTGCTCCCAACTCTGATGCTGTCACTCACTTTTTCGAACACTCCAAGTGAGTTCTGTCATTGCCAACCTACTTTGTCAACTTTGAGAAAATGAATAAAAAACATACCGAGTAGGCAGTACTCGACAGGTGGCCTGGCCAACAAGGCCCGGATTATGTGGTTTATAGCATTTTGTTCACTAGATGACTGAAGAGATGTTTGTTGAAACAATGATTTTCTGTTTGTACTTGAAACAAATCCGGAGTTTCCCTTAAGTTTTAAACACTGATCCTCCCATCCATAGAGATATTGAGACCGAATATTTTATTACGACAGCACAGCAGACTGGTATAGCTCTGTACAGCCAAAAAGTGAAACATTTAAATTTTAAGTGGTCCCTATATACTATGAGAGTCCCATGGGACATTAAACCGCAAACAAAGCAAACCTCTGATCATCCTTGTTACAGTATCATTCAATAAAGCAACTATATCAGACTATCTAATCTATAAAAGCCAAGCACTTCGAGGGGCTTTACCACCTGGACCCCTTAGGAGGCACTTGCCCCTGGACCTTGTGCAGATACCCTCATGTGTGCACCCAGAATATGCAGATTTTTAAGAAACTTTTTGATATAATGCAAGACTTTGGTCAGACTGTGAATTGAGAAGAGTATAATGCCTGGATCAACCAGGCAGCATACCTTGTTATTCCAACCGGATATGGAAATTTGAGTAAAGTAAACCAAATAAAGTCTAATTAAACAAATTGGACGTTAAAATACACAAACAAACAAACAAACTTTGTTTTCATTTGAATTAGCAGTGCAAATCCCAGCAGCATAGCTTGCTGCCTAACACAGTGCTTTTATTCAGCTCACATTCTGTGCACCCTCATGAAACAGACAGGGTGCACACTAATAAGTTAATATTTTTTGTGAAGTAAATTAGATAGGGTAAGGATGAAAATCCTGGATTTTAAATAGTCTCTCTAAAACGTAGATAAGAGGAGTATGCTACTCACATAATTATAATGAACAAACATAATTATGAAACAAAAAGGTACCAGCAATAATGCACAGAGCCTTGGGTCTACATGTATACAACATACATGGGAGTTTTACTTATTTCTGGATGTTTTCACATCCCAAGGGTCATACTTGAGATCAATGTCAATGGGAACAATTATGTAGGGATGGTGGTTCAAAATAGAAATGTCAAATATTATGAGCAACAGTTGCACAATTCTAGCCAATTTGGCTCTCAGCTGAGGCCAGAAATACACTCAGAAAAGCACAAAATGCAGGTGCATTAATATAAGGAGAAAGTCTTTAGGGATACAAGTTCAAAATGGAAATCTGAAATATTGTGAGCAATATCTGCACAATTCTGGCCAATTTAACTCTCAGCTGAGGCCAGAAATGCACTTAGAAAAGCTGAAAATGCCGGTGCTTCCTGGGGCTTTGGCCCCTGGGCCCCCACCATGGACACATTCCCTGAATCTGACTGGGGGCCTAGGTGGCTCCCAAACCCCCTAGTAATTATTCTTTCATTTACAAGGGACTATTTTCTAAGAGCTGTATATATCTGTTCCAGGAGCTTACAGGGTCTCTTCTCCTTGAGCCCCCACTGGGCATCGTTTCTATTCTTTTTTAGAGCGTGCTTGCTGCACTTAGGACAAGACAGACCCCAAACATAGTGTGTCTGGTTTCAAAGGTATTAGACAATTTCACTCACTTCCCATAAGAATTAAGCAATGAAACTTTGACACAAATAAGGAATACATATGACCTGTAAGCGGTCTAAATATGAAGAAGATTGGGCGCTCCAACCTTTGATATTTGACATCAACTGTGACATGCGTTTTGAAACCTGACAAAAAATTGTCCACTGTTGCTTGCACTGTTGGTGCCACTGTTGATGTCTGTCTAGACCTAATGTCACGAAACTACTGAAACAGGTCCCTGGTGTTTTTCCTAGATAAAGGAGCCTATCAGAACAACAATGTAAGCAGATTAACACCAACTCTAAAACCAATCCTGAGTGTATTTGTCATCTTGGCACTAACACAGCATCTGGCGATGTGGGTCAAGAAGTAATAGTAGATGCAAATAACCATGAGTTTAGATGCCCCAAAAATCTGTGAAAATGTAAACTGAAAGTTGTCAACTGTAGAAAGCTGAGTACATGTGGCCTGACCTGAATTCTGCTGGGAGAGTGCTGCATCCCTATGAGAACTGTAAGGTGTATGAGTCAACCTGTGCTTAGAGACTTATGAAACTTAAGTTGTGAAACCAAGTTGTGAACCGAAAATGGCTGTCGCACTCAGCAGACTGCCTTGTGATTCTGCATTTGACACTGTGGGGGAACCTGAAACTTTAAATCAAAGACAGAATTTGTGGAAGGAT
The DNA here is from genome assembly GCA_950022655.1 of Alentia gelatinosa. Lineage (NCBI taxonomy): Eukaryota > Metazoa > Annelida > Polychaeta > Phyllodocida > Polynoidae > Alentia > Alentia gelatinosa. The sequence goes on along the minus strand of OX465590.1, from coordinate 40,937,270 downwards.
GAGTTTACACTGTATGTGGCTGCATCTGTCATAACCAACAATGTTCAAAAGAGAGAACTTATGTGGCATGTAGGAGGTACTGGTCTAAAGGAAATTTTTAATAATTTCACTGCCGAAGAAAGGGGAGAAGATAACAACTTTGATATTGCTGTGGAACTTCTGAATGAATACTTCAAACTGAAATTGAATATTCCAAAAGCATGTCAGAATTTCCTTGAAACTGCTCCAGAGCATGGTGAAACAATAAAGAACTACATTATCTAACTCAAATTTTTAGTCAAACACTGTAATTATGGTGAAAAAAAGTGATAACCAAGTTTGTGATAGGGTGTTGCCCCACATTAAGGACCCAAACCTGAAAAGTAAGATTTACCAGGAGGAAAATCTTACCCTGGCCAGAATGAAAAAAATCAAGGTATTGATCAATGGCAAATCAGAAGGTCATGTAAATTGAAGCATGAAAATCCCAGGAGTCAGAAGAGTGGAAACATGGGAGGGAAACCTTCGGGGATGCGGGAGATGTGACAAAGAAGGGAACATGAGCAAAGACGGCCATATTTGTGGTTATACAGGGCATTTTGAAGTTGTGTGTAGGACGGATCCAGACAGTAGGAACAATTGTGAACGAGGTAGTACCAGCCATGGCCGTGGCCAGTCTGGAAGAGGAAGTAGAGTCACACAAAACAATGACCCATTTACGTACAGTAAGCCCCCGCTTAAGGGGACACCCTCCGTTCCGAGCAAAGTGTCCCTTAAGCGAGGTGTTCCCTTAAGTGGGGTTGAAATAAACTAAATAAAGATTTCTGTTCCAAGAAATCTGTCCCCTTAAGCAGGGTGTTCCCTTAAGCAGGGTGTTCCCTTAAGCGGGGTGTCCCCTTTAGCGGGGTGTCCCCTTTAGCAGGGTGTTCCCTTAAGCGGGGTGTCCCCTTTAGCGGGGTGTCCCCTTTAGCGGGGTGTCCCCTTAAGCGGGGTGTCCCCTTAAGCGAGGTGTCCCGTAAGCAGGGTTTTACTGTATTACATATTTTCTATACATGAGACAAATTGCCTCTTTCTCAAGAAATCTAGCAGAAACAAATGAAGATGTCCTCTCGTTCAATCGGGGACATATTTTGTCAATTTGTTTACTGTGCTACTTGTTATTATCCTATGTCGGTGAATCCTCTGGGCTATAGTTGGTTCGTATACTGTATTTTACCAAAGGGCTAAAGGCCCGGGGAATGAAAACCAGCTCCTGTTTGTGCTGATGCCTATGGCCTCTTTTGTTGTATGTCATATAACATAAACTACGACCAGTTTCAAACTGGAGTTTATTCCAAGGAACTTTATGTAAAACTGATAGACTACAATAAAAGAAACGTTTGAAAAAACGAGATAAAACTCGGAAGGATAGTGGATTCTCGTGCATTCTACAAGATGGTGAAAAAGACTTTGGTGAATTGAAAATAACCAAAGCAGTAAAGCCTGAAATGTGTTCAAAGAAGCTGTTTGCCTATGCCGCAAGGAAACCGTTGCCTGTTCTCGGGCAATGTCAAGCTCGTATTACGATACCTGAAATAGGTATATCCAAAAAGCACAGGTATCCCTTACAAGACAAGGAATTAGATGTCCAAAAAATTGTTACAGACATCACTGTCAACATGTGTCAACCTCGCACTGTGTAGAAGTGGCCGTGTCTCCAGGAAAAATACCCTTATGTATTCAAGGGACTTAATTTCAAGGGACATAATTTCAGAAAAGAGAACCTGACAAGATCTAATCAGGTGAAACTGACCTGTCTGCAGACTGGTCACACCAAACTGACACATGGACACCTTCTGAAAGGTGAATTAGCACCCATATGCCAGAAATTCCAAACACATCTGAGCATTGAACATCTGATACTCCATTGTCAGGTAATAAAGAAAAACCAGGAAAATGTCCTGAAGAATGCAACATCAATTCGCAGTGCCTTCCACAGCACTGGTAGAAAAGAGGTTCTTGATTTCCTATGAGAATCCAAGATATTTGAATAGATATAAGCAACCCAAAGCCTGGACATCTCGGCACACCACCCTATCTAAGGAAAAGAAGAAAAGTTCTTAAGCCATTGTAAAGTCCGGGAAGAGAAATTCCAAAGTGACTGGACGTAAAATCAACCAAACCAAACCAAACCAAACCAAACCCGTTGAGATAAAGTGTCCGAACAACTAGCCAAACTAGAAAAACTGAATGTCATCAAAAAGGTAACTGGGCCAACCAGCTGGCTTAGTCCACTGGTTACAGAACCAAATGGAGATGTACAGGATCTGCATCAATATGCATAGACAAAACCAGGCGATCATCCGTGAACGTCACCCCATACCAAATGTGGAAGAAACTATCCAAGAAATGAGTGGTGGTAAAGTTTTCGCAAAACTAGATTCAAACATGTCATACCACAGGTGGAACTGCACCTAGAGTCTTGAGAAATAACAACATTTGTAGGACCTCATGGTTTGTATAGATATAAGATGAAATTTAAAATGAAAAGTAAGGAGGAAATTTGTAAAGTAATTGATTAAACCATAACTGTTACTAGACTAGTAAATGAAATCACTGATCTAAATGATGTATGCTTAAGTAAGGAACGTCAGAAGACTCCTGGAACAAAATACAAGTAGAAGAAATGTCAAGAGACATAAATTGTATCTGATAATCAGGTTGATTGATATTTATTAAGATATGGATGAATGGTGAATGAATGATGTATATGTTGTATGTCCCGTACTTGTATATTCCGTCTGGACGCCAACGTGGAAGATCATCTGGCAACAGATGAACGCTTGTAACGTCTGTAAATAAACTTGATTAAAAAAAAAGATTATATAGAACTGCATCGAGAATCGTATAAATAGACAATACTCCACGAGTTTGGCTGGGCCGCAATCGTCATCGAGGCGAAGCCGAGTGACGATTATGGCACAGCCAAACGAGTGGAGTATTGTCTATTTTACGATTCGAGTGCGGTTCTGGATTTATCTTACCCCTTTCTATTGTTTAAATAACATCACAACTATAGAATAATCAGAATATACTTAGCAAATCCACTATGCCACGGCCGTGGCGTAGTATTGTCACTTTACCAGGGTGATCGTTGAGTATATTTTTCTAATGTTATTCCTATGGCTAAACTTGTACCAGGGGTGAGATAAAGAAGATTCTTCTTCAGTGTGAACATGGCGACTGAGAAGTTTCAGCAGAACGTGAGCCTGGTGATCAAAGGATGTCCGGGTGCCTTTGATATGTCAGATGACATCAACATCATTTGCGCAAATCCAGAGAAGCATGAAGTCCATCTCGAGAGTTATCCACAAGTTGAGTAAACATGGACTGACTCTCAACCGAACAAAATGCAAGATCAATGTTCCCAAGCTCACCTACATGGGACATTTACACACCAGCAAAGGCCTACAAGTATCCGATGAGAAAGTGAAGCGATTATTGAGGCTCGGTCCCCTACGGATAAAAAGGAAGTGAGGAGCTTTCTGGGTCTTGCTCAGTTCCCTGCCAAATTCATCCTGAACTTTGCAATGATAACAAGTACACTATAGGACTTAACAAGTGACAGTGACCGGAAATGGACTGAAGCTGAAAAAGCGGCTTTTAACCAATCAAGAATTGCCTCATCAGTGGTTCTCTCCTGGCATATTTCACATCTGGTCTGAAGATGCTAATTGTGCCAGATGCATCACCAGTTAGACGGTGAATATCAACCTGTGTACTACACAGGCAGGAAGTTGACTGACACAGAGACCCAGTATTCCCAGTTTGAGAGAGAAGCACTAGGAGTTCATTGGGCATGCAAGGGGTTCTACCTGTATTGCATTAGGATTGAGTTCCACCAAAAAGGTCCTCAGCAGGCGGGTTTTTGCCCTCCAGCCGGCATTTGCCGCCGAGGCCGGCCGCCCGGCCGCCCCTAAACCCCTAAATTCTCCAAGCTGTTCCACCAAAGCCACCCCAAGGCAACCAACAGGCGTACACAAGGCGCCCGGCGAGTGCCCATAGAGCCGGCCGGACCCGGCGCGGCGATACACTCGCAGCGGGTTTCCTATTGCTGTCTGGTGGACATTCACGGCACTAATGCGCAAGCCCGAGGTTCTCTATCGATCCGATAGGCGGCGCGGCAAGCAGCGATACACTACGGCGCTCTGAAGCCGGGAAAGCCACGTATCGAGCAGAGCAGCATGCCGGCATGTTGGGATTTGTACGGAAACAGTCAGAGGACGTCAAATAACTGCGGAAATACACGTTAAATCGAACAATGAAGGTAAATAAAGATAAGGCTTGATGTTATGAATGTGTATATTTGACTCTGGTGCTTATATTTTGCCCAAACTGTCACAACTGTCCGAAATTTCGGTCTCTGTGTATAGGGATACTGTCCGCGGGAATGCCTGCTCCATGTTGACGGTGTGTGTAGCAGTACACGCGGGCAAGCGGTCAACGCGAACCCGGGGAACAGCTCTCGGCGAACTCTCGGCGTCACTTTCAGTGTAGTTCTTGGCACGCTGGCCGGCCTGCCGGGGGCTTAAAATCAAATGAAACAGTTTTCCTTCAGCAGGGCTTTGCGGGGGAGGTCGCGATCATAATGCCCGGCCGCCCGGCCGGCCTTCTCTGTGGTTATCACTATATTTTGGTGGAACACCTCCAAAATTGGCTATTGCACTGAGTACTGTCCCTGGCCGGTTGCCGGCGACCACCAACAGGTCAGCCGATACTGCCCGGCTACAGGGTTTTGGAGGCACGGGGAGAGGCCGGTGGCCGGCAGGGGCCGGCCGTGAGGGGCCTGTGAGCTCTCATGAGCTGTTCCACCAAGCAGAGTATCGCCGCTGACGGGAGGTTTGGGCCGGCTATTGCCGCCGATCACCAATAGGCGACCACAAGGGGCCCGGCCTGGGCTTGTGCCTCCTTGGTTGAATAGCCCCATAAGCCGCTAGTCTCTGTCCTTGGCGCAACATCGAAACTGCCATCTTTGAGAAACGTTAGGTGGATTCCTCAGCTCCAGCAGTACAGCTATACTATTGTGTACATTCCTGGGAAGGCAAACCGAGCTGACATCCTTAAGCATGTGATCCACCATATCGAAGCTCAGAGACGGCCGGCCAGCCAGTTTTTACAGGGCCGGCTGGCCAGAGGCGACGACCACACGGTTCCGGGCGACAGGGTTTTCAATGGGCTGGTCTGGCCGATTCCGATCAATTTACTGATCCACCAGGCAGAATATCCCAGCCGATCTGAGCCGATGAGCGATTTGGGTGGCTGACGTCCACAATTCCTCCACATGGTCATTTGTGTCCTGAAAACAAACACACATCACATTATAAAAAGCATGGAAGCCATCTTCCAAACACATGGACTTCTAGAAACACTAAAACCATTTGCATCAATGGAGTTTAGGGAATTCCTAAATAACTTAGGAATTGAACATTGCAAAGGAGTTCCCTACTGGCCTCAAAGTAATGGAGAGGTTGAGAGGAACTATATCAAAGATTGTCCAGCTCTCACAAATTGATAAGAAGAGCTGGACAGTACTGCTTCAATACTGCACAATTCCTCACCGTCACAGGAGTAAGCCTAGACTTGCTCAAGTCCTTGATTATGAGCATTCATTAAATGATTAAAGACAATCAGAATATTGTTCATTATAGTATATATATCATTCTCTGACTGGCCCATGAATCAAGGACCTGTCCAGTCTGACCAGAATCTCCTGTTTATGACCCCAAGCCGCTCCCTGTAACCCCACACCCCCTCCTACCCCTCCCCCACCCCTCATCAAGTTCCCTGGCCGCCTGTGTTGTCATAGCAATTCACGTCGCCTGCTCCTGACTGTGGCTGACCTTTGGACTCTGGTAAAGTAATTAAGAGCTCTGCACTCACTAAGACTCTAATACTTGACTTCGACATCCATCTATGAAATTGTATATGTTGAGTTTTAGACATTCAGATAAATGGAGACTCCTACAAAAACGTCACAAAGGGTGCCTGTTATACAAGAGTTTGTGTGTCCTGCAAAACAGTTACCAATGTTTATCTCACCCCTGGTATTTTTTCTCCATAGACTTAAAATTGGGAAGTCATATCTAACGCCCATTGGATATTTAGGAAAAATATCCAATGGGGGATTATGTCACAAATGGTAGCCCATTAGTCAATGTTAAGGGTGAGATAAATTCAGAAACCCATTCAAGTTTAGTGTTAGAGCTCGATCCTATCTTGTTTGAATCACTAAGTAATTCATGCGGCTTCGACTTGTGAATTACTATGAGATTAAAACTCGATGGGATACGAGCTAAGACCCTAAACTCTCAGAGGTTTCCTCTATAAAATCGGTTTCCCCATAAAATTGCCCAACCCCTAAAATAAGCCCCCCCCCCCCCCCACTCCCAATATGACTCTGCCCAAAATGATACCAAAAAATCACGTCCTGCCCCAACACAGAAGCACCTGAAAATATTTACCCAACCCCCAATATTTTACATGTACCACAGACTTTGCTGATTAATGGCAAATTAAATTTGTTTGTTTGTTTGGGATTTTATCATTCAATATGTTCTATTAGGCTTGCAAATTGAATAAAAACAACTATTGGACAGTGCTTAAATATGCAAAAACATAATTCCAACGGGATATGTACAAAATCAAGCCTAATTATGATGCCAAATAGGACGAAACTATTTATGCCAAAGGAGACTTGTACATGCAGAATGTAAACTTATGTAAGCAGAAATTTGCATGCTGTGGAAATGTCTCTGTATATATACCACGGGCAGAGACACCAAGTGAGTAAAACAGTAGGGAATTGAAGTGCATATGTGTCCGATAGTCGTGAGGTGGCACTCTCCCCCCAGATCTTTCGTGGCGCTAGCGCTGGCTTAATCTCTGCCCCAACCCAGTGACGTCATACGCTGGTTCTCAGGGTATCCAGTAAGTACAGCGGGAACCAGCCAAGATTTCAGATTCAAAACAAGGCAGCTGTCAAAAGTTATACAAGTCAAACAACCCACATATCATGAGTATGGAAATATGGGAATTGTTAAAGGAACTTCACAGACAATCCACCTGTTTCTTTTTCAGACTTAAACCATTTTATAATGGGAATTCACAGTTGATTAGACTGCTCCTTCAGAGAAGCACATGGCATTGTTGACAAAACAAAGCCCTGTAACACATGAGGTGCTTTCCACTGTAGAAAGTAATCCCAGAGGCTGTGTCTGGTTTGACATAAATAATGATAGAAATTAGAGTATTTTATTTACCATATGAATATGTGCATCTCTATTTACATGTAGAACACAAAATACCCTGCAAATCTCTCATAATTTAGGATAATTGAAAAACTGGCGTATGGGCCAGATTTGAGCCCAAACAGGCAGGTTGGGGCAGAGATACAAAGCGACCACAGGAAGTAGAGCGCAGGATATCTGCTGGGAGAGTGGTGAGGTGGTGCCAAATTGTATAATGTGATGTAACCAGACGATCTCCCAGCAGATAATCTACCAGTCCCTGTATCAAGCGGGGTGGAGGGACAGGGGCGGCGGCGGTGGCGGTAGGATACTTAGTAGAAACCAAACGAGGGTTAGCCTTGTCAATGTTTATGCCACGATGGGCAGGTTGTGTATTACCACACGAGGCATTAGCCGAGTGTAGTGAGGAGCAGACCTGACCAGAGTGGCATAAACATTGAGAAGGCTAACTTGAGTTCGGTTTCGTATTTATCCTACCCCATCTCACCGATATGCAGAGAAAACTTTGTAATTATCGTGTAAGTAGCGTGGTCCGTGTTTTTATTCACCTCGGTGCATAAATAACACTTTATTCAACGCTCCGTCAAATACACTGAGTCAATGTTAAACCTATGGCGTTTTTTATTAGGGGTAGGATAAAGGGACTGAGGCCAGTCTAGAGTAAGCCCAGCTTAACTCCTGATGGGTAGGAAAACTGCGCACCCCTCTCATAAGATCTCACACACTCTAAGTTGTATTCTGTGCAAGGTTCTCACTGCACTCTATTGGAGAAGAATTCTTAACAAACTAGGCTTAGAGCCTTGAGAATCCACTGGCACACAGTATTCCCGCTAGGTGGCATCATAGAGATTATAGGAATCTTTGGGTTGCATTGATGTACGTCTTTAGCACGGGAGGCATACAGGCCAGTGGATTCTCAAGGCTCTAAGCCTAGTTCGTCAAGAATTCGTCTCCATAGAGCGTAGTGAGAGTACAGAATACGATTTAGAGAGTGTGAGATCTTATGAGAGAGGTGCACTGCGAAACAAGCTTCTGAAAGTGCAGACCTTGGAGGAAAGACTCACCGAAGGGGAGTCTTGTGCGTGAATGTGAGACTTCACAAAAACAAAAGGAAAAGATACAGTAAAACCCTGCATAAGCGGACACCCTACGTTCCAAGGCAAATTGACCGCTTGCACAGGGTGTCTGCTTATGCGGGGTTTTCAGATTTATCCTAGTTTTACATTGCTGAATTTCCAATTACAAGTATTCCTATAGTATAAGTATAACCAAACTGATTATTTTGTGGAAACTTTACTGAATAAATGTGCAATAATAAATAGTAAGCAATTAAATCTAGGAAATAACAAGGTTACCACAAAATAAATGTATTAGTGATAGATTAATAAATATTTGTGCTTGCTATGTTGAGATTCGCTCTGGGCATTGACACCTACTCAACAAACCCTGACAGCTTCAAAGACACTCAGCCCGCTCCAGCCCGCTGTGGACTGCCTCCTCCACACCCTAAGCCCGCCCAGGCCCGTGTGGCAACCTCCACACACTCCTGTGTAGGTGAGAATCACGGTATACACAGGCTACTCTGTGTCAGAGAAAGGGCGGGTCATCGACGACACACACCCCAATACACGCGCCTTATACCGTTCAATTTTTGGAAATTCTATCTTGAATTTAACAGCTTCAATGGATCGGGCCACTCTTTCCAGTGCATCAATGATTATATGATTACTATGTTGTTTATACATATATAATTCAACAGGAGAAAACGCCGCATATAAGGCAATAGAGGTACTCGTAAGTTCTATGAGCTTCAACAATGTTGTGGTTCGAGTCAGTTTTTGTCTCAACTCTTAGAGGCTTTATTTTGTAGTGATTGGAGTATGTGCAGCTGTACGGCTGAGGCAGAATCATACACTATAATTGATATAAGGCATAATGGTAGCTATTGTTGACTTGTCATTGTTCATACTTCTCAAAAATTCTTCTGGTAAATGGACTATTGTATCAACTTTTGACGATTGTGGGGTCCTTAAGGTCCCATCCTCATAAAGGCCTACTATAATATTCACTGAACTAATAGTCCAAGCAATCTAGCCAAATGGGGGAGGGGGGGGGGGGGGTGACCCAAAAGAAATTCAACGGGTCTTCAAACTTTATTTTCCTAATTGTACAAGAACCTGTCAATGTTTTTTTCAAAAGTTGTATTTACATTTATTTTCAAAAGTTTTATTTACATTTCAGATACATGAAATATTCCAGGCATCAAGATATTGCAATATCTCCATTGCTGTTGGCCGGCCCCTTCTGTTCACTAATTTAGCTTCCGTTTGTTGAATTTGTTGGAACAGCAACTTGCTGCACCGTCATGTAGACTTCCCTCACAATGCCTCCAAAGCTAACACCCTGAGAGCACCAGTTACAGAGTTCCAGTAAATACAGTGCATTATCCAGCAGTGTTGGCATTACAATCTAGGCTATTTGCTAGGTGATCAGAAGTGTTGGTTATAGCCACGATAAGCTCTGTAAAGATTGTTAGGGTCTTATAACGTTCAACCCACCTTGATTCACAGTTTTGGAAACGTCCTGTGTGAAGATCCACGTGCATTCTCTACAATCATATCTAAAAGAACATTTGATCCTCCTCAGTTCCAAGTATGTTCCGAACTGAATATACAGCACATGATTTTCACAGAACAAGATGACGGAATATGGCTGCACAGTTGGTTGAAAATACTAGCAGACGCTGTTCTCAAACATATGCTTCTACTCCTCGTGAGACAACTTGCATGACAATTCTCCATTATTACCCCGCCTCTGACATAACCTAGGCTGATGCCACTTCTAGTTATCATGGCAAAAAGAGCTCAAGTCTAATTGAACAAGTTGGACGTTAAACTACCCAAACAAACAAAAAGAGTTCTGATGATTGATGGAGCACAAAAGTTTGCCAAATCCAAAGAAGTCTTCCCTGATCCCATAGTTTCCGAGGTCCACATACTCAACACAGTTTGTAGTGAATCCCCCAAACTAAACCATATCAACCTTTTGGACTATCTGCTCCTTTATAACATCTCCAATTGCTTTGATCAGTTTGTTGTGGATTTTTTGGTCTCGTTTGTGCGGGATTTTCCCTTTGCAGTCTTGATATGGTAGGGTACAGAAGTTGCCATCATTTTCTTCTGGCTCTTCTCCTGTCAGTGGTCCACTGTCCTAATAACCTTGTAGAGGTAGCCTCTGTCTCCCTAATGTAGTCACAGTTTTTATACTGTGACCAAGTACTTGTTTGTTATATTCAGCTTCCTCCATTTTCAGTCCATTGCCTTCAGGAAATCATTGTTGATTTTACAGTTTTTCATTAATGCACCAGTAAACTTTACTGAATATTTATGATATTCTAATGTCATAGTGCTCAAGATCAGCCTTGTGTCGTTTCTTGTGTTCATCACTCTGTTCACCAGTACCTCTGGCTTTTGGTGGGAACCCTTGCCTGTGAATCCTGAGGATAACAGCATGCAGAGCACACATAGGACACTACATAGAACTCCATAGTATGGCAATAATCTATGAGATCTGAGGAGATAGTACTGGAATATTCTCTTCTCCCCTTCTTGTTTTAAAGGAAAATTATAGTCCTTATTTGGTTTCCACTTTTCTGTAAATAGCTTCACCTTTACTTCATCAGACATACTTGTGTCATTGATATAGTTTCCTACATCATACAGATGGTGCCCCAGGTTTTGGTGGTCATCAGTGGCAGGTAATTGTAGTCCATGTAATTGCCTGAGATTACTCTCTGAGGACAGGATTTGTGATAGATGATCAACTTCACATCAGACATGTGTGTTATTGATATAGTTACCTACATCATACAATCGGTCTTATGCCATGAAAAGTATCTTTTCCATCCAGTATTCTCAGAATGTAATCCACATTGCTACAGGAATAAACAATGTTGGTGTTAAAAGTTCTGGATTTTCTCTACCCTGTGCTACTGATATGCTCCTTTTACTCTTCTTTACCTCACTGTAGAAACAGGCAAACTCCTGTTGATGCACCCGTCTGAATCAATGGAAAACCAGGATGTGGGCGGAAGCACTGAGAGAGCACTGCACCCAGATAGTTCCCTCTTTCACTCGAGGTAGAGAGCATTATCGACATGCCTCATTATTACACATCATGTTGATGCAGTGGGTCTACCAGATACTTGGACTGGAAGAGGTGAGGCATTTGAATAGCTCAGGCTGTTTTCTTTCTCTGGTATGTCTTAAGCTCTTCCTGTTTCTCCTTGCAATGTTGCCCTGGTCCATACTGACGAGATACTTATTTTCTGTCCTATATATATACTCGATCCTCTCCCTGAAGAGATGTAGGTTGACCAGTCAGACTTCCCCGATCATGTTTTTCTCCTTGGTTGATGATATCTCATTCGGACTTGGATGCCCTGAGTCCTGGCGCCCGTTTAATAATCTTAGATCATACATGTAGACCCTTTTCTGTAACTCGTACAAGGTTTATCGGTTAATGATATTTAAATCTGTTCGCTAAGACATTATTAGCCATACATTAGGTCGTCCATAAGTGTTGAATGAATTTGACACACATCGTCCATGGGTCTCTATGGGGTAAAGAAAGGGGCCTACATGTACGATCCTAGATTATTAAACAGGCCCTTGGTCCCATAGTCTTGTCCTCAGTCTCTGAGAGTTCAAAATTTCACTTGGTAGGAATCCATCATGAAGCAATAAAGATCTTCCACAATCCCCTTTTCATACCATAACTTAAAGCGTGCTGTTTTAGCATACAAATAATTTCAAGTTTTAATGGACTTGGTATGATATAATTTACTAACATAAGATAACAACGTTACAAAGATAAGAGGAAATGATTTAGCATCTATCTGCCTCTGAGATCACTCAGTTACAGTGATCTTCCATCTTAAGTTAACCCATTCGCGGCGGGTGATGCCTGGAGGCATTCACAGGTTATATCCCGGCTTTATTGGTATCTCAATGATGACGACAATGATGAAGACAATACAACTAAGTCATATTACAGATATAATATAAAGGAATAAGTTGATTCTTAATACTTAAAGATAAATAGAAATACACGATGGAATGGAATGCTAGTGCAAGCAAAAAGAGAAAGAAAGAGAGATCGCAGCCAACTTGCTCATGAATATGAAGTTTTCGAGTGTAGCCGCACAGCAGCATAGATAAAAACCCAACTGGAGTAGCAGCCTTGATTATTCAGTGACCTTCAAGTGTATTCTGATGGCCTTTTTGAAAGCAGTTTTAGTCTGCGATTCCCAGACTTTATCTGGAAGCCCATTCCACATTGATGACAACATTATGTGCATAAATCCACAATCTTCATTGAAGTCTCAAAATTCTTTGCACACATACTGTGTACCATTATATGACATAATTATATTCGGTAGTCCTTGCTCAGCAAAGATGTCCAACGAGGCTTGTATCACTGATGCTGATGTTGTTTTCTTCAAGCTTCTTGTATTCAATCCACCGACTTTTACATAATGATGTAGGTGTTGCCTTGAAACTCATTTAAAGGCATATCGGACAATATGGCTTGAAAATTAAAACCCATGTCAATTTTCTGAAAATTTAATATGATCTCTAAGTGTTGTAGAACACATACCTAACTTAAAAATCGGGGGTCACCGTGCTAGTTTTTGATTTATAGATCAATATGAAGATAATTTTATATAAGAATATATAGAAATTCTAAAAAGTATTTTTTTACATAGTAAAACCCATGTCATTTTCCTCAAATATTCACAGACTATAGCACATATATGGTACTACTTATTTATGTTTTAAAAATCATATGTCACCGTCCTTGTTTTTGAAAAAATTGAGGAAAACCATATTTTTCAGTAGATTTCCTTAGTAAATCAAGCAAATGCAAATTGGTCTATTTTACCTATTGAGTTTGGATAAACTGGACAAAATGTTAAATTTACTCATGTAGAATTAGAATTATTCCCAAGAAACCAGTTTTAACTAATAATTGACATTATTTAGAAATCAACAGGTGGCGCCACTGTGAATTGTAGGATATGCCTTTAAATCAGTGCTGATCCGTGTCCATGTCTCTTTTTCAAAAGACAAGCCCTGGAATCAATGGTTCTTTTGGTTCTGGCCGTAGTCTGGCACAAACCATGCATTATATTACTATTGATTCAAAATGTTTGGTTAACCAGACCACCAAAAAGTTGCTCTGGCAGGTCATTTTCATTTTATTATCCCCAAATGTCTTCTGTGGATAACCTTGAGTGTTTCCATAATTGCACAGAAGTAGGCACAATTTGTTGTATATCAGCAGATGGTTATTGTAAGATGTTGTCTTTTCTCCCAGAATCATCATCACCACCATCAAGGTGGATTTTGATGGCATTACCTCCATCCAATCATCATACACATATTCCAGCTTGTTTGATTAGTTAGTTCAACGCCCAATATGTTCTATTAGACTGACTTTGGGTCTAATTGACTCTATGAGATGAATTTAGGTAGAAATCTCACCCCTACATATTTACCGCGGTGAGAGTTCTTTTACTTCCAGACCACATAGACATGGTATCAGAAGGATTGACCTCTGTTGTAGCAGTAAATCACTGCTGGGGGTGAAGGAGAAAAGTGGCTGTAGTGGGACTCAAACCCACTGTCTGTCAACCTTGGGATTATGCGTCCAGTGCTCTTATAACCACTGAGTTACCTCCCCACCTCAATCGCTTTAGTTTTGCTTGCATGCAAGCATATCCGACCAGCACATTGCAGAGGCAGGGTGCCGATGAGGGCGAACAGATTGACCATTGCTGTCCACCATCTTTTTCTCACCCCAGATATTTTTTCTCCCTAGACTTAACATTGGGAACTCGTATCTAACACCCATTAGATATTTAGGAAAAATATCCAATGGGGGATAATGTCACAAATGTTAGCCCATTAGTCAATATTAAGGGTGAGATAAATTCTGAAACCCATTCAAGTTTAAGGTCAGAGCTCGATCCCATCTCATTTGAATCACATAGCAATTCACGCGGCTTCGCCTTGTGAATTACTACGTGATTCAAACTCGATGGGATACGGGCTCAGACCTTTAACTTTCATGGGTTTCCTCTATAGTATCTGGAGATAACCTGATCTTCTCTAGTTTGTGATCTGCCACTGTAAAATGTTATACCAATTCTGCCAGCTCTTCCACTTCAGAGACTTTATGTTGTTCCCCTTGGGTGGGTTTACATATAGATGCTCTTGACATTGCTTCTGTTGTGCGATGGAGCTTGACCTGAATATATGTTACTTCAGGTGAGAAATGTGTAATTCTCAACCTGAATCTATGCACTTGGGCTGGCAACTTGGACAAATATGTCGTAGACAACAATGGCAGTAGTGGCCGGTGATCAGTAATTTAAACGTAATCTGCAAACCTTTTGCAAGCCCAATGACACTGCCAAAGCTTCTTTTTCGATTACAGCATAATGCTGCTCCGTTTCTGTAAGTGATTGTAGTATCCTTGTATACTATTGCATCTAATGTCTAATGTTTGGTCTCTATATGTGTGTTACTGTTAACATGACACACTTACTGTAAGCTGCTGCCATCTGTGAGCAACTCTAACAACTACTCATGTATGACCTCTATGTGGTATTTCTAGGAACAGGGGATTGTGACATACTTCTCTCTCTCTGTCCATAGCCTTGGTACCATGAAGACATAGGAATAAATGCTGCCATAATAATCCACCATCATCCTGCCTTAGTTCCCATATTTCACATAATCATACACTACAATGGCGACGAGGATATTAAGAGGACCCACTGGAATATGATTTTGGCTACTTTTGTCAAACTTTTACCAACTTATTGTGTGATTTTGGATTTGGACTTTGGCAGTTTGGAACAGCATGGTGTGATTTGGTAGTATTCCTTTGTGTGAGCAGATCCTGGTGTAAGCACATGGGTGATCCCCACATGTGGCTTTATATTCTACTCTAATATAACACCTACTACAGTGGTTTGGATACCCCTAATTACCAATTAGAGGGCACTGATAGTAAGGTTTGGATTATATCTACAATATTTTCATAATGTTATGGCTATGTGGACATTGGGCATCTTCAAGGTAGGCCAGTTACACTTTATACATATAGTCCCCTGACAACTACAGACATTTGCTATAGACGCTGCTTCTGCAGAAAAGGGACTTTTGGTCACTAATCCACAGACATTTTGTTTAGGACTATCTCTGTTTTGTGCACAATTCTGACAAAAACTTTTTGAGAAAAATCACCAAACATGGATGGTTTCAGTTTGCCACATTTTCCTTCCTTTGATTATGAGGCAGACAAAAGCAATTCTGGTCCCAGGTGGAAAAGATGGTTGGCCAGATTAGAAATGCTATTTGTCGGCATGGGTCTAGAAGGTAATGACACAGACAAGAGGCGCCGTGCTCTCCTTCTACACTATGCTGGTGAGAAGGTATTTGACATCTATGATGCAGAAAAGGGCACTGGGCCATACACATACAAAGAAACAAGTGAACTTTTGACAAACTATTTTGAACCAAAGACAAATCTTCAGATGGAAATATTCACCTTTAGATCATGTGCACAAAAACCTGACCAGTCATTAGATGACTATGTAACTGAGTTGAGAACACTATCCAGAAATTGCAATTTTGCTGATGCAGATACAGAAATCCTGTGCCAAATTACACAACACTGCAGATCAAACAGGCTTCGTAGGCGAGCACTCCGTGAGCCTGACAAGAAGTTAAAAGACATTCTGGAGTTAGGACGGTCCCTAGAGTTAGCTGACCGTAATGCTAGTGTGATGGAGAGTGAACGTCGCAGTGAGACCTCCGTTAATGCAGTCAGACAACAAAGACATTCAAAACACAGTGGGAATAGTGGGAAATATCGTTCCACAACTACACATTCTTCAAAGTCAAGCTGCAATCGGTGTGGTAGTGATCAGTCACACTCCAGGGATGTGTGTCCAGCCCGGGGGAAAACTTGCAATTACTGCAAGGTCGAGGGACACTTCAGGTCGGTCTGCTTCAGACTTAAACGCAAGGAGCAGGGCCAGCAGAGAAACAAAGTGAACACTGTAGCAGAGAGCTCCGGGCAATCTGACTCCAGTGATGACTCCAGTGAAGAGTACTACTATGGTGACAGATGACGCCACCATACAAAAACTGTCAATCATATATGCGACGACCATTGTCTCTCCCTAAACTCTATGAACACTAAATTGCCGCATGCCTCTGTAAAACTTGAAAATATACACTGTAAGGTTATGGTTGATACTGGTAGTGTGGTCAACATTCTTGATCAGTCTATGTATGTAAAGCTAGGCAAACCACAGTTATCAAAATCAGGCTCAAGAAGGTTATGTCCCTATGGTGGAGGTACACACATTAAGGTGTTAGGTACATGTAAACTCACTGTGGAGACCAGGTCCAACCTCCAGGTACATGAGTTTCAGGTGGTCGCTGGTAGTTTTGGTACATTGATGGGTTATAGTTCAGCTTCTGAACTTGGTTTGGTAAAGGTAAACCTGAATAACATCAAAGATAGTTCTGACCGCCTTAAGCACAAATTCCCCAAGCTGTACAAAGGGATTGGTAAGTTGACAGGTACTCAAGTGAAACTTCACATAGATAAGAAAATCAAACCTGTGGCACAGCGTTCTAGAAGGACACCCTTCCACTTGAGGGAAAAAGTAGGGAAAGAGTTGGATAAATTACTCTCTGAAGACATTATTGAAAGAGTAGATGGGGAACCTACTCCTTGGGTAAGCCCTATTGTTGTTGTGCCTAAGAAGAACAAAGAAGAGGTTAGGATATGTATTGATATGCGGGAAGCTAACAAAGCGATTTCCCGTGAAAGACATTTGTTACCCACAACAGAGGAGTTGATAAGTGACCTGAATGGTGCATCCTGTTTTTCAAAGATTGACCTCCGGGCTGGCTACCACCAGCTGGAGCTCAATCCAGAGTCAAGATATATAACAACTTTTTCTACACACAAAGGTCTGTTTCGGTACAAAAGATTATTCTTTGGAATTTCCTCTGCTTCTGAAATCTTCAATGAGCATATTCGCTCTGTGATCCAGCATATCCCACATGTTAAGAATATCAGTGATGACATTCTGGTATATGGTAAGGGTGAAAATGCCAAACAAATGCATGACCAAGCCTTAAATGCCACTTTAACAGCTCTACAGGAGGCAGGACTGACAGTAAATGGCACTAAGAATGAGTACTATAAAGATGATGTCATCTTCTATGGTCTTAAGTTTAGTGCACAAGGTATATCCCCTGACCCTACCAAGGTCAGTGCGGTTCGAAATATTTCTGCACCAACAAATGTCTCTGAGGTACGTAGCCTCATTGGTATGCTAACATACTGCTCACGATTCATTCCTAATTACGCAACAGTTAGTGAACCAATTCGGAAATTGTTGCGTAATAACACAGAGTTTGTGTGGTCTAGTGAACAGGACCAATCGCTTCAGTCTTTAAAAGACAGTTTGTCTAATGAGAGTGTGCTGCAGTATTTTGACACAAACAAAAAGTCAGAAATTATTGTTGATGCAAGCCCTGTTGGTTTGGGGGCAATCTTCTGTCAGGATAATGATGTAATTGAGTATGCGAGCCGTGCACTATCCCCAACAGAATCTCGCTATAGCCAAACTGAGCGCGAAGCTCTTGCAATTGTGTGGGCCTGTGAACACTTTGATATGTATTTACGAGGGGCTCCACATTTTGTGGTATGGTCAGATCACAAACCTCTAGAAAAGATTTGGAAAAAAGCAAAAGCCCCGTCACTGAGAATTGAGAGATGGGGACTCCGCTTACAATCATATGATTTTACAATTAGACATTTGCCTGGATCGCAGAATCCAGCAGACTGGATGTCTCGCCATCCTGCACCAAGTCATAAAAGTTCTCAGGAAGAATACATTGCTGAATTATATGTTAATTTTGTTGCAGAATCCTGTGCCTTTGCTGCTTTAACTTTGTCTGATATTTGTGATGCTGTTACAAACGATGCTACATATGGCAAGGCCATTGAACTCACAAATTCTGGAAATTGGCATTTGTTAAGAAAATTGACTGATCCTGAAATTGATTGTGTAACGCTGAAAGAGATCAGTGCAGTTCGCGAAGAACTAACATTACACCCATTAGGCATACTACTGAAAGGTAACAAAATTGTCTTACCCAAAAGCCTATATGAAAGAGCTATAGCTATTGCTCATGAAGGTCACCAAGGAATGACCAGAACAAAATCCTTTATAAGATCAAAGGTTTGGTTTCCAGGTATCAATAACCTGGTAGAAGAGCGAATAAGAAATTGCACTGCATGTCAACTTGTACAAAATGACCCTGTACGGTTAGAACCATTGTGCATGTCTGATTTACCAGATGGTCCATGGGAAAATCTAAGTGCTGATTTCTGTGGTCCATTACCATCAGGTGACTATCTGTTTGTCATTACGGATGAATACTCCCGTTATCCTATAGTAGAGATTGTCAAGTCTGTTTCTGCAAATACAGTTATTCCTGTTTTGGACAAAATTTTGTCAGATTGGGGGGGAGTCAAACAAATCAAGACTGATAATGGTAGTCCATTTAACTCGCATGCATTTGCTGAGTTTGCGAAATATTCTGGTTTTCATCACCATAAAATTACACCACGATGGCCCCGTGCAAATGCACAAGCAGAAGCATTCAATAAGCCGCTCATGAAATCTATTCGTACTTCAAAAATTGAGGGTAAAAACTGGAAACAACAAATGTACAAATTCCTGAGACAATACCGTGCAACCCCACATCCATCTACTGGGTTTACACCATATTTTCTACTCTTAAGGCGAGAACCTTTGACAAAATTACCCCAGTTAGATATCAAGTCAGATGACCTCATTCATCTAAAAGCAAAACAAAATGACGAAGAAGCAAAAGCAAAAATGAAAAGGTATGCTGATTCTAGAAATCATGCAACTGAGTCAAAGATTAATGTCGGTGATCAAGTCCTTGTCAGAACAGAAACGAAGCATAGTAAGTTAACACCTGCATATGTCTCACAACAATATAAGGTAACAAGAAAGAAGGGTAATATGCTAACTGCTACATCTGAAGACCATAAAATCACAAGAAACAGTTCTTGTTTCAAGCCAACAATGGTAAAACCTGAGGTGATTGATATTACTGAAGAAGATGTACTAGATGAAACAGCAATCAGTAACACTAGCACAGCACCTGATGTACCTGAGCCTAACACACCTAGTCCTAGTAAACCTGTATTACCTCAGCACATACTTCCGCAACGTGCTAGGCGCAGACCAAAGTATTTAGAAGATTATGTATCTAAGTAGATTACATTAATAGGTAACTGTATTTTATTAATGTTCATTTACCATTTCAGTTTTGTATAATCTTGCATGCATGTGACTCAGATAGTGTTTGTGAACATAGGGTCTGATGTACTTTCTTTCCAAGAAGAGGAGGGATGTAGTATCCTTGTATACTATTGCATCTAATGTCTAATGTTTGGTCTCTATATGTGTGTTACTGTTAACATGACACACTTACTGTAAGCTGCTGCCATCTGTGAGCAACTCTAACAACTACTCATGTATGACCTCTATGTGGTATTTCTAGGAACAGGGGATTGTGACATACTTCTCTCTCTCTGTCCATAGCCTTGGTACCATGAAGACATAGGAATAAATGCTGCCATAATAATCCACCATCATCCTGCCTTAGTTCCCATATTTCACATAATCATACACTACAGTGATCTAGAAGCAAATGCTACTGGCCTTCTTTGTCCTTCACCTGCGAAAGAACTGCTCCAAGTCTGTAATGGCATGCTTCTCCTGTGATGATACATTCCTTGTTGGTATTGTAGTTTGCTAGCACATTGGTAGATGTTAGCATTGCCTGACGAAAGGTTTTATCTTTTGCACTGTCCTGAACTCAATCACTACCGGTAGGCTTCTTGGGGAGGGTTCTCTATGGCTCGTTCACTTCTGACAGACATGGAAGGATCTTTGCTAATTGATTCACCATCCCGTGAAACCGCTTGAGTTCAGTGGGATTCGTAGGTCTTGGAATGTCCTGTCTGGATTGCATCATGGTAGGATCTACTTCAATACCTATTAAACCCTACCTTGTTCCTCGAGAATTCATATTTTTCATTAAGTGTTACCCCTGCTAGCGTTTCCATAACTTCTCTGAACGTTTTGGTTTTCATCATGAATCAATACCAGGTACCGTATGTCATCCATAGGATACATTATCTCACCCCAGTATTTTTCTCCATAGGCTTAACATAAGGAACTCGTACTCCACGGCTGTGAGGTTCGTGTACCCAATACTCAATGGCTAATTTGGTGATTTATTTCATCAATAAATAATGTTATATGGGGTGAGATAAAATCAGAAACCCACTCGATGAAAATAACTTGGTCTGCACTCCACCTCGTTTGACCACAGAGTAATTCACTCAGCTTCGTTTCGTGATTTACTCTGCAGTCAAACTCGTTGGAGTACAGACCAAGCTATTTTCATCTCGTTGGTTTCCTTCTAAATAGGCCATCGACGCCTTCCAATATCCTGAATATAGTTTGCTGAACTTTCCCCCAAGGAGATCAGTTACTTGAGTTGAATTATACCTTAACCCTTTCTGGTCCTGATATATGGGCGAAGAAAGGAACATGGCAGGTTTCTTCTATGTCCAGCAAAGAACTTGATATACAACCTCTCCTTCTCAAACATGCCTCAACACACAATATCTGCTATCACCATAGTAATACAAAAATGCCTGAAAACGGAACCACTCCTTCTCCCGCTACTGCAGAACGTCATAGGGAGCCAAAGTGAACCCGATACAACCACAGATAGCCGGTAAAAAAATACTATTTCCGGGTATAGGCGCTCAGTACTTTGACTATGTAGGTTCAAGATTATATGTGTCATTCTCCAATCTTTTAGATCCAAATTTTTAATAAACTTAACAACTGTCATCGTAGTTTCGAAACAGAGCTATTCAGAGACGATAGTTATAAACTTTACTTCAAAAGTAACAAACGAGACCAAAAACAAAAGTCTAGCCTCAAACCCCCATAGCTTTAGCACTAGGCCTCGTTCTTACTGGCCACCGGAAATGGTGTTTTGTAGGTGGGTATCTGTGGTTTCAGCGGTTTCACTTTGGCTCCCTATCTGTGGCGCGAAGCAATCGTTTTCTCTGGTGGCCAGTAAATCTCCATTGGTTCTTGGCCCCCACACCAGGTGGATTACATCTAATGAGCCTCCGGGCCTCCTACCTCTATTTCCACACTTGCCGATCTGTGTTTTTTTTTTCAGAACAGTTTCTTTATTGTCTTCACGTTAAACAATCAATACAGAGGTATTAATACAGACATAAGTCAGATTCAAGGTTTACATTTCTTCCAACTACTCCGTGGTTATCTGTATATCTCTGTTACTTATTTTTTTCGTACAAGTGTATTTTCAACATATTGACAATAAAGTGGGGTGAATATCAGACCTTATAAGTCTGGTTTTCGTATTCGACCCCAACCTTTACAAAAGACTTATTGACTTCGTTGTTCTATCCTACACCATTCACAGGTAGGCCTACAACTCATATACATCAAGAATATTTAGAATTTCATCCTATACAATAAATTATAGCTGGTTTCACACCAGAAAATAAAGATGTAGACATTCAAGTACAAAAGTAGATGCTGTTACATTGAGGGAAACACTTCAACACATTATTATAGTACACATGTTATATTATCCGGAACCTATTGCCATCACTCACTGGTTTACGTATTTTACAGCGCGTCGTCTGACCCTGGTGTCATTCTGATGAACTAATAAGTAGACCGCCATCTTGCGTGATAAAGCGTTAGCCGGTGCCTGGGCGATAATAGAAGTACGGTTATGTCATCTCTGTGAGCAAGCTGATGTTGACAAGACCGGCCTTCAGTTATAATATTCTGAAGTTTATAATTCTGTCAGCCGTTAGTGAAACAGGTTCTTCATTGTACGCACGTCTGCCTTCAAACTATTTGAAATACCCACACATGAATGCCAGTTGTAAGTAAAGGTAAGTGAGTTTGCCCGGCTAGGCCTAGGCTAGATGCACTAGAACTATTAGAAGTGCCGTACTACGCTGTCAACCCAACTACAGTGAGCAGCAGGGGTAATTGGTTATAATCCTGTCTATTATATTCATGTATCCTCAGCAGTGCTATCACTCTCTCATCCTTACTGTCACTTATGACATAATTAAGCATCTATTTAATAAAGGTACAATAGGGAAAAAGCCAATTTCATGGTCTGAAAGCGCCTAGAATCCGAGCGATAATAGGTACGCATTTAGAATGTGAACCCAGTTTACGAAGCGTTTTTTTGAGAGAATATATTACACAAAAATGATATTAGAGGCTTTGGAAACTCAGGCCCATTGGGACATTGTTAAAGTAAAACAACAAAAGGAAACTGGGCGTACATGGAAACTAGCCTTTGGCAACGGCCTTTGGCTGAGTGCGATCCCAGGCCAGGGTAAATAGAAGTTGACAAAAACAAAATTGATTTGGTTTTAAGTTAATTCATCACGATATTACCGTTATAGTATTAGATTTGCACTCGTTGAATCAAGCACCAGACCTTACTATTATCAATGTCATAGCCCTTTATTGCA
Organism: Alentia gelatinosa; assembly: GCA_950022655.1. Taxonomy (NCBI): domain Eukaryota; kingdom Metazoa; phylum Annelida; class Polychaeta; order Phyllodocida; family Polynoidae; genus Alentia; species Alentia gelatinosa. The sequence goes on along the minus strand of OX465590.1, from coordinate 40,914,255 downwards.
ATAACCCAATCCCTATTGTTAAACCCAAACCTTAACTGCGCAGTGGGCAAGTCATGCTCTAGAGTCTAGGGTTGGGCCCTTCTACAGGGCACAGTCTTCAAAATGGAGCGAGCTTTCCTAATCCATGGGGTAACTTCACAGGGTGAATTCTTGGTAACTAAATATCATTTAAGCATTTCAAAATTTACCATGAATTTCTATCTAGAAACTTAAAGTGCTGGTTCCACCACAACCATGGGTTTGCCATGTTATATCTTGGTATCTCTTACATTGTTGTGATATATCTTACCATATTTGCCACAACACATCATGTGCGATCATATGTGTACTTTTTCGCAATGTCATGTGTATATTTTGGTGCTCCATCACAGCGATGCCATAAGATCTATCGCAACAAGAACGTGGCGAAGGTGCTTAACCAGACTGATGCAGCGCAACAAATATGCACATGATTATTCAAAACCTTAAGTAAGATTTATTATTACATACCTATGGCCGAATGTCTATGAAATACTACCCGCTGCTAGGAGTACAGTATAAATAATGTTCGGGTGCACTGCGCCCGTAGTAAATATTCGGGAGCACTGTGACCATTGGGTCAAATGGTACATCTAATAAGTACATAAAAGGCGTTTTTTTTATATTCAGGTATGTAATAATAAGAAAACGTAGTGACTGGGCCAGGGATGCCATTCTTGGTCTTTTTATGCCATAAATACGTCCCTCCGCCTGCGGCGTCGAGACGTATTTATGGTATAAAAAGACCTCGAACGGCCAGCACTTCGGGCTCAGTCTTGGTAACCACGTTTTCTCTTAGTAAGACAACCAGATAGTGACCAATCTTGCTATATCTTGTATGTTGGTGGAACTTACCCTTAACTTTGATGTCCTTTTTACTGGTCTTCTTCCATTTGACTCAATAGTGGACCTGCCATGTTAATTTCTTTCAGCAATATTCCTTGCAAATACATAGGAATGCAAGTCTTTCGACAATTGATGGAAACCTGAATTTTCGGTATCTTGGTGAAAATATGATAAAAGCGTCAAAATTTACTAATTGGCAGACTATATTGAGCTTTTGTTGGCTGCTAGTGGCCGGCCCTGCCTCGCTGGAACTCCCGGCCACTTTGGGGTGCTGCCTACTGCTTCCGTCCTTTTCCAACCTTTCTGGACGACACCCGGTTGGGTCTTGCTGATCTATTTTTGTTAAAGGTTTTGGATTTCCGACTTTATCCCAGTCCCGACTTCCATCCTTAAACTCAGGAACTGTATTATGGACAAGCAGAACTTTTTAGATTGCCTACCCCCTAGCACGGACCTATAAGTTCGTGCCCCTAGTGACCCTTTGGTTCACTATATTTATACCACTGTGTTAAACCATAGTATCATTGTCTAGTTATTTATATGTTGTACCTATTTGAAATAATTGGATTAAATGATTGGAGCTATGAGGACGCTCAAACAGGTTGTATAGCCTATGTCTTTGAGATTAGAAGGAAACCCACGAGATGAAAATAACTTGGTCTGTACTCCACCGAGTTTGACCATGGAGTAATTCACAAAGTGAAGCTGAGTGAATTACGTAACAGTCAAACGAGGTGGAGTGCAGACCAAGTTATTTCCATCGAGTGGGTTTCTGATTTTATCTCACCCCATAAAAAGTTATCAATTGATAAAATAAATCACCCAATTAGCCATTGAGTATTGGATACTGGTATACTGCCTTCACGGCCATGGAGTGCAAGTTCCTAATGTTAAGCCTATAGAAAAAATACTGGGGTGAGATGATATATCCTAGTATTCACAGAATAATTCAATTTTTAAAAAGATCCCTGATTATACATTCAGTTTTTTGTTTGTTTTTTTTAGCGAGTGGTCTGACCATAAATAACGCGAGCAGACGACTCCGTCAGTTAGATGCGGTAGCTCGAGCTAGTGACACCTTAGCCACGTTTCAAAGATTGATTATATACACAGTGCTGAGATATGTCCGTACACTCTCCACGCACAGATCAGGTTTGAGGATGGAGAACACGTACGGGCGGCGCGGGGGTTCTGGCCGCAGATACAACAACGAGTACGGCCACAGCAGCCGGGGGCGCGGGCGCGGGGGGAACCGCAGGAACTACGGCGACCGCAACTACACCGGCAGCTACGACGACCCCAACTACGTGGACCGGCGAACGCGCGAGCGGAGCACCGGCCACTGGGACAGGACCAAGGAGTGGGACCAGGAGCATTACCGCGACAGAGACAACTCCAGAGATAGAGACGGAGGTACTATAGGCAGAGTAACCATATAGAATGAGAGGTACTATAGGCAGAGTAACCATATAGAGACAGAGGTACTATAGGCGGTGTAACCATATAGAGACGGAGGTACTATAGGCTGAGTAACCATATAGAGACAGAGGTACTATAGGCAGAGTAACCATATAGATTAGAGGTACTATAGGCAGAGTAACCATATAGAGACGGAGGTACTATAGGCCGAGTAACCATATAGAGACAGAGGTACTATAGGCCGAGTAACCATATAGAGACAGAGGTACTATAGGCTGAGTAACCATATAGAGACAGAGGTACTATAGACCGAGTAAGCATATAGAGATAGAGGAACTATAGGCTGAGTAATAATATAGAGATAGAGGTACTGTAGGCTGAGCAACCATATAGAATTAGAGCTACTATAGGCCGAGTAACCATATAGAGACGGAGGTACTATAGGCCGAGTAACCATATAGAGACAGAGGTACTATAGGCTGAGTAACCATATAGAATTAGAGGTACTATAGGCCGAGTAACCATATAGAGACAGAGGTACTATAGGCCGAGTAACCATATAGAGACGGAGGTACTATAGGCTGAGTAACCATATAGAATGAGAGGTACTTTAGGCAGAGTAACAATATAGAGACCGAGGTACTATAGACCGAGTAACCATATAGAATTAGAGGTACTATAGGCTGAGTAACCGTATAGAGATAGAGGTACTAAAGGCCGAGTAACCATATAGAGACAGAGGTACTATAGGCCGAGTAACCATATAGAGACAGGTACTATAGGCTGAGTAACCATATAGAGATAGAGGTACTATAGGCAGAGCAACCATATAGAGATAGAGGTACTATAGGTAGAGCAACCATATAGAGATAGAGGTACTATAGGCAGAGTAACCATATAGAATGAGAGGTACTATAGGCCGAGTAACCATATAGAGACAGAGGTACTATAGGCTGAGTAACCATATAGAATGAGAGGTACTATAGGCAGAGTAACCATATAGAGACAGAGGTACTATAGGCAGAGTAACCATATAGAATGAGAGGTACTATAGGCAGAGTAACCATATAGAGACAGAGGTACTATAGGCCGAGTAACCATATAGAGATAGAGGTACTATAGGCCGAGTAACCATATAGAGACAGAGGTACTATAGGCTGAGTAACCATATAGAGACAGAGGTACTATAGGCTGAGTAACCATATAGAATTAGAGGTACTATAGGCCGAGTAACCATATAGAGACAGGTACTATAGGCCGAGTAAGCATATAGAGATAGAGGTACTATAGGCTGAGTAACCATATAGAGATAGAGGTACTATAGGCAGAGTAACCATATAGAGACAGGTACTATAGGCCGAGTAACCATATAGAGATAGAGGTACTATAGGCAGAGTAACCATATAGAGATAGAGGTACTATAGGCCGAGTAACCATATAGAATTAGAGGTACTATAGGCAGAGTAACCATATAGAGATAGAGGTACTATAGGCTGAGTAACCATATAGAGACAGAGGTACTATAGGCTGAGTAACCATATAGAATTAGAGGTACTATAGGCCGAGTAACCATATAGAGACAGAGGTACTATAGGCCGAGTAAGCATATAGAGATAGAGGTACTATAGGCTGAGTAACCATATAGAGATAGAGGTACTATAGGCAGAGTAACCATATAGAGACAGGTACTATAGGCCGAGTAACCATATAGAGATAGAGGTACTATAGGCTGAGTAACCATATAGAGATAGAGGTACTATAGGCAGAGCAACCATATAGAGACAGAGGTACTATAGGCTGAGTAACCATATAGAGACAGGAACTATAGGCAGAGTAACCATATAGAGACAGGTACTATAGCTAGAGCAACCATATAGAATTAGAGGTACTATAGGCAGAGTAACCATATAGAGACAGGTACTATAGGCTGAGCAACCATATAGAGATAGAGGTACTATAGGCTGAGCAACCATATAGAGATAGAGGTACTATAGGTAGAGTAACCATATAGAGACAGGTACTATAGGCAGGGTAACCATATAGAGACAGGTACTATAGGCAGAGTAACCATATAGACAGAGGTACTATAGGCAGAGTAACCATATAAAGACAGGTACTATAGGCAGAGTAACCATATAGAGATAGAGGTACTATAGGCAGAGTAACCACATAGAGACAGGAACTATAGGCAGAGTAACCATATAGAGACAGGTACTATAGCTAGAGCAACCATATAGAATTAGAGGTACTATAGGCAGAGTAACCATATAGAGACAGGTACTATAGGCAGAGTAACCATATAGAGATAGAGGTACTATAGGCTGAGTAACCTTATAGAGATAGAGGTACTATAGGCAGAGTAACCATATAGAGATAGAGGTACTATAGGCAGAGTAACCATATAGAGATAGAGGTACTATAGGCAGAGTAACCATATAGAGACAGAGGTACTATAGGCAGAGTAACCATATAGAGATAGAGGTACTATAGGCAGAGTAACCATATAGAGATAGAGGTACTATAGGCAGAGTAACCATATAGAGATAGAGGTACTATAGGCTGAGTAACCATATAGAGATAGAGGTACTATAGGCTGAGTAACCATATAGAGATAGAGGTACTATAGGCAGAGTAACCATATAGAGACAGGTACTATAGGCCGAGTAACCATATAGAGACAGAGGTACTATAGGCTGAGTAACCATATAGAGACAGGTACTATAGGCAGAGTAACCATATAGAGACAGGTACTATAGCTAGAGCAACCATATAGAATTAGAGGTACTATAGGCAGAGTAACCATATAGAGACAGGTACTATAGGCTGAGCAACCATATAGAGATAGAGGTACTATAGGCTGAGCAACCATATAGAGATAGAGGTACTATAGGTAGAGTAACCATATAGAGACAGGTACTATAGGCAGGGTAACCATATAGAGACAGGTACTATAGGCAGAGTAACCATATAGACAGAGGTACTATAGGCAGAGTAACCATATAAAGACAGGTACTATAGGCAGAGTAACCATATAGAGATAGAGGTACTATAGGCAGAGTAACCACATAGAGACAGGTACTATAGGCTAAGTAACCATATAGAGACAGGTACTATAGGCAGAGTAACCATATAGAGACAGGACATAGGCAGAGTAACCATATAGAATGAGAGGTACTATAGGCTGAGTAACCATATAGAGACAGGTACTATAGGCAGAGTAACCATATAGAGACAGAGGTACTATAGGCAGAGTAGCCATATAGAGACAGAGGTACTATAGGCAGAGTAACCATATAGAGATAGAGGTACTATAGGCTGAGTAACCATATAGAGACAGGTACTATAGGCAGAGTAACCATATAGAGACAGGTACTATAGGCAGAGTAACCATATAGAGACAGGTACTATAGGCAGAGTAACTATATAGAGACAGAGGTACTATAGGTAGAGCAACCATATAGAGACAGGTACTATAGGCAGAGTAACAATATAGAGATAGAGGTACTATAGGCTGAGTAACCATATAGAGATAGAGGTACTATAGGCTGAGCAACCATATAGAGACAGAGGTACTATAGGCAGAGTAACCATATAGAGACAGGTACTATAGGCAGAGTAACCATATAGCGATAGAGGTACTATATGCAGAGTAACCATATAGAGACCGAGGTACTATAGGCAGAGTAACCATACAGAGACAGAGGTACTATAGGCAGAGTAACAATATAGGGCACTGAAAAGTAGTTATTTTTGACTTGGTATACAAAGATTTTCATGTTCTAGGTTGTAAATAAGATACTGGGGCCTCTTGAATAATCCTAGCTCGTACACAAAAACCCCTTTCTGTACCGCGTACAAGGGTTACCGTTTAATGATATTTAAGTCTGTTCACTAAGACAGTATTAGCCATCCATTAGGTCAGCCATAGGTGTTGAATAAAATTGACCCAAATCGTCCCTGGGTCTCTATGGCATACGGAAAAGGGTATTTATGTAGATCTCAGATAATTTAACGGGCCCCTGGTTTGCAAAAGGTACCATATTAAATCTGATATTATGGACTATTGAGAATTGACTATGATGATCTCCAAGTGATATAGAACAGATCTAATTTAAAAATCAGGGTTCACCATGCTAGTTTCTGATTTAAAGATAAATGTTATGATAATATAACAGATTTAATATATAGAAATTCTATAAATCTGTTTTTCCATAGTAAAACCCTTGTCACTTTCTTCAAACTTTCACAGAATTTATTAAATGTATAGTGCTATACATTTAAGTTTTGAAAATCATAGGTCATCGTCCTTGTTTTTGAGAGAATTGAAGAAAACTATTTTTCAGTACATTTCCTATATAAATTAGTCAAATGTAAATTGGCCTAATTTACCTATTGGGTTAGGTAAGCTCGATGATATGTTATACTTCGCTCATTTGGTACCAGATCAAGTTAAAGGAACAGGTTTTAATTCATAATTGTTAGTATTTAAAAATCACCTGATGGCGCCACTGTGTATTGTACGATATGCCTTTTAAGAATTATTTCGAAATAACTGTTTTGAGATGAAATTAACTCTATTTTTTTTGTCAGGGTTTTCACGAGGTGGACGAGGACGGCCACGAGGACTGCGGGGAAAAGAAATCGGGTTATACTACGCAGGACTCAGCAAGAAAAAGACTAAGGTGGAAGAACAAAAGTCGGTAAGTTTGACAAGAAAAGGTTACCTTTTACGCTTTAAATCGTTTTTTTCTTAGTCACAAATAATTGTACACTTTAAATCTATGCTTGGAGTTCAAACGTATATAGGCATACTCTAAATATCAGGAAAGTTAAAACAATTGGTGATTGTATATATACAAAGACTGGAGCTGTTGGAAGATGGACTTATTTTAGAACCAAACGTTTTTCCAGTATGAATAAAAGCTTAAAAAAAGAAGATAACATCCGAGTACAAATCTGAAGGTCTCGTGTTCTAGAAATCCGTCTTTGGATCCTCCCATATAATAGTAAAGGAGATATCATTTTGTCAAGTACTATGAGATACAAATGACCAAGACTCCTCATTTAAAGTTGAACATGTTTGAACTTATTCACGGTTGTCCGTAGGTGAAATTGAATGAATATAAAACCCTAATTTATGAGACATGGCTATAACACAGTAAGCCAGATGCCACCTTGATAATATATGTTTTTTTAAGTAAAAAAAAAGCGAATATATCTGAATGTTACCTACATATTACTCGTGTGAATGGGAATTTACAGGCCCGCTGGAGCCAGATTTAAATTTTAAAAGTTCTAAAAAAAATTTAAAAAGTGCTTCGCTCGCACTTCTCACAAAGGATTGTGTTGTCTAATTAAGTAAAATGCATTATCATCTCATCTATGTTCCTCCATAGCGTGCTTCTATCGAGATCGACAGTCACCGCGAGCGCCACCTGACCAACCTGCTGGCCAACATCCGGGCAGCTGACTCGGTGCCCACACAGCCAGCCCGCTCCTACAGGGACGCCTTCGAGGACGATGAGGATGACGAGTGCACCTTTAAAGTGAGTTCCTCCTCTTACACGCAGATGGCGGTTTTACATGGAAATCCTTGTTTTCATTTCCAGAGTATGTTTAGAATACGAGGCAGAAAGGTCCGTCTCCAGTGAGATGCTACCTTGAAGTGAGAGCGTGAATGTTCTCAATCATTACCGTAACCATGGCGTGCTCATGGCCGTAACATCACTGATGTATGACAACAGCCATCACTACAACAATTCCACTGTATTCCAGTGACCAGGATATTGTAGTAACCGTCAACAAATTGATGTTTACTGTGTATGAGCAATTAATGCCCAAGTTTTTACAAAGGGATCCTTGTTTATGGGTTGTGTACCAGGTTGCGATGCAAAAAGGTTCATCAGGCATCATGAAGAAACATAAAAATTCCCATCTAGTTCCTCTGAAAACATATTCAAGAGGTGGCTTAAATAGAAAATGTTTAAAAGAAAACATCATTTCCAGTACATGAAATCCCTTTCCTTGTGTAAAACAAAGCCATTATGTTCCACAGGGATGCCAGTCTGTAGGATTTTGCCTACATGTAGGATTTTCATTTTAGTCTCAAAGAGATGAAAATTTCAAGAAATTGTATGCTGTGAGAACAATACACACTCCAGGTTCCCTAAAATCTAAATCTTAGATAAACCTGTTCTGTAATCTTTCAAAATCCTAAATTCAGCTACCCCCTGCACACTTGGTTACAGGGCTTATGGATCCCAGTGCTCCAACCTACAGCTGTAGGATGGTCGGATTCTTGTGGGAAATGCTCCTACGGATAAGGGCAAACTTGTATACTGACATCTGATTGGCTTAAAACATGTACCCACTCTCATAGCAGGCACCTAGATATCCTATACTGCCAGTCGATGCCCAAGGATCTGCTAGGAGAGTGATGGGGATTGCCCACACACCATGTGCATTTTAGGTGATACATAGACTGGCCTCAGTCCCCATGTAGGAATTTTTCCTGACCCCCACTGGCATCCCTGGTTCCAAGATAATGATATGAATGGTTCTATTTTTAAGGCTTGTAAATTCCGATGTTTTCCCCTTAGTTCTGACTTTTATCCCTGTATTAGTGTATACTAAATTCTGCAATGTTACCTTTAAGATGGGGTGCAGTACAGAGGCGTACGGAGCCGTTCCCAGAGTTCGCCAGCCAGCCGAAGTCCCCTCGTCATGGGAGGACTTCGAGCCCGAGGCCGAGCCTGAGCCCAAGGCTGAGCCCGAGGCTGCGGAGGCCGAGCCCCGGGCAGCGAGCAGCTCAGGCGCCGGGAGCAGCTCACAGGCCAGCGGCTTCATGTTCGTCGACAAGAAGGGCAGCGACTACCACAACGACCGATGGGACTCAGACTCAGACAACGACGACACGGACGACAGGATCATGTACGATAAAGTCGCCGGCGAACCCATGGGCGAGCCGGAGGACCAGGACTTTGATGACACCGAGTTAGAAGCGTGGACTCCGAAGGTATCGGAGATGTATCAAATGCAGAATACTGAGTCAGAGTTTGTGATGGAGTTCTTGAGCCACAACGCTGCCAACAGACGAAGCAACGACAGGCTGCAAGGTACTTGGGGTTATAATTTACTGGTCTGATCTGACTGATACAGTACTGCTACATCAAAGTAGGCAAAGGTACTATGAATCAGTGTCCATTGTAAAAAAAAAAAATCATACTGCCTAGAGCCAAGACTGGCTTTAGGCAGTATGTCAGTGAAAAATAGTGTGGACCTAAAATAAATTATTATTTTTTTTAATCTTTTTTTTAAATTTTTTTACATCTACCAGTACATGCATACTTCCAGGTTTTGGGGTATCTAAATTAAATTAACTTTAGAACCCTGCTAATACGATCAATCTACCCGTTTCGGGTAGGTTTGTAACCACACACTGGAATTTATGGAGTAAATACCAATCTGGATTCACTTTCCCATTTTACACAAAAGTTCAAGATGTCTTGATCACCTTGTCAACCCCCTAAAAGCTTTCCTAAGATGCCTGAAGAGCCGATCCTGGCGAAACCTTGACCTCATTTGCATAAATCCCCCTTTCCCAGAGAATATCTCTACAGTATCACCCTTTTGTGGTGACCCTCACTGTCTAAATCCAAATATTTGTTGGTAAGACATAGGGTTGCCGTGCTTCCTGCTAAGCAACCATAGGGGATCAGGGATGACATCATTTAATGATGTCACACCCACCAGTGTACATGGTTACGGTGGTTAGGTACAGTTCTTAACTGTTATTCAAGGTAGCATCAAGCTAGGGGACAGACTTAGCCTCGTCTTACATCTAAAATAAATTAATATCGGTACGCCACTTGTCAGGAAAAGGTGGATAATGAATACAATATAGACTGGTTTCAGACAAAGGCGGTCGTACGCTCCTCGGAGTTGACTCTAAGCAATAGCCTCACATGTTGCTATGCGTCACCTCAGAGCATACAACTGCTTGTATCTGAAACCGGTCAATATTGTCTATATACTATACATTGACGTTTTAAACAGGGCAATATACAGTATATTATATGGGTATCCTATTGCATCATTTTCATTAATAAGATTTGTCAAAACATGAATTGGCACATTTTCGATATGTGAGGTTGATTATGAAATCTGGTCATATGACTTTTCACTTGTTAATATAAGACGTTGAATGTTTACATTTCCAAAAACAATGACGGGGGATATATTGTAACATGCGCTGACATTTTACCCCTTTAACTATGCTATGATGCCTGGAGGCATTCCTGGGCATAGTACGCCATGATGCCTGGAGGCATTCCCAGGCATAGTATGCTATGATGCCTGGAGGCATTCCCGGGCATAGTAGACTATGATGCCTAGATGCATTCCCAGGCATAGTATGCTATGATGCCTGGAGGCATTCCCAGGCATAGTACGCTATGATGCCTGGAGCCATTCCCGGGCATAGTATGCTATGATGCCTGGAGGCATTCCCGGGCATAGTATGCTATGATGCCTGGATGCATTCCCAGGCATAGTATGCTATGATGCCTGGATGCATTCCCAGGCATAGTATGCTATGATGCCTGGAGGCATTCCCGGGCATAGTATGCTATGATGCCTGGAGGCATTCCCAGGCATAGTACGCCATGATGCCTGGAGGCATTCCCAGGCATAGTACGCCATGATGCCTGGAGGCATTCCCAGGCATAGTACGCCATGATGCCTGGAGGCATTCCCAGGCATAGTACGCCATGATGCCTGGAGGCATTCCCATGCATAGTACGCCATGATGCCTGGAGGCATTACCAGGCATAGTACGCCATGATGCCTGGAGGCATTCCCATGCATAGTACGCTATGATGCCTGGAGGCATTCCTGGGCATAGTATGCTATGATGCCTGGAGGCATTCCTGGGCATAGTATGCTATGATGCCTGGAGGCATTCCCGGGCATAATACGCTATGATGCCTGGAGGCATTCCCAGGCATAGTACGCCATGATGCCTGGAGGCATTCCCAGGCATAGTACGCCATGATGCCTGGAGGCATTCCCGGGCATAGTACGCTATGATGCCTGGAGGCATTCCAGGGCATAGTACGCTATGATGCCGGAGGCATTCCCGGGTATAGTACGCTATGATGCCTTGAGGCATCATTTCCCAAATAGAAGTAATTGCTATTTTTGAATGAAACAATACAAATATTTTGATAATATTTTTCCAACCTATGTAAAACTATATCATAGTCAATATCATTACTAGTGTATTACATCCTATTCATTTTGGATTAGCATGAAGGTTTAATAAAACGGCGTCTCTGTGGATATTGTGAAAAGTGCCAGTGTATTACAGAGATGAAGATACTGCAGCAGCGTATTTGAGAGTGATTATCCTACCCTAATATAAAATCCCATAGGCTTAACATTGAGTTTCCGTATGCCATGCTGACTGGCATACAGAGTTTTATATGCCACTAGTGGCATACAGCATTGATATCACATATTATTCCGAAATCGAGGAGATAGGGTAGGATAAAATCAAAACCTGATTCGTTTTAATCTTGGCCACCGCATTCCACTCCTGAAGTTTTGGCTCCGGACTTCACTCGGCTTCCCCTCATGAAGTCACTTTGTCAAACTCCAGTCGTGGAATACGGTGGCCAAGATTAAACCTCATCCAGTTTTACGATAGTATTTGGTGCTATGCAGCATAGTGAAAGCGTTAAGTGTTTTCATGATTACTTGTTTCTCTTGGTACTCAGACGTTGGGAGGATGGAGCTCGGGCTGAGACAAGACGAGGCATTGGACACACAACTGAGGGAAGAGCTCGACTACCGAACCAGCCACAGCCGCCAATTCCAGAACATGCTCCAGTTCAGGAAGAAGCTGCCCAGTTACCAGATGAGAGAGGTGAGTAGGACTCCCACCCTCAGGGGGCATACACAATATTACCATGATTTCGATCTGAGTGGCCGTATTCTCCGCGTAGTCGACGCATATTATTATATACCTATGGCCGTATGACCCACACATACTGCCCGCTGCTACTCATGATGTATGTATAGCCGTACGTCACACTGTGACGTACGGGGTGTATGGTCACTTGACTAGCTAAAATTTCGCCATTTTTAGGCATATAAGATACATCCCTCTGCCTTCGGCATCGGGATGTATCTGATCAATAATTTTACCGCGTATTTTTGACATACGATAACAGTAAGCCAGTTTCTGTATAGTAATAATCCGAGTGATAGTGAGGAGTATTGCGTAGTGTCAATTTCAAGGAGAATACGGACACATAGATCGAAATAATGTTAATGTTGTATTTGTTACTCACCTTTCGATTGATTATTAGGAGAAAATCTAGTAAATAATTAGAAATTCGACGCAAGGGCCATGCATTGTTTATATGAAATAGTTCATATAATGCCCGTCAGGTGGCCAAAAAAGCCGTATTCTCCTAGGAGAATACGGCTTTCCGTATTCTACTCAGTAGCGATCTGTAGGCTCCATAGGCTTAGTATGGAGACTCCGTACTAGGTGGGTAATAAAATTACTAATACCATTCATAAAATCAGAAATATCATTTATAATCGTCAATATTCTGCAGTATCTACAAGTTAGTCTTACCCGATCAGATCTTGGCCAAGCCCTGAATCCGGGCGGTATCCTGTAGCACCCTAGACGTCTGAAATCTTGCGTATGACCCTTCTTTGTTCTATTGCGTACACGATTGGGGAGTTGGGGGCGGGGGTCCAAAATTCTGGAAATTCTGTGTACCTACTTTAAAGTTTATGGATGACCCCTTTTATTTATTTTTCTTATGTTAAACTAAAATAACGTAAATTGAGTCTTATCCACACCAATAACAGTGGTTCAAACCTACCCACATACTCCAGCCTAATTCCATGATCAGTAATGGTGTGTTTTGCATGTTTTTCCAGTCTCTCAGAAGCAGTGAATTCTACATGAGAAAAATTGCCCACTTTTTTTCCCACGAACCCAACTGACATCATTCGGGTTTAGAGCCAGTATTGTAATAGCTTTTTCTATGAATTCGATAGAGTACGTCGTGGCAGCTTTAGCGACTACCGTCTAAGCCGGCATTTTTTTGTGCAAAATGTTCACCTAATTTTTCTGTGTATTTTTTGGTGTTTGTAGAAAGTTCTGGAGGTGATCAACAACAACCAAGTGACGGTGATCAGCGGAGAGACGGGTTGCGGCAAGACGACGCAGGTAAGACCCTCCACAACGTGTGTGAGGCACTGTGTGCGTATGTTCAGGCATGGCAGTTTTCCTATTTTCCAAGGAAATCCTTGTTTTCATTTTCAGTTTATAAATTTTGTGTGTGCAAAAGAAAGATAGTATAATTATGGCCTCATTCACACCAACAAACGGTGGTTCAAACCTCCCCTTACTATATACCCATGCCGTATATACTGTAAATACGCACCGTTTCGGCATATGACGTAAAAATACTGTACGGACCGCCGGTCCGTACACTAAAATACGGACCACCTAGCCATACACGTTTATTAAAAAATTGGTTGTTAAGCCAAATGAAATTGATTTTTAAAAAAAATTTCGGGTATGTAGTAAATATATAACGTCCAACCATGCTTGTACAAGTCACATAACTTGATGCTAATTTACCGTTTGTACATAAATGCCTCGGTCCGTACAAACGGTAAATTAGCATCTCATTCTGTAACTTGTACAGCATGGTCAGGACGTTCTATATAATTACACCCAGCCCCATTCCATGGCCAATAATGATGTGTTTTCCATTTTTTCTCAGTCTCTCTAAAGCAATGAATTAAATTAAAAATAATCCCTCTCTTTTTTTCATGACCCCAACAGACATCCGTGTGTGTATATGATGTGCATGAATGTGTTTCAGCCTCAGCTCGGGGCTTCATGTTCCTGTGTGCGTGGTAATGTGTGCCAGTGTGTATGAGCTTGAATGTGTTTGGTTTTATATTTTAGTAAAAGCCTCCTACACCCCTCTCAGCCTCCCCTCAGGGGCTCCATGTTGCCGTGATATGATCACAAATTGTATGTTGTGTGTGGTTGGTTGTTTGTTCAGTCAGGGAAGCAAATTTTCAATGTTTCCATCGAAATCCATGTTTACATTCGCACATTCATAAATTCTTTTTCATTGTCCTTACTGCTAAACTAACAAATTCGGCAACATGATGCCGCCCTGAATAATCCTGAATCGCGAAAAATCTTGAGTTTTCCCTTGAAACCTTGAATGTACCTGAATGTACTTGCTTGTGTACATTCTGTTTAACTGATTGCCTTTCTTCATTTACTTTAAAAAAAATTATGTCTCAAAAGATATATCCCTGGTGTCCAATATACGGTTTACAGCTCATGTAGGTCCTGTTTTTTATAGTCGTTTGTAGAAGAGGGGGTGTCTACCTACTAAGATTTTGCTGTGATTCATTCATCTGCGATGCACAAATCAAAATTGTGGAGCTAGGCGTCAATCAATCAGTTTTTGTTGCTGAGCGCTACGAAGCACACATATGCACTACGATGAAGAAACCCAAATCGTAGGGTGTCGATAAAATTTAAATATGTTTATATTTCATAAAATCGTAGTCCTATCAGTGGCCTATCGCCAATGTGCTATGATGATGGCGACGTGCGTCGCTGACATCGTAGCACATTGGGAGGTCTCTCATAGAGCGTCATAGTTCGTTTTTAATAGTTGGGAAGCATGTCTTACTATCTAAAGTCATGCTTCCAGAACTCTATACATATTTTGTTTGTGAATGCTGTGCAAGTTTATCCCCCTGCTCAACAAAAACTAAAACTAAATATAGAGGACACCATTGAACCTCTGATTTCTCCTGTGTTTGTAGGTATCGCAGTTTATCCTGGATGACTACATCGAAAAGAACAAAGGGTCACTATGTCACATTGTGTGCACTCAACCGAGACGTATCTCCGCCATTTCTGTAAGTATCACCACATAATCACTAGTCAGCTCAGTGGTTAAAAAGCTGATTCCACCAACACACAAGATGCAGCGAGATCAGTCCCGATTTGGTTGTCTTGCTAAATCAGGCTAGGATTGAATTTATTATCGCGTGCCTAATTGTCACGATGTGTCTTGAGGTGTTGCAGTGGTGGAGCACCAAAACATACACCCGACACCGCATGGCTACGTTTTGTGACATAGGAGATATTACATATCCTGACACTGTAAGATGTAACAAGATACACCAAGACATACCACGGCAAATCTATCGTGTTGGTGGAATCAGCCCTTTAGGCACTGGGCATGTAACCCAAAGGTTGTGGGACTTTGTGGGTATGAATCCCAATGCAGCTACTTTTCTCCTTCACCCCCAGCAGTAGTAGATTTACTGCTACATCAAAGGCCAATCCTTCTTATACCATATCTATGTGGTGTGGTGTGCAGCCATTTTTTTCTTTCATCCCCAGCATTGGTAGATTAACTGCTATACCAAGGGCCAAATCCCTCTCATACCATGCCTATGTGGTATGGGAACTAAAAAACTCTCACCTCGGTAAATGTGAGGGGTGAGATATCTATGTAAATTCATCTCATAGATTCAATCACCAAATCAACGTAACTCTAATGGACGTTAGACTACCCGAACAAACCAACCGTGAATCTGTGTACTGGGTCTTGTTTTATAGTCGTGACAATCACTAATAGTGATCGTTTCCAGAGCGTCGTGTTGCATAGTCGTGATGATTACTTAACAATGATCAGTCTCAGGTGTAACTGAATGAGACTGACCGTTTTGTGTTGCATAGTTGTGATCATCACAAGTGATTTTTCCGATTTCGATCACTAAAACGGTCACTTTTAGTGACAAGGCTATACTTGTCACTATTCCGCCCTATAGACCTACTACGCATGGGAGAGTAGGCAAATTCAAATAAATATGGAGCTCTTCACCATTGGAGGTGAGGATGTCTCTGATTTAGCATGTATTTTACGTCCGATTTCCATTTCCGGTTTGGACAGACAATTTCCGAAATTGACTTAGCGAGGACAATTTGTTTACTGGCAGGCAAATATCCATAGAAATAGTGATTGTTTTGATTCGATCACTATAATAGTGATCATTTCAACAGGGACCGTCCTATTAGTGATCAAATCAACAGTGATCGCACTGTAAAATAGTGATCGGGTCTATGCAACGCAAAACAGTGACAGTCACTAATACGGGCTCTAGATCAGTCACTCTTTTTCCGTGGTCACTAATAAAGACGTCGCTGTCTATAAAACACCACCCTGGCTTCTCAACATGTTCACAAACATAATCCTACCCCTCATATAAATCTCCATAGATTTAACATGGTGTGACTGTATGCCACGTGTATGCCATAAAATATTTATATCCCATGCATGACCTATGAGGTTAAAAACATGCGACGGGGTAGGATAAAATCGTTTTCTAAAAAACATTGCTGAACAAACTCAATCTTCCACACCCCACCTGGAATGCGAAGACAGTCTGGGAAGCAGAAGTTTTTTATCTATAAAATCTAAACGTCATTCAATTTCATAAGATTGTTTATTGTTTTTTTTTTAAATCATTGGCTTAATTCTTCTTTATCTCAAATTTCTACGCTTTACTCCCATGCGATAATCTAACAGGGATAACTCCGTGAATTTCACTTTTGTATAGGAAACTCCCAGTTAATTTTAGATTCATGGTTGTCAGTTGACATTCTCCTATGTAGACAGGTTTATGTATGTGTCGTGTGGTTGAAGACGGGGTGTGACGACTGTTTCAGGTGGCAGAGCGTGTCGCCGACGAGCGCGCAGAGCGGTGTGGTGAGCAGGGAAGTGTCGGCTTCCAGATCCGTCTCGAAAAGTAAGCACCTCGTCCCCCATTTATTTTCAGCAATGTCACTTTTCCATTTTTCCGTGCTAACTTACTTTTTCATATCCAGTATATGTGATTGTTTTTCCTTGTGTCTCACAAAGATAATATTGATTTAGGCTCATTTACGGCAATACAACACTGGTTTGAGCCTCCCTACAGACCCCCAGCCCCATGCAGTCCCGGACAAGAACATATTATCCAAGTTTTCCCGGTCTCCCTCTGGCAGAAAAATCCACATAAAAAATATTTCCACTATTTTCCCTAACCCCAACTGACATCACTGTATTCAATTTTTTTTTTTTTAAGCAAAATTTAGATTTCGATCAATATTCATAAATACAATCAGAAAACAGGAAAACTTTTTTTTTATTTTCAAGTTTAAAAAAAAAAGTCTTGTGTAAATCAAAAAGAATAAATTCGGCTTCATTCACACCAATAAACAGTGGTTTAAACCTTCCCCACACACCCCACCTCCATGGCCAATGACGATGTGTTTACAATGTTTTCTCAGTCTCTCTGAGGCAGTTAATTACACATGAAAAATAATTCCTCTATTTTCATGACTCCAACTGGCATCCCAGGTATATAGGGTGTATCATAAATGAGTTTGCCATTGAACACCTAGTCACAACTGGACTATATATAATTTGGTATATTCAGATGTGACTAATCTCTTGCCCTAGCATGTGATTTTACCCTGATGTGGTTTACTGTT
Organism: Alentia gelatinosa; assembly: GCA_950022655.1. Taxonomy (NCBI): domain Eukaryota; kingdom Metazoa; phylum Annelida; class Polychaeta; order Phyllodocida; family Polynoidae; genus Alentia; species Alentia gelatinosa. The sequence goes on along the minus strand of OX465590.1, from coordinate 40,896,365 downwards.
TTATTTCGTATCCTAACTTATGGTTTCATCTCGAGATTTAAACCTTACTGCGGCGCCAAAAAGAGTAGCCATCGCATGTTTTTGTGTCTTCACTTTATATAAATCATTATTTTTCAGGAAAATGCCCCGTAAACAAGGATCAATTCTTTACTGCACTACGGGCATTATGTTGCAGTGGCTTGCATCAGATCCGTAAGTTACCCTTACATCATTACCACAAGTTATCTATTGAACACAATTTTAAGATTGTTTCAATGGATATCATATAAATATGTTGTTTCTTTTACATCCATAAAGTAAAACAAAAGTATGTATGCAAAATTGAAAAAAATATTTGTCTGCCATGTAAAACAGAAGTACATTTAAAAGAAAATAGGTAGTGTTTTCCTATTGAATTCCTAGGTATGTGATTGAGAGAGTTTGTCTCGTGGCTTGAATAATTGGATTCCAGATTTCAATGTTTACATTGAAATCCATGTTTTCATTTTCAGAATGAATAATTATTTGTACATGTAAAATATGGACATGACAACTGCATAGACTCTACAACTAAAAATTAGTAAGACGTGGCTATAACACCTCTGTAGTAAGCCGATGAGAAAAAAAAGAAGAAAAAAGACTCTACAACTAAAAAAGCTAGGGGGGGGGGGGGAAATCGTTTTCTTAAGCATGTTCGGCATTGATAATGTTACTTGCATACCATGTGTCAGGTGTTTTGGATGTCAGAAATTCACGGAGTATATTTCTGTTTTAAGGTTTTTATTTATCCTGGAGTTAGAATTAGGTGACTAGCACATATCTTCCACTCCCTCCCTTCATATATGAAATGTGCACACCCTGTATTGTCATAGAAAATAATGTATTAACATATGTAGTAACATCCAATAATGTAATAGTAGTTGGGAATAATAATTACAACTTTCATTGTACATTCCACTTGTTGACACTGTAGTCAAAACACGTTGCCGTTGAGTGTATGGAAGAACGACGCATGATCGTCGAATACATTATTTCAAAAAAAAAAAAAAAAAAATCAATGTTCAACTGGCATCCTTTGCTTATAAAGGGGCCTGTCCCAAGTGTCTCACATCATCCTGGACGAGATCCACGAGCGGGACCTGCAGTCGGACTTCCTGATGATCGTCCTGAAGGACGTGATCCGACACCGACCCGACCTGAAGCTGGTCCTCATGTCCGCCACGCTCAACGCCAACATGTTCTCTCAGTACTTCGGTGAGACTTCCTTCTAGCATTTCTATAAACAGGGATGCAGATTTACCGATAATTGACGGTTTTCCGATTTTGTTATATATGACCAGAGATGACAGTTTTCCACTTTTCCGTGGAAATCCACTTTTCCATATTCAGAATATGTAATTGCTTTTCCTTACGTCAAACAAAGATGATATTGATTTAGCCTCATTTACACCAATAAGAAAGTGGTTTGAACTTTAACACAGACGCCAAGCCCCATGCCATGGCCGACAAAGACATATTATTCAAGTTTTCCTGGTCTCCCTGAGAAATAAAATCCACATTAAAAATATTTCCACTTTTTTCCCCGACCCCAACTGACATCCCGAATTTTACCACTTTTTTGGCAGGGGGGCATACAAATGAGATATAATATCTCATTTGTATGCCCCCCTGCCAAAAAAGTGGTAAAATTCGACAATATTTTACAATATTTTTTACAATATATTTTACAATATTTTACAGCAACAGTGCGTACCTAGTAATGCGATGCTACCTTTTAGGCCCGTTTAATAATCTAGGATCGTACATGTAGACCCCTTTGGGTACCTCATACAAGGGTTATCGTTTAATAATGTTTAAGTCTGTTCGCTAAGACAGTATTAGCTGTCCATAGGGTCATCCAGAATATTCATGTATCATCTTCAATATCCATAAATTCACATAGAGTGTGGGTTGTTGAGCTTCAGTAGAAGCCTGCTCTGTTCAACCTAAAGGTTCAACTGATAGGTTGAGAATGTGCACATCTCAGCAAGTCCACTCTTCACACTAAATCTTTATAGCCACATGATTGGCCAGAATAGGGGGAAAATATAGGTTGGCTGGTACCCCACCTAGTAGCAGGGTTCGTACAGAGCCTGGAAAACCTGGAAAAGCCTGGAATTATGCTTTTGAGATTTCCAGGCCTGGAAAAGCCTGGAATTCTCACAGAGAGCCTGGAAAGACCTGGAAGAGTCTGGAAAATTTGGTTTTGCATACATTTTTTTTTTTTGCCTATGATATTCTGGTCATTATTAGTTTTCCTTAACTATGGTACCTGACTGGCTATGAAATTTCAGTTACCTGGATTTATTAGTTTCAAAAGTCCTTTATTTGACCATGTATAGCATATTGTTAATAATATGGCATGGTTTTGATTATTTGTCTTCATACTCAAAAAAGGCAAAAAAGAATTTTGAAGATATCTATCCCAAACTATTGAAATTCCACAGGTAGTAAGGAAAATAAAGAAACTAAGTTGGTGATAGATCAGACATGGTTTTAAAAGCAGTGACCAGATGTGCCTGGAAAAAAAATATTAGAGCCTGGAAAAAGCCTGGAATTTTATTGAGCTGTCTATGTACGAACCCTGTAGTAGACAACTAACGAACCAGCTTAAGATCTAGACTGGTTTCCCGGTATAAAATATTTAAAAACATTGAAAAGAACTGACTGAAATAAGACTATGAAAGTGAAAAGCTTAAATCATTGATGGTCCCTATGTACCCTCAGGAAATTAAACCAGAAACAGACCACTCATTTTGTTGGCTTCATAATGTCACTCGTCTTCGACTTGTGAAATTACAGAGCCGACAAAATGTGTGGCATAAATAAACTCAGACTCAAACTCGTGACGTCTCTTGATATAATATAGTTTTATGTAGGTTTGCGTAATACTGTATTAGCCAAAGCCAAGAATACCAATTGCTGAGACAATTGAGGCGAATGCCCCTTTAGCGGATTCAAAGTTTTCCAGTGTAAAGCAATATGAAAAACTTAATGTATGTACCAGGGATGCAAGTTCGCCGAAAATTGACGGAAATCAGAAATTTCTGCATCTTGAAATATGATCATTAACAAAGTATGAAAATCATAAAATAAAACTAAATTCCAAGAAGTGACAGATAATTCTGGCAACGGTGTATAAACGTCCGTTGACACTGCCGTCAGAGTTCCGTCAAGTGCCGAGATTTTGTTTGACTGCACGGCGGGGGGGGGGGGGGGGGGGGAGGGGGGAGGGGGGAGGGGGGAGGGGCGTCCCCCCCCCCCCCGAATACGCCCAGTTTTGTTTTTGTTTTTAATTCCGACTTTTTCATCAGTCCCGACTTTCATCCCTGTTGTACCGATGAAAAGACCCAATAAAAAAATCTATAAAAAAATTTAATTTCAAAATTAATGCTGCAGGTGGGAGCCCGATGCTGAACATCCCTGGTTTTACGTACCCGGTGACGGAGTACCTGCTGGAGGATGTGATCGAGATGACGTGCTACAAACACAACATGCCTCTCGATGACCTCAAACCACGCCGACCGCCACGCGGTGTGCGACATGGCGCGAAAAAACGCCAGTTCCTCGAGGAGCAGAACGACTTCGACGATTTCCTCAGAAGCTTGCCTGACAAGTAAGTACAGTAAAACCCCACTTTAAAAAAATTTACTACCATTATACACTGATATTACAATATAGGAGATAAAGAACATTTATGGAACATATATTGTACATGTGATAGGTAACAATCAAATAATGAGGATGTGATGTGATGAGACAAAGTTGGCCCCCCCCCCCCCCCCCCCGTAACCACAAGTTGTTGCTCCATCCCGTATTTAGGAGGCAGCTAAATATAATTGTCTGTCTGCATTTGTGCTCTTACGCCATTTCTAGCTTTCTAATGCTACGCTTAAATGAAGCCTTCGTAGGCTTACTCCTGACTCCTTCCGGTAATCTGTTCCAAATAGTCATGCCTCTATATTCTGGGCTCTTCTTTAGATGTTCTGTTTTAGGCCTGCTTAATTTGAAAACTGACTTGTTTGCAAGGCGTGTTGAGATAGCACTGCTGCCTGCAGTTTTTTTATTATAAGTGTCCCTCAAACCGATAGTTTTGGACTCTAATGGTCCATCCGACCCAACTTGTTTGTTGGGCCCTTTTGTCCCATTGACATCCTTATTCAGATAATCTATTAGTATCTGTATATTACTACTTAAGGGGCCACCCTCCATTCCAAGCCAAGTGTCCCTTAAGTGGGGTGTTCTCTTTAGTGGCGTGTCCCCTAAAGCGGGGTTTTCAGTCTGTTGATGGATTGTTATCAATGTGTATACAGGTAGCACTGTGGTATTGAGACACCGATATAGCCATACAGACAACCCACAGATGCCTACCTGATGGCCTACATATAACGTCTTCCTCAGAAACTTGCCTGACAATTAAGTATCTTCTCTTTAAACCTTTATAACAGAGATGTTCCAAGGAAATTTTTTTTGTGCATCTTGCTGGAGACAGACCCTTCAGCCTCGTATAGTAAACACTCTTTTCCAAGGAAATCCTTTTTTCATTTTCAGTTTATGAAATCGTTTTTCTTGTGTAAAACATAGAGCGAATAAATTGGGCCTCATTCACACCATTAAACACTGGTTCAAACATCCACACACACACCAGCTCCATTCTATGGCAAATAACAATGTGTTTTCTATGTTTTCTCCGTCTCTATAGACATCCCTGTTTATAAGCAAATGAAAAACGCAATGGAGGAATGCATATTTATTGCCCACCCAATACGCAGTCTCCATACTTAACCTATGGAGCCCACAAATCGCTACTGAGTAGAATACGGAAAGCCATATTCTAGTCAGTACAATTCGGCTTTTTCTGCCACATCACAGACAATTTAGGAACTATTTTGTATAGGGGACAGAGTTAGTTCATGCAGCAGTCACTAGGTGGCCAGCAGTATGGTGGGCCCCTTGGGGGGACAGATCTATATTCTGGCTCTTTGTTCTTACGAAATTCAACTGCCTTTCAATGTTTTATCATGGTTCCCTTGACTCTCTACATCCATCCCAGAGCAGGATTAGATAATGATTAAACCCAGGACATGATGTTTTTCACATGGAACACTTTATATACATATGTGAGCAAGGCTAGAATTGTGACACTTTCCAATTATCACTCACTTCTTTTGTACCTACTTTTTCACCTCCATTAGTGAAGAACACTTATTCGGGGGGGGGGGGGGGGGGCGTCATGGCAGCCCCCATGGCTCATAGGCTATATGCCCTATAAACAATACACAGCCCTTACGCCAAGTCTCTAATGATTTTTTTCTAATGATTAGTCGAAAGGTGAGTAATAAATAAATTACCATGATTTTGATCTGTGTGGCCGTATTCTCCTTGTAGTTGACACTATGCAATACTCCTCGGTATCACTCAGATTTTTACTATGTGTCAATTATGCAGAGAATACGGCCACTCAGATAAAAATCATGGTAATATTATGTATTTGAACGTGTTATCAAAGACTTACAATAGGCCACATCATCTGGCAGCCGAAATATGCTGACTTTTCTTCATACCTGTTAAATAACGTAACAAGGGCTACGCGGCACTCTTTTGATGCCATGCTGCCTGACTAGTGGAGCACACCCTTTAGTTAGTGACCGACAAAATACTTTGTACGCAGTTAACTGAATCTTATATACATGTTAACTTGTTTGAATATTTCAGGTACTCGAGACAGACGAGAGACGTTTTAAAGAGCATTGACACCGATTTTCTGGATGTGGACTTAATTGTGCATTTAGTGAATTTCATCGTCAGAACCAAAGACGTAAGCAACTCAGTTTTTTTTAGTTTTTTTAAATTAAAGTACTGTAGAGAGGTACATTAGTCGGCCTCTGCATGGCAGTTATTCTGGCCCGACTTCCGATATCGACATAATTTGTAGAACATGTAACAGATGGTAGTCTAGCATGCGTTATGTACATATTATGATAATGAGCTAATGAGGTAATGAAATGTTTATACTATATTATACAGTTCCAAAATGCGATTTAGATAAACCACAACTTCAGTTAATGATCAAAATGTTGGTAATATTTCACTCTTAAGAACTTCTTATAACTATACATTGACCCGTTCTGAACCTCAACAGGCAGAGTGTTCCAATCCATCATTCCCTTGTATATGGGGCTACGCTTAAAGAACGATGTTCTCGGTCTTTGGAGCTTAATGTTCCTTTTATTTTGAGCACAAGTTTTTGGTTCTTCATTTAGATTCACGTCCTTGGCTATTTTTCGCATCAGTAATAGTCTCAAGTACCTACGTCTTTCGCTTAATTTCTGTATCTTACATATTTTGTGGAGCGCGTCTGTTGATAATTCTCCTATTCTTGTCTGCGTGCATATCCGTAACCCCCGATTTTGTGCCGTTTGTAATTTATATCTTGGTATTTATATAGAATAGACAATACTCAAGTAACTATGATGGTAAGTTCACGGAACACTCCCTTTACCCTGTAGTGTACCTGCCAGTGTTGAATTCAGACAGGATCCCATATACAGTGACAAATCCACTTTTTGATATTCAGTGTATATTTAATTGCTTTTCCTTGTGTCAAACAAAGACTATATTGATTTAACTTCATTTACGTCAATAAAACAGTGGTTTGAACCTCCCCACAGACCCTCCGCCCAATGCCATGGCCGACAAGGACATGTTATGCAAGTTATCCTGGTCTCGATGAGGCAGAAAAATCCATTTGAAAAATGTTTCCACTTTTTCCCCTGGATCCAACTGACATCCCTGACTTCTTCAGGGATGTCAGTTTTCCTTGTTTCCGCGGAATTCCGTGTTTTCATTTTTGGAATAAGATATCCTTTTTTCTTGTGTAAAATGAACATAACAATTAAAAAATACTCAAATCAACCATGACTCATAAATTCCCCAATTAACCTGCCTCCAGACCCATGTTCCGTAGTGATAATGTTATTTGTATCTGCTATATTTTAGGTCCTTTAGGTGTATATATAGATCTGATGTCTAACCCTGTATTGCCAGGGAAATATTTCCTTGTTTTTTTCTGACCCCAACCGACATCCCTGCTTCTTTGTTTAATACAAAGAAGTTAATAGCTTTTCCTTCTCTTGTCGGCAGGATGGAGCGATTCTGATTTTCCTGCCGGGGTGGGAACAGATCAGTAAAGTACACGGTGCTCTGCAGGACTCCGCACTCGGCAAATCAGGTCTGTGATAAATGTCTTAAATACAGAAGTGGTAGATTTACTGCTATATCAAAGGCCATTGCATCTCATACCATGTCTATGTGGTGTGGGAAATAAAAGAACTCTTACCTCGGTAAATGTGTAGGGGTGAGATTTCTACCTAAATTCATTACATAGATTCGATCACCACCCTTGTGGTGTAAAAGAACCTTGAGAAAGTCTGGTAAGAACCCGCAATGGTGAACTGGACGTTAAATCAAACCAACCAACCAACTTAAATACTGATATACCTTTTTCACTTATTTCCTCATTCATAGTCTTGTCCTAATTATACTTACCGTAAAGTCCTGCGTATAAGACGCGTCTTATACGCGAACCAAACCCCTGGTGGATCTCACAGGAGTCACCCAAACTCTGTATAGGGCATAGATTGATTGCTAGTTCCACCATCATCCGCCAGGGAATTGTAAGATAGCGCCACTGTAATTGGGGGACAAGCACTATTATCAGTTATTATAATCTATAGATAATATCGAGACAAAGCTATAACTTCTCCATGGTAAACCCCAAAAACTATTTTTGATAAATTATATTGATAATTGGTCCCACCACCTGGACTTTTGGATGGGGTCGGGGAGGTGGGGAAAGATGGCTACCTCCATAGCAAGAAAGCTATATGCCCAATACCTGATCCACTTAATTTTCATATAAATTTACGCCAGTGTTATTGAGGCTTTATTCTTACTCGCCGTAGGGACTACTTTCTTGTAGCCCAGGCTATCAGGGAGAGTGTACCGCGTAGTAATCAATCCCGCGCGAATATCCGGAGTGGACGGACGTGTAGAGCGTACAGAGCAGGTAAATACATTTTCTTACTTGTTCTTTTAATAATTTTCAATTTTCTTATTGGATGTTTGATGCAAAACAACACTGTTACCCCGCGGGGATCAATAATGGTGTCTTATTTATTCAATTATTCCTAATTTTTTGCAATGATCTGAATTTTTCAGATCCTCTCAAACATCCATCCCGGGGCCTCGGCCGTTACGGGGACGTGCACCACCCTAATACGACTACGACTGGTTCAAGGTCTACAGGGTTAATAGCAGCGCTTTTGACCATGACGGCTAAGACGCTAGCGGAGCAGACGCAAATTCTGAACGAAATCTTGCGTACTGACGATGTACCAGATACACCGATACAATGTGCACAAACGGATAATTCCAAGATGGCGTCCGTAAACAAAGACCGAACGCATGATATTTCGGACTCAGACTCCCCACCTGATGAGGAGGAGTTACTTTTCCTCAAACGCAGGCGTTTGGAAAAGAAAAGGAAAAGACCAGCAGAGACAGCAACCTCTGGAAGTGTATACCAAGATTCCGGGGATATTAATCATCCGGACTTACGTCAATTTGCAAGGACAAATGTTATGGTACAAGATGGCCGCGGGGACGCGTCCCCCCACGCTACCCACGCTACCCACGCTACCCAAGGTGTGAACGCATGGATGCTACCACTGGACCAGGACCCGGACTATTCACTTCCAAACCCACACGGTGACTTGGATATTTTCTTAGCCTCTGACAGAGGATCTGTGATTTTGCCGGTAAATTCTCCGGAAAAAGTGGAAGAAAAAGAACCGGAGCCTTTTGCAAACGCGAAACCAGGTTTGCTCACAACGGCAGCCATTACAGCACATAAAGAGGACAATAAGATACCTTCCTCCAAATCCCTAAACCCGGACCTAGCAAGAATGATGGATTCTTTTCTGAATACAACATATAACATGAGAGCAGGAAAAGAATTGGTGGAGAAATACCCTCCCCCAGAAAACGTGAAGCATATGTGTGTTCCTGTGATGGAAGAGACCTTGAGGAATAGCAAAGAAGTATACCAGAGAGGTGAGGACGACCCGGAATTAAACGAGGCTTCCGGGGCTACGGTCGACGCGATAAAACTGTTGTTTTTCGCCAATACCGCCATCGTCCGGAGACGGAGAGACGCTTTCAGAGCAAAATTGGCTAAGGATTCAGCAGAAACGGTGATAAATTCTAAAATAGACCCGAAGTTCCTTTTCGGAACAACGGTACAAGAGTCCGTAAAAGAGGCGGACAAAGATGGGAAGCTGATGAAACGGATTTTTACTCAACCGGAGAAAAAAGAAGTGAAAAAGCAGCAATATAACAGATCACCTAGAAGGTATCACAACCAGCAAAACGTGGGGTTTCGAAAGAACAACTACGGCCAGAGGCATCAAGGCCAGCAAAACAACTACCAAAACCAAAAGCCATGGATTCCGAACGGACCAAACAACTCCGGACAACGGTACAACAAGCCGTACCAACAACAACAACAGCAGCAACATCAGAAGCAGCAACAAAAGAAATAAAGGTTTGTGAAACTCTTGTTACCTGGGGAGTGAAAAATTCACCGGAATCTTTCTCTGCAGGCCAGACTCGCCACCAAGCGAATCATTGGTTAAATGAGACAAAAGACAATTGGATTTATAATTCAATAAAAGGTGTAAAAATTCCATTCCTGTCAAAACCGGTGCAAAACTCGATTCCAAAACCATACAAATTGTCAATTTCTGAAAAAGAAAAAGTTCAACACGAAATACAATCCATGTTGTTCAAAGGTGTAATAGAGGAAACAAAGTCCACAAAAGATCAATGGGTGTCAAATATCTTCACCAGGCCCAAGCCAGGGGGAAAAATACGTATTATTCTAGACCTTACGGAATTGAACAAATATGTAATTTACCAACATTTCAAAATGGCCTCCCTCAATACGGCAATAGAAATGATTCAACAAGGTTTCTTTATGGCGTCAGTTGATCTGAAAGATGCCTATTACTCCGTAAGCATCCATAAATCCCACAGGCGATTTCTCAGATTCAATTGGAACGGAAGAATGTACCAATTCACGGTATTGCCCAATGGACTAGCCTGCGCGCCAAGAATTTTTACGAAAATTCTGACACCTGTGTTCGCAAAGCTACGAAAAAAGGGTATACAATGTTTCGGATACATCGACGATTCCTTTGTGATGGCAGATACATATGAAAAATGTCTCAGAGCAGTAAAACAACTCGCACTATTACTTGACAAACTAGGTTTCGTAATTCATCCGGAGAAATCCATTGTACAACCTTCACAACAACTTTTGTTCTTGGGTTTTAATTTCAACTCAAATCTAATGAACTTAACATTGAGCGAAGACAAAAAGCAAAAATTCGATTTCATGGCGACGGAATTATTAAATGACAATTCTCCAACAATTAGACAATGCGCCGGTGTCATTGGCCTCATGGTAGCCTACTCACCTGGAGTAGACTATGGTTTTGCACACATTAAACGACTCGAAAAATGCAAAAACGAAGCACTGGCAAGGGAAAAAGGTAATTTCGATGCAAAAATGACGATTTCAGAACAGGGAAAAATCGATATAGGATGGTGGTTAACCCATATCCACCTCTCAGACCGAAAAATTCGATCTGACCAATGCGATTTCACAATGTCCACAGACGCAAGCCTTTTAGGCTGGGGCGCCCATCTCAACGGCATATCAATAGGAGGCCGGTGGGAGGAAAAAGAAATACAACACATAAATGTTCTTGAATTAAGAGCCATTTATCTAGGACTTATCAGTTTCATCAAAATTCCAAACACGACCATACATGTCCAGACAGACAACACAACAGCACTGTGCTATGTGTCCAAGATGGGTGGAGTAAAATCGCCCGAATGTGATAATGTCGCTAGATTAATCTGGACCTGGGCCGAATCCTTAGGAAATTGGGTAACCATCTCCTACCTACCAGGCAAATTCAATTGTCTGGCGGACGAGGCTTCCAGAGTATTCAAAGACAACCTAGAATGGTCACTTTCAGATACGTTATTCGAAAAAATCGTCCAAACTTTCGGAAAGCCAGAAATCGACTTATTTGCTTCCTTTCGCAACAATAAATGCCCTGTCTATGCATCGTGGAAACCAGACCCACAAAGCACATATGTAGATGCATTTTCCATGTCGTGGGAAAATCTAAATGCTTATGCTTTTCCGCCTTGCAGCATGGTCCTCCGGTTACTAAGAAAAGCAAGAACAGACAAACCAGCGAGGCTGATCCTAGTCACGCCGAATTGGCCTTCAGCGGTGTGGTTCGCCCCGCTCATATCAGCAGCAAAACAAACAAAAACGATCGGGAGAAAGCCAAAAAACCTCTCTCTCCCAAAATCACAGGAAAAGAATTTTCCAAGAGGAATAGGACTTCTTTTTTCAGTACTTTAGAAAATCGTCTGGTCCAAAAACAGAGTTGTGACAGAGATACTGCCAAATTCCTTATGGAATCTTAGCAGGATTCGACAAAGAAAACCTACGACACTTACATTGCGAAGTGGCGAACATTTTGCCTGATAAATAAGATAAATCCAACAAAACCTACAAATTTCCAAGTTTGCAAATTTCTGAAATCACTTTCTGACAATAGATACGCATATGGCTCCATCAATGCAGCAAGATGCGCATTATCAATATTACTCCCAAAATTGGAGAATGGAGATACAATGGGAAAGGACTATTGGGTGTGTAGAGCAATCAGAACAGCTTACCTAAAAAACCCACCACAACCAAAATATTCTGAATTCTGGGATGTAGGAATCGTTTTTAAATATCTAAAATCTTTAGGAATAAACAAAAATCTATCTCTGGAACAACTCACACTGAAATTCGTAGTCCTCTTCCTCCTGATTTCGGGACAGAGAGGCCAAGCATTATTGGCACTATCCAAAAATCGTTTGACATTCACAGAAGAAAATCAAGCGAGGTTTATATTAAGTAAGCCTATGAAAACGGCCAGAACGGGCCAAGCTTTGCAAACGATTTTACTAGAACCTTACGACAAAGAAAAATCGTTATGTGTTGTACGAACCCTAAAGTGTTACTTAAAACGGACGGAAAATCTAAGACAAAGTGAAGAACTAATAATCTCATATAGAAAACCACACAAAACCGTTCATAGAGACACGATTTCCAGATATGTAACGAAAACATTAAAAGCAGCGGGCATAAATACGGAAAAGTATGCCGCACATTCAACCAGAGGTGCAGGCACCTCGGCAGCAGTAGCCCTAGGTGTAGATATGAACACGGTGCTTGCGTATGGTTCATGGAAACAAGAAAAGACAATGGCTAGGCATTATAAGAAACCGATAGAGAAGACGAGATCTTCTTCTGTAGGAACAGCGATTTTGGAAAATTTGAGTTAATTATCTATTTTCCGGCTGTAACGACTCCCTAAGTAAATTGTGAATACTTATAGTCACGTGATTAACTCTCCCTAATGGAGAATATCTGGTAAAGGTGCTACCATAATTGTGATAAGATAGACACTAGTCTTAATATTAAGTTTGTATCCAAATATATATTTTTCACCATGGTTTTTACACAAACATGTATGAACATAAGGTTAAGGTTAACCTAATGTATGGTGTGAAAATGAATGATCAGAATCTCATGATTCTTCTAAACAGATCTGTATTCATGTATCAAAACGATACCTACAGTGATATTAAAATACCACTTCTTTATGTTTAATATAACAAAGAAGTTCCTTATTCAAGATGTATATGGTCTGACATATAATTATTACCTGGCAAACATTGTAGTTTGAATAGGACTTTATAACAGTTGAGTCATGATATATTAACCTATATTACCATGAAGGTATTACAAAGCAGCTATTGTACTGGTGTTTTCACCAAAAAAGCTACATACATTATGTTCAATAAAGATTTACCATTTGTAAAAATTTGGTTTCCGATCTTATATATAAAAAAAAAAAAAAAAAAAAAAAAGGAAAAAACTTTATCTCTTGTGCTTTAAAACTCTCCCTGATAGCCTGGGCTACAAGAAAGTAGTCCCTACGGCGAGTAAGAATAGGTAATTATTCGATTACTTACCTTGGTAAAAGTATGAAGAAGAATTGAGGTTCTTGCGAAGCCTAGGGACTCTTTCGAGAGCCCTAGGGTAACAGGGACCCACCTTCCTTCCCCAACAAACCACGCACAAAAATTAAAATAAAAACTCCCCAAAAATTAGGAGATAAAATTTTTTCCAGTATATTAATTACGCCAGGTATACGCACTCTCACGACTGATTACTACGCGGTACACTCTCCCTGTTACCCTAGGGCTCTCGAAAGAGTCCCTAGGCTTCGCAAGAACCTCAATTCTTCTTCATACTTTTACCAAGGTAAGTAATCGAATAATTACCTATTCTTATTATGGACAGTCTATTCTCTCCTAAGAGTACCCAGTATATTGACTTGTTCCATCTTGACTCGCCTTCTGACTTCTGACTTCTCTCCTGCGCTGGTTCCAGGCACCATGCGCATCATCCCTTTGCATTCCATGATGCCGACCGTGAACCAGCGAGAGGTGTTCAACCGGCCACCACCAGGTGTCAGGAAGGTCGTCATCGCCACCAACATCGCCGAGACGAGGTGAGAGCACGCAGCACGGTGCTGCCACCTGCTGGCCACACTGCTGCACCACGACCCCCACTTGTATGAAAAAAAAATTGTGGCGGGGTAGTGTGATGTTATTTTCCGTGCCCAGGGGTTCGTTGCTCCTACTAGACCTTAATGTGTGGAAAAAGCGTTGCTCCAGTATTATTGGATCGTGTGGTGTGGTATTGTTATTTTTACGTTGTATCGCTACCTTTTTACAACACCACATTTTCAGTGACATTGCTGAAAGATTCATTAGATTTTTAATTGAATATAGATGAGTGCATATGTGTACAAGCATAAAGTACATATCAATCTTACTTTCCCGTGACCTTATATTTACTAAACGTCAAATATTATCTATGTGCTACATGTTGTACATCGTGTTGATTTCTGATCCTTTATAATTTAAAATCATGAAGACAAATACCCTTTTTCGCCTGTTACTTCATATAACTTGTCCGTCATCTGTTGATATGTTTTTTTTTCTCCAGTATTACCATTGATGACGTGGTGTATGTCATCGACTGTGGGAAGATCAAAATGAAGAACTTCGACCCTGAACACAACATCTGCACACTGGCTCCTGAGTGGGTGGCCATAGCCAATGCTCGTCAGCGGCGGGGCAGGGCCGGCAGGTAGGTACCATGAGACCAATCTACACCGCTTCTTAAAAGGGTGTTGTTTTTTTTAAACATCAGTGTTTTTTTGTTTTTTTTGTTTATTCATACTTTAAAAACGTCAGCAATGAATTAGTATGAGTGTCCTCACAGTTTCAGTTACGCCCTTACAAAACCAGTATATAATAAAAAAGAAAAAAAAAGTATAGATGAGGTAAATCTAATGAGGTTTTAAGGGATCATTGAGTGGGCAGTTCAGACTGCTAGTCCGTGTTTAAATAGTGTTAATTGTTATTTGTGATCACGCCAGTTTGACCATGGTTTAACCCTTTGGTTGTATGACAGTTCAGTGTGTCTCCTTAGTAGACTTGAGGTATTTGTTGCAATGGTTATGACTATTCACTAGTATAAATAAAACTCACTAGTATAAATAAAACGGGAAAAGTACAGATTTACATAAATACAACTTTACATAACGTCCTTAGTAGTTAACTAGTCCAAAACAGGTTGTCTTAGTTCTTTTGTTAGATTAGCAGGATATGTTGACAGTTGTTGCAATATGCTAGTCACTGGAATACAGTGGAGTTGTTGTAGAGAAGGCTAGTGTCACACATCAGTGATTTCACAACCATGAGCACGCCATGGTTACGGCGACGGTTGAGAACATTCACGCTCTCACTTCAAAGTAGCATCTTACAGGGGACAGATCTATCTACCTCGCATTCCAAACATGTTTCTTAAAAGTTGTATAACTCAATAGGGTCCAGTTTGTTGAGCGAGGCAATGTCTCAATCATGTATTACAGACTCGACAACATATTAGAGTCCCACTCCGAGCTTTTGTATTAAAAGGACCAACATTTAGGACTATTCAGCCTTCTTCCCTGGTATCCTAGGGCACAAACATTGTGCCCTGGGCGCGTTAGAACTTCAATTTCCCTTCAGTACTGGTTAAGTACCTCATGTAATTATCTACAATCCAGCAGAAGATTTAAATCTCCTTTTGTTGTCACGACTTTGACATGTCTTAGTTAAGCAATATTTCTTACCAAATTTTATTGTGGCAAGGGGATGACGTTCCTTATATGTCAGGTTCTCAGATTTGTTTAATTGACATTTTTTCTGATTTCTCTGATTAAGATGTATAATAGCGAAGTACATGGATTTGAACCTGCCCGTAATGATGAGTACCTGAATGTGTTTGCAGGGTGGCACCAGGCGAATGTTTCCATCTGTACACCAAGTACCACGAGATGAAGTTCGCGCCCTACCAGCTGCCAGAAATACTACGTACACGTCTAGAGGAACTCTGCCTGCAAATCAAGGTAGAGTGTGATCCAGGGCCCTGTTTTTCAGTCACTATATCATAGGTCTACGATACCCTAAGATCGTCCAGCTAATGTACAACTTTTTTTACTACAAAAGATGGCCGGTGTGCTATAGACAGTGTTGTAGCGTGGCACGGACAATCACCGCGAAAAATGTCACCCGTTACGACAAGTATAGAAATGTCTTAGGTTCTATCAGAGAACCAGGGAACCGTTTTGGTTAAATCGGCGGATCGGAGGTCGCCACATAAATTAGCGACCGCTTGAGTACACTGGCCACCAGAGCAGACATTTGCTATGACAAAATTCAAAGGCGGATATCGGTAAATCGGGCGGCCGATCTTCTTCATATTTGGTGTTTTTTTTAAAGATATATGTCCCCCTAACTGGTGATAAAGTTTCATAGCTTAATTCTTACTGGAAGTGAAGTTGTGTATTCGGTACGACATGTCAATAGTTGTCTTGGACCTATGATACTTTTGGTGATATTTTCCGCTTCATTAGCCACCGACTGTCATGACTATAGCACACCTTTTACCTCACTAAAGGGCTGATTCCACCAGCAGGATGGATTTGCCGTGGTATATCTTGGTATGTCTTGTAGTGTCTTACTGTGTCACAATGTGTCGTACCTCACCTGTCTCAAAACGTAGGCGAGTGGTGTCGGGTGTATATTTTGGCGCTCCACCACCGCAACACCTCAAGACACATCGCGACAAATAGGCACGGATGATTCAATCCTAGCCCGATCTAGCAAGACAACCAAATCGGGCCGAATCTTGCTACATCGTGTGTGTTGGTGGAATCGGCCCTTAAGTGTCGTAGCCCTACTATCATTGGCCGGTCCTCTAAGATCGTAGCTCTATAGGACACTCACGCCTCAAATATATCGCCCACAACGATTGTCGTGACTAAAAAACAGTATGACATACTAAGCAGTTTACAATACTCATAGTATATATAGGACCAGCTCCCTATCTCACCCATGGTATTTTTATCTTATAGGATTCACATTGGTAACCCGTTCTCCATGCCCCTATGAGTATTGCAGTGCATTCTCCATTTTCTATGACATCATATATCCAGTGTGTCGTTCGTTCCTTTAGTATATATAGGGGTGAGATAAATACAGAAAGCGAGTCGTTTTGGTCAAAGTAGTCATTCTCCAACTCGTATGAACGCTAAGCGATGTTCACATGGTGTCGCCACGTTCATATCGCTCCATGTCAAACTCTTGGAGAATGACAACTTTGAACAAAACTTGTTGGTTTCTCTTTAGATTTTACATTCATTACACTGACATTTCTTTCTGCTATGAAGTTCATGACACTGCCGTGCAACTCTAAATCCTACCCAATCTGATAATTGATACCGTTCCTTTTCAGCTACTAAAACTCGGTCTAGTGACGCCGTTTGTGCAGAAGGCCATGCAGCCACCATCCATGGAGTCGCTGGAGATCTCACTGAAGATGCTCAAAGATCTGGTGAGTAAAATTACTCCTCTGTGAACTCTGATGCATATCCAGAAAGCTGTACATTTAGTTTGTGGCCGGATATGGTAATAAGAGAAAACTTAGTGAGTAAACCCGTAGTAATTAGTGTTCAAGGTCTTTAATCCCATAAAATATGTTCCTCCACCTCTGGAATCGGAACATATTTTATGGGACTAAAGGCCGAGAATGGCATCCCTTAGGACTTAGGACTTGTGTCTTCATAACTATATATTTCTAAAATTGAAATTAAAAATACAACAAACCTACAAAGTCATCGCTTCATAGCCGACTCACTACATCACAGTGAGCCCGAACATTGTTCATACTGCACCCTTAGCAGTGGGTAGTATTTCACAGACTTTCAGCCATAAGTATATAATAATTTGGTAAAACTTTTATTACCCTTGTTTTATGTGTTTGTTGTTTAGAATGCGCTGGACGAGAACGAAGACCTGACCCCGCTCGGCTATCACCTGGCGAAGATGCCGGTCGACCCGCAGACGGGCAAGATGCTGCTGTTCGCTGCCATGTTCTCGTGCCTCGACCCGGTGCTCACAGTGGCTGCCAGTCTCAGCTTCAAAGACGCCTTCTACATCCCCCTCGTTAGTATCATTCATGTTCCCAGTTACCAGTATCAGAAAACACTGATGATTTATTACCCACCTAATATGGAGTCTCCCTACTAAACCTATGGAGCCTACAAATTGCTAAAGAGAAAGCTGGAATTTGCTCAGTAGAATATGGCTTTTTTGCCACCTGACAGGCATTATAGGAACTATCCTATTTAAACGATGCACAATGCTTACTTCAAATTTATAGTAATTTACACAAAAAAAGTTCTAACAATTAGTCGAAAGGTGAGTAATAAATATAATATTAGCATGAGTTTGATCAGTGTTGCCGTATTCTCCTACGTGTCAACTACGCGGAGAATATGGCCACACAGATCAAAATCATGGTAATATTGTGTATATATATACACACAATATTGACTGGTTTCAGATACAAACGGATGTATGCTCCCTGGAGTTGATGCGTAGTAATATCGGAGAGCATGTGAGGATATTGCGCAGAGTCAATTCCGAGGAGCAAGCAACCGCTTTTATCTGAAACCAATCTATATTGTATAATATTATCCACCTTTCTTGACAAGTGTTGTACCGATATTAGTTGATTTTAAGTACGCACTATTTTTCAATACGCCCGCCTTCTCAGAACCTGGAGCATGCAACATATCTGTATGCTCCGGGTATGGTGATACCCGCTGCCTATGTGTTTTCTATGGACACTTTGTATTAAGTGGATATATCTATATGCTCCGGGTATGGTGAAACACACTCCCTATATGTTTTCTATGGACACTTTGTATTAGGTGGATATATCTATATGCTCCGGGTATGGTGATACACACTCCCTATATGTTTTCTATGGACACTTTGTATTAGGTGGATATATCTATATGCTCCGGGTATGGTGATACACACTCCTATGTGTTTTCTATGGACACTTTGTATTAGGTGGATATATCTATATGCTCCGGGTATGGTGATACACACTCCCTATGTGTTTTCTATGGACACTTTGCATTAGGTGGATAATAAAAGGTGGGAGTAATAACTCACTGCTTTAGTATAGCTTTCAGAAAAAAGTATTTTCCTTGATTATGAAGGCTGGAAATTCATTATGGGTGCCAGTTTAATGGGTGATCAGTCGCCTTTTCTTATTTATATTCTAAATACCCCAAAACAGATAATTACTTTCAAAATATGGAGGTTATGAATTCTAAAGAAATTATGTTCAAAATGCATTACATTGAATGTTGGGATGTTGTTAATCTCACGCAAACGAGTGCCTTCACATCTCTCTGATTACAGTTATAACTTGTATGAACCTAGGATTTTGGAGTTTGTCTAATTTAGGGGGAAAAAACATACTCGAGTTGTAATAAAGATGATGTTTACATATTTTTGCGTAGGGCAAGGAAAAGTTGGCCGATCAACGGCGAAGAGCATTGTCGGAGGGAACCTGTAGCGACCATCTCATGCTCTCCCTAGCCTACTCTGTAAGTACCTGCTTCTCAAACTCACCTCGGTTTATACCCGCAGTGACCATAGTTTGTGTCCCATTTACGCAGATTTAGCTTCATTCACGCCAATGAAATAGTGGTTTGAACCTCCTCAAAGACCCTCGGCCCCATGTTATGGCCGATAAGGACATATTATCCAAGTTTCCCCTATCTCACTGAGGCAGAAAAGTCCACATGAAAATATTTCGACTTTTTTTCCTGACCCCAACTGACATCCCTGTTTAACCCTTTAAGGGCGGATGATGCCTGAATGCATCACCAGGCAGGGGGCGGATGATGCCTAAGGCATCATTTTCTGGATATTTATGAAATTGCTTTTGAAAAGGAAATATTTTAACAATATACTTGAAATTTGGCCGGAATGTAGGTATGGCATCATATTTTAGAATTCTAAATATTCTAAATAGAAATATTAAGGATAACAAATTATATCAATTGAGAAACCATCGAATTTTGAGTTCAGAGGACAATTCCCCCGTCCCCTATAACTGTACATAGTCACTAATAGCCGTCCCCAAGTGTGGAGTTCTCCCATAGGCGGCCGTCCTTAAAGGGTTAAGATGCTCTTCCACCAGCACACAATATATAGTGAGATTTGTCACGATTTGCTTGACTTGCTGAATCTTGCTAGGTTTCAATTAATTGCATGCATATTTGCTACGAAGCATCAGTCTAGTTAAGCACCCTTCGCTGCATTCTTGCTGTGATAGATCGCGGTATGCCGGGATATATCAGCAATAGATCGTGCGGTGTCATGGTGATGGAGCACCAAAATATACACACATCATCGCGAAAAAAGTACACATATTATGGTGTGTGACATATCTCGGCAAAGGAGGAAAGACATCGCAACACTGTAAGATATACCGAGCTATAATGCGGCAAATCCATCGTGCTGGTGGAACCAGCTCTTTAAATTAATACATCAGTCCTTTCATCTGAGAAGTCCTGTAACCATATGTTTCCTCATTCTGTAATTATATATCTCTATATCAAACAATGTAAAAAAGAATTATATATCTTATTGTAAGACCTTACATTTCCTATTTTGACCTGTTTTGAGACCTTTGTATTTAACCATAAGCTCAGATTTTTCCAATCACTTTGACGCACAAACAATAAGCCATATTTTCCACTAAAAATGTTTAATCTCTGATATTTTCTGGACCGCTGCCTGTATAATGTGAATCTGAGTTAACCGCGTGTCTGTTGTAGGGGTGGGAGCGCGCCGAGAGTCGTGGCACAGCGGGCCAGTATTGCTACCAGAACTTCATGTCGCAGAGCACTCTGCGCATGCTCTGTAACATGCGCAGACAATTCTCGACACTTCTCCACAAAATGAAGTTTCTCGACTCGGACAACCCCAAGGCCGCCTCTGCCAATAAACACTCAAGTAAGAACCTTCGTTAACTGTACCTCTTTCACTCATAACAGCTCCTTTTGGTTATTCTTTTTGATTTATTATTACGGTTTAGTCCCAGATTGAGAATATTAAATTTGAGAGGATTACTATGTGGTCCAGCTATCCTGTACTACTATAAATTCCCGTGTATAACACGTGTCTTATACTATAGAGGAAACCCATGAAAGTTTAGGGTCAGAGCTTGTATCCCATGGAGTTTGAATCGCGTAGTAATTCACAAGGCGAAGCCGCATGAATTATGTAGCGATTCAAACGAGATGGGATTGAGCTCTGACCCTAAACTTGAATGGGTTTCTGAATTTATCTCACCCTTTACATTGACTAATGGGCTAACATTTGTGACTTTATCTCCCATTGGATATTTTTCCTAAATATCTCATGGGCGTTAAATACAAGTTCCCAATGTTAAGTCTATGGAGAAAAAATATCTGGGGTGAGATAAATGAACCAAACCCCTGGTGCATCTTATAGGATTCGCCCAAACTCGGGGTGCGTCTTATACGTGGGTTTTTCCTGTGGGCAATTGAGAATTTCGAGGGGTACCATTAGAAATGCCTTTAAATCAAAGGATATATTTGATTTTAATGTTTTATTATATTACTGCATAATAATAATACATAGGGTCTTATAGCATTCTCCCAAACTGAGGGTGCATCTTATACGCGGGAATTTACGGTATGTTTATGAATCTCATCCCTGTCTCAACCTATGAAATGGTCACGTGGTAGTCTCTGCCTGCATACATCAGTCGATTCATCAAGATCCAGCAAGGTGCTACAAGACAGCCCAACCTTTCCAGGCAAAAAAAATTGTGCTGGTGCAATCAGCCCTTAATACTGCTCAATCATTCTCCACCATTCTGTCTGGTTCACTTATCGCTGATGTATTAATTAGCTTATTTTGTCTCTTGTTTCAGACAACCGGAAGTTGGTGAAGGCTGTAATCGCAGCGGGACTTTACCCCAACGTGGCGCGCGTGAAGAGACCCAAGAAAGGTCGCAGGTCAGTAAGATGTAACATTTCGAGTAACATCTATTTTCAAAAGTGCTTACCTAAAGGGCTGGTTCCACCAACACGCAAGACATAACGAGATTGGTCACGATTTGGTCATCTTGCCAAATGTTACTAGGTTTTGAATGATCACGTGCATATTTGCAGCGATGCATCGGTCTAGTTAAGCACCTTTATATGGATTGACGCGGCGTATCAAGTCTCACCACCTTCTCCCACCAGTTGCTTGTTAAGCACCTTTGCTGCATTCTTGTTGCGATATGCCATGGTATGCCGTGATGTGTCAGCAATAGATCTATATAAAGGCATTGCTGTGGTGGAGCACCAAATTATACACATGACATCGCGAAAAAGTATGCATATGATCGTGCTCGATGTGTCGTGGCAAAGGCGGTAAGACAAACCAAGATATATCAAGACATAACAAGATATAACACAGTGAATCCATCATCTTGGTTGAACCAGTATTTTGCGTAAAACTTTTTCCTAGTCGTCCGGATGTCTCGCTGGAACCCTCTCGAACCCTGGTGGGGTTGTTGGATGCGAGTTGCGGTCTCCGAAGTCGTGGAAATTTTTTTTTTTTTGAACCAGCAATTTACCATGACTCGCATTCCCTGTAATATGAACTTCCTTAATAACGTCAGTCTCAAAAGGACGTAACTAGCCTACCGGGACGTAAAACTACACAAACAAGCATTATGAACCTGCTCATAACCTCGTAGCCAACTCACATGTGTCATAGTATATTATGTCCTGTACACCATAATCCCGAATACATAGCATCTTTTCCTACAAGGGAACAAGAAGGGAATTTTGATAAGATGCAAAATATATCTACTACTATGTATATCAATGTCAGGGAAACCAAATCCGTTCATAACGCCACCATAATTGATATAAAGTTAAATCTATGTGCTATAGTATTTGGTTCTTAGATATGCAATCTTCAATTCATCCTGCACTAGGACTGGATCTGAGGTTTTTCTTGTACCTTGTGAAGCGCCAGATCCACTAAGGCGATTTTCCATGCGAATTTGGGTTCGCAGACGTTCACAGACGTTCGCATGGACATGCGAGCGCCTTGCGACAATATTCAATATATTGAATATCATCGCACGGGATTCGCACAGTCGTATGGATCGGAGATGCATTCGTTTGGTCACCATAGTGGAACTGGCGCTTTAAGGAGGGTGGTTGTGGCCCCTAAGATTCGAGGTCAACTCTCGACTGCAGAGCCGTCCCAAAGCGCGAGAAATTATTATGTAAGGAGGTCAGGGTGAAGGTCGGGGTTTGCTGCGAATGCAGTCATTGGCTACTCGGTCTACTGTATTCCTTATATGGAATTAAGGTAATGGGACAACTCCATGGTGTAAGACTCGTTTGATTGCAATCTGATCCAGGATATAACTGAGTATTTTGTTTTCACTGACAGAGAGACGAAGTTGGTTACAAAGACTGAACACACAGTCTGCATCCACCCCAAGTCTGTCAACTCTGAACTGGAGGAATACCAGTCTCAGTGGTTAATCTACCACCTCAAGATGAAGACTATGCGGGTAAGCCTCTATTCTTACTATCTGTGTGTATCCGCTTGAGATAAGGAACACACTGTCAGTGGAAGGTCTTAGGTATAAGCTCAAAATGAAACTTAAAAACGAAAATCTGTCTTGTGTGTGATCAGCAGTTATGTAAAGCTCTTCAGGAACAGTTTTTTTTCACCATCAAACTTCGCAAATGTACTGCATTTTCCTCCCTGTTGTTACCAAGCATGTTCTAATCCCCCTTTTTTCAGTCCCACATGAATTTGAATATTGTTACTTTTTTCTAGTTCTAGCTCAGACAATTGTATTGTATTGTAGTTCCTTCACACCACGGCTTTGCTTTGTCCGCCGAGAATTTTTCATTCGTGTATGTAATTTCCAGCCTGGAGCAACATGGAAATAGGCGCAATGTAGCCTACTGTTACCCTCCAGCATAAATACAAATCTTTAAAAACAAAACAAAACTGCATCGAGAATCGTATAAATAGACAATATTTCATGAGTTTGGATACTCCGCAATCGTCATCAAGGCGAAGCAGAGTGACCATTACAGTGCATCTAAACGAGTGGAGTATTGTTTATGTTACGATACATAAAAGAACTCTCACCTCGGTAAATGTGAAGGGGTGGGATTCCTATCTAAATTGATCTCATAGATCCAATCACCACCCATGTGATATAAAACCAGCAAGAAAGGCCGATACTGAGGGTCTCCTGGGACGTTAAACAAACAAACAGACCAAAAATCCTGTCTGATTTTGAAAAACAAAAAATTCCACTTAGATTTACACGGCAGCGACAGTTGGGCCAAGCCACTTATCCTACCCCTAATAAAAAAACCCATAGGCTTAACATTGGGTCACTGTATTCGGTCTGGAGTTCAGAAAAATGAAAAATATTGCTCTAGTGGGATACACTTGACAAATGACGTCATCTATTAATGTAGAAGTAATTTAGACGGGCGGGGTAGGATAAATTCTAAACCAAACTCGAGTTAGTCATGTTATTGTTCATCGCACTCTGGCAAAGTCGTGTATCACTGCACTCGGCTTCGCCTCGAGCAGTAATACACGACTTTGCCATCGTGCGATAAACAACAACACGACTAACTCGTTTGGTTTCTCCTAAGTATTGCCATTCCAAAATCCCGTCTAGGGTACCTATATGTTATTATCTATCGGAGACCAGGCTACAATTCTGTGCCGAATGTACCCAAATCGTCTTTACGATACGCCACAAAAACATACCTAAATCAGGCTTTTGACCACAACTTACAAACCCTAAAAAATATAGCAAAAGAAGCAACCAGGATAGAGGAAATACTTAAGGCTAACTCACAAACACATACAACCACACATAGATCACAAATAGCACAGCTCGCCACTGACACAAGTATGGGCTTGAGCGACCTGGCAATCCAGGAAAGTGCACGTGAATGATGATGATGATGTTGGTCATTGATATCGAGGCAGACCTCGACCTACAAAGAGTTTAAAAAAATTACCAAAACGACAATGTTAAATTCAATTCCTATTTAATAATAATAAAAATTGTTATATACATTATTATTCTGGATAAGAAAGGTCAAACAACCAGATATGTCTTGTATGTTATCATACAACAACGATATATTGTATCTTTTGCTAAAAAAAAAAGATCCAAGGTTGCCTTATGAAAACCAGCTAATAAACATGTGCTGATAAGGCTCCCTTAGCACAGTTTTAATGGAGCAACAAACAAGGATTGAAATGTAAAATGGATGATGTATTATGAAACGTATCTCAACAAAACTTCTTTAAACAAAAAAAATGTTATGGCGTTAGGTGTGTTGGTTGTTAATGCTGTGTGGTTTTTGTTCACAGATAAACCTGTATGACTGCACGGTTATATCTCCATACCCGTTACTCTTCTTCGGTGGAAAGATGTCGTATAGGAGGGTAAGTTATCTTTTACCTATAACAGCGGTTCATATTTCTCAGTGCTGTTTTCGGTATGAAGCACTATCCTGGGAGGCATGGAGCCAGTGAGCTAAACAGATCGTTAGCAGGTGGACGGTTGGTCTTTAGGTTATGGCTATATCCTACTGTAGTACAACTGCTTGTAAAGTCACTAAGTGACCTGACCATATTTTTGTTTTTTATAGCTAAGTACAGATAGAAATATGATTTCTGTTTTGGACGCAAGGTTTTATGACCATACAATATCTTGCAGTTTTAGTATTTAGTATTTTGACATGGATTTAAAAAAAGAAGAGATTTCATTGTTTTTTTGGGGGGGTGGGGGGGGGGGACTTTTTTGAGTCACAGGTCCATTTTTTAGAACTTCTTTATGGACTCTTCAATTTAGCAAAAGATGCCTATCAAATCGAATAAGCAAATTTACAATGACATGCCAATAGATATATACAGTCGAAAATTGATAACTTTATGACATCAATATTGGCAACTTTTGCAAATAAGATCTAAAAGGTTTATTTTTGTTCACATCATGCCCGCGTTGTGTGAGAATCGACGCTCTACATCTCGTGTAATCTCCTTGCCTATTTTTTACAATTTTCCTGAGTCGTAATATTTATTTTCCAGGAGGAAACTACCAACTGCCTCGTGGTGGATGACTGGATCATCTTCAAGGCATCGCAGGCAGTGGCTCATCTAGTCAAGGTAGACCAGTGTACTTCCTTTTTAGAAATTAGTGTGACGTGGCTATAACACCTCTACTACAAGCCGATGCTACCTTGATAATGATAACTTCCTGTCACTTTTGAACCAGGTTACTATGGTGTCTCCAGGTTAACAATCATTACCTGTGTAACAACAATCGCCGCCACCTTGGGAACGGGCTATCGCCGTGTTCTCACTCTCCAGCACAGTACAGTGTTGGGGATTTGTACACCAAGCACATTTCTTGGTGTTAGACTGTTAGAATTAACAGAATTGGTGGGGAATAAGTCAAGGTTTCATCCGGTTCGGACTCTTCTTTTTATAAAATTCACTTTATTGTCGTCAATATTGAGACACCGGTATATTCTTTCAATATTGGTAGAGAGACTTCTGTCTCTTCGTACGATACAATCCATACAAGTATCCATTCATCGTGCTCTTTCCTTTATACCTTGTTTTTTATACAATTATAAAGATGGGG
Organism: Alentia gelatinosa; assembly: GCA_950022655.1. Classification (NCBI taxonomy): domain Eukaryota; kingdom Metazoa; phylum Annelida; class Polychaeta; order Phyllodocida; family Polynoidae; genus Alentia; species Alentia gelatinosa. The sequence continues at coordinate 40,869,985 of OX465590.1, read as the reverse complement.
TGAATATCAGGCCTCACAATCCTGGTTTTCATACCCTTCCCAAAGAAGACCCCAGGAAGCACACTTTTTTTTCTTTTTTTCCCTTTTTTTTCTGAAAAAAATGTCTTTATTGATGCTTAGATATTGACATTGCTTGTCCAGGTATATAGACAGATTTTTATGTGTGTGTAAATGGGTACAGGATACATGAAATAAAGAGACCGTTTGTGTCAGCCTTTTAGTTGGGCTGGTTTTCATCACATTGGCCATCCTAGGAAATACTTATATTTGTACCTTAACTCTCTTGTAAAATATAAGTACAATAACTATAAAGAATTTATCTTGTTTCAAGACATCTACTACACAACAAAATACAAGCATACCTTCATACCTAGTAGCAATGCAAAACCCAGCTTACATAATATCCTGTGGTTGTGCAGTAAGGAATTATAGATAGAATTATAATCTGGGAATATTTTCATTCATTCAAGGAATGTTCAATGGTTGCTTCGATATCTTACTAAGATGATATGGGTAAAAGACAAAGATGATTGAAGGGAAGTAACATAGTTTATACACACATCCTACAGTCATGAGAATGTTTTACTTTCAGTCACAGCACTTTCCAGTCCTTTTCCCCTCTTGATTTTATATCTGATTCTATAACTTACATCCTTGAAATCTTGGTGTGAACGATCACTGACTGTTTATTCTGTGTGTATGCAGGAACTTCGCGTGGAGCTGGACAAACTTCTCCAGGAGAAGATCACGAACCCGGGCGTGACGGACTGGAACCCCAAGGCCAAGGAAGGTGCTCTGATGAGAGCGATCCTCGACCTGATCACGACAGCGGACCACTGAGTCCCTGTCCACGCCGACACACACACAACGAGCATGATGGGCCAGCAGCGGGCAGCCACGCGGCGGCCATTTTGGAGGGATGGTTCAGTCGAAACTTGAAAACCACTCTTAAGAGAATTTGAGCTCAGACGAGCTTCAGGATGGAAGACCGACATGCATACCCACACTGGGACTAGCGCTGAAAGACCGAAGTGCGCACCCACCCTGGGACTAGCACTGAAAGATTGATGTGCATACTGACCCTGGGACTAGTGCTGAAAGATTGATGTGCATACTGACCCTGGGACTAGTGCTGAATGGCTGATATACATCCGACCCTGGGACTAGGGGTGAACGGCTGACTTGCACGCCAACCCTTGGACTGCCGCTGAAAGGCCGACATGCACATCGACTCTGGGACTAGTGCTGAAAAGCCATTATGCATACCGACCCTGGAACTAGTGCTGAAAACCATTATGCGTACCGACCTTGGGTCTACCGCTGAAAGATTGATCTGCATACTGACCTTGGGACTAGCGCTGATTGGCTGACTTGCATGCCAACCCTTGGACTAGTGCTGAAATACTGATGTGCATATCGACCCTGGGACTAGCGCTGAAATCATTGTGTACACCGACTCTGGGACTAGCGCTGAAAGACCAACATGCATATAGACCCTGGGACTAGCGCTGGAAGGCCAATGTTCACCCTTACCCTGGGACTAGCGCCGAAGGGCCAACATGCATATTGACCCTAGGACTAGCACTGAAAGGTCGACATGCACACTGACCCTAGGACTAGTGGCGATTTCCTTCAGACACGCAGCTGTCATGGAATGTCTGCCAGGAAGAGGTCCCGGGAACGAGTTGTGTGTCAGGACCAAGGTTGTGACGGCACCGTGACTACTTGATCCCGGGAGCTACGTATGCAGACACCTGATTAGAAAACTTCAGCCTATCGTATGCTCCGAATCCTCATTTCTAATATATCAACAGGTTTACCAGAGATAACTGAAGCTAAATTCAAATCCTTTGTTATTCAATCCACGAAATGAAATTGCTTTTCATAAGTGGTATGAAAAACCCGGGTATTTCCCCATAGAATATCTTGAATCTATAATGTGAATCTGATGTAATTTTGAAATACTACTCACCATAGATTCGGGAACACACAGTTAAATATAATACGCATATCGCGGGATTTTCATATTAGTCTTTCAAGAATCCTCACTTACGTTTGCTCCCTGAATTGTTTCTATTTTTCTAGTCACGGAAAAGAATCATGACAGACTTTTTTTTAGTGTTCTATCCATGGAAGCCATTATGTAAACATATACCCTTCCGGGTCTCAAGTTTTCATTGAAATCTTTCCCCAGAGAAAAAGACATTACAATTCTAGCAGATTGGGGCGTTTACATAGACAATAATCGATGGTTTTGTAGACAGGCGGCCGAAAACCACAAGAGTATTACGTTAACCTCGATTGATCTACAGAGCCGCCTGTCCACAAAACCATCCATAATTGTATTTATTATCCATCTTCTCCAATAAATGAAACCCAGGAATTTCTATTTATAAGCTGTATACAATAGATTTGCATCCGTATACCACAATTACAATATCTGACAGTTTTTAAACAATGGGTCGTAGCTCACCGAGTCCCCATACGTTCTCAATGGGGACTTTGTATACGATGGATAATACATCTCTATTCCAAATGGCTACTGCGAAACTGCATGCATAATATGGGGGATGTAAAATACCCCTGTTGTATGTACATAACCTTTGTTGTGATCTACCGATGTCATGCATTCAAGGAAGTATTCCGTATTGGATTTATCTGGTTTGAAGGATTATTTGGCCATCACTGCCAACTCTTTGAGTATAAAGAAGAAACCAACAAGTTTTGGTCCAAGTCGTCGTTCTCCACGAGTTTGATGCGGAGTGATATAAACGAGGCGACAGCCAAGTGAATATCATGTAGCATTCAAACGAGTTGGGGAAAGACTTCTTTGACCAAAACGAGTTGCTTTCTGTATTTATCTCACCCCTGTATGCACACTAAAAGAATGGAGGTTACACAGAATATAGACCATGAAGAACGGACTGCAATACTCGTAGGGGCATGGAGAACGAGTCCCCAATGTTAAGCCTATGGGACAAAAATACCAGGGGTGAGATAATGACTAGTACGCGGCTATGTGAATTCGCTCTTATGAAGAACTGACTTAATCAAGCCAACAGAAACTATTTATAATCAGCATCAAATTCTGTGAGATATTGCTTATGTATTTTTCATATAAATCAAAAGTCATAATTAGAAAATAAACAAGATGTTGTTTATCAAAAATTAGTTCACTTTTTTTTCTAGAATTCAAGGGGTTTATAAAGTACTTGAGCTGTCTGCTTAACACACGGTTCGTACAGAGCCTGGAAAACCTGTAAAATTTAGTTTTGCATAAAATCAATTTGTTTAGTCTATGGAATTCTTGTCAATATTAACTTTCCTTAACTCCGGTACCTGACTACCTATGAAATTTTAGTGACTTGGATTAGATAGTTCCAAACATCATATATTTGACCATGCATAACAAATTGCTAATAATATAGCATGGATTTGATTATTTTCCCTCCTATTTAAAAGAAATATGTTTTGAAGATATCTATCCCAAACCAATGAAATTCCACAGGTAGTAAGGAAGATGAAGAAAATTTAAACTAAATTTGGTAATGAATCAGACTTGGCTTAAAAAACCAGTGACCAGATGTGCCTGAAAAAAAAAATTAGAGCCTGGAAAAGCCTGGAAATAGCCTGGAATTTTATTGGGCCAACTATGTAGGAACCCTGTTAACAATCATTAGTAGGTAATCCAGACCATTATCTGTCCTCAAACCAGCAATGGCGGGTAATCCAGAGCTTAATCTGCCCATATCCTGTTTTTGAAACAGACAAATCTCTTTGATTGTATATAGAATATTTGAAAACATTGAATTTTTTTTACTGAAATAAGTCTACGAAAGTGAAAAGCTTAAATCATTGATGGTCCCTATATACCCCCAGGGTCCCCTGGGACGTTAAACCACAAACAAACAATAATCTGCCCACAAGAGCTATAGTGGGTTATACAGATATTAATCTGCATTTCCTTTACACCAGGGACCCGTTTCACTAGTATCGGGTTCATAGCGAACGGAAACCCGAAACAGCGGCCCCAAGAGCGGCCCCAAGCGCAGAGAAACCAAAGTCTCATTCAGAAGCTTTGTCGCTGTTGAGATACCTGTTCCGTTCGCTATGCCACCACACCCAATGGAATATCTAATAAATAAATATTTCATGAATAATTTAATAATTCCAAAGTATTGCTTGTGTCTTTAACCATGTTTCAGTTTTTATTTGACGTCTCTCTCTCTCTCTCTTTTTCAATTTCTTTATTGTTTGCTCTCGCACATAACAAGTTTTTTCAGTTTTTTTTACAGCAACACATTACAACAGTAACTCATTACATCAAGATGGCCATTATATATTTGGTGAATCAATTAATTTTGAAATTGTTCTGAGCATATTGTTTTTACTTAAATATGTTATAGAATCTGATACAATATGTTTTGAAATTGCTGTTAAGATATGCACGAGAGGTTGGACCCTCTCGTAAACAGTGGCACCACAGTGGCAGCAACAGCGAATGGAAATCTAGTTCTGAAATAGTCACCACCATTGTTGGTGCCACTCATGTACATACACAATATTGACTGGTTTTAGATACAAGCGGTGGTATGTTGCGATGGGTTGACGCATAGTAATATCCGAGCGCTTGCGAGGATATTGCATGGAGTCAACTCTTTTAACCCTGTTTATTTCTATGAGACAAGCTCCAGTGTAAGCCTGCAGAGTGCAGAGATCCGGCAGTCAACCGAGGCCCGCCCAGGTCTCACGGGACACGTGATATAATATACAGCTTCTCGTTATCATACCACCACAGCACCGCAGGGGCCCGTTTAATAATACCTGGGTTTCTATGGAATACAGCAAAAGGGTCTAAATGTACGACCCTAGATAATTAGACGGGCCTCAGGAGTCCGTAGTCTCTGCCTTCTATTATCCACCTAATACAGAGTGTCCATATAAGAAACATAGGGAGTGTGTATCACCATACCCGGAGCATACAGATATATCCACCTAATACAGAGTGTCCATATAAGATACTATGGAGAAACCAAACAAGAGTTAGTCATGTTGTTATTTATCGCACGATGGCAAGATCATGTATTACTGCGCGAGGCGAAGCCGAGAGCAGTAATACGCGATCTTGCCGGAGTGCAATGAACAATAACACGACTAACTCGAGTTTGGTTTAGAATTTATCCTACCCCGCCCGTCTAAATTACTTCTACATTAACAAATGACGTCATTTGTCAAGTGTATCCCACTAGTGCAATATTTTTCATTTTTCTGAACTCCAGACCGAATACAGTGACCCAATGTTAAGCCTATGGAGTTTTTTATTAGGGGTAGGATAAATAGGGAGTGTGTATCACCATACCTGGAGCATACAGATATATCCACCTAATACAGAGTGTCCATATAAGATACAAAGGGAGTGTGTATCACCATACCCGGAGCATACAGATATATCCACCTAATACAGAGTGTCCATATAAGATACATAGGGAGTGTGTATCACCATACCCGGAGCATACAGATATATCCACCTAATACAGAGTGTCCATATAAGATACATAGGGAGTGTGTATCACCATACCCGGAGCATACAGATATATCCACCTAATACAAAGTGTCCGTAGAAAACACATATTGGGAGTGTATCACCATACCCGGAGCATACAGATATATCCACCCAATACATAGTGTCCATAGAAAACACATTTTGGGTGTGTATCACCATACCCGGAGTATACAGATATATCCACCTAATTCAAAGTGTCCATAGAAAACAAATTGTATCTACATACCCAGGGTATACAGATATATCCACCTAATACCAAGTGTCCATAGAAAACACATAGGGAGTGTGTATCACCATACCAAGAGCATACAGATATATCCACTTAATATGAAGTGTCCATAGAAAACACATAGGGAGTGTGTATCACCATACTCGGAGCATACAGATATATCCACCTAATAAAAGTGTCCATAGAAAACACATTGTATCTACATACCCAGAGCATACAGATATATCCACCTAATACAAAGTGTCCATAGAAAACACATAGGGCATGTGTATCACCATACTCGGAGCATACAGATATATCCACCTAATACAAAGTGTCCTTAGAAAACATATAGGGAGTGTGTATCACCATACACAGAGCATACAGATATATCCACCTAATACAAAGTGTTCATAGAAAACACATAGGGAGTGTGTATCACCATACCCAGAGCATACAGATATATTCACCTAATACAAAGTGTCCATAGAAAACACATTGTATCTACATACCCAGGGTATACAGATATATCCACCTAATACAAAGTGTCCATAGAAAACACATAGGGAGTGTGTATCACCATACCACGAACATACAGATATATCCACTTAATATGAAGTGTCCATAGAAAACACATAGGGAGTATGTATCACCATACCCGGAGCCTACAGATATATCCACCTAATACAAAGTGTCCATAGAAAACACATAGGGAGTGTGTATCACCATACCACGAACATACAGATATATCCATTTAATATGAAGTGTCCATACAAAACACATAGGGAGTATGTATCACCATACCCGGAGCATACAGATATATCCACCTAATACAAAGTTTCCATAGAAAACACATAGGGAGTGTGTATCACCATACCTGGAGCATACAGATATATCCACCTAATACAAAGTGTCCATAGAAAACACAGAGAGAGTGTGTATCACCATACCCGGAGCATACAGATATATCCACCTAATATGAAGTGTCCATAGAAAACACATTCTATCTACATACCCAGGGTATACAGATATATCCACCTAATACAAAGTGTCCATAGTAAACACATAGGGAGTGTGTATCACCATACCAAGAGCATACAGATATATCCACTTAATATGAAGTGTCCATAGAAAACACATAGGGATTATGTATCACCATACCCGGAGCATACAGATATATCCACCTAATACAAAGTTTCCATAGAAAACACATTGTATCTACATACCCGGAGCATACAGATATATCCACCTAATACAAAGTGTCCATAGAAAACATATAGGGAGTGTGTATCACCATACACAGAGTATACAGATATATCCACCTAATACAAACTGTTCATAGAAAACACATAGGGAGTGTGTATCACCATACCCGGAGCATACAGATATATCCACCTAATACAAAGTGTCCATAGAAAACGCATTGTATCTACATACCCAGGGTATACAGATATATCCACCTAATACAAAGTGTCCACAGAAAACATATAGGGAGTGTGTATCACCATACACAGAGCATACAGATATATCCACCTAATACAAAGTGTTCATAGAAAACACATAGGGAGTGTGTATCACCATACCACGAACATACAGATATATCCATTTAATATGAAGTGTCCATAGAAAACACATAGGGAGTATGTATCACCATACCCGGAGCATACAGATATATCCACCTAATACAAAGTTTCCATAGAAAACACATAGGGAGTGTGTATCACCATACCCGGAGCATACAGATATATCCACCTAATACAAAGTGTCCATAGAAAACACAGAGAGAGTGTGTATAACCATACCCGGAGCATACAGATATATCCACCTAATATGAAGTGTCCATAGAAAACACATTCTATCTACATACCCAGGGTATACAGATATATCCACCTAATACAAAGTGTCCATAGTAAACACATAGGGAGTGTGTATCACCATACCAAGAGCATACAGATATATCCACTTAATATGAAGTGTCCATAGAAAACACATAGGGATTATGTATCACCATACCCGGAGCATACAGATATATCCACCTAATACAAAGTTTCCATAGAAAACACATTGTATCTACATACCCGGAGCATACAGATATATCCACCTAATACAAAGTGTCCATATAAAACACATAGGGAATGTGTATCACCATACCTGGAGCATACAGATATATCCAACTAATACAAAGTGTCCATAGAAAACGCATTGTATCTACATACCCAGGGTATACAGATATATCCACCTAATACAAAGTGCCATAGAAAACATATAGGGAGTGTGTATCACCATACACAGAGCATACAGATATATCCACCTAATACAAAGTGTTCATAGAAAACACATAGGGAGTGTGTATCACCATACCCGGAGCATACAGATATATCCACCTAATACAAAGTGTCCATAGAAAATGCATTGTATTTACATACCCAGGGTATACAGATATATCCACCTAATACAAAGTGTCCACAGAAAACATATAGGGAGTGTGTATCACCATACACAGAGCATACAGATATATCCACCTAATACAAAGTGTTCATAGAAAACACATAGGGAGTGTGTATCACCATACCCAGAGCATACAGATATATTCACCTAATACAAAGTGTCCATAGAAAACACATTGTATCTACATACCCAGGGTATACAGATATATCCACCTAATACAAAGTGTCCATAGAAAACACATAGGGAGTGTGTATCACCACACCCGGAGCATACAGATATATCCAACTAATACAAAGTTTCCATAGAAAACACATAGGGAGTGTGTATCACCATACCCAGAGCATACAGATATATCCACCTAATACAAAGTGTCCATAGAAAACACAGAGAGAGTGTGTATCACCATACCCGGAGCATACAGATATATCCACCTAATATGAAGTGTCCATAGAAACACATTGTATCTACATACCCAGGGTATACAGATATATCCACCTAATACAAAGTGTCCATAGAAAACACATAGGGAGTGTGTATCACCATACCAAGAGCATACAGATATATCCACTTAATATGAAGTGTCCATAGAAAACACATTGGGAGTATGTATCACCATACCCGGAGCATACAGATATATCCACCTAATACAAAGTGTCCATATAAAACACACAGGGAATGTGTATCACCATACCTGGAGCATACAGATATATCCACCTAATACAAAGTGTCCATAGAAAACGCATTGTATCTACATACCCAGGGTATACAGATATATCCACCTAATACAAAGTGTCCATAGAAAACATATAGGGAGTGTGTATCACCATACACAGAGCATACAGATATATCCACCTAATACAAAGTGTTCATAGAAAACACATAGGGAGTGTGTATCACCATACCCAGAGCATACAGATATATTCACCTAATACAAAGTGTCCATAGAAAACACATTGTATCTACATACCCAGGGTATACAGATATATCCACCTAATACAAAGTGTCCATAGAAAACACATAGGGAGTGTGTATCACCATACCCAGAGCATACAGATATATTCACCTAATACAAAGTGTCCATAGAAAACACATTGTATCTACATACCCAGGGTATACAGATATATCCACCTAATACAAAGTGTCCATAGAAAACACATAGGGAGTGTGTATCACCATACCACGAACATACAGATATATCCACTTTTTTTTTTTTTTGAAAAAGTTTTTATTTCTGACGAACATACAATTCACAGATAGGTTATCCGCAATCTTCCAATGTACCCGTCGATATTGAACATACAGAGATATACATTTGGGTGTTTTACACCTCTACATACGTACAGAGCAACTAAAAAAAAAAAAAAAGAACAAACATGAGACATACAAGAGTGTTTTCATCAAATCCACGAGGGTATAACTATAACCTATGTTTGGATTTAACCACCATCATTGCATGGTATTTATACAGATTTTTACCAGTATTTCTCAAGTTGGTGATATATAACTTCCATGTTACTTTGGAATAATCAAATGAACTAGATCGAACACGTATACACATATACACATGACATATATACAAAGTATGTCATATAAACGTCATATGAATAGGTGGACTATATCAGTATCATTTTGTGCCATAGAGATTGCCAGCGAATGCTGGATCAGTGGGGAACACAAAGTCAGACACATCAAGTTGTACAACAAATTATCTCAATATACCATTGAAAATTTCGGCCAGGTTCAGTTCCTTTAGCACCCCTTTAAACTCATCTCTGCTCATAATATGTTGGGTTTCACTGCTGAGCTTATCCCATAACCTAACACCATAGCATAATGGAGAATGGAGAAAATGGTCTGTTCTGGGTCTCTTCACCTTTACTACTACCTTATCCGCACACCTCGTTACCCTATTACGTTCTATTACCAGATGGTCAGAGTCAGTCGCCCACCAGTGTATCATTGCCAACAGATGACAGGACCTACGCAGCGCTAGATTCTCCAGTCCTGCACGTTCTAATAGGGCATCAACTCTGATATGGTCCTGGGGTTTTATCCTGAAACAGTAGCGCAGAGCACTGTTCAACAAGACCTGGAGGCTTCGCCGCTGAGAGTCGCTCAACACAACTGATAAGAAATCGCTGTATTCCAATTTTGATAGAATCATAGATTTAGTTAGGGCGATGGACGTTCTCGTGTCCAAAAGGTATCTTAGTTTTCTTAGTTTGAATATTTTCTCTGACACAGACTGGTAAAGTTCATCAAAATACTGTTTGAACGATAGAGTCCCATCGATGGTAACACCTAGATACTTGTAGCTGCTAACGACACTCAGCTGCCGGCCATCTACAGTACAAGCACTCGGGCAGACCAGCATTTTTTGTCTTGTAGGAGGACACCACATCAACTTGGACTTTGCAACATTTATCAGCAATTTGTTTTTGGTGAGCCAACTACAGAATCGATTGAGATCGTCCTGCATTAAGTCCCTGATTACCTGGGGGTTCTTTCCACTGACAACCATCACCATATCATCTGCAAACAGGATGATTTTTGAGTGTTTCAGTGTTTTAACGATATCATTCAGATAAAAAATAAAAATAATCGGTCCCAGGACCGATCCCTGAGGCACACCCTTTGTAACTGTTCTAGGCACCGACTTTACCCCTCTTACTCTGGTTGTCTGTTGGCGATTCCGGAAGTATGAAATAAAAAGACTAATCACTCTCGCATTTGCTCCTAGCTCACCCAACTTAGTGAGGAGAACGTGGTGTTCGACGCAGTCGAAGGCTTTTTGTAGGTCCACGAACAGGCATAACGTGGTCAACCTCCTATCCCTCGCCTCAAAAAGAGAAGAGACTAAGTCAAAGATAGCCTGTCCGGTAGACCTACCTGGAAGAAAACCATACTGTCTCTGGTCAAAGGCCTCTAAAAGAGACAGCTGCGGTACCAGCTGAGCATGCAGTTCGTATTCAAGTAACTTTGACATGACAGGAAGGTTCGATATCGGTCTAAGATCGCCAGCCCTCCTTGGGAGACCAATTTTGGGTATTGGTGTAACTACACCCTCGCACCAGATTGGTGGGAAATGTCCCGTACCGAATACCGCATTGACAATTTGAAGCAATATATCTGGCCTTATCCGCAGTGCTGTCTTTAACACAGTAGCATTTATATTGATAATTCCAGTAGATTTATTCACTTTAATCTTTTTTACAAGCTCTAGTGCTCGAGTAATGTTTATATTGATCAGCACAATTTTCTCCTTTTCAATGTCAAATACGTCTTCATCCGGTTTTTTAAGGTAATGCTCAGCGTCGCCAAGACGGACCGCTGCCGTCGTTAATAGTTCGGCAACTGTAGCATAATGCTCATTTAGAAATTCAGGCAGATTATCATCACTCACAGGGTTACCATCATCATCAGATATCTGATAAACAGCATCGTCAGTCTTGGGCTTCCAAATATTACTTACTTCCTTCCAAAATCTTTTGGGGTTAACCATATTTGCTGTTAAAGTATCTTGAATGAAAGTTGACTTAACTTTCCTAATGCCCTTGTTGATTTCACGAGATAAACGTCTACATTCAATTCGTAAGTTATTATTACCTGGCTTTGAACATTTCGGTATCAGGCGGGCACGCCTGGCAATTTTGATTTGTATTTGTGGGGGAAGGTCAAAACCGTCTCTCTGTTTGACTTTAAATTTTAAAACTGGGCAACAGTCATCCAAGTAGGCAGCTAAGTGTTCTTCGAAAGAGTTGAAGAGGACTTCTGGTGGCATCAAGTTAGCACCCATCGGGTCAAACATACGAAGATGCTCATCGAGATCATCTATAACCAGGTTTTTGTATGAACGCCCTTCAATCATGCGGTCAGTAACCTTCGGTTTAACAAACTTCCTCTGAGCAAATATCGGCACATGATCACTTATGTAGCAGTTACAGTTTCCCTGCGCGGCCAGATGTTTTGAGTTTGTATAGATGTGATCGATACGTGAACTACCGTATTTAGTTAGATAAGTATCCTTAGTTTTAATAAACGTTAATTGATGTTGATCCAAGAAGCGTTTCATTATTCCATATTTATTTGTTCTAGGTAAATTTAAGTTAATATTTAAGTCCCCAATCACCCAGAATTCATAATTTTGATATTTTAGATTCCCTAGTATTTCCGATAGTCTTTCGTAGGCAACCAAAGGATTTCCCCGGGGGGGTCTATAAACAGACACAACAAGCATTTTTTTATGATTTGGCTCACAGTATTCACATGTTAAGACCTCAATGTGTCTAGTAGCGTAGGACAGGTCCTCAATTACTTGCAGGTAAGGGACATGTTTTGTATTAACATACATAATTATACCGCCTCCCTGTTTTGCCAAGTCCGCTGGTCGATCTAGTCTAAAGTGTGCCATACCCTGGATATGTAGAAGGTCTTTATCATACTTTTGGGTAAGCCAGGATTCTGTGACCACCAAGAAGTCTACACCGGAGAACATTAACTTAACCTGATCGAGCTTCTTGTACAAACTTCTTGTATTGATTGTCAGGAAAGTCAGACCCTTCATTGCAATAACTTTATTTGGGAGATAATAATAAGTCTTCATTATGAACATACAAGACATGACAATACAACACTCGGTCCCTTGGTGATTCGTTGTTTATTCGGGTAATTAACCTCAAATTCGTTTCAGTACATAGGAAGTCGTTGTAATTCCGGATGTTTCCATTGTCATTTCCTGCTGCAGGGTAATAAACCACTGTGATGGGCGCGGACGCTTCATCATTTATTGGGTAATTAACCACATTATAGACGTCACTGTTCATATGTCTCTTTTTCATTATATCGTAGCAGGGCATACATCGACTACACAAAAAGCAGCAACATGAAGTCCAAAACCTGTCTCGACAAAACAGAGATAAAAATCCCGTCGGCTTAAAACAGTACATTCTTCCCACCCAGGCGTACGGGTAATCAACCTCATCCTCATGGTGTAAAGTAAACAGATCAACCCCATAGTCACATTCTGACATATGCTCGTGTCCCAACACAAAAACGGTGATCACCAATTCACAAACACAATGAGTCAAATAACCATATCCACCACCTCTCTTCCACCAGACACTGTATATTAAAGCAAATAACATAAGTCCACCACAAGAAATAACTTGGAGTCTTAGCCGTAAAGACCTAATACTAGTTACTGACAATAGCAAAACAAATACAAGGACGGAGACATAGACAAAGACAGGCATCGCAAATGAAACCAGTGCTATCCAGATTACCTGGGTACAATCATTGTACAGGTGAGGGAGGTATAGCTTGCAGCAAGGCCAGCTAATACTATTCCCATAGTTACAAGTGTATGAACACAAAACAAGACATACATACATACATATTATTGATATATAATCAGGAGACAGCATGAAAACAGTATAGTAAATCATATTTACCAGATTAATCTGATTAAACATGATCTAAACTCAAAAGTTAATATCTTAAATCTTAGTTAGGAACATGTCGTCCCGGTCGGGAGACTGTTGTTACATATATCTTATAACTCCTAGCTTTTGATGGTCACCAAAGTGTGTTATTTTGATCACCTCATACTCAGACCTTTCGGTCAGTGCACAAGCACTGAGCCACACACCCATACAACAGGATCCGACACACTAAATTCGGTCCGACTCCGTCACAAACACATCATTTAGTGATGGTTCCCATTTCTACGGTTTTCCAGTACAGCCTTCAGGTAAAACCTGCACAGCTTGCATTTAGCATGTCTGCTCGGATGGACACCGTCTGGTAAGTGTGCATAAATATGAATCTTTCCCCGGGCCCTCCCCATATGTCTATGTACTAAGGAACCCATGAATGGAGTTATCAGATCTCTCTCACCGTTTAGAATACATATTCCTTCATTTACGTTAATCATCGTTTCGTTGATGATCGACTGGGCCTGTCCATCAAACTGGTCACCGTTCGCCGTGGCGATGTTAAGCCCATACAGTGTACATATTATTACAGGAGTTTCAACGGCAACGACTCGGAGTTTCTCAACAACATTTTGATAATCCTCTAAGAGGGCGATACTGGCATCTTCCCAGTTTTCGTACCTCAGGTCTATTCGTCGTGGGTTACTTTTCAGAACAGTCAACGAGTTTATACCTGCACAGAAGTATATTGCTTCCCACTTCTGTGCGCCAATGGTTCAAATTGACTGGTCACACACCCCATTTATGTCTGCACCAGGGAAGAAAATGACACGGGTATGATATATGCCCATGGAGTGGAGATGATTGTCCATGTGACGCAGTCTCGAGTCACCACTCAGCAAATATTGATGCCCTTGGTTGGCCATGGTTGGTGACAGCAATGGAGAGACACGTTCACTGCAAATTGGTCAGATAAACACGATTGTTGAAGGAGCCTAGTTGGGTAATTAACCACATAGGACACATATAGTATAAGTAAGCTTGGGTAATCAACCTCAGGCTTGATTGATGTAGTTATCGTTGAGGGCATGCATCACTTTTCATTCTCTCATGTAAAAAGAGAACAGCTTCAGCCGATAAAGAGTCATAGGGCCACAAAGTCTCACACTATAACATTGTTTCCATTATCATATATTTATGATCCATAAATACTGAAATCGATTGGAGGTCATTTAGTTGGAGTGCGTCTTACTGGTGGGGTAATATACCTCCTTAGTAATATATCATTTCAACGTACCTAATACCGGTGGGTTAGCAGACGTTATATGTGTGCGACAGGTAACATTAGGCAACGGCAGTCGGGGTCAGAGTGAACCGGCCAGCCAGCAGTATATCACTCCGACAGATACATCCTGCCCTCAGGGAGCAAAAGAGCCAACATCTATTTACAGCACCTAGTCAGATCGAGTGTCAGTCAAGTCAAGTGTCGTCAAGTATGTGCTATACACGGTTAGACCGGTGCCGTCGGGGCTGGTTCAGGCACCGCTTGTGGTTCATTCATTTCTGTAGCGTGTACCCTATTCAGCTCGGCCGCCTGCACTTCTCTTCTTATATTCTCTCGGAGACTAACTAATATTCTCCCAAGAACATTTTTCCCATTTGGCATTCCTGTGTCGTAGATGGTAGATTTAATCTCACATCCTCCACCCCAAAAGTGGTCCCTGGTAGCCTCTATTAGTTTATACGGATGAGTTTCAAGCAGGTGTTTGTTTGCTGTATCGTTTTGCCTAAACTTCAAATTACAGACAGTCGCCATAATTTCTTCCTTACTCTTTTCCCATTCAGGGGTTGTTTTACATCGATCACCTAGTTTTTTTGCTGTGTGTGGGTCATTACTTTTCATAATTTCACCACCCAGTTCGGGCTCCTCACGCGTGCTTTCCAGGCTTGGAAAAGCTGTTCTGAGCTATGGTATATAATACCATCATGTCGTATCTCAGTATTGAAGAAATTGCTCAGAGGAGTAGCTTTACCTCTGAATAGCAGGCCAGATTTTGAAAGTCGTTGTCCATTCTCTACTACAGCCAGGTCGGCTCCCAGGTCAGGGTCGTTGGGTTCACTAGGTGCGCCAAGATCTGCCCAAACACTCTCTTTGTTATTGTAAGTGGGTAATATCGGACCTCTTCTCTGTTTGACTTTAGTGCTTGATTGCGCGCTCGAGGGTATTCTCAACTCAGCAGGGGGTTTAAGATATGATGGAATGCTATTAATGTCCCGTGTAGAGTACTCACTATCACCCACAACAATGCGGTCCCCTTTAAGCCTAATTTCAATGTTACTTTTACGGCAGTGTTTTGCTATCAGTCTAGCTCTTGTTTTTGCAGCTCTGGTTTCCCTATCCTCATCAGGGTTTAGATACACTCTGTCATACATAGGGATTCTTCGGAGTTCAGTTTTTTTACTAACCAAGAGATCTCTTAACCTGACAGTTGTTAGGCAACAGATAATTGGCGGTGGTCTACCTTCAGTGGTGTGTGTTGTGATGCGATATGCCAAGGAGATATCGGAGAGGGTGACTCCGTTCTCCAGGTTCTGTAGTAGGTTTAAAACCTCTTGATACACATCCTCATTTGGTTTCTGTGGTAGTCCGTTTATGTACAAGTTTAAGCATCTGGGAGATGCATACTTTGAGCTCTCTTGTTTTATACTAGCATGGTTAGTTGAGTCACTAACAGATGAATTTTGTAGTTTACTTACTGTTTGCTTTAGTTCATCTAATTCTTTTATGCATTTTGCATATTTTTGCTCAAGCTTTTCTTCTGCGCGTTTAACTGTTTGTTTGGTGTCATTTATGTTTATCGTGTTTTCTGAGGTAGACTCACTGAGGTTTTTCTTTATCTGTGTTATCTCATCTTTATTACGGATAAGTGTTGTCTCAGCCCTGAAAACTTGCGCTGCAACAGTGTCATAGCGGTGTTCATGTTCATCGTATTTGTTGCTTATGGTACGTTTTAGGTTGGCAATATCCGCCTCATTTGTTGTGATTCGAGTATTTATGGTGGAGACACGATCCTGTACAGTCGATTTAAGTCCCTCTATGTCACCCCTAATAGCGTCAACATCTGATCTGAGTATTTTACTGGATGATGAGATATCCTTACTCAACTCTTGTTTAAGTGTGTCACTAGATGAAGTTATGTGTTTTCTCAGTTCTGTCTTTAATGCATCCATATGTCTGACCATCAAGTTGAAGAACGTACCCAATTCTGAGTTTGGATTATGTACGAGGGGGGGACACTCATAGTTGTCCCGTGAGACATTTTGTGGGTTTGTTTGTGTATCTTTGGGTCCTACATCGCTACCTGGTGCAACTAAATGTTGTTGTTTTGTTGGGGGGGGGGGGGCAGTAGGCGAGAGTTCATTAGTTTGAGTGGGGGGCCCTGGCTTGTCATGGCTCTGCGTATGTGACCGCTTACAGCTAACCGACCTGGTGTTTGTTTGTTTTGCCCGCACAGTTTGTTGTGGTCTAATTGACGATCTCGATCTCCTTTGACTAAGATTTGCCGTATCTTTTAGTTCAGAATCATTGTTTTGTGGCGGAAGCATTACCTGGCTTTGTTGTGTCAACCCTGTTTGACTTAGCAATAGACTCTCATCACCATCAACCGCACTGCAGTGTGCGGTGTGTGTGTCCTGACTCATAATGGCGATCGAGTGCCACCGGCGCTGTGTGTAGTTTCACAGAATGAAAATCCAGGCTACCAACCGTAAATCAAGTCATCCATCCTTCAAAGTCATATCAGTAGGTTCTCCATACCCTTGCACTCATCATCAGTCCGTCAACTAACTCGGTTTTCACTTTGGTTTCATAGTTTAGCGACAGTTCTCCCAGAGCCGGTCCATACACATCCTCACACCATGCTCGCCGCCGTTCAAAAATGAAGTTAATATGAAGTGTCCATAGAAAACACATAGAGAGTATGTATCACCATACCCGGAGCATACAGATATATCCACCTAGTACAAAGTTTCCATAGAAAACACATAGGGAGTGTGTATCACCATACCCAGAGCATACAGATATATCCACCTAATACAAAGTGTCCATAGAAAACACATATTGGGAGTGTGTATCACCATACTCGGACCATACAGATATATTAAATGCTTGGTGGGGGGGGGGGGGGTGCAACCAGAAAAATAGTGTGTACGGAAAAATAATACATAACTAAAACGAACTGGCACTTGTCCAGAAAAGGTGGATAATAAATGCAATATAGACTGGTTTCAGATATATTAAATGCTTGGTGGGGGGGGGGGGGGGGGGGGGGGTGCAACCAGAAAAATAGTGTGTACGGAAAAATAATACATAACTAAAACGAACTGGCACTTGTCCAGAAAAGGTGGATAATAAATGCAATATAGACTGGTTTCAGATTTTTTTTATTAAGGAAGAGCATCTCTCGGATGAACCTAGTTTTTAAATAAAATACAGACAACATTTTGAGAAATACAGAGGAGCAAGAGTAGGATACAACGATATCAAAAAGATTCAAGTGCCATACAAATGAAGATAATAGTAACGAAGATGAGGAGGGGTTGCAAGAACTAGGACTGAAAGTCATACGTGTCAATTGCGGTTTTGAACTTGTCGATAGTTGTGACACGCTTTAGACTTTCAGGCAGACTGTTCGACAGTGTGGCTCCTTTGGATAAAAGCAGTCGTCTACAATATCCTCGCATGCGCTCAGATGTTACTACGCGTCAACTCCTCGGAGCATACAGCCGCTTGTATCTGAAACCAGTCAATATTGTGTATATGTCGGCAGAGTTCTTGTTAGACTCTAGTAGTCTGTTGTCGCCAAAGCGAAGGCACACAGGCCCAAATTAAGACTGTTATGCGCTGCCATTTTGAGTCAGGAATTCCTGCCTCCGCTTGTGCTAAGCTGCCCTGACTGATTTACCAGTAACAAATGGCTTGAGTAGGAACTAAAATTAGAACAGCCGATCACGAAATTCCTCTCTCCCATCAGGCAGAGGGACAGGCAAATGGGAGCCGTGTTCTGTTAGACCCTTGCAGACCGTAAGCCTTAGGCACCGCGGTCTGTAAATGGACTAAGTTCGTGTTAGAGGAAGAACCACTCTATCTTGCAGGAGGTTGTGGTGGCCTGACATAAAGATCTAACTCTATTTTTCTAGGCAAAGGCAGAGGTGGCTCAGCCTTCTCCTAGAACGTAAATATATAATCATAGATACCATTTGGTCTTGAAGTACGTGCAAAATGCAAATTAGAATTCACATGGTGGAATTCATGTACCTCGCGGGGATCAAATTTACCCCTTTTTAGGGGTAAATGTCGCCGAAATTACAGAAAAAAACAGGTTACAGGGAAATGGAATCCCACAATTTAGACTATGAAATTGTGTTCCGAGTACAAAATCTCAGCCGGATTTGTCTCATACAAATACCCTGTGAGGAACATGAATCCCATCGTGTGAACCCCCCTTAAAAGGGTACAAAATCTCAGCAGTATTTGTCTCAGACAAACACCCTGTGAGGAACATGAATCCCATCGTGTGAACCCCACTTAACAGGGTACAAAATCTCAGCAGTATTTGTCTCAGACAAACACCCTGTGAGGAACATGCATCCCATCGTGTGAACGCCACTTAAAAGGGTAAAAAATCTCAGCAGTATTTGTCTCAGACAAACACCCTGTGAGGAACATGAATCCCACCGTGTGAACCCCACTAAACAGGGTACAAAATCTCAGAAGTATTTGTCTCAGACAAACACCCTGTGAAGTACATGAATCTCATCGTGTGAACCCCACTTAAAAGGGTACAAAATCTCAGCAGTATTTGTCTCAGACAAACACCCTGTGAGGAACATGCATCCCATCGTGTGAACGCCACTTAAAAGGGTAAAAAATCTCAGCAGTATTTGTCTCAGACAAACACCCTGTGAAGTACATGAATCTCATCATGTGAACCCCACTTAAAAGGGTACAAAATCTCAGTAGTATTTGTCTCAGACAAACACCCTGTGAGGTACATGAATCTCAGCAGGCTTTGTCTCAGACAAACACCCTATGAGGTACATGAATCTCAGCAGGATTTGTCTCAGACAAACACCCTGTGAGGAACATGAATCCCATCGTGTGAACCCCACTTAACAGGGTACAAAATCTCAGCAGTATTTGTCTCAGACAAACCCCCTGTGAGGAACATGCATCCCATCGTGTGAACCCCACTTAAAAGGGTACAAAATCTCAGTAGTATTTGTCTCAGACAAACACCCTGTGAGGTACATGAATCTCAGCAGGCTTTGTCTCAGACAAACACCCTATGAGGTACATGAATCTCAGCAGGATTTGTCTCAGACAAACACCCTGTGAGGAACATGAATCCCATCGTGTGATACCCACTTTAGAAACATATATGAGAAACATGGAGCTCTGGAAGTGTGCCTTTAGAGCAACTAGGTCAGACACATCTCGTATTCCCGGACCCATGTCCTGGTTGTGGTTAAAAGCTTTTACTCCCTGCATCACGTATTCCTCTGAATTACGTGAATAATCTACTCCACTCTCAACACAATACACCGCGTGTTGGTCCTCTCCATTGAGTAATCTTACTCTTGACTAAATGTAACTACATTGTACTTCCGTTCGCATCAAGTTTAAGTGTAGATGCACAAGAGACGTAAAAGTATTTTATTCTGGAGCTGAATTGTTAAGATCATGGCCCCTTTCGCCGTCCACACACAACATCCTGTGCTAATCAAGGTCTAGAGCCGAGAAGATGGAGCAATGGAGCAGGGTAATATGATTTCCTCATTTTTCCAGAAGCCACAGTCGCACCTTATCTGCTTGGTTACGTAATGCATGCAGACAAACAAACACCTGGCAACGTATTCTTTACCATTGCATGACCGAGTGTGTGAGCGCAATACGTTTATAGTTCCCGTTTAGATTATTCTCAGAGAATGAAAAGCGGTTTCATCATACTCTCTGGTATTTGGGCTTCAATTTTGGTGGGTTACACATGTATATCGTATGCTACTATTTCGTTCATATGGACTCCATTATAGGGTTTATTATTTTGTTAGAAATCTAGTTTTAGATCGCTTGTGGTCGTGCTACGTTACAGATCTGCCGTGTTCACCCAACGTGTATATCGCCTCAATAACATTTCAGATATGGTTAAGACAACACAGAAACAATGTACACGGGTAGCAGACATACATCCACCAGCACAGGCCTGGTCCATATAGGCCTATCTTCATCTCTAGGAAGAGCAAAACAATTAGGAAGTTTAGAGGGCTACTGGACTGCCAAGTATTAGAGATTTTTTTGTAATTCTATATATGAATTTCGACACTATTTAGCGCCAGATGACGAATTATTGCAAAATCCACCCATAATCCATTTGTCACAGTTTGATTTTGGATTCTCATTTTAATCGATAGGAAAGTTTTGTATATTTCCAGTAATTCTTTCGATTTCTTCACTATATGTAGTATTGGTTTCAGTATCTGTAGTTTGATAATTCTACAGGTTATATATATATATTTCTATTGGTAGTATATAATATATTGATATAGGGGTATGATGGCAGACTGCTGAGCTTCTACTAGCAAGCAAATCATACCCAGTTCAGAGATATTTTGGTCAGAAATACTCACCGAAGTCGAAGATAATAATAATAATAATAATAATAATAATAATAAGGTTTCTGACACAGGGCGCATCGTGTTGATGGCAATGGAAGGAGATGGAATGATGAATATAACATATAGCTGCTAAAACACATTATATAGACTGTCACTATGCTAAAGAGATACCACAGATGTATCATGAATCACTAAAGGATAGTATGTACATGTATGTATGTACATTCTAAGAGTAAACAAATGAAGTTAAACTGAGATATAAAGAAATCAAATATGTCAGTTCCAAATACATTCATAGAATTACGGTATTGTACAGTAAATTCCATAATATGTTTGAATTAGTAACATTGTACACAGTTGGTCAGGGTGTTAACATGGATTACATACCTTCAGAAGATCACCAAGCCATGAAAAATATAACGAGGGCGCTTTTTTATTATTTTTTTTTTGCTAGATTTTTTTGAAGTGTCATAAAATGGGCTTCAGACATACAGTAAAACCCCACGGAAGCGGACACCCTCCAATCCGGGCCAAAGTGTCCGCTTATGCAGGGAGTCCGCTTATGTGGGGTTTCCAGATTTTTACTGGTTATACATTTAATGCATCCCTGACATCAGGAACTTTAATTTGATACTAAATACACATACCTTTCATACTTTCTATCAAGGTTCATCTTATTTAAAAAAATAAATCTTCTAAAATCGTTTTTTCTGATGCGCGCGGTGATGAGAAACAAGTTTTCATTTTGCCTGTCCTAATTACCCATTTGTTTCACAGTTTGTCCTCCTACCCTGAATGCTTCCCTATTTCTTGTTTCAGGATTACAGAGCAGTTATCGGGCTCCCCGTACGGCCACAAAACAGTTCAGTTACCACAAGTTGGAGAGTGACGGGAAGGACAAGGCGGGTCCGGGCCACAAACTGCGCCTGCCGCCGCCGCCGGCAGTGTCCGAGACGAGGGGGTCCAGGGAGGGTCTACTGATCGAGCTCTCTAACATCTCACTGGACACTCCCTCCCTCCACACAGGGCACGGCAAGCAACCTCGTCTAGTGACACTGCTGGACAGCCCCATAGAAGAGAAATATGGCCACCTCCCGCCGCCGCTATGTGAGTGGGTTATAATACCTTGAATCTACGCATTCACGATTCATGATTTATATATCGAGGTCGGTATAATAAGGGAAGTGGTAGTTTAAGGCCTGGCATCCACCTACTACGATAGAAATTTAGACCTACCGATATGGCACCCATATAAAAAGCAAATATCTGAGATATATCGGGAAGGTGCAAAATCATAGGGAAATGTCTAAACATGCCAATCCACCACGCATTGTTTGGGGTTTTTATCGGTGTCTAATCGCAGAAACGTGGTCAATTGCCCCGACATAAGGTGATCTTCCGACGCGATTTTGATTTTTTATCAGGAAGTGTATCTTAGACAATATCGGAGCTGTATCATAGTAGGTGGACGCCGGGCCTTAGGGTATAGCCGAGTCCACAACCAAAGACTTGACCTGCACCAAGCCCCAGCCAACGGTCACTCAGCTCCCGCTCACAGAGCAGCTCACAGAGCAGCCCACAGAGCAGCTCACAGAGCAGCCCACAGAGCAGCCCACAGAGCAGCTCACAGAGCAGCCCACAGAGCAGCTCACAGAGCAGCTCACAGAGCAGCCCACAGAGCAGCTCACAGAGCAGCTCACAGAGCAGCTCACGGAGCAGCTCACAGAGCAGCTCACAGAGCAGCTCACAGAGCAGCTCACAGAGCAGCTCACAGGGCAGCCCACAGAGCAGCCCACAGAGCAGCCCACAGAGCAGCCCACAGAGCAGCTCACAGAGCAGCTCACAGAGCAGCTCACAGAGCAGCTCACAGAGCAGCCCACAGAGCAGCTCACAGAGCAGCTCACAGAGCAGCTCACAGAGCAGCTCACAGAGCAGCTCACAGAGCAGCCCACAGAGCAGCCCACAGAGCAGCCCACAGAGCAGCCCACAGAGCAGCTCACAGAGCAGCCCACAGAGCAGCTCACAGAGCAGCTCACAGAGCAGCTCACAGAGTCTTTCTAATCAAAATATCTCTGAACAGATTCCATTCAGTCACCCTAACTATGTCTCTATATATTATATTTACTACTCTTCCTGCCTGCAAAATCTGCTGAAAATTTATCACCTCTATACATGTTTACCCGAATAGAAATTTAGAAAAAAACAGAGGTTGGCGGATGTAAACAAGCATATCGCCACAAAAGGATTTTTTCGTTCAGCGCCACCATGTGGTCATTTTGCATGGCAACGTGGCCGTCCGGCCAAACATTGCGCTGCCATATTACTGATTTTGCTATCCCTGCCGCTATATGACCTTTATATATGCAGTTTTTTGCTATGTTGTCATGTTCTGGCATCCCTTAGACACATTTTAAGCTATTGTTTAGTGTTCTGTGATCTCAGGATCTAGTTATATAACCAATTTTTCCATCACTACCGCCACCGTCATGTGACATTTTCGACACCCAGTTCCAATGACAGAGTGCCTGAAGGCTATTAAATCTTTTCATATGCCGTTCCAGGTATATTACTGATTTTTCTATCCCTACCGCTCAAATCTGAAACCAGTACCAATGACATGTAGTATCTAAAGATTCCAGAACTTTTATTTATGCAGTTTTTTGCTATGTTGTCATCTTCTGGCATCCCTTAGACACATTTTAAGTTATTATTTAGTGTTCTGTACTCTTAGGATCCAGTTATATAACCAATTTTTCTATCACTACCACCACCGTCTTTTGACATTTTCGACACCCAGTTCCAATGACAGAGTGCCCGAAGGCTATTAAATCTTTTCATATGCAGTTTTTTGCTATGTGGCCATATTGTGTCATCCCTCAGGAACCTTTTGAGCTATTTTCAGTGTTTTGTGATATGGGTGGGGTCATAGGGGGCTGGCCATAAACTATGTCACACTTAGGGGGGTGGGTGGGGGTATATTGCAAAGTGTGACATAGCCCAAAAATCTTAGGGGGGGGGGGGGGGGTGTCCAGAGTTGTGTGACAGAACACGCATCACCTAATTCTGAGACTTTAGAGGCAACTTTCCAATAATTTAGTGGCAACTCATTTTCTTTATGAGAACATTCTCATTGTTTTACAGCATTTTTGGTGGTGATTTTTAGGGGTCAAAGTAGGCTGGTTTCAGTCCCTGTGCCCCTCCACCTACCCCACCCCTCCTTGCCACGATACAGGGACTGGTAAAATCTGTAATGGTGTCTGGTTTCTGGTGTGACTTAGTGCCGGGCATGCGTGGCACTCTCGCTGAAGAGGTCCTAGCAAGTTATTAGAAAATCTGCTAGGATGACTTCTATCTAGTAGATCTCCCCCAATCAGCAATCTCTCTTTCTAGTTGTTTGAAACTGGAAATGTTGAATTAAGGTGGGAAAGGGGGTAGATGATTAAACTCAGATTATTGAGATACTATTTTCCAGACACGATTAGTTTTTGTAGGCATATCTATTCATCAGATTGACAAAAACTCAGATGGATAAATGGGGTAGGAGAAGGGAGGGATAAAAATGGGGAAAATGATAAAAAAAGAAACTAGCTCTGAAGGAAGGCTGCAGAAAATGTTTCCTCAGATAGTAATTAGGCCATAAAGCCAAGTAACTAAGGGAATGATCAATATTAACCCATTCACGGCGGGCTCCTACACAGTCATGTATATAGGGCTCGGGTATTAGTACCCATATAGTGCTAGGGAACGGGTATCCACAGGCCCATTATGGTAATTTGATGATGTGATCACATGATATAACATGTGATACTCAATATCATTTTCCATTTCCATAAACATTTTAAATATGATGCTATACCTAAACTCTGTGGAAGTTTCATGTATAATGATGAATTATTTTCTGATCTATCAACTAAAACAATAATTTTGTAAATATTGGAAAATGATGCCTTAAGGCATCACCCGATCTGGACTGGTGATGCCTTAAGGCATCACCCGATCCTGTGTGGTGATGCCTAAAGGCATCACCTGCAGCTAATGGGTTAAGGGGAAATAGAATTAGCTTTATGGTATTATTTCAAAAACCCAGACTTCATAGGCTGGTCTCCCAGTCCAAAGTTCGGCCACAGGCAAGATCTATTGCTCTGATAACATAGCATCCAGGGGACTGGAGGTGGGGGAAGTGGGACGGATAAAAGGAAGTGTAAAGCTATAGGGAGCGGCTGCGGTTACACTTTACAGACATTTTAGGGAATGGAAATTGTGATATTTTTTTTCCTGAATAGGATCTGCATGTCTTTGTTGAATAGGATATTGAAAAGGATATGAGACTATAAGTAGCTAAAACATTACATACAGTCCATAGTGTGTTTTCACTTCCCATTTTATGAATTTCTGCTGTAAAACAATATAAACCACTTTTGGTAATCTATAGATAGAATAATGTTATGTCTATGAATTTTACTTCTGTATTCTAATATTCTTAAACTATATATTCAGATGTGATATTTCTCACTGTAACCCCCTTAGAATATTCTGAATTGGTCATTTTAACATTCTAGATTGGGCCAAAGGTCAGATATAGAGATTGAATGGACAAATAAAATAGGCTTACCTTATTGTGCCATGGTGTATCAACAATGAAACAAATTAAAAGGTTAGATGCACAATGAAGTGATCAAGTGCAAGTGATCAAAAGGTGTATGATATGATATGATAGTAAACCTGCAGTTGTGTTTTTTCTATTTACATAAAATTAATATAATATTTTTGGCAAATGTTAAAGGACATTGTCAAAGGTCACCAGGAGCAGCTAATGTAGGGCCTAAGGGTTCTTGATCTAATTTATGATTTTGATTAAAACATAAATATTGTAGAACAGAATCATATTCTCTCCATAATTGGCTATTGATTTATATTCAAAGAAAATGATTTTCAGATCAAGGCGACTTATACAGCAGTACAGATGTTGGATTTGAACCCACACACTCTGGATTGAGAAAGCAAGCTGACCTATTTTGGTAAACTAAATAACAGGGAGCTGTTTCAAAAGTAGAGTGAGGTCTCACCAGCGGCACGTCACATTTCAAAACGAGAGTCCGGCAACACTGAGCGGCACTTTGAATTAAAGTGGCAGCAAAACCCTTACCAATACCCAATAGCGAGTGGCACCTCCACCTTGACAGCGACACTTCAAGTGCAGTTGTTTAGCTCTCGCTTTGGCAGTGAGTACTCTCGTTTAGCACCCTCCCGACTTTTGAAACAGCTCCCTGATCTATGTAGGTCATGATATATGGGAGAGCTTGTGAGCAGTTACCTCTAATCTGACTGTAGAGGTACCACGCTTGAAACT
The DNA here is from genome assembly GCA_950022655.1 of Alentia gelatinosa. NCBI lineage: Eukaryota > Metazoa > Annelida > Polychaeta > Phyllodocida > Polynoidae > Alentia > Alentia gelatinosa. The sequence goes on along the minus strand of OX465590.1, from coordinate 40,843,310 downwards.
GTAGGTAAGCCCGATTGAAACCAGCATTATTATATATGCTGACGGCTAAACCCACTTTATTGAGATTAACAATGAAATGTAACACCATGTACAGACATCCATATGATCGATAAAGTAATTTTGAAAAAAAAGGTACATGCAAATATGTATGTGAACCACTCCCTTTGCGATACATTTAAAATACATTTAAAGAATTCAGTTTTTTATCAAAAAGAATGATATTGGTTGCCATGGCAACTGAAAATGTAAAAGACAGACTACAGATAGATTCTATTTATCATATGAGAATAGAATCCCAGGTTTCAAAAGAATCTAATAAGGCAGCACAAAATAATGAACTTCCGAACTTGACATGCTTCTTTACTGGATAACCCCATGGGAGACACTTCCTCTCTTGATAGATATTGGATGAAAATATTGTATTGAGTATTTCAGTTTCTTTAGCAAACTAAGGCTCCAAAGTGGTGTGCATCGTCAGTGGATTGTCCCAACTTAGTATCCTTACCATTATAGCCAAAATATATGACAGTATCATGAAATGACTGCCATTTCCTTGAAAAACTCGATTTGTTGTAAAAAAAAAAATTGGTTGCTATGGCAACCGAAAAATGTAAAAGAACAGACTACAGACAGAATTTACATATCATATAAGAATAGACGCCCAAGTTTGAAAAGAATCTAACCCAGCATTATGAAATAACAAACTTCCAAACTAGACACATATTTTTACCAGATAATCCCATGGGAGGCTGGTAAGGAAAGGGTTAAGCAATATGGCACCACCTGAGGATATTAAGGCTCACCAATTAAATGTATCTGGATATATCTAATCAGTGGCAGACTGCAGTCTCACACTCTCAATTCTTCAGTGGTCAACTAATGAAAAAGAGGGCCTTTCCCTATGTGATGATGATTTCTACCATAACCCTATTCACACATATAGGAACCCCACCAGTTTGTCTATTGGAAATATGTACTCAGCTGTAGCTTAGGAAGGGATTATCTTCAGGTTTCTCTGTGAGATAGAAATCATACTCCCCCAACCAATGAAGTAAATACTGAGCAAAAAGGTGAAAAGGGTCTGTTGATGGGGTTGATGATTGTGCACTAGGATAAATCCCCAAATGCACCACCTGCCAACTTTTGTAGTGCCCATTTCATGGGCAGGTTGAACTCATAAATGTGTTTCATCATATACTTGGAGGAGGAAGATGTGGAGCACCACCAGAATAGACTAGGGTAGATGAGATTTATGCTTGATCAAAGTTCAGTACTGCATATAATTGGTTGGTCTAAAATGATAATTACTGCAGTAAAGTATGCTGAAGTATCAATAGCTTTTCAGTGATCTAGTAAATCGGGAGTTTTGTCTCATGTAATATCTCCCACTAAATTAATGGTGTATTACAGTAGCTTAGTCAAAGATGTAATAACTGTTATGTTATACTAAATAAGACAAAAATGGGGAGGGGGGGGGTTTCGGAAAGTGTGACATAATATTTTGGGGGTGGTATGAAATGTGTGACAAAGTGTTACAGGGGGTGGGGGGGGGGGGGGGGGGTCCTAAAAATGCCCTAAAAAAGCGTGACATAATTTATGGAGAGCCCCTAGTCTGGTCATCTACTTTTAAGTCTAGGGGACCGTCTCCTCTCGCATCATCCCATTTCTCAAGCCCCCAATACATGCTACATGCATAAAGTCCAGTCAAAATAAGCCAAAAAGGACATAACCCTACATAGTGCCAGAATGAAAATCAAAAATAAGCCCAGTGGTGGAATCTCATATATTTTGGGTTGCCATATTAGATTTATGCTGATTTGACCTACTTGCACCACTTGATTTATTTCAGATTTTTATTCTGGCAATAAGATATTCTGCTTGTTGTGGCCAGTCAAACCTTATTTTGACTGGACTAATATTGAACTTCACGAAATGATCTGGTTCTTTGTAATTGTAGTAAATAAATGCAAGTGATTTTAATCTATTTTATGAAATTCTGATCCAGGTGCAAGTCCAACAGTCGCACCCGTCCGAACTAAAGGTAATGACAAGTCTCTGCCGCATCATGCCGTTTGTGACGTCATCTGTGATGTGTGTGACGTCAGTTCCGGCCCGCCACTCCCCCCGCGTGGCTACACCGCCCTGGAGCAGACCCATCCGCCTCCTCTACCAGACAAATCCAAAGCCATGCGATTAATGCCTTATCATCATAACTCACTGCCCCCAGCAGACAGGGCCCTGCAGAATGCTGTGGCAGAGATGCCATCTGGATGCCGTGTGGGTGGCGCTCGGCATGCGGCCGGACTCTTCCGGGGAGACTTGGCTAAGAAGAATGATACTCCTCCGGCGTTACCCCCACGTGACTTCGTGTCGAGACGCCCACGTGGGACAAATGATGCCACATCCAAGCAGGGTCAAGATGCTGTCGCCTCACAGGTACAGGCAGCATCCGAGCTGGGCGGAGACACGGCGTCTCGGGATCTGACACGCATCTTGCCTGTCATTCAAAATGACAAGCGCGTGAACATTGACCACTACTTTGTCATACCACCCTGGTCTGGATCCCAGCCACAGACAGGAGCTGGCTTCTGCCCCTACCAGAACATCAACGCCTTGAACCGTGGTCCGGGCACTGCCAGCAGCAAACCCAAGCCACATGCCGACCCAGACACATGGTGCCACCTGACGGGCCTCCAGGCAGTGAGTGCAGGTTCAGAGCAGGTCACAGCACCCCTGCCGGCCATCAGTAGTGACCCATTCCCTGGAGACCCATGTTACAAGGTGTCGCTCGTGGAGCGTCAGGTGCAGGGAGCGACACCAGAGGAGAGTCTGACAGCACTGGCCAACAACGCCTGGAATGTGTCCAGCGCCGTCAGGTATCTCAAAGTGGAGCAGCTCTTCCGACTGGGCATCGCCAGCCGCGACCGCTGCCAGACACTGTTAGATACCTCCCAGTGGGATTTGGAGAGGGCAGCGTCGGCACTGCTTGAAGAGCCCTCAATGGGCTGATCAGTGTTCTCACCACTGTGTCAGGCTTTAAAGAAGAAAACAACAGCTATTGGTCAAAGTCGTTGTTTTCCACAAGTTTTATGTGGAATTATATGAACAAGGCACCAGCTGAGTAAATATCACATAGCGAGTTGGCAAACAATTATTTTGACCAAAACAAGCTTTTTGTCTTTATCGCATTCCTATACATAACAAAATAATGGACGACACACATGCCTCCTCTACCAGACAGATCCAAAGCCATGCGATTAATGCCTTGTCCTTATCACTCTCTGCCCAAAAAGGACGGGGCCCTGCAAAGTGTGGTGGCAGAGACGCTGTCTGGATGCTGCGTGGGTGGCACTTGGCATGGGGTCATACGCATCTGGGGAGACATGGCTGAGAAGAGCAATGCTCCACCAGCATTACCCCCACATGACTTCGTGAGGAGACACTCGCATGGGACAGAGGATGCCACAACTGGGCCAGTGTGAGATACCACAGCATAGGCAAAGGCAGCGTCCGAGCCGCTCTAAGATGCAGTGTCCTGCAATTTGACATGCATCTTGCCTGTCATTCAGAATGACAAGTGCGTGAACACGGACCACTACTTTGTCATACTAGCCTGGTTAATGTGCCCGCAGACAGGAGCTGGCTTCAGCCCCTACCAGGACATCAACGCCCTGAACTATGGTCCGGGCACTGCCACCACCAAACCCAGGTCTGATCACAGCCACCAGCAAACCCAAGCAACACACGCTTGCGCATACGCATGTAGACCCGGCCAGTGACCCATGATGCCATCTGATGGGCCTACAGCCAAGGTTTCAAACCACTCTTTTAGTGAAATACATGAGGCTATTCTATTATCACCTTTATTCTAGACAAAGAAAAAGAATTTGATGTACCAATAGTGAAAAAATGGATTTCCATTTTTTTCGCTGACATCTCTGATTCTGATGGATAGTTGTTAATTTAACAAGGACATCATATGTCTCATTAGCGTGTTGGATCATAATCTATATCACTCCCAGTACAAGTTTAACCACAGGAATAATATATGCTATGGTCACCCATGTAAAGGGACAATACTATACCGTGGTCATGGCAGAGTGATGTGAGATGATGTCATAATCGACTGGCCAATCAGCGGCCAGGATTTGAGAAAATAGGTATGACATCTACATGATGATACATGTATATAGGTTCCTAACTGGATTTGCAGAGTAATTTCAATTTTTCTGATATTGCGATGCTGTTCTAATGTCCGTGAAAAGGGTGAGATAAATCCAGAACTACACTTGAATCATAAAATAAACAACACTCAACCCATATTGGATTTGCCGTAATCGTCACTCGGCTTCAACTCTATGGTAATTGCGGTGCATCCAACCTTGCGGAGTATTGTCCATTCTCGGGAGCGGAACGTTCAAACCAAAACGAGGCTGCAGCTGGCAAAGGGTTTTGTCATTTTTGGGCACCCTAGCTTTCTGGTATCATCGCTCAACTTGCGTAATGTAAACCGATGTTTGAACTCACTGTATATGATTAATATGTGTAATTAAAGGTACTTTGATGTGTTTCTAACAAGATGTATCCATAAACTTTGTGGTATAGAAGTTTTAATGTTTGAATCTGCATATTTATGTACTTTTGAGCAAGTTTTTATTTTGACAGTTGAAGCAGCCTGTTATCTGCAATTTCGGCAGATTGCTGAAAAAACGACCAAATAAAACAATCTTTGTAAAACGAAATGAGACAAAAAAAAACACCAAACATCTTCCCCTGGTCTTCATTGCCATACCATTTTTTGTTTGGTGCCTCTATGTTGGATATTTACTGAGATATTACCAGAGATATACAGTGGATTTAACATTGGTTTCAATGGCGTGAAAAGTTGTTTAACCCTTCGTGTGTACGAGAGTGCACTGCACTGCTTTCGGGAAAATAAACTGCAGAGTGAGAAAATCGAGCAATGCAGTGTATCTTCGTGACGTCAGCACCGCTCCCGAGAATATATATGATTCTTGATGCAGCTCCTTATTATAAGTAATCACCTATACAATACCATGTCTGCGTCGAGCCAGTGCAACTTGGGATTTATACACAATAATGACTGGTTTTGTGTACGAGTGGCCATACTCTCCGCGTAGTTGACGTGTAGTAATATCCGAGTGATTTGCGAGGATATTACGTCGTCAACTACGAGGAGATTGCGACCATTCGTACACAAATCCAGTCGTTATTGTATTTATTCCCCACCTACAAGATTGATAACAAATTTATTGCAATCAAAAAGTTTCTCTAAGCCATTTAATTCCAGACAACACAGCACTGTCAAGCGTGGCAGTAATTCCGTGTAGACTTACACTAATAATATAGTTCCGATTAGCCTGTGATTTTAACATGTAAAACGTTTTATGACAGTGAGATCTGATGGTAAATGAGATTACTAGGACTAATTGTAAATAATTTATATTGAATGAATATTCATGAAACTTGTTTCGAAGTAATTGATGATTTGACTTTATCATGGATGGGACTTTTTTTTCCGGAATCTCCCGCAGGAGATTCTGACATGCCAGAATCTCCTGGTAGCTGTTTCCAGGTGCTCCATGTATTTCCTACGTATTTGGTGGGTAATAAAATGATATGTACACCTCCCCTATACTGTAAAAGCCTTTTTTTCACTCACTATTCGCCACCAATCTTCAATCGGGAACCACAAACGATCGGTGAATGGAAGCAGCCATGCAGAGCAGTGCTCACCGATTAATTGTGCACAGATTAGGCCATCATCGAACGACTTCAATCGGTATGAACCTGTCAAATACAGCAGAAACAAGGAATACACTACATCCTCACCGATTCTTAGACACCGACGTACAGTCGCTGGTCACCACTGACCGACTAAAAGGAGAATCAGGAGAAAGCCTTTCCCATGTTTTTAAGAAATATCATTTGTGATTTAAACTGTCACCAACTGTCAGGTAAATTCAAAATGTGACCTGCATGAAAGCATCGTGTAGAAATATCTCCTTGCATATTCTATATATTGTATATAATTGTCTTGTGTATTATTTCATGTATCGTGCATGTAAAATTATTTACTTGATTAAAACTCCTTATCAAACTAGGCTCTCGTTCTGGATAAAATATTTAAAGACTCTCTCGACCTTCTCCTCAAACTGCATGGATTTTGATCTCAAGGGTGTCACAAAGTTAGGGGTGTCTTAGTGGGGGGGGGGGGGGGGGAGGAGGGGGTAAAGAATGTTGGAAATTGTGCATATACCTCCTTCTATGTTCTACTGAATACAAGACTGGGAGGGGAGGTCGTTGGGGGGGGGGGGGGGGGGGGTTCCAAAATTTCAGGAATTCTGCATATGTATGGCTCCGTAGGCGCATGAGTAAATATGTCTGACACCAGGGGCCCGTTTAATAATCTAGGCTCGTACATGAAGACCCTTTTCTCTATGCCTAGCGACCCAGGGATAATATGGATCAACTTTATTCAACACAACCTTATTGACGGCTAATAAGGCTGTCTTAGTGAACAAACTTAAATATCATTTAACGATCACCTTCGTACGAGGTGCAGAAAATGGTCTACATGATGAAATAGTAACTCATAATTCATGTAGATACATATAACTATAGTTATGGTTAATAATCACTATCTAATATTGCATAATGTTATATAACAGTGATTTCAGGATATATGAGGTACCCTAGATGACCCTAGATGACCCTAGATGACCCTAGATGACCCTAGATGACCCTAGATCATTCTACGGGCCCATGACCTCAGGCAAGATGCCCTGGTGCAAACGCAGGAGGCGTAAAGGATCTGCACTGATACTGCCACACAAGCACCTCAAGAAATACATGGAAGCTTAAAGGACGCCATCTGGTAAATGTTGGCCACACTAAACATCAAGAAGTCCTCCTTTTCCTAGGTTTACACTGCTCTAATAAAATGCAAGTTCTAAAAGTATAATGTGACTGAAAGAGTGATTTCGATTATGTAAGGGTTTTGACTGTGTGTTAATTACTTTCATGTACTTGCCGATGAATAGAAGATAGGATTCCTCGTGGTGAAGGTGTTTTATGGAAATAAAAGCTGCTTTTATAGAAAAAAAATACAAGTTTTATGCCAAAACTAGATCAAATTGACAATTATCCGTATATGCTTCCAATATTAAGTAGTTCCATTGATCCATATATACAAGGTAAAAAAAAAACCTTTGGAATTTCTATATAATCTAATATAATATTTTCATAGTATTTATCTCTAAATAAAGAACAACAACAAACAAACTAGCTTTTCTCTAAATCAAAAACGGCTGCTAGGAGGTACTAAGATAAAATGTATACCTTACTGGTACGTACTCGTGTACCGCGTTTCTTTCAATGAAAATATTCCATGAGTTTGCAGAGCCAGTAGAATATTTTTATTGATAGAAACAAGGTACATGATTATGTACCAGTAAGGTAAAACATTTTTATTTTATTATATACCTTCAAATATAAGTATTTGATGAATTACATATGGAAATGTGAACACACCAAGCTGGATTCAAAGTGTGCTGGTATATATATATTTTTTTTTGTTGAAAACTTTTATTGTGGGTATTGTTGTTCATAAACAATGTACACCAGATTCGGCCTAAGGCCGTTCTTCCATCTGGGCCCTTTCAGGGTAATTCTGTATATACATTTTGGCATAACCCTACTCACTGTCCTTGGGCTTCTAATAGCTTATACATCAAATCCATGAGCTTAATGTGATGAAATGGGATGATTTAGATGGTAGCCAGACCTATTATCATTGTAAATTACAGCATGTACAAATAATTATATCTCTACATGATAGCTAAGCACAGTATTATCGGTATTCAATCGTATGTTAGTTCTTCGGAGGAGTTTTTCATTATACAAGATCTTACTTTGGAGATTTATCATTTGTAACTATCACAATAAACAAGAGTAAGTGCACACTTTTAGTTTTATAGCGTAATTTCTAGCAAGTTAATGTTTTATCTTAGTACAATTAGTCATATTCTGACAATAACATAGATTAAATAAAGACCTTCACGTAGTCGTTTTTTAATTTTTTTTTTTATCCCTACTTGTAGGATTTTGAGATTCTGTTTAAGTACGAATTCAGATTTTAGAGAAAATATTTACACCATTTGCAATCACAATATGGTGTGTAGGATTACCTTATGCCATTTGCAATCACAATATGACACTCATTTCTAGTTATCTATAGGATTGAAATTGTATGATATTCAAAACATGTACCCTCTTACTTGACTGGAGAAAAGAAACTCAAACCTTAGTAGAAGTTAGATAAATACTGGGTTCTGTCACTTGCAGTCACAATGTGGCAGTAGTTTGTTACACAAATATCTGTATTATGTCGGCCTTTTGTTGCAGTCACAATCAAATGGTCCTATACATGCAATAGCTTATACTTGCACCGTATTAGACTTGGACGTTTTGATACAGACATTCAGGATAGGTTAATTTTATTTGCAATTCATAGTCTTTAAGTTCTAGTATATTAGCAAATGTAGGCTTTAAGTTATTCCAGGCCTTGATTCCCCTTATAAATACTGAATTTTTGACTGTTGGTAACACTCTCTGGGGAAGTATTAATCGGATTCCATCATTTCTTCGTGTTGGAAGGTTACGGTTGTCAATTAGTTCTGTAATCTTAGTTAAAGTGTGGGAGTAATAAAGAAGGTGAATAAGCCTTCTGTCATTTAAATATTTCAATTTGGCTAGATCATGCATTTCTTTAGTATTATATTTCGGGTTTTGACCCAGTCTTACGTTGTATATGCACCTCAATGCCTTGTTTTGTAAAAGTTGTAGCTGGTTTTTTTCTTTTATCGTTGCAGGTTCGTAAACATAATCGCAGTAATCGAAGTACGGGAGGATTTTCGTTTTATAGATTTTCAAGGCGGTTTCTTCATTTAACCATTTCCTAATTTTCCTTAATAAAAATATTTTGTCGGAAACCTTCTGAAGTACTCCTTGTCTATGTTCATAGAAATTTAGTCTAGAGTCAATGAGTAGTCCTAGATAATTATATTTGGGTAATATTTCTAGGGGGGTGTCTTTCATTGATATAAACAAAGGGGGGTTGTTATCCTTTTGGGTATTTCTAGAGAACTGAACAATCTTAGTTTTGTTCTCATTAACCGTTAATAGGTTATCATCACACCATTGTTTAGCAATTGGTAAAACTAGGTTCATGTCTTCAGGGGTTGAGGTGGTGATTGTAGTATCGTCGGCATATAGGGATAGTTGACAGGGACAGTTTTCTAATTTGGTGGTGAGGCTGTTTATATAAATTAAGAAGAGGGTGGGGCCTAGGACCGAGCCTTGGGGTATACCATAGGTTATTGTTTGTTTATTTGAGAGTTGTCCATCAATTATTGTACATTGTGTTCTATACTGGAGATAATTTTGAAACCAAAGACATGTATTATTATTTAGTTGTCAGTTATGTAGTTTATAGATTAGTAATGGGTGGGACACTGTATCAAATGCCTTTTTAAAATCGAGGAAGGTGGTTAAAGGAGATTTACTATTTTGCATTTGATCATATATGTTTTCTAGATAACTATTGATAGCTGTTATTGTTGATCTTTTGGTTCGGAATCCATGTTGATTTTTAGAAAGAAGGTTATTTGATTCTAAATAAGTTTTTAATCTCTTGTTTACTACTTTTTCAAATATTTTACTAGGTAGGGGGAGAAGACTTATTGGTCTGTAATTACTCACTAGTTTAAGGTTGCCTTTTTTGGGAATTGGGTTAACTGTTGTTTTCTTCCATTTCTTCGGGAATATATTGTGTTGAAGTGATGCGTTAAAGATTATTTGGAGTTTATCAGGGGAGGCGAGAAATGAGGTTTTTAGTATTTGTGAATTAATATTTGGGATCGAGGATGATTTATTGAAGTTTGGGAAGTGCATCTGCTAGTTTTTGGCCAATAGTTGCGAAATAGTTATTTATAAAATCTGCTCTGTCATCAGTTTCGATAACAGTTTTAGTATTTTCATCAATAAGTTCACCTATGGGTGGTGAGTCTTCTTTTGGGAGGAGGTGTCGGATACCTCTCCAAAATTTTTTAGTGTCACCATCGTTTTCTACTAATAATTTGTTTATTACATGTTGTTTGCTTTCTCGGATGCGGTTCTTGGTTTGATTACGGTAGTATTTGGCTATACGCCAGTCATCCAGGTTGTTAGTTCGGTGGGCTTTTCGGTAGTAATAGTCACAATTTTTGATGCTATTAAAGATTGCTGCATTTAACCACTCGGGTTTTGATTTACTGACATAAAAGGTTCGCAGTGGGGCAGTCATATTCAAGGCTTTGGTAATATGAGCTAGCATTCTTTCCCAAAGAAAATCTGGCGATTTGGTAGTATCGAAATTCTGCCAATCAGAGTTCTGGTAGATTTCTATAAATAATTGTCTGTCAAAGTTCCTATAGCTTCTTGCTGTTATTTGTCTCTTAGGGATTTTGTTTCTCCTTCCTTTTAATACCATATATATTGGGAGGTGATCTTTTATGATGTAGTTTACTGTTCCCGACTGTTTGATATTAGTTACGTTCGTATAAATATGGTCAATCACAGTTTTGGAGTTAGGGGTGATACGCGTGTGGGTTTTAATTAACTGACACAGGTAGTTTTGCTTACAAAATCGAATCGTTTGTATACGTTTCTGTTTGTCCAGTGTATCCTGGTTAAAATCACCTATGATTACAATTTTTCTATTAGGTGGTAACTCATTTAAGAGGTCAGAAATTCTGTTATATAAGAATAAATGACCAACATGTGGAGGCTTGTAGGCATTTACTATAATGTATTTAGTATTTCCAAGTGTTACCTGTATTGTGCAGATTTCATATTGCGGTGTGATTTCACAATAATTGAGTAGTTCTTCCGATGATACTCCATTTCTTATATATATAATAAGTCCTCCTCCTTTTTTATCGACGAAGGGATGGCGGTCTATACGATGTATGTGGTAACCTTCAATATTCACCTGAGAACTTGATTGTCTTGGATCTAACCAAGATTCGTTAACTGCAATTACATCGAAGTGGTCAGCTATTACACAAAGATTTTCTAAATTTGGAATAAGACTACAGATGTTAATTCCCATGATTTTGTAACCTTTCAGGGTACTTATTTCAGCGATTGATGTCATTCAGATAGAATGGATAGTACCGTATACAATTTTTTCATCTGATTTTGTTGTCAGTGAATGAGTGAACATGGATGATATAGAGGCGAGAACCAAGATTTTTGACAAGTGAGCGTTTGCTTGCATACTTTTACTTTACAATGGTGGTTTTACATCACATAGAGGGCTTTTTTGCCCCGAGATAGTTAAACTTATATACAAATCCCTTTTTTGAGGGCGACCTTGATAACTGTTGATATTAACTACAAGTTAATAATGTCCCAGCTTTTATCTGTTAAGCATTTATCGACTGTTCGTAGGAGTTTAGCAGAGTCTTCTTCAGGGAGATGGCACCCATCGTACAGATGTTTGTACCTATGATTGACCTTTCCTCTCCCCATCGATTTGTGGAAAGGTGAAGCAGTCCAGGGAGTTGGGAGGGAGTTGTCATGATTGAACCTTGCTAATTCAGCATTTAGGAGGACGATCGCCGCATTTAACTGGAGTTGTTGAGGATGCGTTTTGGCCACTTCTGTCGTGTGTTGAGTTGTAGGGGATAATCTAGTCTGGTGCTTGTTGTTATACTTTAGTAAGTCCATTCCTACCACTGGCAGAAAAAGAGTCCTTTTAGTTGTCTTTGACCATATACTCGCATATGCGTTCGAAACCTTCCACATTATGGAAGTTACTAGGCTTTGGATATTTTCATCGCTTAAGAATACATCTTTTGTGATGGTATTTTTATAAGTTAAGTTACAAATTCCAGCGTACATGACGATTAAGTCTGGATTCAGATTCTCTATCAAAGAGAGAGCTTTATGAGCTAGGTTATCGTAGCCTTGCCCGGCGTATGAGTGGATCAGGAAATCATTTTGAGCTAAGTCAAGCGCTTTCTTCTTTATACTGAATCCCCTCGAGTCACATAACATTAGTATATGCATAGTGTAGGAAGGGGTGTGAACTAGTTATTATTTATATATTGAGTAGGAGAAACAAGTTGCAGTCACAATCTTGTTTTATGGTGGGTGCTAGGTTATAATATGGTTAGGCTAGTTATAGTAGGCAGTAAATATCAGAAGTAGTAGGAAATTGACCAACTGGTGTTATTGAGGTGGTGAAAACTGTCTCTTTGTGGTGCTTTTCAGGTTGTTTAGTCGATCTTTTCCTGGGCGATATCTTGAGGTTCGTCTCCTTCGGCTTCCGCTCCAGCAGCTGGTGCTTGGTCTCGTCTGAATTCGGCTCTAAGTTCGAATAGGATGTTGCCTGCGATGTTATTCCCCTTAAATGTAGATAGATGGAGCTCGTTTGCTTGGAGGCCGCATCCAGTACCCCAGAAATTATCTAAGGTGGCTTCGTAGATTTTTTTGGTTCCAGTTTTCAGTAGTTTGGCTTTTATGGTTGGATTTTGGACAAATTTCAGGTAGTTAATTCTCCTAAGTTCGTCTTCGGCAACTGCCAGCCATTCTTTTGTGTCGAGTGCTTTTGTCATCCGCTTCACCTGGTATGGGTCTATAGTGCAGGAGACCTGGGCGGCAATGTCGGGGGCGTTTGCAAAAACGGCTTTACTGTAGCAGTATGCGTGTTCTGCAGATTCGAATTCCAGGCCATTATACTTTATTTTTGCAGGGTAGAGGTTGCTGAGCGGGGCATGATGGCTATGGTATGCCACGAAATTTGGTGTTGTAAGGGTTTTGCATGCTTCCATATTGATGTGCGGGGGGAGTCTGTGTAGAGCATTGTGGGGGTAATATTTACCTTGGTAGACTACACCTCTGCCTCGGGTTTTTACCTCTAGGCCCGCTTTTTCAGCCTGTCTGGCCACTGCCCGAACATCATTCTTTTGTGCTTTTATTTCCGGGTTTGTGTCCTCGGATATATACACTCTAGACATGTCATGGTATTTACGGAGCTTACTTTTGAGGCGTAGAAGTGAGTCCCGGGTGGACGATTTTACGAATAGGACCACTAGGGGTCGATTGGTGCGACCTGGTGGACCGTCTCTATAAGCCGTATCGATGTCGTCAGCTGTTAGGGTGTTACTCAACCGTTGCAGTACGTCTAGCGCTATGGCAAGCGGGTTTTTGTTTTGTGTGGCATCGATTCCTTCGATAACCAAATTACGCTTCCTAATGTTGTGGTCATTAGTTATGATTTTTTCGTGGTTTGAGGCTACTTGGGCGTTAGTTACTTTCAAGCTATGCTCAAGCTTTTCGATTCTTCCTGCTAGATTTTGGACTTCATTTTCTAGAGTGGTATTTTCAGTTTTTAAGTCTGTGACCTCAGAATGATTGTAGTCTATCGACTTTTTAATATCATCTAGGGTGGTAAGCTTATCTTCAGTATTCTTCGCTGCAGAGACCAGGTACTCGAGAGTCTGACAAATTCGGGAGTAACAAAAATCGTCATCAGTTGTTGATGCTGCTCGTGTCTTGGTTTTAGGTCTACTTTTTAGTTCCTCTACTGCTAGAGCAGCCGATTGGTACGCCATAGTGACCTACACCCGCTGAGCGATATTTGGTATGCGCGAGTATCAACACAGTAGAAGAAAATATCAATTTAAATAGACTTTACCTGCTTGTCCTTTCTCCTTTTCTACGTTATAGGGTGCACTGACCGTTAATAGAACTTGTCTTCGTATTTTGTGTGTCAGGGCATAAGGAATCAATCAAATATACAGGTAAGTCCCGGAGCTGCCTCTATGCGTGCGTCCACCTAGCTAGCCATACTCTGCTAATCTGTTGACATCTTACTGGAAGTCGAGCATGGAATACTCTCCAAGCACATTTTTTACTTTTATATTTCTTCAAGTCCCATGATCCTTTGAACACATAGATTAGCAGAGTCCTGCAAGTCACTGTCAGTATGTCATAAGTAGGTCAGTGTGATTTTTTTTAGCCAATCAGAGTGAATTTTCAAAGTAGGGTGGTACATCATTTTATACCACCATACTCTGCTGGTATATATTTAATACCAATTCCCTAGCAAAGGTAGGTATTTGTGTAACATACAGATATAAGATAAACATAGATCTCACATAAAATAACTAAATTGTTACTAAAATTTTAGCAGTAAACATGTTTGAATGTCAAGTTGCTACATTGCCATACAACCAGGTTTAACTCAGTATTCAGCTGAGGTAGTAAGAAGGAACAGCATCAAGATCCATAGACACTGAAAATATACATTGAGTTATGGTTGCGGAGTAATCTCACGAGGCAAAGCCAAGTGAGATTGTGCAGCAAACCAAAATTAATAGCTTTTTTTCACTGGCTATGTATCGAATAGGGTTCAGATTTGATCTCATCCCTCTCCGATGGGATCAAGCTCTGACCGTAAACTTTGATAGGTTTCTGAATAGAATTTGATAGGTTTATCTCACCCCTCACATTGACTGATTGGCTAACGTTTGTGATACCATCCCCCATTGGGTATTTTCTTACAATATTCCATGGGCGTGAGACAGTAATAGATACCAAACACGATTACAGGAAAATACAAGGCACTCTTTATTAAAGACTAGGAGCAAAAAGAATGTTCATCATTGATGAATGAGCGTGTAATTTTCTGTAACCTTTTGCACCCAGTAAACCTGCCATTTCTGGGTCTATCTATAGGATCCAAATATATCAAACACCAGTAGGTCAATGAGGTATTTCGGTCTTGAGTGATTGGTCATGGTCAGCTGGGCATGCCTCTAAGACCCTCAGACACTAGCACCCTGCTCCTTATCCAATAGCACAGTGAATAGCACGCAGAAAGTGAAGGGAGAGATTTTTCTCAGCACGCTGAAAGTGTATGTGACCACTCTAACCTTTTGTAGGCAACGTATATGGTGCATCCAAGAACGCTCTAAAAACAACAGAAGATATGATCATACCGGGAACATGGCTGACTTAATGTGAATTAACGAGGCGAATACCAAAAATAAAAACACACATGACATCTCGTCATACATCTGTTTTCAAGATGAAACTGTGGAGTCTTGCTTAGAAGTTATATTTCAATCATAAAGCCATTTTTAAAGGAAACTATTTACCACCGATCGATCGATCAGAACTGGGAGGTGGCAGACCGCAACTTATGTAGCGAACTTCCTGAATAAAAAAAAAAAAAATTGATTAATCAACGCCAGATCAATGAATGGAAATAGGCATGCTGAGAAGTGCTCACGATTATTTGTGCATAGATTATGCAGTGAGGCCACCCCTGACCAACTGCTGCACCTTCTGGCACAATCACCACTGACCAACTGCTGCACCTTCTGGCTCAATCACCACTGACCAACTGCTGCACCTTCTGGCTCAATCACCACTGACCAACTGCTGCACCTTCTGGCTCAATCACCACTGACCAACTGCTGCACCCTCTGGCTCAATCACCACTGACCAACTGCTGCACCTTCTGGCTCAATCACCACTGACCAACTGCTGCACCTTCTGGCTCAATCACCACTGACCAACTGCTGCACCTTCTGGCTCAATCACCACTGACCAACTGCTGCACCTTCTGGCTCAATCACCACTGACCAACTGCTGCACCTTCTGGCTCAATCACCACTGACCAACTGCTGCACCTTCTGGCTCAATCACCACTGACCAACTGCTGCACCTTCTGGCTCAATCACCACTGACCAACTGCTGCACCTTCTGGCTCAATCACCACTGACCAACTGCTGCACCTTCTGGCTCAATCACCACTGACCAACTGCTGCACCTTCTGGCTCAATCACCACTGACCAACTGCTGCACCTTCTGGCTCAACCACCACTGACCAACTGCTGCACCTTCTGGCTCAATCACCACTGACCAACTGCTGCACTTTCTGGCACAATCACCACTGACCAACTGCTGCACCTTCTGGCTCAATCAAAGGAGATTGAAATTGACATTGATGGTCATTGTGTGTTGGAGGACAACTCAGCCTGTATGAACCTTCAAATGCAGCAGAAACAAGGCATACAAAACACCCTCACCGACCTTTAGACACCGCTGTGCAGTCATTAACCACCACTGACTGACTCTAAAGGCGGGCGTCCACCAACCATGACAAGGCTACGACAAGCGCGGACAAGAAAGTTTCAATCGGCGCTTGTCGCAGCCTTGTCGTAAGAAGGGGGGCTTTACGACAGCATTGTCGGAGTGTGTTGGGAAGTGCACGCTCCACCAAAATTTCCTATCGTAGGCCTCTGCTATATGCTCCCTACACGCCATGACACTCCACAACAAGGGTCCAGTTGTGGGAAAAATCTAACATGCTCGATGTTGTCGTAGCCTTGTCGGAAGGCTCCCGACAAGCTTCCAATCTTGGCCTTGTCGTGGCCTTGTCGTAGACTCTTGTCAGGAACTGGGGTCCACCAACCATGACAAGGCCTCCAATCGTAGGCCAATCATGGAACTTGTCGGGAACCCATTGTCATAGCCTTGTCGTGGCTGGTGGAAGCCCCCCTTAAGGAGAACTCAATCAATCGGTGCCGTTTTCATCGGCTAGTGGAAAATGGCTTTATGGGAAGCCTTTAATTCACCAATCTGCAGACCTCACCTTTGCACGTCCATCCCTCTATTACATAATGGCAGAGAAAACTACCCTCCCATACAAACTCATATTGCACTAAAGCGGGATTCACACTGAGCGATTATTGTACCTCGAGGGGAATTTATCTGCGACAATGTTACCAGCGATTCTGGGGCCCGTTTAATAATCTAGGATCTAACATGTAGGCCCTTTTATGTATGACATAGAGACCCAGGGACGATGTGGGTCAACTTTATTCAACACTTATGGACGACCTTATGGACGGCTGATACTGTCTTAGCGAACAGACTTAAAACATTATCCTACCCCTAATAAAAAACGCCATAGGCTCAACATTGGCTGACTGTATTCTGGCGAGAATGCAGTAAAGTGTTATTTATTGCACGCATGTAACAAATGAATTATTGCAGGCGGGGTAGGATAAATACTAAACTGAACTTGAGTCCGTACTGGTAGTATTTATCGCAATCCGGTCAGGTCGGCTTCTCATCACCCTCGGCTAGCGCCTCGCGCAGTAATTCGCGACCTGCCCGTCCTACAAAAAACACCACCACTACTAACTCTCGTTCAGTTTCTACTAATTATTACAGAAAAGGGTCTTCATGTACGATCCTAGATTATTCAACGGGCCCCTGTACTGGTACATAATCGCTCAGTGTGACACCCTATATATTTTTTTAAGGCCGCGGCGGTTATATTCCCCCTCTCGTCGAGAGAGGCAATTGTCACCGAGAAATTTCCCTCCACAAGGTACAAAATCTCTTGTGATATTCAACATGTTGGGTATTGTCTAGCGGATCTCCCCGCGATTCTGTGGCACCCTCCGCTGCAGGTACACCTACCACGACGCCCAGAAATTAGACACAGGAGGCTATTGAGTTATGATAGTAGTATATTAAAGTGGGATTCACACGTAGAGACCAGTGAGCATGAGACAGGTTTATTTCACAAATTTGACTTTGAGCCTGTAGGACAGCGACACGCCGATTTTTCAGAATCACACCTTTACCCCACGGATCTGTCGGATCGGGCGGAATCGGTGAACTTTATGTCACTATAGGCATTTCACAGACCCGATTATAATCGGGTCGGGCATAACTAGCAGAGGGGTAATGACCGATTCTGACAGACCTTAAGATTGTCGCTGTACGCACTTCTCAGACTGTTCCCAATTCTGAGTAAGCTGCTTACATAGCGATGATATGTACCCCTCTGTTTTATGTACAAGTATTATATACCAATTCGTAGGGGAGGCAGAGGCGATAATAGTTCTGAAAACAGTTTTCCAATATTTTAGATAGAACAGAAGTTATTTAACTCTGCATTATATAAAACCGGTCACCCAACCCGGGGCCCAGCCGGACCCGAATCTTTGATCTCAATTGGGTCATTTTGCGAGGTCATTTTACGAGGAGGTATGATCGGGAACAATTGCCATATCAATATTATAATGAAACATCACGAAATTTCATACGATTGATTATATGGCATGAGTTGTCTTCGCGGCATGATATCACGAAGCGGAGCTGAGTGGTATCAGAACCTGAAGATAACGAATAGCATATAAACAATTATATGAAATTGAGTGATGTTTAGATTATATCCTACCCTGTTACATGTTTTTAACTTCATATGTCACCAGTGGCATATAAATATTTTATGCCATAACCGAGGCATATAGTTACACCATGTTAAGTCTATGGAGATTTATATGAGGGGTAGGATAAATGAGGGTATAATACAGCCACATTGTTGTTTCCGATTATTACCGTCGGTAGGATCGGGGAGAATCGGTGGTAGATGTCTCTGTCTTATGGGCTTTTATTGTAATATAAGATTTATCTTTGCACCTGACGACTTACCTATCTACATATTAAGTCATGACTGTGTGAGAAGTATATGGAAAAATGTTTTTGTTGAAGGATACCCTTATATGCAATACGATAGTAACCCCACTGTCAATGATTGCATGTTTTCTCATTCTCTTTTGTTTCTTACAATACGTCTGGGATATCTATCTCACCCCTGGTGTTTGTGTCCCATAGGCTTAGCATTGGTAACTCGTTCTCTATGCCCATAGGAGTATTGCAGTCTATTCTCCATGGTCTATATCGTGTGCATCGTCCATTCTTTTTAGTTTGTACAGGGGTGAGATAAATACAGAAAGCAACTCGTTTTGGTCATGGTCGTTGTTCTCAAACTTGTTTGAATGCTATGTAATATTCATTCAGCTGTCTCCTCGTTCAGATAACTCTGCATCAAACTTGTGGAGAACGACGACTTTGACCAAAACTTGTTGGTTTCTTCTTTATGACGCAATGGCCAGGGCACTAGGTGTACATATTATAGGATAAACATATTGTCTGGAGAATATTAATGAATCTATTTACCACAGCAGCTGAGTTATAAATCATACAGAAATAGTTTTCTGAAACTAATCATTTCATATGATATCCCCAATCACTTTATCAAGGGTTGGAAATATTAAGGTTAAATGATTAGGGCGACAAAGTATGTCAACGAAGCACAAAAGGTAAAAGTGTACTGTGGTTTGAACAGTGATTGGAGATTCCATTTATCACATAATTAGAGGGATGTCAGTTGGTTTCATAAAAAAAGGGAAATATTTTCCATGTGGAATCTACTGCCTTGAGAGACTGAGAAAACATGGAAAGACACATCATCGTTGACCATGGAATAGAGCTGTGTTGTATGGGGAGGTTTCAACCACTGCTTTATTGGTGCGAATTCTCTTTGTTTAACACAAGGTGAAATAATCTTATAAACTGAAAATAAAAACAAGGATTTCCTTGGAAAGTAGGAAAGCTGCCCTTTCTGTAATTAAGACTGTAAAACTGCTAATTCCCAAATGGGGAACACATGCTGGATCACAGTGGTACGACGATGTTTTAAATCATTTCATTCACTCATCAACGTTTATAGTTCTGTACACGTTACGTGTAGAGTGTACTATGTTCTTCACGCACATGTCGGATTTCCATTGGCCGACTTTGGGTACCGATGAATTTGTCAGAAACCACCGACCGATTTTATAGCACCTTTGAGTAAATATCGGACAATGGAAAAGGGGAAAATACCAACTGAATTCTGTATCATTTCTTGCAGAGTTTAGTACCATCACCCGATGGATAAGCGTCCAACAAATTGAGCCAGAGTTATTTTGATAGTTGATGAAATCGGTCACAACTCATAAAAAGACAACGCTGTTTCGCCTTTGACAATGCTTTCAATGTCAAACCACTTTGGAACGCATCACCGACGAACTTCCTATAGGGCACAGAGTGATTGCTAGTTCCGCCATCATCAGCGAGGAAATTGTAATATAGTGCCACTGTAGTCGGGGGACAACCACTATTTTCTGCTGTCATAATCTATTGATAATCGTGAGACGAGGCTAAAACCCTTTTCTGGCAAATCAGAAAAAAATATTTCAGATAAAATCCATTGATAACTGGACCCACCACCTGGTGTTTTGTTTAGTGTCAGGTGGCAATATGGCTGCCTCAATAATACAATAGCTCTGTGCCCTTTAGGAAGGGGACACATATTGTTGTGGAATTTGTCGGCCAATGGAAATCCTGCTATAGCACAAAATCATGATCCTATCATGAAAAGAAGACAATCTACAGCTCAGTGTCAGACTTCACATTTAGCTATAAATCTGTTCAGAATGGACCCTATATATATACAGTAGAACCCCGCCTAACGGACACCCCGCGTAAGCGGACACCCCGCGTTAACGGACACCTTTGCACGGAACGGTTCCCTCTATCAGATGTTTATTTTAACCTCGCGTAAGCGGACACCCTGGGCTTACGCGGGGTTCTACTGTTCACAATATTGACTGGTTTCAGATACAAGCCGCTGTATACTCTGAGGATTTGACGTGCAGTAGGATATTGCGTTTTATCCTACCCCTAATATAAAATCCCGTAGGCTTAACATTAAGTTTCCGTATGCAATGCTGACTGGCATACGGAGTTCTATATGCCACTAGTGGCATAAAGAATTATTATCACTTAATATTCCAAAGTTGAAGAGACAAGGTAGGATAAAATCAAAACCTGATTCATTTTAATCTTGGCCACTCCGTGCCACTCTTGGAGTTTTAGCTCCGGACTCTACTCGGCTTCGCCTCATGAAGTCACCATGCCAAACTCCAGTTGTGGCATACGGTGGCCAAGATTAAAACTCATCCAGTTTTACAATAGAGTCAACTCCGAGGAGCATACAAACGCTTTTATCTGAAACCAATCTATACTGTATTTATCATCCACCATTTCTGGACAAGTGGCATGTCGATATCAGTTCATTTTAGTTATGCTCTATTTTTCCATACGCACTATTTTTTCCGTATGCGTCCCCGGGAGCATACAATATATCCATATGCGCCGTATACACTCCCTATGTGTTTTCTACAGACACTTTGTATTAGATGGATAATAAATTGTATCATGAGAAGCAAAACTATGCTAAAGTATTTTAAAGTTTTCTTTTATCCAAATGCTTGTATGTGCCTTCAAAGAATTGCTTTCAATAAGTTTTGTTCATGTTGTCCGTTTATTAAGCAGTAACTGCCACCTGGTGGACATCGTGGAAGTTATCGACGCCTCTTATCACTTCCGGTTCGATGGATCGTCTGCGCCTGCGCCGTACCGGACCCGGAAGAAAGATCTGATTGGTGATGACCGATCGCAGCCAGTTATCGATTGGCTCCTTGTTATCCTCCACCCACTCAATGTTGTCCTTGAGTTTCTCTCTGATGGACTTGTAGGTCTTAGCGAGATCCTTCTCGTTGTGAGAAGCAATGAATTCCTCGAGCTGCGTAAAGAAAAAACAGAAAAAGCATCATTATTAGTATTATCATATACCTGCGGTAGTATATCCTACTATCGCAAAACCGGATGAGTTTTAATCTGGGCTCCCGTATGTGACGACTGGAGTTTGGCGTAGTGATATCACGAGGCGGAGCCAAGTGATATCCAGAGCCAAAACTCCAGGAGTCGCATACGGGAGCCCAGATTGAAATGAATAAGGTTTTGATTTTATCCTACCCCCTGTGAACGATATTTTTATGTGAGGATAATAACAAAAAACATGAACAAAACTTTCTGAAGTCCTTCATATAGCTCTCCTTGCTGCTCTGAAGACTCTTGGAACTACTTTCAGCTGCTGATCTCTGATTGGTCTATTTTTTGTACGCTCCTAGGAGCGATTTCTTATCCGTATGCGACATATGGGCGCATACGGAAAGTCAATGTTAAGCCTATGGGATTTTATATTAGGGGTAGGATAAATATATATACGGCCCACTGCTACCCATGTTGTATTTATATCCGTGCGACACCTAGGTGACGTACAGGGTATGTATGTGGCGTACGGGGCATGTATGGCGGCGAAATCCAAAAACTAGCCTGGAAGCAAAGTTAAGAATTGGATATTTTAAGGTATATAATAATACGAAAACAGGTTTACTGTGTCTGTACGTGATGAATGATTGGTAAAATTGACAACAAAACGAACCTCTGCCTTCGGCATGGGTTCGTTTTATTGTCAATTTTACAGCGTATTTATCACATGCAGCCACAGTAACCCTGTTTCTGTATATTACCCAGCGTTTACTTAGTAATAACCAGCATTTACACTAGATACACCAGCGCCAGAGAATATATTACATCGTCAACCTCGAGTGGCTTACAGAGTTGCCTGTCCATATAACTATCGTTTGTTGTATTTATTATCCATCTTTTTCAATAAATCAAACCGCGGAATTCCGATATTAATGTGTATATCAATAGGAACTATTTTCTGCTCTATAGCACAGTGGGACTATCTCCTCGAAATATCACAGTTATGGCATCTGACAGGTTTTACATAATGGGTAATTGTTTACTGAGTCCCCATACATTCTCCATGGGGACTTTGTATATGTATGATGGATAATGAGGCTTTTTATCCTGTTTTATCCTGTTTTATTCCATTCGAGTTAAGGAATGACCAAAGGCTGGCTCTTGTTTATTTAGCTTTGAAAGTTGACAAGCTGCAATGGAAGCAAAGTATGATCAAGTCTGTTGATATCTAATATTATAAGGTAATATCCGGTTATGTACGATTACGTTCAGTAACATCTACTAAGTCTTGTAACATCTAGTGAAGTAAGATGATATCCAGTGTTGTATGGTAATGTCTGGAAATATACAGTTACATTTGGTAACTTCTACTTAAGTCTTGTAACATGTGGTAAACTCTGATAAACTCTGATAACGCCCGGTGCCTACCTTGCGGAGGTCTGCTGTGGTGCTCCATGTCGATGTCACAGCTGTTAGGACATCCGACTTGGAAATTCTGAAAGAGAAAGCTATGCACTATTAGTAAAACGCATGGCAACTATATTATATACAAACGTTGATTAATGCTATGGAGGAGCCTATGAAAGTTGAGCGTCAGAGCTTGTATCTCAGCGAGTTTGAATATCGCAGTAATTCACAAGGTGAAGCAGCGTGAATTACATAGCGATTCAAACGAGATGGGATCAAGCTCTGACCCTAAACTTTCATAGGTTTCTGAATTTATCTCACTCTTCACATTGACTAAAGGGCTAACCTTTGTGACATAGTCACCCTTTGAGTATTTTTTTAAAATACTCCATGGGCGTTGGATATGAATTCCCAAGGTTAAGTCTATGGGGAAGAATACCAGGGGTGAGATAAAGGTTAGTATATAATTGTAATTACAATACTCAATGATCACTCCAGTAAAGTGACAATACTACGCCACAGTCATGGTGGAATGAATATGAGATGACGTCATATGCGATTGACAAACTCATGGCGTATTGTGTATTTATACGCTTCTTGATCCAGTTCTATTTAATCATACCAGGCAAACCACGGGTGTTGTATCTATTATTCATCTCTTCGAATAAATTAAACCCAAGAATTGCCGTTTTAAAGAATATAACAATAGGGACTATTTCTCTGCTCTATAGCACAAAGGGACTATATTCCCGTTTACCATGGCTTTGAGGCCGTATGCCACAGATTTGAATCCATATACCACAATAAATAGATAAATTAAACCTAAGAATTGCCATATTAAAGAACATATCAATAGGGACTATTTTTTAGCTCTATAGCACAAAGGGACTACCTTCCTGTATACCATGTTTTTTCGGCCGTACTTTGTATACCATGGGTGTCATGATACAATAAGCGGCACTTCACCTGGTTGTGTTGCCGTCCACAAACTGGTCCCACTGCTCCGTCATGTAGTTCCACACGCTGTCTCGTGCATCACGCTTCATGGCTATCGATGCGAACATGCTCCTCGAGTTCCTGGCCAGAGCGTAGTCCAGGTATCTGTACATGATAAAACATCAGTGATACCATGCTCAGCAGCCCGCAGTAAATGTTGTTGAAAGAACACTTTATAGTAATGAAGAGTTTTACTAAATACCCATGCTGTATAAACTGTAAATACGTAACGTTTTGACGTATATTGTAAATCTACCGTACAGACAAGTGATCCGTATTTTCCCGTACGGAACACTTGGCAGACAAGTTGCTATGTGCATGGGCGACTTGGCTTACACGTTACTATGAAGAAATAACGCATTCTGATTGGCTGAGAGACCAGAAACACTCATCTCGGTGGAAAATTTAAGATGGTGGACGCCACCACATCATGAGTTCTCAGCTGTTTTACAAAATCACCCGGCCCAGGGACTAAATACTGATTTAAGACATATATAGACAATATTAGACAGAACTATTGAACAGGACTATTAGAACTTAAAAAAACCATTAACTACATTTATTTGGTACCAGAAGCAAAGAGAACATGTTGTAACCTCTTGATATGTTGATCCAATGTTGTAGGGTATTCAGTACCTCAACTTCGTTCGTATTTATAGTACTGAATTAGTCCCTGGGCCAATCTGGAAAAGAGGCTTATTTAAGGAGTTGGCTACACCCCCTGGAAACATTTCTTTTATTGTTTTATCTTGTAGATCCATCCTTCTACTTAACATTTCCACTTGTTGTTACTCTGGCAGATGGTTGGATTACCATAACAACAGGTGTTGAAGGGACCTACCGTCAAAATGCCTGAATGCCTATAATTCTGAGTCCTGAAAATCATTACTTAAAGTATTAATTAAAGTATCATATTTGCTCATTAAAATAAATTTCTGTATTGGACTACATATTCTGGCCCTTTCTGGCCTCAGGACAGCAAACAGAATCAGAATATGTCTTCTCAGTGGCCTACAACAGCCTTTTTCATATGTGTACTATCAATTTCCCCTTTGCACATTTGCAATTATCCACATATTTGTTCCTTAAATGATTTGAAGACTATAACATCTTTTAATATGCATTTCTTTTGCTATGCAGCCATATTGTGGGATCCCTTAGGGACATTTTGAGCTATTTTTAGTGTTTTGTGATATCATGTTCCAGGTATATAACCGATTTTGCTGCCCTTGGCACTCATATGGTTTGAATTAACTGACAGCCAGTATTAAAGACATATAGTGTCTATGACTATATAACCTTTTTATATGCAATTCTTTCCCATGTTCTGGCATCTCCGAGGGAGGGGGGTGGGGCAGCTGAAATGAAAATTTGGGATCTTGGCCTAGGGACAAATTGTGTCAGTATTGTTTCTATTAATCTGTTCACATTATAGTATGTATAAATCCCCTAAAAAGTAAAGGAGGCCAATTAAAACCTATACAATTTTCTCATATTACAATGTTAAATCTATTAACTATTCAAATGTAACCAAAGGATTCTAGATGTAAAAACCAAAAGGCAAAATAAACTCCCTATGAAAGGACAGACAAAATCACTCCTACGAGAGATGTATTTTTCATAGTATGATAATAATAACAATAACAATAATAGTCTCGGCAGCAATCATAGAAGCAATACAGTGACTTTAAATGACAACCACGAATCCATATTATAATTTTATCCGTTATCATATTTTTTGCCCCCCCCCCCCACCACCATACAATCACACACCTTCATATATTACCAAATTTTACAACTTGGCTGGTTTGGGTATTACGTATGTAATTCTATTTTAACAATCAAAAACCTCTACCATTTTAATTCTATTTATCAAAAAAATATACTCTATATCTCAAAATGTGTATTTTTTAAACATAAAATCACTTGATAATAAATTTTATTTACCCAAGACGCCTGCTCTCATTTCTCTCCACGCACAGATTGCGCAGTAGCGATAATGATAATAATAATAATAATAATGATAAAATAAATGATCGTGTGTCCCACGCTAAATGACACGTACTTTCTGATGATGTTGGGCATGGTGGCGCAGCTGAGCGCAGCGCCCACCGTGTAGTTCTCGTAGGCCACGTACACGTCGCCGTACTTGTGGTGGTAGCGTCCCAACATGAAGTCCCACTCCCGGTTCCCGCCACGCGCCACGGCCGTGCAGTAGACGAGGGCCCGCAGGTCAGGGTGAATCCTGCACGGTAAAACCAAGCACGCAAAGAGTATGTAAACAAACAACCTCAGTAAAACCAAGCACGCAAAGAGTATGTAAAAAACAACCTCAGTAATACCAAGCACACAAAGAGTATGTAAAAAACAACCTCAGTAAAAACAAGCACACAAAGAGTATGTAAAAAACAACCTCAGTAAAAACAAGCACACAAAGAGTATGTAAACCAACAACCTCAGTAAAAACAAGCACACAGAGAGTATGTAAACAAACAACCTCAGTAAAACAAAGCACACAAAGAGTATGTAAACAAACACCCTCAGTAAAACCAAGCACGCAAAGAGTATGTAAACAAACAACCTCAGTAAAACCAAGCACACATAGAGTATGTAAAAAACAACTTCAGTAAAACCAAGCACACAAAGAGTATGTAAACAAACAACCACAGTAAAACAGAGCTCACAAAGAGTATGTAAACAAACAATCTCAGTAAAACCAAGCACGAAAAGAGTATGTAAACAAACAACCTCAGTAAAACCAAGCACACAAAGAGTATGTAAACAAACAACCTCAGTAAAACCAAGCACACAAAGAGCATGTAAACAAACAACTTCAGTAAAACCAAGCACACAAAGAGTATGTAAACAAACGACCTCAGTAAAACCAAGCACACAAAGAGTATGTAAACAAGCAACCTCAGTAAAACCAAGCACACAGAGAGTATGTAAAAACAACCTCAGTAAAACCAAGCACACAAAGAGTATGTAAACAAACAACCTCAGTAAAACCAAGTGCACAAAGAGTATGTAAACAAACAACCTCAGTAAAACCAACCACACAAAGAGTATGTAATCAAACACCCTCAGTAAAACCAAGCACACAAAGAGTATGTAAACAAACAACCTCAGTAAAACCAAGCACACAAAGAGTATGTAATCAAACAGCCTCAGTAAAACCAAGCACGCAAAGAGTATGTAAACAAACGACCTCAGTAAAACCAAGCACACAAAGAGTATGTAAAAAACAACCTCATTAAAACCAAGCACACAAAGAGTATGTAAAAAACAACCTCAGTGAAAACAAGCACACAAAGAGTATGTAATCAAACAACCTCAGTAAAAACAAGCACACAAAGAGTGTGTAAACAAACAACCTCAGTAAAACCAAGCACACAAAGAGTATGTCATCAAACAACCTCAGTAAAACCAAGCACACAAAGAGTATGTAAACAAACGACCTCAGTAAAACCAAGCACACAAAGAGTATGTAATCAAACAGCCTCAGTAAAACCAAGCACGCAAAGAGTATGTAAACAAACGACCTCAGTAAAACCAAGCACACAAAGAGTATGTAAACAAACACCCTCAATAAAACAAAGCACACAGAGTGTATGTAATCAAACACCCTCAGTAAAACCAAGCACACAAAGAGTATGTAAACAAACAACCTCAGTAAAACCAAGCACACATAGAGTATGTAAAAAACAACCTCAGTAAAACCAAGCACACAAAGAGTATGTAAAAAACAACCTCAGTAAAACCAAGCACACAAAGAGTATGTAAAAAACAACCTCAGTAAAACCAAGCACACAAAGAGTATGTAATCAAACAACCTCAGTAAAACCAAGCACACAAAGAGTATGTAAACAAACGACCTCAGTAAAACCAAGCACACAAAGAGTATGTAATCAAACAGCCTCAGTAAAACCAAGCACGCAAAGAGTATGTAAACAAACGACCTCAGTAAAACCAAGCACACAAAGAGTATGTAAAAAACAACCTCAGTAAAACCAAGCACACAAAGAGTATGTAAAAAACAACCTGAGTAAAACCAAGCACACAAAGAGTATGTAAACAAACAATCTCAGTAACACCAAGCACACATAGAGTATGTAATCAAACAACCTCAGTAAAACAAAGCACACAAAGGGTATGTAAACAAACAACCTCAGTAAAACCAAGCACACAAAGAGTATGTAAATAAACACCCTCAGTAAAACCAAGCACACAAAGGGTATGTAATCAAACAACCTCAGTAAAACCAAGCACACAAAGAGTATGTAATCAAACAACCTCAGTAAAAACAAGCACACAAAGAGTATGTAAACAAACAACCTCAGTAAAGCCAAGCACACAAAGAGCATGTAAACAAGCAACTTCAGTAAAACCAAGCACACAAAGAGTATGTAATCAAACAACCTCAGTAAAACCAAGCACGCAAAGAGTATATAATCAAACAACCTCAGTGAAACCAAGCACACAAAGAGTATGTAAACAAACAACCTCAGTAAAACCAACCACACAAAGAGTATGTAATCAAACACCCTCAGTAAAACCAAGCACACAAAGAGTATGTAAACAAACAACCTCAGTAAAACCAAACACACAAAGAGTATGTGAAAAACAACCTCAGTAAAACCAAGCACACAAAGAGTAGGTAAACAAACAACCTCAGTAAAACCAAGCACACAGAGAGTATGTAAACAAACAACCTCAGGAATCCTGCCCAGTGAAAACAATCTTGGCCACCGTATGCCACGACTGGAGTTTGTCATATTCCGGAGCAAAAACTCCAGGAGTGGAATGCGGAGGCCACGATTAAAATGAGTCAGGTTTTGATTTTATCCTACCCCGTCTCCTCAATTTTGGAATATTATGTGATAACAATTCTGTGTGCCACAAGTTGCATATAAAACTCCCTATGCCAGTCATCGTGACATATGGAAAGTTAATGTTAAGCCTATGGGATGTTTATTAGGGGTAGGATAATACCCATTAAAACCAAGCACACAAAGAATATGTAAACAAACAACCGCAGGTCAGGGTGGATCCTGCCCAGTAAAACCAAGCACACATCCTTAATTACAGATTCCGTATCATCTACCACAGAATTCTTAACAACAGTGAAACCAAGCACACAAGTAGTCAGGAAAACCACAAAAAGCTCATAGATCATATTAATCATATCATTGCCTAAAAAAACAGGTGGTTATCAATTGATTTATTCATCATTCTTTAAAAGGAATTCTTTATTAGCCATTAGACAATTACAGATACTTGAAACGTTTACAATATCCATCACGCTGCTAAAGGGGCTGTGGTGTCAGCCATATTGGATTAGCTGGTTTTCATCACCAAGCCTGCTGGTTGTTCATACATCTCTTTCATCACAAGTGGTATTCTCCTTATTTCTAAAAAAACCTCCACAATACTGTGGAGAAACCAAACAAGAGTTAGTTGTGTTGTTGTTTATCGCACGACGGCAAGATCGCATATTACTGGCGAGGCGAAGCCGAGAGCAGTAATACGTGATCTTGCTGGAGTGCGATGAACAATAACATGACTAACTCAAGTTTGGTTTAGAATTTATCCTACCCCACCCGTCTAAATTACTTCTACATTAACAGATGACGTCACTTGTCAAGTGTATCCCACTAGAGCGATATTTTTCATTTTTCTTAACTCCAGACCGAATACAGTGACCCAATGTTAAGCCTATGGAGTTTTTTATTAGGGGTAGGATAAATCCTCAAGTGCCTGAGTAATATATCCATTCCGCGATCAACAACAGGTCTAATATTCAGTTTTACTTGTATCTACCAGGAGATAAGGTCAGTAAATACAACACTAGCCCACCCCAATCAATCAATAAATCAATTACAATATAAAAGTGGCTAAAAATAATAGCCCATAATACAGAGAAATAGCTTATAGAATTATCCAGCCATGACACAGCAATCTATATGACACTTAATTTGGAAATCAATTCCACTTTAGCACAGAATCCATCAAGTTGATTTGGGTGATCTTTCTAAACTCTTGGAAAGTCAAAGTAAATGACTGATAGGTTTAAGCCAAAGGGTTGTTGCATTGTTTGGGTGTTTGGTTCTGGTTTAAATATGTCTCATTTTCATTATACTATGGACAGCATCGACTGATATTTGATTTGCCTCAGCAAAGACGGTGAAGATAATTTGATTTACTGTTGTCGTTTTTTTTGGATGAAACTCGAAAATATTTCAGATTTTATCTTAGCCTGGAAATATTCATTGGTTTATCGCCTATTGAGTACTAGTTACCGTATTCGCTTTTTTAATTTTATTTTTTAAGACATTTATTTAACCTGAGTGGCGCTCAGTCCTGCTGGACTGGTCTCAACGCGCCCCCAGCTATAGTATGATCCTTTTACATTCCTCTCATTTTGTTCATGGGCATGTACATCATGCAACATATATACAACAGGTTTACAATTTACAAATCGGTTGATGTTACCCCAACATAGATGTGTGCTAAGAAAGCATCAGAGCATGACTATCATGCAATTTGAGTCGCCAGCTCGATTCCTTGTAAGTTTTGATCATGATGGTATGTGGTTCACTTTTTAATACAAGTAAGTATTTTTATAAGAGTCAGTTTAGGGTTTTACATTAATAAAAGTCTTTTGACGATATCAGGTCTTCAGATTATCTATGGTTCTAGCCAGTCTTAGTTTTTGCATCTTCTTAAATTCCTTTAGTGTAGTGGTGTTCCTAATTTCTGGCGATAGTTCGTTCCATAGAGTGGCTCCATGATATTGGAGACTTTTTTTGTACATATTATTGATTGGATGGTATATCTTGAAGGAAGGGGCTGTGTGGGCGCGTGTATTTCTGGTATTCTTTTGTAGTAGGTCTTCGTTAGTCTTGTTCTTGAACATATGTATATAAATGTGACTCTTTCTAACCTCCTCCCTTTGCCTGTTGAGTATGAGCTACTGTTAAGCCTATGGACGTTTATACCAGACTAAGATAAAAGTTACTAATTTAGTTAGCTAGTAACCCTGATGAAGGCCACAAGCTGAAACTAGTAGGTAAATAACAGCTACTCAACAAACAACGGGAACTGAATGTATAAGAAAGGCTATACATCCAAAAGTTGTCAACAACATTTTGAGACTCACTTATGGTTTGTGGTACTCTCACCTGACATTTTACTTACGGATTGTGTGCAGGGTTGTTCATGAACTGGTCGAATAAGGCCTGCGCCTTGTCCACACATGGCTTGTAGTTCATTGTACACGCCGTCTCAATGACGATGATCCGTGTAAACCTGAGGAAGACAAAGACAATAAGGAGCATATTTTATTACCCACCTAGTACGGAGTCTCCATGCTAGGCCTATAGTCCCTGGGCCCATCTGGAAAAGGGGCTTATTTAAGGAGTTGGCTGCCCCCCCCCCCTGGAAACATTTGTTTTATTGTTTTATCTTGTAGATCCATCCTTCTAGTTAACATTTCTACTTGTTGACGCTCTGGCAAGTGGTCAGATTACCATGACAACAACTGTTGAAGAGACCTACCATAAAATTGCCTGAATGCCTGTAATTCTGAGTGCTGAAAATCATTACTTGGTTCTGTGTTCTTTGTATTACAATGACTCATTAGATTAACTTTGGAATTGGACAACATAAGCTGGTCCTAAGCTAGGCATGCCAATGTATTAGTGTGTATGCATCTTAGGTGTCCCTGTGTTATCTAAGGTATATCTATGGTATCATTGAGGTGATATGTATGTATGACATACCAAATTGAAGCTGGAATACCATAGAATACGGTGTAATTATTTTTATTTCTCTGTAAATAATGGACACGGGTATTTTGAACGTAAAACGCTCATACACTCAGTGATTCAATGCTAAAGAATACGTTGCCAGGTGAATGTTTGGCTTCAGCCTTGGCGTAACTAAGCAGATAAGGTGCGACACCGGCCAGTGGAAAAAGGCCTATTGCATATGTCACCCATGGCATACATACATATTTTATGGCATAACCGTGGCATACAGTCACTCCATGTTAAGGCTATGGAGATTTATATGAGGGGAAGGATAAATACAGTAGAACCCTGTGTAAGCATAATGCGGACGATACCGACATCGGGTGGTCGCCACCGATTAAACAAAAAACTGCTCCACTGCATTGATACCTATACCAGGCTCAATGATTTGGTAAACGCAAATAATCTTTTCGATGCCTCCACCGTCTCAATGGAATACCCGCTTTGTATATCTTTCTCATCTTATTCTAATGCACAAGTAATGGTACTAAGCAAGAGGTATAAAAGGTAAACTTACCTATCCAGGATACCTTTGTGGTTTTGGGGCACTGTCCATCCGCTTATATTGTACATAGGTAGAACCAGATCCACGATGTATTTCTGAGGGGGAAAAATATGAAAAGTTAGCTACAGCACATCTATAGGTTTTCCTTTTTCAATTACATTATCCACAAAATAAATTTGTGTGTTTGTAAGACTGTACACCTGTTTGTGAGAATGTCGGTGTCAAATCTTTTTCCACCGGCCGACGAAAGCGGCAGCGATTAATTGAGTTCTCCTAAAAGTCGGTCGGTGGCGGGATGCAAAAATAGGTGAGGGGACTGTAAATTTCTTGTTTCTGCTGCACTTAACAAGTCCGTACCGACCGAATAGTCCTCCGAACTCAATGACTACCACCAATGATAAGAATTATATATTTAAGCGCATCGGAAAATTTGTAAATAAGGAGACTGCTCTAAAAATAGTAAAAACCTGCTCACTCCCAGTGGTGGACCACTGTTCCTTTCTGTTAAACAGCTCTACCCAACAAGTTAGAAACAAACTGAACAGCGGGATTTTTCGTGCACTAAGAATAGCGATAGGCCGAGAAGCCTACCAAGGTGATTTGTATATTAATAATAAAGAGTTGCTAGATAAATGTAAGATCACACATCCGAATGTAAGGAGAAATGTATTATTGGCGGGAATTATCCGACGTTTGTACATGATTGATATGATAAATGTGAATAATAATCAAATAGAGGACGACCAAAGAAGAACAAGGTTGCAAAGCAAAATAACACTGTATTTACCAAGGCCTAGAAAGGAAAAATTTAAGAAGTCATGTATATATGTTGGTATACTGTTATGGAACAGCTTATCAAAGACCACTCAAATCGAAACTTCAAAGAAGATATATAAGTCGATAATCACGAAAAAATTATCCGAAAATGAATGAGTGTCAAAACATAAATAACTGTATTAATAATCGAAACCTGGAACGATAACCTGTCACAAATGTACATAATTCAATACCATCTAACCACCAGAAAATGAAAATGTTAAGTGAAAATGTCTACCAGATGAATTGTATAGTGTCATTATTACAAATACCACTTGCATTGTATATATCATATTCTTGTTCTGTTCCTGTTCTGTTCCTGTTCTGTTCCTGTTCTGTTCCTGTTCTGTTCCCTTTCTGTATTGCCTGGAAGAACGGTCTTCGGACCGAACGCAATAAAGACATATATAAAAAAAAAAAAAATTCTAATTCCCTTTGATTCTATCGGTCATTTGCCAAGTCAGTCAGCGGTCTTATTGCATAATCTATGCAAAATTCATCAGTGAACACTTCTCTGCATGTCTGTTTCCATTCACTGATCTAATGTTGGTGATTCCCGACTGCAGATCGGTAGCGAATAGTCGGCCAGTGGAAAATGGCTTTCACCCTGTACTGATTCTTGAATTCCAGCCTGGGATATCTAAGTATATGCAGGACAGAAGTAAAGGTACATCTAACTACGTCTCCGACCACAATATTAGATAGAGCTTAACACAATTCTGGTATGTCTTTGGCGTTTCCTTACTTTTATTATCCACCTAATACAAAGTGTCCATAGAAAAGGCATAGGGAGTTTGTATGGATATACTGGTTTCAGATAAAAGCAGTTGTATGCTCCTCGGAGTTGCCTCTGCGCAGTATCCTCGCATACGCTCGGATATTACTACGCGTCAACTCCTCGGAGCATACGGCCGCTTGTATCTGAAACCAGTCAATATTGTGTATTTGTTCTCGTTTTGAGCTCATTGGCTAACCATCATAGAGCTCTATGTCTACACTACTCGGTATATAATTTAGGCGCGTCGAGTTTAAAGAACGAGCCGCGCCTAAACACAGGAAAACAATGTGGAATAGTATCAAGAAACGTCACGAAATTTCATACAGTTGTTTATATGGCATGAGTTGTATTCGCGGAATGATATCACGAAGCGGAGCTGAGTGATGACTGTAGCAGAAGACAATGAATGCCATGTAAACAATTGTATGAAATTGAGTGACGTTTAGATTTTATCCTACCCGGTAACATGTTTTTAACTTCATATGTCACCTGTGGCATATAAATGTTATATGGCATAACCGTAGCATACAGTCACTCCATGTTAAGTCTATGGAGATTTATATGAGGGGTAGGATAAATTTCATTATCATTGTCTCACTATTATATAACTGAAAATCATTGAAATTGTCCTTTTATTTCGTTTAATGGATTTTGATTGTAGCCATGTCGTAGCCACGTCGGAAGCAGTGAGTGCCCGGCGATATAAACAATATTGACTAGTTTCAGATACAAGCAGTCGTATGCTCCGAGAGGTTGATGCGTAGTAATATCCGAACGCATCCGAGGATATTGCAGAGAGGCAATTCCGAGGAATACACAACCGCTTTTATCTGAAACCAGTCTATATTGTATCTATCATCCGCCTTTTCCTGACATGTGGGATACTGATATTAATTCATTTAGGTACACACTATTTTTGGCACACACTATTTTCCCGTATGCGCCGGCTTTTGCAACCAGAAGCATACAACATATCCATAGGATAGCATTGTGGATAGGCGGCCGTAAACCACGACAGGTTAACGTGTATTACGAGGTCAACCTTGAGTGGTTTGCAAATCCGCTTGTCAGCAAAACCTTCGTTTATTTTATTTATTATCTATCTTTTCGAGTAAATCAAACCCAAGAGTTGCCATTTTAAGGAATATATAGACAATAATCGATGGTTTTGTGGACAGGCGGCCGTAAACCACGAGAGGTTGAGGCGTAGTAATAAACGAGCGCTAGCGAGTGTATTACGACGTCAACCGCAAATGGTTTACAGAGCTGTCTGTCCACAAAATCATCGTTTGTTGCATTTATTATCCATCTTTTCGAATAAATTAAACCCAGTAATTGCCATATTAATGGGTATAACACTAGGAACTATTTCTTTGCTCTATAGCAAAAGGGACTATTTTTCCCGTATACCATGCTTTTGAGGCCGTATACCACAGGTTTGAATCCGTATACCACAGTTATGGTATCTGACAGGTTTTATACAATGGGTAGTGGTTTACTGAGTCCCCATACATTTTCAATGGGGGCTTTGTATACGATGGATAATAAAACAATAGGCACTATTTCTCTCATCTGTATCACAAAGAGACTATTTTCCCGTATACCACAGCAGTGAGGCCGTATACCACAGATTTGAATCCATATATGCCACGGTTGTGGTATCTGACAAATTTTATATAACGGGTGGTGGTTTACTGCGTCCCCAGACCTTCAACGGGGTCTTTGTACACGATGGATAATAAAGATTTTTTTTATTTTTAATTTTTTTTTTTTATATGTCTTTATTGCATTCGACAATGTACATCGTTCTTCCTTGCAAATCTGACAGTGAACAACCAGCACCAAGAATGATGATATATATAATGGGAACGATACAAAATACATTAACTCTTTTATCTATACATTCTCATATTTACAAATTCTACCTTTTAAATGAGATATGCTTTCTAATAAACTCCAGTCTTAAATCTAATATTCACCTTTTAACTATTTGCCTATATGCTGGTACGCATTACATTTATTGTTCTAACAATAATACTCCCTATGTGTTTTCTACGGATAATAAACATGTGTCTCCTGTTGACTGCACCTACCTCGAGCAGGTCGTAGACTGGTGTCCCGTAGAACATGTCCAGGTAGTAGGGTAGACGTGACTTGACACCCGGGTACCAGGGCAGGTACCTCCGCTCTGTCTTCAGGTACTGTGTCGACCTGAGGGCATCCACCTCCTCCATCAGACCAGCCCTGCAAACAAAAATCAACAATCTTTTCTTCAACGCCCGTTGAGTATTTAGAAAAAAGTCTCTATGGGGGATTATGTCACAAATATTAGTCAATGTGAAGGGTGAGATAAATTGAGAAACCCATTCAAGTTTACAGTCAGAGCTCAATCCCATCTCTTTTGAATTGTTACATAATTCATGCTGCTTTGCCTTGTGGATTACTATGCTTTTCAACCTCAATTGGATGTGAGCTCTAACTGTTAACTTTCATAGATCTACAGTTAGGCTACTAAATAAGCCGAAACTTTGTGACATTACTGTTCGAAATAAAAGCCATCATCAAAACCGAACACGGGCAGTTGTGGAGTTGTGCTTGTTTACATCTTTACTATTTCATAGGTTTCCTCTATAGTATTAATCAACGTTTGTATATGATATAGTTGGCATACGTTTTACTAATAGTGCATAGCTTTCTCTTTCAGAATTTCCAAGTCGGATGACCTAACAGCCGTGACATCACCGTGGAGAACCACAGCAGACCTCCGTAAGGTAGGCACCGAGCGTTACCAGACTTTATCAGAGTTTACCACATGTTACAAGACTTAAGACATTTCCTCTGTATTCTGTACTTACTTTGCAAGATAAAAGGCATCGTCAATGAAGCCTGCTCGGTTCTC
The DNA here is from genome assembly GCA_950022655.1 of Alentia gelatinosa. Lineage (NCBI taxonomy): Eukaryota > Metazoa > Annelida > Polychaeta > Phyllodocida > Polynoidae > Alentia > Alentia gelatinosa. The sequence goes on along the minus strand of OX465590.1, from coordinate 40,806,501 downwards.
CACTGGGAATACCTGAATAGAAAGATGAAATAAAAATGATAGAGGTCAAATTATTATCTTTGCCTGGTATAAACGTCCATAGGCTTAACATTAGGAACCCGTTCTCAATGGGCTTGCGAGTACGGTAACTTATACTCAACAAGTGATAAAGAGATAGATATTTCCAGGCTAAGATAAATTCGGAAACATATTCATGCTTGGTCTGAGTCCCCATTCGCCACCTCGTTTGGAGGGCTTCAGAATTTCTTAACTTTCCTCCTATATAACCTAGATTGTTATGTGATATAACCTCCAATCTTCTCACTGAATGAATATACGCTGCTCTAGTAAACTAGGAGCAAATGATATGTTCATCCTAGATGAATGAGAGTGCTATTATAAATGAATAACAATTAATAGGTTTGAGTTAGATTTAGACTATGGATAGTTTATTGTAACCAACCTGCACCCAGTCAACCTGTCATTTCTCTAACTGCCTGAGTCTAGGATCAAAACATATCAAGAAGCAGTGGGTCAATGAGGTATTTCAGTCTTGAGTGATTGGTCATGGTCAGCTGGGCACACCTCTAACAGACTGTTAGATTGGCCGCCACCTCTGTCTACACAACGTTCCAACTAAGAGGTTGGTAACGTTAAACCATGGACGTGTCCACGGATTCTCACTCTCAAACCAAACAATTTTGTTCTCCATGGACTTTGATATTCCAAATACTTGCAAAACAATATCTATATGCTAATAAATTGATAAGGAACCTTATCTCTGTGGCAATTTAAAAAAAATACACATTAAAAGAAGATGAGAACATGGAAAAGTGACTTCTAGGGTAAGAATGAGGGTCATGGCAGGGTCAATAGGGTGTGGGAGGGCTTTCACTCACCTAGCTGATCTTCCTACTACCAGAGATAGAATCTCTGCTGGAAGAATGAATTGTCTATGTACCAAAAGTCTACCCTGCTACGAGATATTTGTCTCAAGCTCTCAGAGAGTGGTCGGACCACAGAGTAAAAATAGATACACAGAGTAAAAATAGATACCAACCCCTAACAAACCTCCCAAATAGCTAAAGTGAAGTTCCTTTACCCACTGCAATGGCATGAGATACCCACTACCACGCCATGTCAAGGCCCCTGTCAATTTAACGTGACCAGAGCTAACGTAGTGTAGCTCGGGTGGCCAGTGTAACAGACTGTGACACTGGCACCCTGCTCTGTTCTTACTATCACAGTGAAGAGCATGCAGATAGTAAAGGGATAGTTTTCTGGAAGCACACTGAAAGTTCAATGTGACCACTCTAACCCTGACTCTAAGCTCTAGATGATGTATTTAGCGCGTGCAAGCACGCTCTAAAAAGAAACAGAAGTAGGAACATGACTTTATTAGAATGAAGCATGACTCACTGTGTGGTTGTGAAGAAGCTGGACGAGAATACGGTTCCAGTTCTCTAGGCCATACCTGGTGCGGTAAAAACCCATCAGGTCCAGATTCAGCATCTTCCATCCGTTCTGTTGAAGACCCCTGATCCTCGCTGATAGACGGGCACAACAGTAAAAAAACGGACTTTAAATTTTCGCCAGAGTCGGTGGGTGGGTCGGCTTATTACTTATTATTTTTTCAAAAATTGATTTTTGAAAAACCCTAAAATCAGTACAAAGCTACAATAAAATACCAAAAAAACGAATGTGAATCATTTGATCGTAGTAATTTGTCAGATAGCATTTGATATCCTATATTGGTACAAAAGCTCATTAAACATATATATAAACGTATAATTATATAAAGAAAAGTTCTGAGTTGGGGGGGGGGGGGGGGGCGGGTAGAACCCCAGAGTGAGGGGTCGGCTTATAACCGGGATTTTGAAATGCCCCCAGAATCGGCTTATAGCATTTTGCTGAAGTGGGGGGTCGGCTTATAACTGGGGTCGGCTTATAACAGGGGTTCTACAGTAGGAGCAAATGTGTGTTCATCATTGATGAATGAGCGTGCAGTTATAAATGAATAACAATTAAAAGGTTTTGGGATACATTCAGATGGTTTCTGTAACCTACTTTCACCCAGTCAATTCGCCATTTCTACAACTGCCTGAGTATATGATCCGAACATATCAAGCACCAGTGGATCAATGAGGTATTTTGGTCTCAAGTGGTTGCTCATAGTCAGCTGGGCACACGTCGAAGACCCTGTGACGCTGGCTCTCTGCTCCTTTCACGATATCACAGTGAATAACATGCAGATAGTGAAGTGAGGTACCAGCTGAATACGATTCATTTTGCACTAGAAATATGGCAGGCGTTATGTACCGTTGATTGTTAACCCCACTGAACATTGCGTGGAAGAACGACCGCTTGTCGAATGCAATTTTGATGAATAAAAAAAAAAAAAAAAATACCTGGACTAACCTATGAGGTGGACATAGGGCAGACTTCCTGGCAGATTCAATAATTCAAAACATCCATGGATCTGTTTCTCTAACAAGACATTACAGTGTGTGCATTTGTGCAAAAAATGTACACCAATGCTGCTCTACATCTCATGCCACACCACAGCCTGCAGCATCCGTACCTCATCAAATAAGATGCAAATGCTGAGCTCATGGTATTGGATATACAAGTCTTTATACCCATGCCATATATACTGTAAATACGCACCGTTTCGGCATATGATGTAAAAATCCTGCACGGACTGCTGGTCCGTACACTAAAATACGGACCACCTTGCCATACACGTTTATTAACATATCGTAACGTTTGTACGGAACTCGGCATAAATGCCTCGTTCCATACAAACTGTAAATTACCATCTCGTTCTGTGTATTGTACAGCATGGTCAGGACGTTCTATATAATTAGTGATCTGCATAATGGCAATTGTTACACAGTTGGTTTGCCAATTTGTAAACAGATATGTTTACGCTCCCTTTTCCAGTGCCATACCACTTGGCATATGGCCATGTATGGCAAACTCTGTTTCTTTGTATTCGCTTCTGGATTTAATGTCCTGACTTTTGATGTGTGTTATTGTAGTGCATATGGCTCCACAGCTTCACAGCAATGTGATCCTTTGCACAGGCCCACAAAAATATGTCAGTCTGGGTTGTAACGCGATGGAAATCACTATAAGATAGATAGTATTTGGCGATTAATTGACCGAGAAAGTAAGTTAATGACATTTAGTAACATGAGAAAACATAGGTACTGAGCCCGTAGGGATGATCTTTGACTAAAGAATACGGCCCGTCGCCAAACGCAAAGGGCCATGTTTCTTATAGTAAAAGACAGAGAATGACATCGCTACGGACTCAGTTACTATGTTTTCTTATTACTCCCTTATCGTTCGAAAACGTCATTTTATTAACTTTCTTGCTCTGTGATTCACCACGGACTTGAATGACCTGGATTGGCAACCCAGGCCTGCTGGCTTATCTCTCTATGACTCGCTATTGTTCTCGAGTTCCCATTTTTGCCACCAGGGCGGCACCACAGTAGGAGCAGGTAGTTTTAACCATCAGAAGGCATAGAACTGGAATTCCAACTATTCTGAGTAGTTTTCTAATTGGGAACGCAGCTAAATAGTTTGATTAGGCCTGTTAGATTGGGAATATTTTCAAATTTTGGAGTTTTCAAGGGTGACTTTTAGAAAATGGGTGATTTCTGAGGGGTACCATGAGCTAAAGTCACCCAAACTCTGCCAATTGTTTGGAAACTCCCAGAAGGGCTAGGAATATAATTTTAACTGTTCTGAGCAGCTTTCACATTGGGGAAGACAGCTAAATACTTAAGCATGACCTGGTTGAATGGGAACATTTTTGAAACTTTGACTTTTCAAAGGTGAACCCCCGAAAATCAGTCATTTCTCTGTGGCGCCATCATCTAAAATCACCCAAACTCTGCCAATTGTTTGGAAACTCCCAGAAGGGCTAGGAATATAATTTCAACTGTTCTGAATAGTTTTCACATTGGGGAAGACAGCTAAATATATAAGCAGGGCCTGGTTGACAGGGAACATTTTTGAAACTTTGACTTTTCACAGGTGAACCCCCCAAAATCAGTCATTTCTCTGTGGCGCCCCCATCTAAAGTCACCCAAACTCTGCCAATTGTTTGGAAACTCCCAGAAGGGCTAGGAAATTAATTTCAACTGTTCTGAGTAGGTTTCACATTGGGGAAGACAGCTAAATACATAAGCAGGGCCTGGTTGACAGGGAACATTTTTGAAACTTTGACTTTTCACAGGTGAACCCCCCAAAATCAGTCATTTCTCTGTGGCGCCCCCATCTAAAATCACCCAAACTCTGCCAATTGTTTGGACTCTCCCAGAAGGGCTAGGAATATAATTTCAACTGTTCTGAGTAGGTGTCACATTGGGGAAGACAGCTAAATACATAAGCAGGGCCTGGTTGACAGGGAACATTTTTGAAACCTTGACTTTTCACAGGTGAACCCCCCAAAATCAGTCATTTCTCTGTGGCGCCCCCATCTAAAGTCACCCAAACTCTGCCAATTGTTTGGACTCTCCCAGAAGGGCTAGGAATATAATTTCAGCTGTTCTAAGTAGCTTTCACATTGGGGAAGACAGCTAAATACATTAGCAAGGCCTGGTAAATAGGGAACATTTTGGAAACTTTGACTTTTCACAGGTGAACCCCCCAAGATCAGTCATTTCTCTGTGGTGCCATCATCTAAAGTCACCCAAACTCTGCCAATTGTTTGGAAACTCCCAGAAGGGCTAGGAAATTAATTTGAACTGTTCTGAGTAGGTGTCACATTGGGGAAGACAGCTAAATACATAAGCAGGGCCTGGTTAATAGGGAACATATTTGAAACCTTGACTTTTCACAGGTGAACCCCCCCAAAATCAGTCATTTCTCTGTGGCGCCATCATCTAAAGTCACCCAAACTCTGCCAATTGTTTGGACTCTCCCAGAAGGGCTAGGAATATAGTTTGAACTGTTCTGAGTAGCTTTTAAATGGGGGAAGACAGCTAAATACATAAGCAGGGCCTGGTTGACAGGGAACATTTTTGAAACTTTGACTTTTCAAAGGTGAACCCACCAAAATCAGTCATTTCTCTGTGGCGCCCCCATCTAAAGTCTGCCAATTGTTTGGGTTGGCAGTCAAAATTCCCTGATTTTCAAGGGAAAAATCCAGAAAATCCAGATTCTTGAATTGTTCCCATGCCCCTAGGCCTTAATAAGTTACGGCACATTTTGTCTTAGAATAGTTGGGGCCGGTGGACAAATCTTCCTGATTTCCAGGCAGTCAGTCTTGGGAAACAATTATTTTCAATTCATTCCCATGCCCCTAGGCCTTAATAAAGCATTTGTCAGTCGATTCCAGGTATGTCCCTACATGGGACAGTTGGAATTAGGGTTCTTAGTTCACTAGATTTGTTTAAAGTTACAGCACATTTTGTGTCAATTTGGGTTGGGTCGGCAGTCAAAATTCCCTGATTTTCAAGGGAAAAATCCAGAAAATCCAGATTCTTAAATTGTTCCCATGCCCCTAGGCCTTAATAAAGTATTTGTCAGTCGATTCCAGATATATAGCTACATGGGACAGTTGGAATTATGGTCCTAAGTGCACTAGATTTTTTAAAAGTTACGGCACATTTTGTCTTAGAATAGTTTGGGCCGGCGGACAGATTTCCCTGATTTCCAGGGAGTCAGTCTTGGGAAACAATTATTTTCAATTCATTCCCATGTCCCTAGGCCTTAATAAAGTATTTGTGAGTCGATTCCAGGTATGTACCTACATGGGACAGTTGGAATTAGGGTTCTTAGTTCACTAGATTTTTTTAAAGATATGGCACATTTTGTGCCAGTTTTGGTTGGGGCGGCAGTCAAAATTCCCTGATTTTCAAGGGAAAAATCGAGAAAATCCAGATTCTTAAATTGTTCCCATGCCCCTAGGCCTTAATAAAGTATTTGTCAGTCGATTCCAGATATATAGATACATGGGACAGTTGGAATTATGGTCCTAAGTGCACTAGATTTTTAAAAAGTTACGGCACATTTTGTCTTAGAATAGTTTGGGCCGGCGGACAAATTTCCCTGATTTCCAGGCAGTCAGTCTTGGGAAACAATTATTTTCAATTCATTCCCATGTCCCTAGGCCTTAATAAAGTATTTGTCAGTCGATTCCAGGTATGTCCCTACATGGGACAGTTGGTAATAGGGTTCATAGTTCACTAGATTTTTTAAAAGTTACAGCACATTTGTGTCAATTTGGGTTGGGTCAGCAGTCAAAATTCCCTGATTTTCAAGGGAAAACCCAGAAAATCCTGATTCTTAAATTATTACCAAGCCACTAGGCCTAAATAAAGTATTTGTTGGTTGATTCCAGATATGTACCTACATGGGACAGTTGGAATTAGGGTTCTAAGTGCACTAGATTTTTTTAAAGTTATGGCACATTTTGTGTCAAATTTCTCTGATTTTCCAGGGAAAAATCCAAACAATCCAGATTCTTAAATTATTCCCAAGCCCCTAGGCCTTAATAAAGTATTTGTCGGTTCCTTCCAGATATATACCTACATGGGACAGTTCGAATTAGGGTCCTAAGTGCACTAGATTCTTTTTTAGCAGCTCCAGTTTTGAACCCTGGTGGCTTACAATGGAACTTGTATAGGTGCCCCTAGCGGATCACACGGAAATTAGCGCGCTACCCGCGAAACGCAGTCAAGCATAGCCGAGGCGAACAGATCGTTGAACAAACACGGCAATGGCCCGCGTTTCCTATCCAGAGATACAGGTGGATTCACACTACGTTTGCTGTACAAGTCCACTGTCATTTACTACAGCCCGCTGAGTTAGCGGGCGTGAACAGTATTTATGCTCGGTGGCCAAGTGGTAGGGGTGTTCGCCTCGAGCATGGGAGGTCGTGGGTTCAAACCCCGGTCGGGTCATACCAAAGACTTACACAAAAATGGTACCCACTGCCCATTTGGTTAAACACCCGCCATTAGAATGAGGAGTAGGGGCAAGGGCCCGAGTGGAAGAACAGCTCTATAGCTGAATTCGGTGATTGTGAACATACAATATTCCCTAATAAAAATTGCCAAAAAAAACCCCCAAAAAACTATATCCATATCAGTTGGCAGTATTTCTTTTGCACACAGAGATATATAGTAATAAACCATAATAATAATACCACAAAATAAAACATGATAAACTCCTACTTTCAGGTTCTCGAAGCATCCACGTGAAACCAGGCTGAAGGGTCGTGTCTGTATACGTCAGCGGAATGTCCCACAGAAACTCAGACCTTCAATAAACAACAGCAAGACACTTTATCATTCAGGAAAAAAGGGCTGTGAATTATATTGCTGTTTGGAAAAAATTAGAATACTATATTGTACAAGTGAAACACTTTTAACACTTTAATATCATACTAAGAAAATATCATGTCTTAATGTATGGTAACATACTATATCTTACCCTAATAACATAAGGTAATGTACAATGTCTTGTGAATTACTATGCGATTCAAACTTGATGGGATACAAGCTCTGACCCTAAACTTTCATAGGTTCCTGTATAGTATTAATCAACGTTTGTATATAATACAGTTGGCATACATTTTACTAATAGTGCATAGTTTTCTCTTTCAGAATTTCCAAGTCGGATGTCCTAACAGCCGTGACATCGACGTGGAGCGCCACAGCAGACCTCCGTAAGGTAGGCACCGAGCATTACCAGACTTTATCAGAGTTTACCAGACTTACAAGACTTAAGTAGATGTCACCAAACATAAAATTACTTTGCTATTCAAACTCGATGGGATACAAACCTTAGCCCTAAACTCTCATACCTTTCCTCTATACGCCCTCCTGAGGTTACTACTCTCCCTGTTATCGCCCAGGGTAAACACAAGTTCCGCTCGCGAGTGGCTGGGCACACCACGATCACAATAACCACAGTTTTTCCATTTATATTTGAAGAACCTGCATATAATTTCGGACTGATGTTTAGAAATAGCTTAAATTTCTATTTCTGACATCGGATTTCCCATTTGAAGATTTATAAAAATCGTTAAACTGCTATAATTGTGTGTTACGGTTCAAGGTCTATCACCATACAACGACGGTAACCAGCGCACATCGGAACTTGTAAACAGACTGCATTCTGGGATACCTCAATAGGGTCTATAATACTATGCCCTACCCTTTATGGTGAAGGTAAATACCCAAATCTTTTTTTTTTTCTTTTTTTTCTTCTTCACAAATACCCAATTCTTACCCGAATGGTGTTGGGTAGCTGAGATTCTTATCCGGCTCAAACAGGAAGTGGGACTGTCGCACTTTGAGACTGCCGTCGCCCTGGTCTGTCGCGTAGAGCACGGGGTAATTCTGCTGGTCGATCCACGAGCTGAGGATGCCCGACAGGTTGGTCTTCTGACTGTCCCAAGTCACCACGCCGTTAGCATCTGCTTGCTGAATGAAAGCCACAAAATGATTTAAACATCATTTAAAGGCCTGATTCCATTGCGCCGATTTCACTCCCGATGTGGTAGAGATGTACTCCAGTCTTGGTGTTGACGCCCAAATACCCTATTCCATTGCGCCGATGGCCTCCAGACAGACACCAGACAGAGGCCAGTTATGGTGCCAGGGCTGAAACTGGAGTACATCTGGACCACATCGGGAGTAAAATCGGTTCAATGGAATAGAGAAGAAGGAATAAAGACTTAATATTTACTATTTCATTTTATTATGTCATGTTATGACAAAAAGAGAAACTTGTGAATTGATAAGAAACATATGGAATCTAAATGTAAGTTAAAATACTATAAATGTAAGACCACCCTCGTGGTGAGGTTATATGATAAAAATGAAATATAAAAATAAGTATCTTGATAAGTAGCTGTCTTTGAATTATTTAGTAGACTGACGATCTACAGTCGCCACATATTTAGTCGTCCAATGTAAACGGCGGGTTATGCGGAATGAGGAGGCGGCCTACCTCTTGTAAGGCGCGGTAGAGGTCCACGTTGATCACTGTGGTGTAGGCGTGACGGCGGAGGTATTTCTGTACGTACAAAACTGGACGTTAATAACACATCAATGAGAATTTCAATATCTATAATAATGTACTGACATAACCGAGTACAACAATTTACCTTCACTATTATATATACCGTGTTTAGATTCTATCCTACCCCGTCACATGTTTTTCACCTCATATGTCACGCGTGGCATATAGATATTGTACTGCATAACCGTGGCATACAGTCACACCATGTTGAATCTATGGAGATTTATGTGAGGGGTAGGATAAAGAGTGGAGATCTGCAGTAAAATATCCTGCTTCTCTGATGGGTGTACCCTCTTCAGTTTATTATGTGGCATGGGTCGTCTACATATAGGTAAACATTGTTTTGTAAGTAAATTATATTATTAGATATCTATGTCCAAATGTTTATGAGATACTACCCACTGCTAGGGGTGTAATATGAATAGGAAGTGGTGGATGAGTTATAAATGGAGGATTTAACAGGTGAATTTCTTTTAGGTATATAATAATGAGAACATTTATGAAATGTAAATACGTCCTTCAACCTCTTGTGTCGGGGCTTATTTCTGTAATACAAAAACCACCATCTCTACGGGTTCAGTAACCACGTTTTCTCTTAGTCTGTAATTCCGTGAGGTAATAGCTTAATAGATATTATTTTTCTCTTATTCCTATTTATAGATGAAAAATGCAAACTACTCTCAGCTATATAGTGCGGACGCCTTCACAGCTTGAAGTGACTGCTAAGATTTGTTTCTTAAGATAGCAATAAAATGTTGTGTCTTTTTATTTACCCAACCAGGGTCTTGGTCAGTATGATGTGCTATGTCATTGTAGAATTAAGCAAATATCACAAAATTGTAAAATTGATCAGAATACTTATGATATCTAACCATGTTACAAAATGGAGAAAAAAAAAGCAAAACAGAAAAAAAACAAACTAAACTAAGGTTGTTTGCAAAAGAAAGCGCTAATTAATGTTCAGGTCTAAAATTAACCATTGCTGACAAAGAACAAAGGACGTCTAGATGTAGGCATATGTGATTCAATAAAACCTGCTTTATTAAAAAAAAGAGTAAAATGCTGTGTCGAGATGATATGAAAATTATGGTCTTGCATCTTCATTCAGAAATCCCTTTCCAGCATGTATGAAGGAGGATTGGACCTGTTTTAGATCAGAGCATTATTTGGCCACCAAACACTAATGGAACTCAATCACTTCACTTGCTCACTCTCTCTTACCTTCACACCATGAGTTGACAACTCATTGCCTCTTACCTGTAAACCCTCCTGGAAGGTAGAGCTACCCAGGAAATTTCTTGTCATCCTGAGAATAGATGCTCCCTGAAGAGAAATTGATGGACGGTGTCATTTTTAATAAGATTCAGTTATATGTTCCTCTGGGCGTAGGACTAGCCATGGTGGGAGTGCACTTTGTATTGCAAATCTGCCATAAGTCCCGTTTCCATTGGGCGACGAAAATGGTGTAAACTTTTTGGTTCTCCTAAAAGCCTATTTCCATTAGCCGTCAAAAATCTACAGTCAGGAACCCCTACGGACCTTTACCATTGCTGAGGCTCAATGGAAATGGGCCTATAGTAAACAAAGGGTTCTATTAGCACATATTCAACAAGGAATAGAATTATATCATATAAGGCATTATAGGCGATGGAAAACCTGTAAATCTAGTTACGTACATACGCTCTGCATCTCCTTTTGTATGAATGGATTTATGAGTATGATACATGCTGCATGTTGAAAGATCTTCTCCGTAAGGCCACTCAAAAATAAAAACTTGTTTCTCATCACCGCGCGCATCAGAAAAAAACGATTTTAGAAGATTTTTTTTGTTTGTAAATAAGATGAACTTTGATAGAAATTATGAAAGGCACGTGTATCTAGTATCAAATTAAACTCCTGATGTCAGGGATGCATTAAACGTATTCCCAGTAAAAATCTGGAAACCGCGTAAGCGCACACCCTGCGAAAGCACACACTTTGGCCAGGGTCGAAGGCTGTCCACCAATGTGGGGTTTAGTGTATGTCTGAAAAAAAAGAAAAAAAAAGCGCCCTCGTCATATTTTTCATGGCTTGGTGATGAGAAACAAGTTTTTATGTTTTAGTGGCCTAAGGGCTGGTTCCACCGGTCCTCCGAATCCAACAACGCTCACAGATTTGCCTTCTTTTCCACAGGCGATCTGTGCCAACTTTTTCATGCAGGTTTGACTTCATTCTTCCAAAGTTTCGAGACAAGGCTATGATAGGCTCAGGATTTCGCAAGAGGTTGGTTTGAATCAACTAGGAGGGAATTTCTCGCCTGTTTAAGTGAAACATCAACACGCAGAGGTTACGCAGAGGCCTCTAATGTACCTCCTTACAGTACCAATAAAAAAAGGCCTCTAATGTACCTCCTTACAGTACCAATAAAAAAGGCCTCTAATGTACCTCCTTACAGTACCAATATAAAAAGGCCTCTAATGTACCTCCTTACAGTACCAATAAAAAAGGCCTCTAATGTACCTCCTTACAGTACCAATAAAAAAAGGCCTCTAATGTACCTCCTTACAGTACCAATAAAAAAAGGCCTCTTATGTACCTCCTTACAGTACCAATAAAAAAAGGCCTCTAATGTACCTCCTTACAGTACCAATAAAAGAGGCCTCTAATGTACCTCCTTACAGTACCAATAAAAAAAGGCCTCTAATGTACCTCCTTACAGTACCAATAAAAAAAGGCCTCTAATGTACCTCCTTACAGTACCAATAAAAAAAGGCCTCTAATGTACCTCCTTACAGTACCAATAAAAAAGGCCTCTAATGTACCTCCTTACAGTACCAATAAAAAAAGGCCTCTTATGTACCTCCTTACAGTACCAATAAAAAAAGGCCTCTAATGTACCTCCTTACAGTACCAATAAAAAAGGCCTCTAATGTACCTCCTTACAGTACCAATAAAAAAAGGCCTCTAATGTACCTCCTTACAGTACCAATAAAAAAAAGCCTCTAATGTACCTCCTTACAGTACAAATAAAAAAAGGCCTCTAATGTACCTAGTTACAGTACCAATAAAAAAAGGCCTCTAATGTGCCTCCTTACAGTACCAATAAAAAAAAGGCCTCTAATGTGCCTCCTTACAGTACCAATAAAAAAAGGCCTCTAATGTACCTAGTTACAGTACCAATAAAAAAGGCCTCTAATGTACCTCCTTACAGTACTAATAAAAAAAGGTCTCTAATGTACCTCCTTACAGTACCAATAAAAAAGGCCTCTAATGTACCTCCTTACAGTACCAATAAAAAAAGGCCTCTAATGTACCTCCTTACAGTACCAATAAAAAAGGCCTCTAATGTACCTGTTTACAGTACCAATAAAAAAGGCCTCTAATGTACCTCCTTACAGTACCAATAAAAAAAGGCCTCTAATGTGCCTCCTTACAGTACCAATAAAAAAGGCCTCTAATGTACCTCCTTACAGTACCAATAAAAAAGGCCTCTAATGTACCTCCTTACAGTACCAATAAAAAAGGCCTCTAATGTACCTCCTTACAGTACCAATAAAAAAAGGCCTCTAATGTACCTCCTTACAGTACCAATAAAACAAGGCCTCTAATGTACCTCCTTACAGTACCAATAAAAAAGGCCTCTAATGTACCTCCTTACAGTACCAATAAAAAAAGGCCTCTAATGTACCTCTTTACAGTACCAATAAAAAAAGGCCTCTAATGTACCTCCTTACAGTACCAATAAAAAAAGGCCTCTAATGTACCTCCTTACAGTACCAATAAAAAAAGGCCTCTAATGTACCTCCTTACAATACCAATAAGAAAGGCTTCTAATGTACCTCCTTACAGTACCAATAAAAAAAGGCCTCTAATGTACCTCCTTACAGTACCAATAAAAAAAGGCCTCTAATGTACCTCCTTACAGTACCAATAAAAAAAGGCCTCTAATGTACCTCTTTACAGTGCCAATAAAAAAAAGGCCTCTAATGTACCTCCTTACAGTACCAATAAAAAAAGGCCTCTAATGTACCTCCTTACAGTACCGAGAAAAAAAAGAAAAAAGAAGTAACACTAACCTTCGTGTACGTGATGCGACTGAAAGCCTTCAGGAGTCCTTCGTGACTTTCCAGGTCGGGAACTCTGATTGGCTGACTGTTGTGCCACCCATCCTGCTCCAGGATATGCTGCAGCACCCGAACAAAGAATTCATCCTGAAACAAAAAAGGTCAAATGGCGGGTTATGCGTGCAATAGATCATGTCTCATAGGGATGTCAGCAGCCTTTGAAGAAAATCCCTGAAGTTATTTGCTGGGACACCCCTCCCCCTTCCCACGAAGTACAATGAAAAGATCCCTGAAGTTATTTGCTGGGACAACAACCCCCCCCCCCCCTTTTCCATGGACTACAATAAACAAGCTTACTATGAACTCAAAAACAGATGAAAACTGAGTCCCTTGGTGAGTAGGTCTGGAACTACAGTATGTGCTTTCCAAGTAGAGCCCTATCTTCCTATTCATGTTAAACCAAATATGTGCATGGAAGATTGTACTATGAAACTTGTTGCTATGCATTCAAAGTGGTTTGTATGGTAACAGTGAAAGGGTTTCAGGGATTTCAGGGATTTTCCTCCATGCATCTTCTATGAGGAGCTTGTAACGAAAACCCTGAAAATCATGGAAGTAATAATGCACAAATTTAAAGGGGTATGTGGGTACCTGAAACAATATTGGGTCGACATACACAGGTTCTATTGAAGCTTTTGAATAGTGATTTCAGGGTTTTTATAAAATGACATCCCTGGTCTGAAGGCCTTACATCTGTATTAGCTCTGGTATTTACCTACCTATTATAAAACGTGTAAATTCTGATAACATCCGCATGGAGATGCTCCCGCACATAGAGACAAAGTGAACCAAACTTAGGCTTGGAGACTGAAGAGCCACGAGAGTGAGATTCTCGTACAGTACCTAACTGAATCCTGCTATTTTTTTTTGTTTTTCTCTACACAGATGTACTTCTATCCTTCGGATTTGTTTCTATCTTTACTGAAATCAGAATTTAGAACTATAGTTTTCCAATTCTCGGGAGCGGAACGTTCAAACCAAAACGAGGCAAAGGGTTAAACCAATTTTCGGAACCCTAGCTTTCTGTTGTTATCGCTCGATCGACGAAACGTAAATCGATGTTTGAACTTTCTGTAAATTAATAATATGCATAATCAAAGGTAGTTTGATGTGTTTCTAGCAAGATATATTAATAAACTCTGTGGGATAGAAGTTTGAATGTCTGGATCTGCACATTTATGTACTTTTGAGCAAGTTTTTATTTTGACATTTGTAGCAGCCTGTCATTGCAATTTCGGCAGATTGCTGGAAAAAAGACCAAATAAAACAATCATTGCAAAATAAATTGATACAAAAAAACCCCACCAAACACCTTCCCCTACTCTTCATCTCCATTCCATTTTTTTGTTTGATGTCTCTATGTTGGATATTTACTGAGATATTACCAGAGACAAACAGTGAATTTAACATTGGTTTCAATGGGGTGAAAAGTTGTTTAACCCTTCGTGCGTACGAGAGTGCACTGCACCGCTTTCGGGAAAATAAACTGCAAAGTGAGAAAACCGAGCGACGCAGTGTCCGTTTTTGAGGCTGGACGTACCCGTTACTACGTTGCGTGACGTCGGCGCCGCTCCCGAGAATTACCTTGCCCCGTGATCAGCTACGAGAATAATAGCCGTTTTTCCATTCAGCGCCGCCACGCGGTCATGTTGCATGGCAACGCGGTCGTTCGGCCAAACATTGCGCTGTTGTGGCTCACGCCAATGCATTCACACATAGGGTGTGAGTGGCGGGTATGAATACAGAGGTGTTGTTTTCTTCCAGATAACGGTGTTAGAACAAGCGAGGTTACTCTACAAACTAGTCTAAACTTTAGAGTAGATAACTGTCTTGATTTGGAGAGCCAAAATTTGATTCCTATAGGTGTTTAAAGCCTGATATGCAAAACGGGTTAAAACAAATACTCGGTTATAACATGGACCTACAACCTCAATACACTGTCCATGGTTATAACAAAGTAGTTAACATTATACAGTCTATAGTCAAATGTAATCACCTCCTGCTATTGAAACAATATATTCAAAAGAATTAGGCAAGACATTTTCCTAAGAAATAATCCAATATATTTCTGTGTGTGTATAAATATATATATATATATATATATATATATATATATATATACAATATCTATATATATTTATATGTATACATATGTATACAGATAAATAAATATTTAGATATATACTACCTATGATATGATAATTGTTTTGGTTATTCCAGAGAGGAGTTAAAGCCTTTAGTGACCAGGCCCAAACCAGTGTATCTCTGCTACCTGTGTACATTGTTTCTATATTATCTTATAAATAGTATCTCAAGTATCATTGAGGAGATACACACGTTTGACCCACCAAATTAAAGCTGAAATACCATAGAGTATGATAGAATCGCTTTTAGTTTTCTAGAAGTAATCTAAACAGGTATTATACACATATTACGCTCATACACTCAGTGCTCCAATGCTAAAGAATACGTTGCCAGGGGTATGCTTGGCTGCATGCATTGCGTAACCTAGTAGATAAGGCGCGCCACCGGCCTGCGGAAAAAGGCCTATTGCGCTGGTTGCTGGCAAAATACCTGTGTCCTCGAAATAATAGGAGCTGTAAGGACCTGCAGTTAACTGCAGCTGATTTTCACCAGATGGCGTCACGGACGTGCATGTTGGTTTTTTTTGATGGTTTTCCGTTTAGCCAAGTACGATTCGACGAAGTCACTAGTAACTAGTTAACTTCGGTTGACTCATACTTTCTAAGCAAATATCATCAAGACTACTAGCGACTCCGTCGATTCATATTTGGCTAGCGCTTCCTACCTGCCGTCGTGCCCTCTAGCGGGTGAATGGGAAAACAAATTATTATATTATAGGTAATCATTTCGTATGACACAGGGGCCCGTTTCAATAGAATGGGTCACTAAACCACTTAGTGACATGTTTAGTGACGCCAATAGTGACTTGCATAACAGAAAAAGTTTGGTCGCGTTGCAATAGGCATGTCACTAAAGGGGAGGTGTGTCTTGTCACTATTGTGGATGTGTCCCTAGTTCGGGACAACACATGTTGGGTACCCCACCTCTCATACTCATGTCCTACTGGGGACAAGTGGTGTCAAGGTGAAGGTCACCGCATAAATTAGCGACTGCGCTTGGGTAATTCTACACTGGACACCAGAGCAGCATTTTCTATGACAAAATTAAAATGTGAATTTCGTTGGATTTCATGGGCCGATATCCTTCATATTTGGCATGTTTATAAGTTGTATGTGTCCCTAACTGGGGTTAAAGTTTCATAGCTTTATTCCTATGGTAAGTAAAGTTATGTGTTTGTGACATCAAAAACGAGAGGGTATACCCTCTCGCTATTATAGACACTACAGTGACCCTTTTAGTGACTGGACACCCACTTCTGAAATGGTACAAGCCACTATTTGCGCCCGTCTGCTACCCTGTGTCGCAGAATCGGTTGTCCCTAAACTACTGCAACGCAACCTGTCGCTATCGTGTCACTACGCCCGTTAACGGACGTCCTACAGCCTATTGAAACGGGTCCCAGGTCTTTGAGCTGATCATTGGTGATCTGGGGCCCGTTTCAATAGAATGGGTCACTAAGCCACTTAGTGACATGTATAGTGACTCAAATAGTGACAGGAATAGTGACAAAATTTAATTCTCGTTGCAAAAGGCATGTCACTATTGGGGTGGTGTGTCCGTTCACTATTGGTGACATAGTGACATTGCTGCCTGGGCCTTACAATGGATGGTGTTACTGCTATCGGGAACAAGTGATGTCAAGGTGAAGGTCACTGGATAAATCATCGACTGTGCTTGAGTAATTTTACACTGGACACCAGAGCAGCATTTTCTCTGACAAAATTCAAATGTGAATATTGTTGGATTGCATGAGCCAATCTCCTTCATATTTGGCATATTTATAAGTTGTATGTGTCCCTAACTGGGGTTAAAGTTTCACAGCTTAATTCATAGGGAAGAGAAGTTACATGTTTGTGACATCAAAAGCGAGAGGGTATACCCTCTCGCTATTATAGACACTACAGTGACCCTTTTAGTGACTGGACAGCCACTTCTGAAATGGTACAATCCACTATTTGCGCCTGTCTGCTACCCAATGTCCCACAAACGGTTGTCCCTTAACTACTGCAACGCGAAGTACCGCTATTGTGTCACTAAACCAAATAACGGACGTCCTACAGACTATTGAAACGGGTCCCAGAACTCTATGGATTGACACCAGCGAAAAGGTGAGATCTCATTGCTTTCTTTCAAGGATAGGAGATCAGAGAACTACAGTTAAAAATTATGTTTTCAGTATGGACACAAAGAATCCTAAGGATAGAAGTACCTTTAAGTAGAGAAATACAAAAAAGAATAGCAGGTTTGAGTTTATGACTACACGAAAATCTCACTCTTCAGTCTCCAAGCCTAAGTTTGGTTCACTCTGTCACTATGTGCGGGGGACTCTCCAAGCGGATATTACCGGAATTTACACGTTTTATATGAGGTAGGTAATAATGGTGATACATTGACAGAAAATGTTCATTCTGCCTTGTAAACAGCTATCATTGATCCCCAGTGTTAGCTTCGTGTAGGTATGATCTTCAGATATCATGTTACAAATACAATAGGGACGTAAGAATAAACATAAAAGGAGATATACAATGTAGTTTTAAGTTCCATTCAAAAACATTCGAGACCATAGTTTACGTATATGTATATATATATAAAAAAATATATACACACACATATATATGTGTGTGTTTTATATAGAGAATAAAAGCATGCATTGTGTACTCTCCAACTAAAAAAGAATCCGCCGTAGCCAACTTTGGAATAAAAAACCCAGGCCCATTGAATAATCTAATATCGTACATGAAGACCCCTTTCTGTACGCCAAGGAGACCCAGGGACGATGTGGGTCAACTTTATTCAACACTTTTGGATGGCTAGGACCGTCTTAGCGGACGAACTTAAAATATCATCAAACAATAACCCTGGTACGAGGTACAGAAAAGGATCTTCATGTACGATCCTAGATTATTCAACGGATCACAGATTTACAGTCAGTCTGTAATTATTGAGAATTGACCTCGTAATCTACGATAAAAGTAACTTTTATTTATTCTGATCATCAATGTCTAACTTATATTTTGGGCCTCATTGCTGTTTTTTTTATTCCAGTGAGGACATTTCTGAGACACCGATATCGAATCACTTCCGGTTTTCGGAACTGGTGTTGTGCCAAAAACGGTTACCCTGCCAAAAATGGTAATTATCGCCCACTGGTATCTTGTGCGCATGCGCGAACATACGCAGTGATGAAATTTGCCGAAATTAAGCATATCACGACATGTAATTCTCATGCCTAAATACTACTCTTTTCATTTATTTACATTAAAATCACATCAAAATAGTAGTACGTCCGATAGTCCGTGAAATCTGACCGGAAGAGCGTGTGCAGATGCATTCGCGTATAGAGTGGGCGATAATTACCATTTTTGGCAGGGTAACCGATTTTGGCACTACACCGGCCACCAAACAGGGATGGTATTTACAATGAAAATTGATGAAGTATACTATCTACATATACAGAAACAATATACGATAATACATATGATCTCAAACATTTAGCAATATATACAAATATTTACAAATCTTCGTTCGTCGTAGGCTTTTTTTTACATACCATTACCTTTTCCATCACTTAATTCTAAATAGTACCACCTTCGCCCACCTTGGTCTTTGAGTTGCGTTATCTACATTCAGGAGTTCAAAGGAGGATTTAATAAAGAAAAAGGAAACAGCTTCTGCTCATATGATGTGAGACTGAAGATTATGCGTGCAGGTTATATCTGAAAAACTTGTACCCCAACGAGAGATACAATAAAGAAACTAAAAAAAAAAGTTTCATGCCACTTCTTTTAAAAACGTTATTGTCACTTCTTTTAAAAACGTTATTGTGCGAACCAGGACATAGGCTAACTTTGAGGTTCTTTGTCCTAAGGCCGGGCGTCCACTTACTACAATATAATGCGAGGGCATCGGTGAGCAAGGCCTGGCGTCCACCTACTACGATAGAATGGTAGACCTCCCGATATGGCACCGATACAAAATGTCAAAATCGGTGCCATATCGGGAAGGTGCAAAATCGTAGACATATGTCTAGACAAGCCAATCCACCACACATTGTATGGGGTTTTTATCGGTGTCTAATCGCAGAAAGGTGGTCAACTACCCCGATATTAGGTGACCTTTCAACGCGATTTTGATTTTTTTATCTGGAGGTGCATCGTAGACCATATCGGAGCCATATCGTAGTAGGTGGACGCCGGACATTAGTACAACGTTGTACTACGTATAACTAACTTAGTACAACGTTGTACTACGTATAACTAACTTAGTACAACGTTGTACTACGTATAACTAAGTTAAAGGTAGATACACAACAGAGGATCATAGCGCTTTGTGTAGAGTGTTTGCAGGTGAGGTGTGGTCCGTGTTCACAGATGTTGCACTCACCACTTCCCAGTCGGGTTCCGCTGCCTTCAGACCCACGTGGTACCCGAAGTAGGTGGCGAACGCCTCGTTCAGGAAGGTGTCGTCCCACCAGCGGCACGTGACCAGATTACCGAACCACTGTCAATATAACATACAAAATTCATAATTGCTGAGCATAGGCCTTTATTTCACCCCTGGAATAAATGTCCATAGGCTTAACATTGGGAACTTGTTCTCCATGCCCCTACAAGTATTGCAGTCCGTTCTCCACGGTTTATATCCTGTGTGTTGTCCATTCTTTTAGTGTGTACAGGGGTGAGATGAATACAGAAAGCAACTCGTTTTAGTCAAAGAAATCAGTCTGCAACTCGTTTGAATGCTACATGATATTCACTCAGCTGTCGCCTCGTTCATATCACTCCACATCAAACTCGTGGAGAACGACGACTTTGACCAAAACATTTTTTTTCTTTATTATTATCCACCTAATACATAGTGTTCATAGAGAATACATGGACAGCGTGTATCTACTTACCTGGAGCATATGGATATATTCCATGCTCCGGGTTGCAAAAGCCGACGCATACGGAAAAATAGTGTATACGAAAAGGATAGTGAGTACCTAAATGAACTAATATTGGTACGCCACTTGATGGAAAAAAGCGAATTAGAAGTACAATATAGACTGGTTTCAGATAAAAGCGGTTGTATACTCCCCCGAGTTGCCTCTGCGCAACATCCTTGCATGTACTCGGATATAACTAAGCGTCACCTCCTCGGAGCATATATATGACTGCTCGCATCTTAATCCAGTCAAAATTGTGTATTTATCTCACCCCTGGGATTTGTTCTCCATAGACTTAACATTGGGAACTCGTATCAAAAGCCCATGAGATATTCAGGAAAAATATCCAATGGAGGATTATATCATAATTGTTAGCCCATTAGTCGATGTAAAGGATGAGATGAATTAAGAAACTTATTCGAGCTTGTATCCTATCGAGTTTGAATCGCGTAGTAATTCACAAGGCAAAGCAGCGTGAATTATGTAGCGTTTCAAACAAGATGGGTCAAGCTCTGACCCTAAACTTGAATTGGTTTCCTCTGTAGTATTACTATGGTATGCAAAGTACCCATTGAGGATGTATAGGGACTCACTAAACCACTAACCATTATAGATCAGAGTTGTTGTGTATAAAACAAGAAACCAACAAGTTTTGGTCCAAGTCATCGCTCTCCACGAGTTTGATGCAGAGTCAAATGAACAAGCCGAGTGAATATTGCATAGCATTCAAACGAGTTTGAGAATGACACCTTTGACCAAAACAAGTTGCTTTCTGTATCTATGTCACCCCTGTAAACACTAAAAGAACAGAAAACACATATTATATAGACCATGGATAATGGACTGCAATTCTAGTCTGTGACAGAGTTAAAGAAACGATGTTCATCTCACGCCTGGTGCAAGTTTAGCCATAGGAAAAACACAAAAATAAATGCAATGATAACCCTTATGTAAAGTGCCAATACATTATCATTTCTATATTAAAAGAAATTTCCTCCAAGTGCATGAAAAAAAATATCATTGATAACTGGTCCCACCAGCTGGCATTTTAGATGGAGTCGAGGGGCAAGATGGCCGGCTATATAGTACAATGGCTATGTGCCCTATGTAAACATGACGTGGTTGTGACGTACCTGATGCGCCAGCTCGTGCGCGATGACGTAGGCCACGTAACGTTTCTGATTGGCTGTCGTGTACTCCGGGTTATACAGCAGCGCCGTCTCGCGGTAAATCACCAAACCCCAGTTCTCCATGGCGCCGAAGAAAAAACTCGGCACTGCGATCTGGTCTATGTAAAAGTACATCAAAATTAATATGTGAAAATATCTAGGAACCTTGACAAAGTCCAGTCCATGTAATTGACGAATAATAAGGAACTGCATCGAGATCCATAGCCATTGACAATATGCCATGAGTTTTAGTTGCGGAGTTATCTCACGAGGCAAAACTTACCGAGTTTGGGGAGGGCGAAGGGGATGCCGGTCCAGTCGGCGTAGGCCTGTAGAATACGGGCGCTGATGGTATTGGCATACTCGGCATACGGCAAGAAGGCAGGCTGGGTGTACACCCGCATCTAGATACATATCAAACACACACAGGATAAGCACCTGTAATATTTATATACTCAATATACGTCAGGAAGGCAGGGTGAGGGTACATGCGCATCTAGAGACATATCAAACACACAGAGGATAAGTACCTTTAATATTCATATACTCTGCATACGGCAAGTAGGCAGGTTGGGTGTACACACGCATCTAGAGACATATCAAACACACTTAGGATAAGCACCTGTAATATTTATATACTCAATATATGGCAAGAAGGCAGGGTGAGTGTACACACGCATCTAGAGACGTATCAAACATACACAGGATGAGTACCTCTTATATTTATATACACAGCATACGGCAAGAAGGCAGGTTGGGTTTACACATGCATCTAGAGGCATATCAAACACACACTGGATAAGTACCTGTGATATCTATAGAGGGGGTCTTCCACCAACAAGACAAACATGTTGTATAGCGCCTGTATGGCGGTTACTGGCAGATCTGCTCTATCTGTCGAGTTGGTGGAAGCACACACCAGACGTTTCAGCAGGCGTTGGCTCTCCCGCCAGACGTTCCAACAGACGTCTGCTCTAAGTTATGACGTCTGTTGGAGGATATTGGGGGTCGTTAGAGCGTCGCCTGGGTGTCTGCTGGGGCAACTGGCCATTTCCCAGCTGAAATGCGTCCACCCACCAGAATTTACAGGCGATGTCACAACCGATCCCTGGAAGATCGGCTGGAACGTCTTTTCGCTCCAAAAAAGCAGTTGTTTGGTGGAATCGGCCCTTAAGACAGCGACATGCCGATTCTTCCCGATCACACCTTTACCCGACGGATCCGTCCGATCGGTCAGAAACTTCAGTTGTTCGCACTTCACAGACCCGATTATTATCGGGTCGGGCATTACTAGCATAATGAGCGACTCTGCCCGACCTTAAAATCGTATCTCCCGATTCTATATGTATACAAGAACCATATACCGATTTGTAGGGGAGACAGAGGCGGTTATAGGTTTAATCTGGGGCCGTTGAATAATCTAGGATCTTACATAAAGACACTTGTCCATACCTTTGTACAAGGGTTATCGTTTGATAATATCTAAGTTTCTTTGCTAAGACAGTATCATACATCCATAAGGTCGTCCATAAGTGTTGAATAAAGTTGACCCACATCGTCCCTGGCTGTTTATGACATACAGAAAAAGGGTCTTTATGTAGGACCCTAGATTATTCAACGGAGCCCTGGGACCTGTTTCAGTAGTTTCGTGACATGTCTAGATGGCGTCTGTGACACCATACGGACAGATCACAAGATTGCAGTCGATGACACACAGAGTTTCACTCACTTCTCGTAGGAATTAAGCAATGACACTTTAACATGAGTAGGGGATACATTTAATCTATAATTGTTCCAAATATGAAGAATATTGGCCACTTCGATCTTCAGATATTTGCTAGTCTTTTTCCGCTGTTGCTTGCACTGTTGGTGCCGCTGTTGATGTCTGTCTAGGCCTAGTGTCACGAGCCTACTGAAACATGTCCCTGGTGTAGGTTTTCCCTAAATACCGATCCGTGGTTCCCGACTGCAGATCGGCGGCGAATAGTCGGCCAGTGGAAAATGACTTTATATATGGCCGGTTTGTCGCCGAGACCACAGCAGGATAGGGGGTTGGATGTGAGCCAAGCCAGGCAACCTGAGGACCGTGAGGAAATTCTAGACTATAGAGGATGTTCTAAACTCAATACCCTTAATGTGGTGAAATCCCAAACAAACATACATATAATTCCACCAAACTCAATGACAAGCTTTTATATATTCAATAATTTAATAAGCTCTTACGTAATAAAGTCATCTTTTAAGGCATAAACTATTACGATTGTTACTAAGGGTTATAATCTATACCATTATTACCCACCTGATACGGAGTCTCCATAAAAAGCCCATGGAGCCTACAGAGCCTACACTACTGAGTAGAATACGGAAAGCCGTATTCTCCTAGGAGAATACGGCTTTTTCGGCCACCTGACGGACATTATAGGAACTATTTTATATATAGTCAATGCACGGTGCTTGGAATTTCTAATTAATTTTAATATCTTATCCCAATAATTAAAGGTTGGTAATAAATACAACATTACCATGATTTCCATATGTGTGGCCGTATTCTCCTTGTAGTTGACACTATGCAACACTGCTCGCAATCACTCGGAGTATTACTACGCGTCAACTACGCGGAAAATACGACCACTCGGATCGAAATCATGGTAATATTGTGTATATATCCCACAAATAATGATAAGAGGAGTAAAAGAAGAGAAATCACAAGAGGACCAGGTCTCCAGAGAAACAAAGAAAAAAATACCTGCTTAGTTTTCATACCCCATATCATAATATAGAATTAATCATACTGTGTTCCTGATGAAGGCTGAATAGTCGAAACTTTGTGTCAGTGACACGATGTTTCATTGGCCATCACCGATATACGGCATATATCCTATTATCCATGGGCGCTGCCATGACGTCTCCCAAGTAGGTGTTCTTCATTAATGGAGGTGAAAAAGTAGGTGTTCTTCACTAATGGAGGTGAAAAAGTAGATGTTCTTCACTAATGGAGGTGGAAAAGAAGTGAGTGATAATGGGGAAGTATCACAACTCTAGCCATGCTTATATATGTATATAGAGTGTTCCATGTGGAAAATATCATGTCTTGGTTTTAATTATTATGTCATCCTGCTCTGGGATGGGTGTAGAGAGTCAAAGGAACCATGGTAAAACATTAAAAGGCAGTTGAATTTCGTAAGAACAAAGAGCCAGAATACAGGTTTTGTCCCCCGACCACCTAGTGACTGCTTTATGAACTAACAATGTCTCTGTCCCCTATACAGTCAGGGACCACCGACGGACCTTTAACACTGCTGACGCAAAAACATAAATGGGCTATTAGGAGAACTCATAAACTCTACACCATTTTCGTCGGCCAATGGAAACAGGCTTAAAGGGGATGAGTGGAGAAGGTTTCCAATAGACCCTATTGAGGTATCCCAGAATTCAGTCTGTTTACAGGTCACGGTGTGCGCTGGTTACCGACGTTGTATGGTGATAGACCCTTGACCCGTAACCCACAATCATTGCTTTTTAACGGTTTTTATAAGTCTTCAAATGGGAAATCCGCTGTCAGAAGTGGAATTTTCAGCTATTTCTACATGTAAAGACAAAATTATATTCAGGTTACCCAAATATAAATGGGAAAACTGTGGTTCATATGATTGTAGTGTGCCCAACCACTCGCGAGCGGAACTTGTATTTACCCTGGGTGATAATCGGGAGACGAGTAACCTCTGGAGGGCGTATGCTGGATTTACGAGCCGGATGAAATTCTAACAGAAGGCCCTGGGTCTGGCAGAGTTCAGGTAATTAGCATACAATGGTGTCCTATGTTAGCAGCACTTGGCACAGAAACGTGTCACTTCCAATTTCCTTAACCCTTTAAGGACGGCCGCCAGTTTAAACTCGTTCACCCGAAAATTGAGAGATACAAAAGTGGAACACCCTAAAGGCTGAGACTCGAAATATTGAAAACTTAAACAGCTTCAAACTCCTACATAAAAAGGAAGCTGTGATCTCTTTTCATCTGTGATACTTTTCAATTATTGATTATACAATGTCTACTTGTTCATAAACTCCTGTGATATATTTGTTGAGAAAGATTGTGATGTACCTCCCAGTGGGGAAAACTTTTTGTATAAGATCAGTATCCTACGTTTATATCAGGAAGACTCACATCTAAGGACAGTCAAAGGTGATAACATCACCAAAAGACAAATTCCTGTAAATATTAGTGGATTGAAACTCCACCTAGTATCCTTTTGATACGCAAGCCAAAAATGAACTGACACTGAAAACACTTCATCAAGCTTAGACTTGGCACAGGACTTAAGATGCTATTCTACCCTCGTAAATAGAGGGAACCATATTTTGTAAACATCGTATATCATATTTCTCCACCAAAATGTACATAATTGCTGTGGGGGCAAGTCAAACCGGCTACTCGCCGATACCCCCCGCAGGATAAATAAAGAGCATACATTTTTTTGATGGCAGAACTACACCCTTAGGGACGGCTACTATAGGCCTCGCAACCATATTGGGGACTGAAAACTAGTTATTTTTGACTTGCTATACAAAAGTTCTCATAACTTAGGCTGTAAAAAAGATACAGATTAAAAAATGGTACCATATTAAACCAGAGATTATGGGCTTTATTTTCATATATATTTTGAATTTATTGAGGTAATTTATCTGTTTTTATTTTTGACACATTTTCTATGAAATCATGCTAAAAGTTAGGCAAAATGTTGACCTTCTAGAATATCGGTGAAGATTCCATAGAATTCCATATGGAAGCAAAACCAAAGCCCAGTTTAATCAAGTAGAGATTTGTTTGAGGATCATTTTGATACCTTAACTTTTATTGTACTCATAGTAGATGTCAAAATGGACTGTTTTGTTATCAAATTAGAAAAGTAGCAAAAAGCCCCTTTTTGTAATATGCGCCATATGTTATAGCATTGTTGTGGTAGGCAGAAAATAGAGAACTAAGGCTTGGTTGGAGATGATGCAATATTGTTATATTATAATTTTAGACAATGTTTTTCCTTTAGTTATTATCTACAAACAAATGCTTTCTTAAACTAATTATATATGCAGCACATGTCAATCTATAAGAATTTTTAGGGAAACACTATTTGAATCCGGATCCCACCATAGTCCCTAATATACCTACCTGACCTATAGAGACTTTGTACAGTTCTAGGGGACGGGGGCATTGTCCCCTGAACTCTAAATTCGAAGGTCAATCACGTGATATAATTTGTTATCCTGAATATTTCTATTTCTATTATTATTATGGTGTTCTACCTACATTCTGTGCAATCTTTTTTTATTGTTGAATCATTTCCTTTTCAAAAGCAATTTCATAAATATACAGCAAATGATGCATTAAGGCATCATCCGCCCCCTGCCTGGTGATGCCTTAAGGCATCATCTGCCCTTAAAGGGTTAAACTTGCAAACTATTTCAGAACACGTCCACGTGGTATGCAGTGGACTGTTGGTAGTAAATACAAACAAGAATTTCTATGTATAATTTTCACTTTGATTATTAGATATTTACATATACCTATAAAACTATGGATGTCAGACAAGGCGTAGCAACAGACACTCCTAGCACGCACCGCTTTGCCAACGGAACGAAAAATTCACCATCCCTATAAAACTTTGTCCAAAATCAGTTTTCCTCCATACTAATACCTTAATTTGAAATAGTTTTTGGAATGCAAATATCACCAGTTTTACCCAATATTTGTTCATGCGTATTGCCTATCAAAACGCTTAAGGAGTGATTCAGAACAAAGGCCACCTGGTTTTTATCACACATTAGAAAGGTGAATAACATACATGTGCAGATCAGGTACTACATCTAGCAACATGCAGTGAGTGTACCTATACACTAATGTTATGAGTGTACCTACCCTAATGCAATGAGCGTACATATCCTATTATCTCACCCCTGGTATTTTTGTCCTATAGGCTTAACATTGGTAACTCATAATCCATGCCCATATGAGAATTGCAGTTCATTCTCCATGGTCTATATCCTGTGTGTCATCCGGAACTTTTTTTCATAGTAGCTGACATCCTGCTCTCTGATTGATCAATATGGTTATTACTCTAGTGGCATAAAAAACACTTTATGTCACGGCCTGCCACATAAAATTTGCCTATGTTAAGTCTATGGCGGCTTTTTATTAGGGGTAGGATAATGTGAGTGGACCTAGCCTAATACAGTGGGTACTTACCCTAACCCCGTCGGTAGTGTAGGACTCCACGTATTTAAACTGGTTGACAGAGAAGGCAAGTAGGTAAGGCGCCATGCGAACTGACTTCTCAAATATGTCGACCTCCCAGTCTCCCTCTCTGAAAGAGAAAACACAAACAACTCTCAGCAAGGGAGCTTCAGCGTGCTCTCTGGTCTAAAGAGATTCTTTAAGAATTGATTTGTAGTTCTGAATTTACATTTTACTCTCCAGAACAAGGGGAAATATCATACCATTACACTATTATCTTTCATAATTCAATGTAGCGGTTTACTTACATACATTCCCAAAGGGTACTTTTTTCATCCATCATATACAAAGACCCCATTTAAAATGTATATGAGAAAGATAGTCCCTTTGTACTATAGAGCAAAGAAATAGTCCCTAAGGGTATTTTTATACCCTTTAATATGCCAATTACTATGTTATATTTCGGGAAGATGGATAATAAATACAACATACGATAGTTTTGTGGACAGGCGGCTGCTCAAATCACTTGAGGTTGACGTCGTAATACACGCGCTAGTGCTCGTTTATTACTATGCGTCAACCTCTCGTGGTTTACGGCCACCTGTCCACAAAATCGTTTATGGTCTACGCCAAGTGCTGATTCCACCAATAAGATGCATTTGCCATGTTATATCTTGTTCTATCTTACAGTGTTTGTGATATATCTTGCCACCTTTGATGTGACATGTTGCACGTGATGATATGTGTACTTTTTTCTAGATGTTGTTTTTTTTTGTTTAAAAAAAAAGTTTTTATTGACGTGTAGCGTCATCGCGCATGCGATGTTTTTCAGATAGAGTCAATATTAACAGGTATAACTTTACATATAATTCATTCTTTAGTTCATATTACATACAGATCATCCTTAAATCATTCCATGGTAGAATGTTAACATATCAGATGTTATTAACATATTCAATGTTTTTAATAATGCGATTATTCAAAACTTAGCAAGATTTAGCAAAACAACCAAATCGTGACAAATCTCGCTATTTATCTTAGCCTGGTATTAACGTCCATAGGCTTAGCATTACGAGCTCGTTCTCAACAGGCTTGCGAGAACGGTATTTCGTTCTCAACGGGTGATAAAGAGATGACTAAGATAAAATCAGAAACATATTCGTGCTTGGTCTGAGTCCCTGTTCACCATCTCGTTTAGAGTGCTTCAGAATATTCACTCGGCTATCGCCTCGTTCATATTACTGAGCACTCCAAACTCGGTGGCGAAAAGGGACACATACCAAACACTCATCAATTTCCATCTTAATCTTGTGTGTTGGTGGAAACAGCTCTTAAAAAATGTGTAGTGGTTTATTGAGTCCTCATACGTTCTCAATGGGTACTTTGTATACGATGGATAATAAACTCTACTGTTTGGAGTCGCGTGTGTCCACGAGTCGCTTGTGTCCGGCCACCACTAGTGCTCGTGTATTACCATGCGTCAACCAACCAAAACAACCAAATCGTGACAAATCTCGCTTTACAGCCACCTGTCCACAAAAGCGTTTATGGTCTACGCCAAGTGCTGATTCCAACAACAAGATGCATTTGGCATGCTATATCTTGTTCTATCTTACATTGTTGTGATATATCTTACCACCTTTGCTGTGACATGTTGCACGCAATGATATGTGTACTTTTTCTAGATGTTGCGTGTATATTTTGGTGCTCCACCACCGTAATGCTTCAAGATCTATTGCCGACATTTCGTGGCATACCGTGGCATATTGCGACATTTTTTTTTTTTTTTTTCTAAAGTTTTTATTGACGTGTAGCGTCATCGCGTACGCGATGTTTTTCAGATACAGTCAAGATTAACAGGTATAACTTTACATATAATTCATTCTTTAGTTCATATTACATACAGATCATCCTTAAATTATTCCATGGTAGAATGTTAACATATCAGATGTTATTGACATATTTAAAGGTGCTTAACCAGAGCGATCCATCGCAGCAAATATATACTCGCAATTATTCAAAACCTAGCAAGATTTAGCAAAACAACCAAATCGTGACAAATCTCGCTATTTATCTTAGCCTGGTATAAACGTCCATAGGCTTAGCATTACGAGCTCGTTCTCAACAGGCTTGCGAGAACGGTATCTCGTTCTAAACGGGTGATAAAGAGATGAATATTTCCAGGCTAAGATAAAATCAGAAACATATCTCGTTTAGAGTGCTTCAGAATATTCCCTCGGCTATCGCCTCGTTCATATTACTGAGCACTCCACACTCGATGGCGAACGGGGACACATACCAAACACTCATCAATTTCCTTCTTAATCTTGTGTGCTGGTGGAAACAGCTCTTAAAAAATGTGTAGTGGTTTACTGAGTCCTCCTACGTTCTCAATAGGTACTTTGTATACGATGGATAATAAACTCTACTGTTTGGAGTCGCGTGTGTCCACGAGTCGCTTGTGTCCGGCCACCACTAGCGCTCGTGTATTACCATGCGTCAACCACTCGTGGTTTACAGCCACCTGTCCACAAAAGCGTTTATGGTCTACGCCAAGTGCTGATTCCACCAACAAGATGCATTTGGCATGCTATATCTTGTTCTGTCTTACACTTTGCTGTGACTTGTTGCGCGTGATGATATGTGTACTTTTTCTAGATGTCGCGTGTATATTCTGGTGCTCCACCACCGTAATGTTTCAAGATCTATTGCTGACATATCGTGGCATACCGTGGCATATCGCGACAAGAACATGGCAAAGGTGCTTAAACCAGAGCGATCCATCGCGGCAAATATACTCGCGATTATTCAAAACCTAGCAAGATTTAGCAAAACAACCAAATCATGGCCAATCTCGCTATATCTTGTGTGTTGGTAGAAACAGCTCTTAAAAAATGTGTAGTGGTTTACTGAGTCCTCCTACGTTCTCAATGGGTACTTTGTACACGATGCATAATAAAGTCTACTGTTTGGAGTGGCGTGCGTCCACCCACCTGTAACCACCCATCGACGTTCACCGTTCTCCTCTGTACCACTGCAGTCATTACCATACTCTGTAAATGGGTTCGTGTTTTCTCTACGTGATAGTCGAACGGAGACAAGTATTTAATCTTCTCTAAGCCCCGGAGCAAGGAAGTTTCAGCCAAAACACAAGTCAGCTGACCTCCAAACCTCCGTTAGAGTCGTGAAGACCCAAACACAGAACACCTGTTGTTGCCTTTTTTAATATTTTTGTTTGTTTTGAAAATAGGATAAAGTATCGCTCAGACAAGGCTGAGTTTTTCTCATACCGAGGTTTTCAGGATATGCTTTAGAGTATTTTGAAAGTTTTCTTGCTCTTTTACCTGGCAGACGTGTACAAATGCATTTTTACGTATATTTAATCATTTCGATTTTTGATTAGGAGCCATCTATAAAGTACGTACGTACTGAGAGGGTGAGGAACGGGAATGAAGATAAAAACAAGTCTTGGCCCCGAAGCCTACCAAAAATAGGATTAAACAATCCAAGTAGTTATCTCCAGGATAAATAAGAATAGCAACAAAAATAGATTTGATTCTATCTTTTAATGCTGTTCACCTACATTATCCTACCCCTAATAAAAAAACCGCCATAGACTTAACATAGGCAAATTTTATGTGGCAGGCCGTGACATAAAGTGTTTTTTATGCCACTAAAGTAATAATAATATTGACCAATCAGAGAGCAGGATGTCAGCTACTATGAAAAAAGTTCTGTTGGTCGTTGAGTCAATATTTATCTTTTAGAAATACAAAAGCATAGACGGGGTAGGATAAATACGAAACCGAACGAGAGTTAGACTTGTCAGTGTCTATGCCACTCTCGTTCGGTTTCTACTAAGTTTTGTTGATAAAATGAATGGCGTAGATTGCTTACCTGGGTTCTGTGCGGAGAAGTGGCATGTTAGAGAGGGAGATGAAACTCTTCAGTCTCTTCATGGTGACGTTAAAAGTGGCCTTAAAGAAGGACTCATCAAAACACGGGAAGCATCTGCGAGCGTGATGAGTCTCAAACTGAGTGGAGACAATCCAGCTACAAGGAGAATAAACCAAGTACATTATAGAGAGGGTGAGTGTGATGCATGTCAAACTGTGTGGAGACAATCCAGCTACAATGAAAATTAACCAAGTACATTAAATAGAGGGCAAGTGTGATATGTGTCAAACTGCGTGGAGACAATCCAGCTACAAGGAGAATTAAACAAGTACATTATATAGAGGGTGAGAGTAATATGTGTCAAACTATGTGGAGACAATCTAGCTACAAGGAGAATAAACCAAGTATATTATATAGAGGGTAAGCGTGATATGTGTCAAATTGAGTGGAGACAATCCAGCTACAAGGAGAATAAACCAAGTACATTATAAAGAGGGTGAGAGTAATATGTGTCAAACTATGTGGAGACAATCCAGCTACAAGGAGAATAAACCAAGTACATTATATAGAGGGTAAGTGTGATGCATGTCAAACTGTGTGGAGACAATCCAGCTACAAGGAGAATAAACCAAGTATATTATATAGAGGGTGAGAGTAATATGTGTCAAACTATGTGGAGACAATCCAGCTACAAGGAGAATAAACCAAGTATATTATATAGAGGGTAAGCGTGATATGTGTCAAATTGAGTGGAGACAATCCAGCTACAAGGAGAATAAACCAAGTACATTATAAAGAGGGTGAGAGTAATATGTGTCAAACTATGTGGAGACAATCCAGCTACAAGGAGAATAAACCAAGTACATTATATAGAGGGTAAGTGTGATGCATGTCAAACTGTGTGGAGACAATCCAGCTACAAGGAGAATAAACCAAGTATATTATATAGAGGGTAAGCGTGATATGTGTCAAATTGAGTGGAGACAATCCAGCTACAAGGAGAATAAACCAAGTACATTATAAAGAGGGTGAGAGTAATATGTGTCAATTTGAGTGGAGACAATCCAGCTACAAGGAGAATAAACCAAGTACATTATAAAGAGGGTAAGTGTGGTGTATGTCAAACTGTGTGGAGACAATCCAGCTACAATGAGAATTAAACAAGTACATTATATAGAGGGTGAGCGTCAAACTGAGCAGAGACAATCCAGCTACAAGGAGAATTAACCAAGTACATTATAAAGAGGGTGAGCGTCAAACTGCTTGGAGACAATCCAGCTACAAGGAGAATTAACCACGTACATTATATAGAGGGTGAGTGTGATGTATGTCAAACTGTGTGGAGACAATCCAGCTACAAGAAGAATAAACCAAGTACATTATAAAGAGGGTAAGTGTGGTGTATGTCAAACTGATCGGAGACAATCCAGCTACAATGAAAATTAACCAAGTGCATTATAAAGAGGGTAAGTGTGGTGTATATCAAACTGCGTGGAGACAATCCAGCTACAAGGAGAATAAACCAAGAACATTATAAAGAGGGTGAGCCTGATATGTGTCAAACTGAGCGGAGACAATCCGCTACAAGGAGAATTAACCAAGTACATTAATAGATAAACCGTAAGATATGGCTGCTCAAAGGGGAGTGAATATTTCTAAATAGACCAGGCAGGTGTTTTTAGAACTAAGAACGATATTACAGAATGATGACGATTACGACTAACCTCAGGCGAAAAGTGACCACGATCGGAGTGTCATTCCGTTTTATAGATATGGTCCTCAGAATTTTAGTGCATCTTTTGCAGTTGTTATCATTTACCTTTTCCTATCTTAGTGGCAAACGTTTTGTGATGAAAGTCTAAGTTCCCCAAACTCCAAACGTCTAGTTTGAAAATTTAGGACCAGCGTCCACCTACGACGATATAGCAATAGGCCTTTTTCCACAGGCCGGTGTCGCACTTTATCTACGTGGTTACGCAATGCTTGCAGCCAAACATACCCCTGGGAACGTATACTTTTACATTGGATCACTGAGTGTGTGAAAGTAATAAGTTTATAATACCCATGTATATTATTTCCAGAGAGATACTAATGATTGCATCGTATTCTATGGTATTCCAGCTCAATTCTGGTATGTCATACATGCATATTGTGTCAATGATACTTTAGATATAGCTTAGATAACACAGGTACATCAAAACTGAATACACAATAATACACAGGCAGGCCTAGCTACCATATGTTTATCCTACCCCTAATAAAAAACGCCATAGGCTTAACATGGGATTTGTTTATTTCACGGGTGTGACATAAAGTGTTGTTTACTCTCTGATACTGAAAAAATATGGAAACGGGGCAGGATAAAATCTAGACGCCACTCGTTTGAGTTTGAGCTTATCTATGCCACTCATTTTTTGGCTCCGTAATGTCACTCGTCTTTGACTCGTGAAATTATGGAGCCAACAAAATGCGTGGCATAAATAAACTCACACTCAAACTTGTGACGTCTCTTGATATTATCTTCTTCAAGATTAAAATCAAGATAATTACCAACCATGATGTTTAGACAGCCCGGAATCGTAAATACAATGCCCTAGATTGTTCCAGTAGTCTAATCTGTGAAAAACAACACTCCTGCAATCACACCCACCTTTCATACTTTAAGTGTGATTGCTGTGTGAACCCATGGGCAGAAGTCCGGACTCGGCCGTGTTTGTCCGAGCGACCGCGTTACTATACAGTGGGCCGCTAGGCGGCGCTGAACGGCAACATCTGTATTCAAAACCTCCCGATGCACAACAATGCATACCGTCAAAAATATTAGTCAATCGGGAACATCTTTCTCTTTCACAAACGTCTAGGCTAGGACCATTGGGGTGCATCGTAATTGGTTTCTAGGTACATCGTTAGGCAAATCGTAGATGCTTAGTGGACGCCGGGTATAAGTGTGTAAGATTTACATTTTTCTGCATATAGATTAAACATACTAGTTCCGGTAAAGCGAGGTCTATATATGAATTATCAAAAAGCTAAGGTAAGGCCACTAAAAAAAACAACTTGTTTCTCATCACCAAGCCATGAAAAATATGATGAGGGCGCTTTTTTTTTTTTTTTTGCTGGATCAAAGATGGCTTAAAAGTGTCATAAAATGCGCTTTAGACATACAGTAAAACCCTGCATAAGCGGTCACCCTCCGTTCCAGGCCAAAATGTCCGCTTATGCAGGGTGTCTGCGTTCGCGAGGTTTTTAGATTTATACTGCGTATACATTGAAAGCATCCCTGGCATGAGGAGCTTTAATTTGATACCAAATACACATACTTTTCATAATTTCTATCGAGGTTCATCTTATTTAAACAACAAAAAAAATCTTCTAAAATCGTTTTTGCAGATGCGCGCGGTGATGAGAAACAAGTGGTTTTTTTGAGTGGCCTAATGCCTCTTTATTTCAAGTGTAAGGCTAGTCCAAAGTTACTGAATAAAATTGAGTGATAATATTCATCAAGTGGTAAATATCCACCACGATAAACCTTTTTAATGGGGAATCCCTGACTTTCATGATTCCTAAACCTTTCATTGAATTATTGTATGTGATTTAATCATGTACTAGTCTCATTGTAAGAGATGAAAGTCTCAATGTTGTTCTACTACTTTACAAAGAAACGACTTAACACATTGATTATCACATTTTCTTTAGGTTTGAAGTCAATGAAGAAGGCCGTCGCTAAAAAGAATAATACATTAATAATGATTTTAAAGGTTTTTTTTGTTTTCTCTTTAAATCAGAAAGTCAGTCTATTACTAGTGTCTGTACATATTTAACACCGGTAGATTTAGCTGGCTCTAAAGTAAATATCTATGATCTACATAACACCTGCAGATCTGGGCGATCGCAGAGTAAATAACTATGATCTACATAACACCAAAAAATTAGCCAACTCTAGACTTGCTCCCGTCTTGGTGGACATTCAACAAAACTCAGATCCAATGATCGTTAGTTTTCACATACTTTAAGGCCTGGCGTCCACCTACTACGATAGAAGTTTAGACCTACCGATATGGCACCGATAAAAAAAGCAAATATCGGAGACATATCGGGAAGGTGCAAAATCGTAGACACATGTCTAGACATGCCAATGCACAATGCATTGTATGGGGTTTTATAGGTGTCTAATCGCAGAGACGTCGTCAACTGCCCCGATTTTAGGTGACCTTCCGACGCAATTTTGATTTTTTTATCGGGAGGTGCATCGTAGACCATATCGGAGCCATATCGTAGTAGGTGGACGCCTGGCCTAAAAGATACTTGTAAAATGCACAAACTTTGATCTTGTGATCGTTGATTCTTCTTTCCCTGAAATTCATCTGCAGTTTGTCTCACTCGTATGACGCGATACTTTTTTTTTTTTAACAAAAAAAAAAAATTAGAAAAAATATATGACGCGATACAGGTGATATTCTGCTCAGCAAGAATTCAACATTTCAGCTTGCAATAAATCCCCATTCACTTTCTTCTGGTGTAGAAACTGAATGAGAGTTAGCCCAATACACATCTACCGATTCAGGATTGAACAATTAGTTCCAAAATCGTATAGGAGTTGGTGAATTTGTCCCAGGCGAATTACATAATACCCCTGTCCATGTCGACCACCCAATCAAGCGCCATTTACCAACGTTCTGTTGTCGGCGACTCGGTTTATCAACTTGTTGATAAACTTTTGGCCACCGATTTAGGAACATAGAAACCAACCTGACCAGAGTGTGATAAGCAATAAATAATCAACCATTTTAGTTTGTCCAAGTTTCTCAAGTGAGTGAAGTTTGCGGGTGCTGATTTTCCAAGTAAGGCCAAAGGTCATCAACAATTCACAGACCACATTAGTGTGACGTCGCTCATGTTCTGGTCGCTGATTGGTCAATCTTTTTATTACCCTCGTGCAATAAATAACACTTTACTGCACGCTCTCCCGAATACAGTGATCCAATGGTATGCCTATGGCGTTTTTTATTCGGGGTAGGATAATTAGTAGAAACTGAACTCGAGTTAGTAGTGTTAGTGTATATTGCACGATGGGCAGGTCGTGTATTACTGCGCGAGGTGTTAGCTGAGCATAGTGAGAAGCAGACCTGACCGGAGTGTGATAAACACTGACACTACTAACTTGAGTTCAGTTTAGTATCTATCCTACCCAGTCTCTTATAATTCATTTATTACCATCGTGCAATAAATAACACTTTACTGCACGCTCTACCCAATATTAGGCCTATGGCGTTTTATTAGGGGTAGGATAATTAAGAGAAAGCAAATGAGAGTTAGTCGAGTTGTTGCTTATCGCACCCACTAGAGCGTAGATTTCATTTTTCTGCATACTCGCCCGAATACAGTCGGCCAATGTTAAGCCTATGGAGTTTTTTATTAGGGGTAGGATAAATACACAATATTACAATGATTTCGATCTGAGTGGCCATATTCTCCAGGTAGTTGACGCGAAGTAAAACTCCGAGCAATAGCGAGGAGTATTACGCAGTGTCAACTACAAGGAGAATACGGCCACACAGATCGAAATCATGGTAATGTTGTATTTATTACTCACCTTTCGAGTAACTATCAGGAAAAAATCTAGTATATTATCAGAAATTCGACCCTAGCGCTGTGCTTTGTTTATATGAATTAGTTCATATGACGCCCGTCAGGTGGCCGAAAAAGCCGTATTCTCCTAGGAGATTCCAGAGGTCCGTATTCTACTCTGTAGCGATCTGTAGGCTCCATAGGCTTAGTATGGAGACTCCGTACTAGGTGAGGAATATTAGGAAACATCCTTACTGTGGGCGGTTGCTGATTTCATACTGCCTGACGCCATAGGCGGAAGGCGGTATCAAATCGGCGACTGACCGAGAACGAGAAATGTTTCGTTAACAGTGAGGATGTTTGCTTATTATTATATACCTTATGATAATTAAAAACGCCATTTTAATGACTTACAAGGTCGCATTCACAGTGGGCACGAACATTATTATTTAATAGACATTCGGACACAGGTATATAATAATAACCAAACAAGAGTTAGTCGTGTTGTTGTTTATTGCACGATGGCAAGATCGTGTATTACTGCGCGAGGGGAAGCCAAGAGCAGTGATATGCGATCTTGCCGGAGTGCAATGAACAATAACATGACTAACTCAAGTTTGGTTTAGAATTTATCCTACCCCGCCCGTCTAAATTACTTCAACATTAACAAATGACGTCATTTGTCAAGTGTATCCCACTAGAGCGATATTTTTCATTTTTCTGAACTCCAGACCGAATACAGTGACCCAATGTTAAGCCTATGGTGTTTTTTATTAGGGGTAGGATAATAAAGTAGCTTACTGCATGGTGCCGTTCTCCATGTAGCTGCTGCGGTAGAAGCCGAGCCAGTCGGTGTGCACCAGACTGCCGTTAAACGTCATGCCCAGGGTGTAGTTGGTGTTGGCCGTCAGACCCCTCTCCGGGTAGATCTTGTAGAAATGCCGCGCCCGGTCCTCGTCTGTTCCGTTTATACTGATGATATTTCCCGTGTCATCTCTGAAGATATAGAGCAAGCATTTGTTAATCAACTACATCTAAAAATAATGCATTTTATTATCCATCGTATACAAAGACTCCATTGAAAATGTATGGGGATTCAGTAAACCACGACCCATTGTATAAAACCTGTCAGATACCATATCTGTGGATACGGATTCTAACCTGTGGTATACGGCCTCAAAACCATGGTATACGGGGAAAATAGCCCCTTTGTGCTGTAGAGCAAAGAAATAGTCCCTGTTGTTATACCTGTTTATATGGTAATTAATGGGTTTAATTCATACGAAAATATGGATAATAAATACAACAAACGATGGTTATGTGGACAGGCGGCTCTGTAAACCACTCGAGGTTGACGTCGTAATACACTCGCTAGCGCTCGTGTATTACGACGCGTCAACCTCTTGTGGTTTACGGCCGCCTGTCCACAAAACCAACGATTATTGTCTATGTAAGGCCCGGCGTCCACCTACTACGATATGGCTCCAATATGGTCTACGATGGACCTCCCGATAAAATATAAAAATCGCGTCGGAAGGTCACCTAATATGACAGTTGACCACATCTCTCCGATATAGATTGAATGGTCCAGGGACCTAGGGCCCGTTGAATAATGTATGATCGTACATGAAGACCCTTATCTCTACCTCATACAAGGGTTATCGTTTAATAGTATTTAAGTTTGTTCGCAAAGTGAGCTTTAGCCATCCATAAGGTCGTCTATAAGCATTGAATGAAGTTGACCCACATCGTCCCTGGGTCTCTATGGCATACAGAAAAGGGTCTACTTGTATGACCCTAGATTACTAAACGGGCCCCAGTTTCACTAGTTTCGTAACATGTCTAGATGGAGTCTAGATGGTGTGTCC
Source organism: Alentia gelatinosa (assembly GCA_950022655.1). Taxonomy (NCBI): domain Eukaryota; kingdom Metazoa; phylum Annelida; class Polychaeta; order Phyllodocida; family Polynoidae; genus Alentia; species Alentia gelatinosa. The sequence goes on along the minus strand of OX465590.1, from coordinate 40,767,568 downwards.
AGTTTCATAAGAACTAGACATTAGACTTCGTTTTGTCCGTTCTTGCTTGCACTGTTGGTGCCGCTTTTCATGTCTGTCTAACACTTTTGTCACGAAATTAGTGAAACAGGTCCATGATGTGTAGATTTGTCTAATTCTTATGTTTGGGGTCTGTCTTTTCCTAAGGGCAGCTACTTGTGTCGTCACGAAACTAGCCAAACCAATGTCTGTATGGTGTCACAGACATGTCACGAAACTAGTGAAACAGGTCCCTGAACCCTATTGTGTAGAATACAGAAAGCCGTATTCTACTCAGTAGAATACGGCTTTTTCTGCCACCTCACGGGCGCTCTAGGAACTATTATTATATAGACAATGCATGGAACTTACATCGAGTTTCTAATCATTTACAAGATTTCTAATAATTTGATAATTTTTGTCTAATGATTAGCCGAAAGGTAAGCGATAGATAGAACATTACTATAAATTTGATTTGCGTGGTTGTATTCTTCTTGTAGTTGACACGACGCGATAAAGCCGGATGCCCATCTACCGATTTAGGGTTGAACGATTAGTTCCCAAATCGTATAGGAATCGGTCACCTTGTCGTAGGCAAATTACGTAACTCCTCGCTCAACCCGCGGACCTCGAGGAGAGGGGCTGGTGGGTATTAGTCCTAAGGAAATCAGTCTACACCTACCGACATATATACATACACTGATAAAATCGGTGTATGGTCCACTGATCGCTGGGGGAGGGCAAAACCACAACTTGTCAGCGACAAAAGGACGTCTGAAGGAGGTGGTTCACTAATCGCTGGGTAGCCTTGCCTAGCTGTCCTACATCTACCGACTCTGTTAGGATACCTCGCCTGAGACAAATTACCCTCCGTTTGTCGCAGACAAACGTACATAAATGTTCCGAAATCGGTAGATGGGCATTGGGCTTAAATGTATAGTGTGTGTGTGTGTGTGTGTGTGTGTAGGTGTGTGTGTAGGTGTGTGTGTGTGTGTGTGTGTGTGTGTGTGTGTGTGTGTAGGGGGGAGGGGAGTGTTAAGTGTGACTTGAATAAATCGGCCATATGGTCGGACAATCGTCACAATCTCCCACAACAGGCACTCACTGTCGAAACCGAAATTCCAGGTACGAATGAATGCAGTGGTTCTTTTTATTACTCGCTATAAAGAGAGCGAGTCTATATTTAAGAATGAGTCACTGTACAGACCTTTCTGATAAGTTGTCAGCCAACTATAATTTCCATTTTGTATTAATGGATTATTTATGTAGTGGCGCCAAATGCCCTTCATACAAAGGACATGACACAAACGCAACAGGCGCAATAGAAAAGACCCACAGCATAAACATACAAAGATCCGTTTTCTAAAGGGATTTCTGTCATGAAAAAAGATGATTGGATAATTTACGTAAACATTGAAGATACGGTAAAGATCTTGAACTCCCAATAAATACTGAATTTTATTGATATAAGCTCGTTCATGAATATGTTTCAATACGCCAATGGACCAGGGAACAGGAAATATAATATAAACTAGTGGTCGATGAACACTATCTGTTTTAGTTCCCTCATTTGTTCACAATTGCGGTTTTACATTTAGGTATAAATCCTGATAAGAAATTTAAGTATAGGATAGTTCTATAAGGCACAGCGTGATTGCTAGTTCCGCTGTCATCCACCAGGAAATTGTTAGATGGCGCAGCTGTCGTCCTCAGACGACCATTATCTTCTGATGTCATAATCATGAAACGAGGCTATTAACCCTTTAAAGACGAAGGTCTGTGGCAGAGCCCTATTGGTCGGGGCAGGTGCTTTAGATTGGTATAACTCCAGGGGACGGGCCAATTTTTTTCTAAACCCATATTCCATTATTTGATCACGTGATATGACATATCATTCATATCTATATTATTTGGTTTAACAAATAATATTAAATACTATATCTTAGGTATATTCTCTGAAAGTTTCAGATTTATTCATCAAATATTTTTCGATAAAACAATGAAATGGTAAATATTACTAAATGTCATAAATAATGCCTCAAGGCATTATCCGGCTTCCGCGGGGGAATGCCTCAAGGCATTATCCGGTCTATGCTGGGGAATGCCTCAGGGCATTATCCTCCATGAAAGGGTTAAGGCCTGGCGTCCACCTGCTACGATAGAAATTTAGACCTACCGATATGGCACCGATTCCTACTCACTACGGAACTATTTTCTGTTGCCCCAGAATATCCCTGTTATCCTAGGGCACCATTATAATGTCCTAGGCTCTTAGGAACACCAATTCCCCTTCAGTACTAGGTAAGTACCTCGGGTAATTAACTATACAAAAAGCAAATATCTGAGACATATCGGGAAGGTGCAAAATCGTATACATATGTCTAGACATGCCAATCCAGTACACATCGTATGGGTTTTTTATCGGTGTCTAATGACAGAAACGTGGTCAACTGCCCCGATATTAGGGGACCTTCCGACGTGATTTTGATTTTGTATTGGGAGGTGCATCGTAGACCATATCGGAGCCATATCGTACTAGGTAGACGCCTAAAACTCTTTGATGGCAAACCACAAGAAATATCTTTGACAAAATCCATTCATAACCGGACCTGCCACCTGGTGTTGTGTTTACTATCAGCAGGCAAGATGGCCACCTCCATAAGACAATGAATATGTGCCCTATACAGATACAACCGATTATGGCGACATGTAGTAGCATTTTTTAAAACATATTTTGCACAGTGTCTGCAAAACGAATAAGTCATCCTCTCACTGACAGAAACTTGGATACCATAAGGCCCGGCGTCCACCTACTACGATATGGCACCGATATGGTCTACGATGCACCTCCCGATAAAAAATCAAAATCGCGTCGGAAGGTTACCTGATATCGGGGCAGTTGACCACGTTTCTGCGATTAGACACCGATAAAAAACCCATACAATGCGTGGTGAATTGGCATGTGTAGACATATGTCTACGATTTTGCACCTTCCCGATATGGCACCGATTTTGACATTTTGTCTCGTTGTCATATCGGGAGGTCTACGATTCTATCGCAGTAGGTGGACGCCGGGCCTTAATGTATACAGAACAGAATAGGTTTGATGCAAATCAACCTCATTGGACTGCTCCTAGCGCCAGAGGAGTTGTCTTTATGTATGTCAGTCGGTAGATTTTCAGAAAGGAATGTGAATACAAACACGGAGCTAATAAAAACTGAATAGAAAAGGTATGTATCCACCGACTCTATATGAAGATAAAGAAACCGGTTGTGATATTGTGTAGTGGTGTTTGTCTGGTCATGTATTGTCCTGTTTGTTTCTACTGTCTACCTGCACACACGTTTACAGACGATATATGGACGACCTTCAAGCGAACTGATGGATATAAACAATAATCGATGGTTTCATGGACAGGCGGCCAACAACCAAGAGAGGTCGACGTGTAGTAATAAGCCAGCATCAAGCTTGAGTGGTTTACAGAGCCGCCTGTTTACAAAACCATCGTTTGTTGTATCTATGATCCATCATCTCGAGTAAATTAATCCCAGGATTTGCCATATCAAGGGAAATATTAAGGAACTATTATTTTACGCTATATCGCAAAGGGACTAATATTTTGCCTTATTACCCATCGTATACAAAGCCTCCACTGAAAATGTATGGGGACTCAGTAAACCACGACCCATTGTATAAAACCTGTCCGATACCATAACTGTGGTATACGTTTTAACACCTGTGGTATACGGCTTCAAAACCATGGTATACGGGAAAAATAGTCACTCTTTGCTGTAGAGCAAAGAAATAGTCCCTTTGGTTATAACCTTCAATATGGCAATTACTGGGTTTAAATTATTCGAAAAGATGGATAATGAATACAACAAACGATGGATATGTGGATAGGCGGCTCTGTAAACCACTCGAGGTTGACGTCGTAATACACTCGCTAGCGCTCGTGTATTACTACGCGTCAACTCTCGTGGTTTACGGCCGCCTGTCCACAAAACCATCGATTATTGTCTATATATTGATTGAGGGGTCGTATTGACTGAGGGGTTGTATTCACTGAGTGGTTGTATTCTCTGAGGGGTTGAATTCACTCTGGGGTTGTATTGACTGAGGGGTTGTATTGACTGAGGGGGTTATCTTGACTGAGGGGTTGTATTCTCTAAGGGGTTGTATTCTTTAAGGGGTTGTATTCACCGAGGGGTTGTATTGACTGAGGGGTTGTATTGACTGAGGGGTTGTATTGACTGAGGGGTTGTATTGACTGAGGGGTTGTATTGACTGAGGGGTTGTATTGACTGAGGGGTTGTATTGACTGAGGGGTTGTATTTACTGAGGGGTTGTATTCTTTAAGGGGTTGTATTCTTTAAGGGGTTATATTCACTAAGTGGTTGTATTCACTGAGTGGTTGTATTTACTGAGGGGTTGTATTGACTGAGGGGTTGTATTCTTTAAGGGGTTGTATTCACTGAGGGGTTGTATTCACTGAGGGATTGTATTCACTAAGTGGTTGTATTGACTGAGTGGTTGTATTTACTGAGGGGTTGTATTGACTGAGTGGTTGTATTCACTGAGGGGTTGTATTTACTAAGGGGTTGTATTGACTAAGGGGTTGTATTCACCTGAGGGGTTGTATTCTCTAAGGGGTTGTATTCACTAAGGGGTCGTATTCTCTAAGGGGTTGTATTCACTGAGGGGTTGTATTCACTGAGTGGTTGTATTCTTTAAGTGGTTGTATTCACTGAGGGGTTGTATTAACTGAGGGGTTGTATTCTCTAAGGGGTTGTATTCTCTAAGGGGTTGTATTCTCTAAGTGGTTGTATTCACTGAGTGGTTGTATTTACTGAGGGGTTGTATTCACTAAGGGTTGTATTCACTGAGTGGTTGTATTCACTGAGAGGGTTGTATTCACTGAGTGGTTGTATTCTCTAAGGGGGTGTATTGACTGAGGGGTTGTATTGACTGAGTGGTTGTATTCACTGAGTGGTTGTATTCACTAAGGGGTTGTATTCTCTAAGGGGTTGTATTCACTGAGGGGTTGTATTCACTGACTGGTTGTTTTCACTGAGGGGTTGTATTCTCTAAGGGGTTGTGTTCTTTAAGGGGTTGTATTGACTGAGGGGTTGTATTCACTAAGGGGTTGTATTGACTGAGGGGTTGTATTGACTGAGGGGTTGTATTGACTGAGGGGTTGTATTCTCTGAGGGGTTGTATTGACTGAGGGGTTGTATTGACTGAGGGGTTGTATTGACTGAGGGGTTGTATTGACTGAGGGGTTGTATTGACTGAGGGGTTGTATTTACTGAGGGGTTGTATTCACTGAGTGGTTGTATTCACTAAGGGGTTGTATTCTCTAATGGGTTGTATTCTCTAAGGGGTTGTATTCTCTGAGGGGTTGTATTGACTGAGGGGTTGTATTGACTGAGGGGTTGTATTGACTGAGGGGTTGTATTGACTGAGGGGTTGTATTCACTGAGGGGTTGTATTCACTGAGTGGTTGTATTCACCGAGGGGTTGTATTCACGAAGGAGTTGTATTGACTGAGGGGGTTGTATTGACTGAGGGGTTGTATTGACTGAGGGGTTGTATTCACTAAGGGGTTGTATTGACTGAGGGGTTGTATTGACTGAGGGGTTGTATTGACTGAGGGGTTGTATTCACTGAGTGGTTGTATTCACCGAGGGTTGGTATTAATTAAGTTGGGGTTTTCACTAAAGCGATATATTCAGTAGCTTTTGTAATAATTTAAGAGGACATGTAATAATAAGGTGGTATATGAAGCTGTATTTTATGAGTGTATTTTATGATTCAAGTGCGGTTCTGGATTTATCTCACCACTTTCACTGACAATAATTAGCATCACAATATCAGAATAATTAAGCAGAACTGTCTTTAGAAACGCCTCGTGACGATTACTACGCATCCAAACTCGTGGCGTAGTGGTTCAAAATACGTTTCGAAAGCGGTTCTGTTTTTATCTCACACCCAACACGGACCTTACAGTCGATTTTAAGCAATAATATAATCATGTATTGAATTGTTCAAACAATAGCGTCGGAACTATTTTTTTTCCGCGACGTTCATTGGTTGCTATGTTGCTACGTTCTCTGCCACCACCATGGCGTAGTAGTGTCACTTTACGTAGGTGAGCGTGGCGTATTTTATTTCAACGTTAACTCAATGGCACAACGTGTACCAGGGGTGGATAATTCAAATTACTTCGCAAATCCAGTTGGTTAATAGCGCATGACATCATCTCATATTCACTCCATGACCGTGGCGTTGTATTGTCACTTTACCAGGGTGATCGTTGAGTATTTTTTCAAACATTATTCCTATGGCTAAACTTGTACTAGAGGTGAATTAAAGGCAGTATCCTGAACAGTAGTTGAGATTGCAAAGCAGTAGAAGGTTAAGAACTAGTCAAAATCATATAGGCAGGACGCATGAACGATACTCCAACCCAGACCCTACCCACATATGAAAATTCTTTATTTCTTCTGACAACATCATTATATATATATATATATATATATATATATATATATATATATATATATATATATATATATATATATATATATATATATATATATATCATACACTATATGCCTAGTAAACCCAAACAGATGTTAAAGCGTAGCACCTACATATAGATTCATAATGCTAGAAACCTTCTAGCTCTATATATATATAGGTTCAAAAATGCAGTATAATATCGACCTGGACAAACATAAATGGCCCTGGAGCCTACTGAAAATAGGACAACCAAGTCCTAGTAACCAAACTCCAGAATAAAATTATCCGAAAAAAATAAATTATGTAAGAATTTCGTTTTTAAGATAAAGTGCGACCATCTTACTTGAGCAGGATGTTCTCTGCGTCCACCGTCAGGTCATCCACGTGCAGAACGATGACGTCAGTGTCATACTGACACGTCATCAGTATCGTCACCGACCCGTTGAACCCGAAGTCTCCCTCCAGCATGGGCCACAGCTCCAGGTTGTAGTGGTCGGGTAGGAAGGTCTTGTTGAGCCTGAAGCCGGTCGTGGGATCGGGTTTCTCCTCAGTCACTTTCTCCTGAACGTCGTTAAGTGGTTCCCCGCATATCCAGGCTGAAAACGAGGCACAAAGTGTGTTATGTATGAATGAGGGGATGAAATAAAGAGCGATTTTAAATGAACCATTATACCATTACGATTTGCATGGGGGATACGGTGGCCTGTTTAAAGGGGGGGGGGGGGGTACCCACTGCTTTCGACACACTCCGACAAGCCTTACGACACACTACGACCAACAAAAATCCCTGTCGGAAGGGCTCTGTCGGAGCGTGTCGGAGTGTGTCGTAAGGCCTTGTCGGAGTGTGTCGTAACGGTTTGGCGGGAAAAGAAAGGTTGCCACGGTACCGACACACTCCGACACAACCAGCTCACTTGCAGGACTTTATCAATATAGGAAATATATAGAAAGTATGATTTTCTTCAATTTTCTCCCAAAAAACTAAATGAATTGGTGTTTTTTATCAATTGTATCAGAAATACAAACGAACATGAATAATTGTGTATCTTAAACCCTTATTACAGTATAGACTACATTATTATAGTCTATTTACGTGTAATAGTCATAGTTACAGTTGTTAATAATGATCTAGTATCAGATACCATGTGTATTAGTACTTTTCAGTTTATAAAGGCGCACGTGTGTGTGTGTGTGGGGGGGGGGGGGGGCTGTTCATAGCTTTTACATAGTAGGAATGCTCCCGACACACTACGACACAAGCCGACCTCTACGATAAACATGTTTAATTTTATTTTTACGTCATATGCCGAAACGGTGCGTATTTACAGTATATACGGCATAGGTATATAGTAATATATGGAGACATGGTTAGTGTGACTGAATGGAATCTGTTCCGAGTTGTTATTCACCGAGTTAAGAACGAGGTGAATATTTCCGACCAGAAACAACAAGAAACAGATTCCATTCAGTCACAATTCTTTTATATATATTTTTTTTTATTCATGTAACATATATAGATACAACTGTCGTCCGAGGACGTTCTTCCCAGGTTGATCCAGGTAACAAAACAAGACAGGACAATCATTCAAACGGACACACATTCAAACATAAGAAGAGGAAAGAAAAAGACAGTTGCTATCTGAAGACAGCGAGTACAGTCAATTATTTGAGTCTCTTCATTCTAGATGAAACTGGCCATGATCATGGCATTGACTGTTTGAACATTTGGTTTTATTAATGAGATTTATGAATAAGGTTGGTTAAACTGGAGTTGCTATCTGATGACAGCAGGATCAATCCGCAATTTGGGTCCTTTCATCTATGAATATGCCGACAAGTTCATTTTTCACAGCAAGTTTGAAGTTGTCCATGGTCCTGGCTTTTTGTTTTTCTTCTGACAATAGATTCCAATAATTAACTCCTATATAGAATGGACTATTTTTGTATTTTTCCCGTTTGGGTCTTTTTTGTAGTAGTGTAATTTTATCAGAGACTCTAGTTCTGTATGGATGCTCATTTACTGTATGCGTAGGATCTGATGACCACCATTTTATTAAGCTCAGCGTATGGCAAGTTCTTCTAAATTTGAGGCTACGTACTCTGCACTTCTCAAACAACTCTTGTGTATGAATTTCGAAGGGTTTACGTATTTTCAGACAACATCTTAGAGCATGGTTAAAGTTAATTTGTAATGATTTCTTCATGTTGGTTGTAAAATTCCATTGGAAAAATCACAGTATTCAATAATAGATAACAACATTTGCTTAGTCAGTTTTAAACTTTGCTCAAAGTCAATTAGATAGCGAATCTTCCGGAATTTAAAAAGTTTTAGTCTAAATTCATTTATGACCTTGTTGAAATGTTGCTTAAAGGTAAGGTTTCTGTCTAAAATAACTCCAAGATACCTCATAGAATCTACTGACTCTAGGACAATATCATTTAACAATATATCGGGCCTTGCTTCTCCTGTTCGTCGTTTATTTGAGAACCAGAGAGCCTTACTTTTATCATAGTTAAGTGTTAATTTATTATCTTTAATCCATGCACTAAACTTATGTAAATCTTCAGATAGCTGATCTCTAATCAAAAGGTTAGATTTGGCTTTGGTGTATAATACCATATCGTCTGCATATAAGATTATTTCCGCATTAAATTTAATACATTTAAGGGAATTAACATATATCACAAAAAGTATGGGCCCCAAAATAGAGCCTTGAGGCACTCCATAGGTTACTGTCCTTACGTTCGAATTTCCGGGTTTACCTTTAGTGCTTTGCTGTCTTTTGGTCAGGTAACTTATTATTAGATTGATCAATGTCTTATTACAATTTAGATCTATTAATTTATTAATCAGTATCATATGGTCAACGCAATCAAAGGCCTTTTTTATGTCAAAAAAAATTCCTATGGCATTAAAGTTATCGTCTAGGGCCTCTTGAACAAATTTTGTTAGACAAAAAATTGACTGTTGAGTTGATCTTCCTGGAATAAAGCCAAATTGTTGTTTAAAGATAATGTCATGTTCCTTCAAGAAGTTAAGTAAGCTATTGTGAATAACCTTTTCGATAATTTTAGAAACAAAGGGAAGTACTGTTATAGGTCTCCAGTTCGATGGGCGGTCAAGTGGGCCATCTTTCGGAATGGGGGTGATCAGGCCAATCTTTTGACTGTCAGGGAAGCAAGCATTTTTTAGAATTAAGTTTAAAATGTTCACTAGTACCGGTATGTTTAAAAGTAGTATTCTCTTGAGGTAAGTAGAATTTAAACATGGGATTCCTGTGCTTTTACTGTTATCCATACTTTTAATGTGTTTGATGACATCTTCATTACATATCGGGTGTATAATTGCGTTTGGTAGATGAACCATGTTTTTCAAACGTGTTTGAGTTGTACTATCAATATCTTTAGCTAAATTAGGCCCTATTTCGGTAAAGTAATCATTAATGGTATGTGCAGAAATGATTTCAGATGATTCAACATTAGTTTTCCCTCCAGGGTCCCAGACCCTATTCAGTATTCTCCAAAATTTCCGAGGGTTGTTCTCATTAAGCTCTAGGTTTCGTTGAATAGCTTTAGCTTTAGTAGCTTTGATCTCTCGATTTATCTCTCTTCTAATTTCCCGTATCATAGTTAATTTTTGTTTATAAGCTATTTCGGTGACTTTAAGTTTATGTAAGTCCATTAAAAGTTTTTTCCTTTTTCTGATCTTTTTTTTGGTTTGGAGAGTTAGCTCATATCCATTTTGTGTTTCTAGTTGAAATTCCATTACCGGATGATTTGTGTCCAGAAAGTGTTCAATATGCTTTGTCAGAAATAAGGCATTGTCGTTATGTAAGGGGAGGTCATCTGGTTTCAACTGTGACATATGATTCTTAAGAGATTCCCAATTGATTTTATTAAGCTTACGACCTTTTAACTTTGTTCTTTGGATCCTATTTCTTTCCTTTTTCCTAATTGCAAAAGTAGCAACATGATCCGAGATGTAGTGGTTAAGGTTGCCTGAAGATTGTACAAAGGAACTATTCGTGTAAAAATGATCTATGGTACTTTTTCCTTTAGAATGTAAAAAAGTTTCATGAGTGTATAACAATTTAAGGTTATTTCTTACTAAGAAGCGTTTTATGGTTTTAAATTTATAACATTTTTTTGATAATGCATTCACATTGAGATCGCCAATTATCCATATTTCATCATTGTAGAACCTGTCATCATTAATTATATTTTCCACATAGTCGTAGCAGAATTGAACATCTTTATTTGGTGGTCTATAAACCGCAATAATCAGTTGTAATCTCCTATGAGGTTGTGCAATTCTTAAAGTTAAGGACTCAATACGTGGCGCAGATATAGAAAATTCTTTAAGAACATTAGTATAAATCGCATAGTTACTATGTCCCCATATTATTATATACTTGAAAATCATTAAAAACGCCATTTTAAGGGGGTGCGTCTACCAACCACGACAGGGCTGCGACACGCGCTGACAAAAAAGTTCCAATCGCAGCCTTGTCGCAGCCTTGTCGTGAGAAGGGGGGCTGTCGTGACCCCTTGTCGCAGCCTGTCGGGACGTCCACGCTCCACCTAAATATTCTATCGTAGACCTCTGTGACAACCTCCCGACACGCCACGACACGCCACGACACGGCTCCAAAATCGAACATGTTTGATTTTGTCGTAACCTTGTCGGAAGGCCCCCGACAGGCCCCTGACAAGCTTCATGTCGCAGCCTGTCGTGGCCTTGTCGTAGCCTCTTGTCGGGAACTGTGGTCCACCAACCACGACAAGGCTACGACAAGGCTTCCAATCGTAGAGCTGTCGTGGACCCTGTCGGAAAGCCGTTGTCGCAGCCTTGTCGCGATTGGTGGACGCACCCCCTAAAACTAAGGGGTCCCTCCCACCTACTACGACGGGCTACGCGGTCTACGATTAAGTACCCAATAGCACCGCGTGTCGCCGACGCCGTCGGCGACACGCGGTGCTATCGCAGACTTAATCGTAGCCCGTCGTAGTAGGTGGGAGGTATTATTGCGGCGACAACCCGCCGTGCACTGAGGTTAACCTTCCGACGGGCTACGAAATTCAAACATGTTTGAATTTCGTAGACATTCCACGATTAACGTTTCTTTGTTATAGTGCGTCGTAGCCCGTCGGCGCGGAGCGAGTTTGTCGGCGACAAAACCTGACTAATTGGGGAGTTTGTCGGCGACACCTCCACGATTTTTTCAGTTTGTCGCCGACACGGCCAAAAGGGTTAATCGTAGCCTTTATCGTAGTAGGTGGGAGGGACCCCTAACTAAATAGCAGAATGACGGATTGACAGTGGTCACGTGGTACGCAGGGACATATGAATATTATTTCGTCACTCGGAGACAAGGGGAATTTGGCCTTCTGGTTAGAAATAGTAAGACATTCGCCTATAGGTATGTGGTAATAAAACGATGAGCGTGATTAAAGTCAGAGACTTATATTTGTTACTCATCGTATACAAAGTCTACATTGAGAATGTATGGGATTCAGTAAACCACGACTGTCAGGTACCATGACCAAGTTATACAGATTTCAAACCCATTGTATACAGATTTCAAGTCCATTGGATACGGCCTCAAAGACGTTATTGACGGGAGTATAGTCCCTTTATGCTATAGAGCAAAAATAGTACATATTGATATATACCCTTCGATATGATAATTGACTAAAAGCCGTGCTGCAGATAAAATGTATTTATTGCACATTAATAGTTAAAACAGGTATGATAAAAGCGATATAAATACATTTCAATAAACGATAAAAAAAGATTACACATTATGAGCCCTTGGGCGTAGAGTGATAAGACAGTAGTATTTTTTTTATAAAAAGGTGTGGGTGGGTTGGGTAACAGAAAAAAGACCCGTGCAGCAGTAGTGAGTGCTGGAGACGGAATGAGTGTAGGTAGGTGGCACGTGACCACGGTGAAGGAATTAAGTTTTCGATTGAGTACTATGTGAAACCATAGTATGGTGACAATACGGGGTAGATTTAGACCCCGCACCCACCAACGCCGACGCGGGCCGACGCGAGCCGACGCGAGACGATACAAAATTACCATATCGTAGCGCGTCGGCTCGCGTCGGCTCGCGTCGGGGCGCGTCGGGGCGCGTCGGGGCGCGTCGTAACGTGGTTGGGAGGGTGCATGAATAAGGTACCGTGGTCCCGATACACCCCGATATAGGTCACGACGCAACCAGCGTGATTAACAATATTTCCTTTATAATTCCAGAAATAATGCATATTTATGGTTGATATTATACCTGTAAAGCTTGGTGGACACCCCCTCTAATGAGTTGTTTCGGAGAAATTCGTTCTGAACGAGCCGGCATAATAACATAAAAGAGACGCAGCACGGCAGTAAATTATATGTAATTTACAATTACCGCACAATTCCTGGATTTAATTCAGTCAAGAAGATAGATAATAAATACAAGAAACGATGGTTTTGTGGACAGGTGGCTCTATAGGTCTACTAAGCGTCAATCGTGGTGTCCACAAAACCATCGATTATTCTCTATTTATACATGTGTGAGACCACACGGTGGCAACTGGTGGCAAACGGTAGTTTTTGTTAAACCCTTTGATCTCGATGATCCAGGGAGTTTTTTTTAGTTTTTTTTTAACGATACTAGCTAAATGATTGTGAGTAGGACCAACTTCAGGCGAGAGTGACTACCGTGAGGGTGTCAGTGCGTTTTTTAAATGTGGTCCTCAGAATTCGATGAAATCTTTTGCAGTTTTTATCATTTGACAAATGCTGATACCACCATGTACACCAACTGTCATCTTGGTTGAATAATAACACCTTAAAATACAAACAACTGTGTCTGATTTTTTGTTAGTTTTTCTCCATTTCGTTTTTATCATTTATTTTGTCCTGTTTTAACAAAATGCATTTTGTTATGAAGTATGTGTTTTGCACAAAGGGTTGAAGTATAAAAAAGTAAAACTGTTGGTATCTTCATCGAGATTTTACTTACTGATCATCTTGTGTCCTCCATAAAGATAAATCACTTTAGGTAACGAGAAAACAACAAATACCATGATAACATCGTTTCTTTTAAGGTTCTTAGTTTTAAAAACATCTCCCAGATGTGATAGATTCATTGTAACCAACTTAACTATATACCCATGCCGTATATACTGTAAATACGCATCGTTTCGCCATACAACGTAAAAATACTGTACGGACCACTGGTCCGTACAGGAAAATACGGACTATACCTTCCCATTCACCTTTATCAAAATATTGGTTGTTAAACCAAATGAAATCAATTAAATGGGTTTTTTTTTTAAATTTCGGGTGTATAGTAAATATAGAACGACCTACAATGCTTGTACAAGATACAAAACTCGATAATAATTTATGGTTTGTACGGAACTCGGCGTAAACGCCTCGCTCCACACGAACCATAAATTATCATCTCGTTTTGTAGCTTGTACAGCAGGGTCAGGACGTTCTATAAAAGTATTTTACCTTAAAAACTTCCAGATGTGAGATGGTACAATGAAACAATTTGTATTATGGACCCATCAATATACAACCGATGTACATAGTTTTTTTAAATTCCTTTATTTCAACTGGTACGAGTTTAGTACATAGTCTACTGGTTTTCATGCTCGGCCAGCTCCGAAATTGTAAACATAGTTTAAAAATATGATGCATGATGACACCCTTTGCTTCTTACTTTGGTATATGAGGCGTAGTTTCATGAATCAGTTTCGAAATGGTGGACTGGTAAATGGAAACGTTCATATGTCGAGTGTCGGGTTAAGCCCAATGCCCATCTACCGATTTCGGAACATTCATGTACCTTTGTCGGCGACAAACAGACGGTTATTGGTCTCAGCCAAGGCATCCTAACGGAGTCGGCCGTAGTCGGTAGATGTAGGACAGCTAGGCAAGGGTGAGCCACCGATTAGTAGACAGATTTGCTCAGGACTAATATCCACCACCCCATCTCCTCAATGTCCGCAGATCGAGCGAAGAGTTACGTAATTTGCCTGCGACAAGCTCACCGACTCCTATACGATTTGCAAACTAATCGCTCAACCCTGAATCGGTAGATGGGCATCAGGCTTTAGGGATAGGGACCAGGTTAGCGTCAGGGATAGGCTATGGGGAATGTTTTCTGTTCGTTTTCTTCCCCAGAGAAGACCAACTTTGAAGCCAAGATAACAAGCTTACTACACATAGTATTTATCCAGTTGTAGTGAGATACTTAGGTTGGGAAGACTTAAAACGGGTCGAGTTCGTTACAGGTCGAGTCTTTTACGGGTCGAGTTCGTTACGGGTCGAGTTTTTTACGGGTCGAGTTTTTTACGAGTCGAGTTCTCCAGAGGTAGTGCGGGCCGATGTGCTCTTGCACGTGATCAGGTAGTCTAATCCCCATTGTAGTAGGCGGGTAGAGGATGGGGTTACTCTAGGGCAACGCGTCTCATGTTCACATGAATAAACATTACCCCGCCGGATCTGGGTCACTGTCTTCTTGGTACTGGTCCATCGGGCATGTAGAATAAAAGGGGGCGTCCACCAATCACAACAAGGCTACGATAAGTGCCGACATGAAAGTTCCAATCACAGCCTTGTCGCAACCTTGTCGTGAGAAGAGCAGTGTCGGGACAGCGGTGTTGGGGCGTGTCGTAGACGTTGCTGCTTGCCATAAAAAAGGCGTCCATTGTTCCGACACACTACAACAGTGATATCGAGGAAACCACAACACTCCACGACAAAGGTCCAGTCGTAGCAAAAATCGAACATGTTCGATATTGTCGTAGCCTTGTCCGAAGGCCCCCGAAAGGCCCCGGACAAGTTTCCAGTCGCAGCCTGTCGTGGCCTTGTCATAGACTCTTGTCGGGAACTGGGGTCCACCAACCATGACAAGGCTACTACAAGGCTTCCAATCGTAGAGCTGTCGTGGACCTTGTCGGAAAGCCATTGTCGTAGCCTTGTCGTGGTTGGTAGACGCCCCCCCTTAAAGCACCTACTACGATAGAAATTTACAAAATGGCCAAAATCGTAGACGATCGGAAAGGTCCAAATCGTAGGTAACTGTCGAGACATGCACTTCGCCACGCATTGTGGACTAATTGAAAATTGGTGGTAATTTTGTGCCGCAGTGCTATGTATATTTTAGTTTACCTTCATTTAACTGTAACTACCATTGTGATACCTTGTTCCTAAGGTCACGTGATTCTCTACCTCTGACCGGCAGTCCGCTGTCGCTCCTTACACACACTGGATGTGTATTTTTGTTTCCCACCCACCACGCCCTATAAATGTCTACATACTCAAGTGGGCTGTTTAAAATTTTCTCAGAGACTTTTAAGGTTAAACCTACGGACTTTTAGTCTCTCTCTACCGCTTATACAGCTTTTATCTGTTGTGTTCTTTTGTATTACAATTCTCACAATGCCATGATAATGTTCTTATCATTTCTTCATTGTTATGTTTTATCAACAAATAATTTACTGTAATAAATGTATTTATTGGCACTCCGGTTTTTGTCATAATTGTAATGGATTCTCAGGTACAAAAAAGGTGATCACGATCCCAACATAGCCCAGATGCAGCAATGCCGATCTTCAGGTAGTTTCTTTATCTTTGAATATATGGCGTACTATAAAGCAGGAAATATTGTATGATTATAAATGTATGTTTTATTTGAGGCACTGTACACCGCTAGGGGTGCAGTAATAATAATGTTCGCACTCACTGTGACTCCCACTTCATAAGTCATTATAAAATATCGTTTTTCATCTATTCCAGGTACATTGTATATGATAAGCAGAAGTTCTTGGGTAGTCGTCGATTTCATACGGTCTTTCACCTATGGCATCAGGCCGCATGAAATTGAAGACTGACCTTAAAAAAAATCGTGTCGTCCACAGTCAGGACGTTTTCTAAGGATACTATCCTTTGATCCAAGCCTCTCAGTGAATCTATTATCCACCTAATACGTCTGTCTTCCGCTACAGATATCACCCAGCTCCGCTTCGTGATATCATTCCGCGAAGGCAACTCATGCCATATAAACAACCATACGAAATTTCGTGATGTTTCATGATAGTATACGCCTCATACGCGGGTGTGAAATATGGGCGTATACAAATGAAAACACGTCAATATTTAGCCGATACATGCACTTCTGCGGTGGCGTATATATATAGGAATAAACTGGTTAGTTTCGTGCAGTGATACAGAGAAATAGTGCGTATGAAAAATACGTATACCTAAATGAACTAATATCAGTACCCTATTTGTCAGGTAAAGGTGGATAATAAATACAATATAGACTGGTTTCAGATAAAAGTAGCTGTATGCTTCTCAGAGGTGCAATACAGGTGTTGCCATTCAACGCCACCTAACGGCCCACTATCTAGTTACGCGGCCGCTCGGCCAAACAGCGCGAGTCTGGCGGCATGTATATAGAGACATATAGCAATCACACCTAGAGTGTGAACGGTGGGTGTGATTGCAGGAGTGTTGTTTTTTTACAGATTAAATTGCTGAAACAAACTAGGGTATTGTATTAACAAGTCTGGGCTGTCTAAACTTCACAGTTGATAATTGTTTTGGTTTTAACTTGGAAAAAGATAAGCATATTATAGTTAGGCTTGCCAATGTATTAATGTGTATTCAATTTTGGTGATCCTATGTTATGTAAGCTATATCTAAAGTATTATTGAGGCGATATGCATGTATGAGACACCAAATTTGAGCTGGGATACCATAGAATGGGATGCAATCGTTATTATTTCTGTGGCAATAATGTACAAGTGTATTCTGAACATATTACGCTCAGACACTCAGTGGTCCCATGCTAAAGTATACGTTGCCAGGTGAGCGTTTGACTTCAGCCATGGGGTAACTAAGCAGATAAGGTGCGACACCGGCCAGTGGAAAAAGGCCTATATCTACGCACCTCACACTATCCTCAGAGCATACCAGTCTGAAACCAGTCAATATTGTGTATGTTTCCTGTTGGTGAATAAAATCTTTACGATATCCATGTACCCCACATATCCATATAGGACACAACATGTCTGCGTTGTCCAACAGACTCATAGAATTACAACACATAAAACAAGTAGCAACAAGCCTCACCGAAGTGGAACATCCTGTAAAGTCAGTGTTGACAGACCCAACACTCATCCGTGTAAATATCACACGTAAATACTTGTAGTCAGACATTCCTCTGGGAACATTCACAAACTGCCCATCTTAAGGCCCGTTTCCATTGGCCGACGAAAATGCAGAGATTTTTTAAGTTGCCCATAAAGCCCGTTCCCTATAGGGGACAGAGCCATTGTTAGTTCCTGAAGCAGTCACTAGGTGGTCGGGGGACAAAACCTGTATTCTGACTCTTTGTTCTTATGAAATTCAGCTGCCTTTCAATCTTTTACCATGGTTCCCTTGACTCTCTACATCCATCCCAGAGCAGGAAGATATAATGCTAAAACCCAGGACATGATGCTTTTTACATGGAACACTTTATTTACATATGTCAGCAAGGCAAGAAAAGTGCCATTTCCCAATTATCACTCACTTCTTTTGCACCTCCATTAGTGAAGAACAGGTACCTTTTCACCTCCTTTAGTGAAGAACACCTACTCGGGGGGCGTCATGGCGGCTCCCATGGATCATAGGCTATATGCCATATAGGCCCTTTTCCATTGGCCAACAAAAACGGCGTAGATTTTCTGTGTTCTCTTAAGGCGGGCGTCCACCAACCACGACAAGGCTACGACAAGAGCAGACAAGAAAGTTCCTATCGGTGCCTTGTCGCAGCCTTGTCGTGAGAAGAGGGGCTTTACGACAGCGGTGTCGGGGTGTGTCGTAGACGTTGCTGGTTACCGTAAAAAAGGCGTCCATGGTCTCGACACACTACAACAGTGATATCGAGGAAACCATAACACTCCATGACAAGGCTCCAGTAGTGGCAAAATTCGAACATGTTCGATATTGTCGTAACCTTGTCGGAAGCCCTCCGACAGGCCCCCGACAAGCTTCATGGACGCCCCCCTTTAATAGCCTATTTACATTTTGTGTCAGCAGTGCTAAAGGTCCGTCAGTGGCTCCTGACTGTATATTTGTGATGGCCAATGTAAAAAGGTTATTAGGAGAACACAAAAAATCTACACTGTGTTTGTCGGCCAATG
The DNA here is from genome assembly GCA_950022655.1 of Alentia gelatinosa. Taxonomy (NCBI): domain Eukaryota; kingdom Metazoa; phylum Annelida; class Polychaeta; order Phyllodocida; family Polynoidae; genus Alentia; species Alentia gelatinosa. Next base: position 40,748,856 of record OX465590.1, on the reverse strand, counting down.
GAAAAAAGCCTTAAGCCGATTTCCATTGGCCGATTTCCCATCACGGAACTACAATCAGGAACCACCACACTCTCCCAGCAGATATCCTGCGCTCTACTTCCTGTGGTCGCTTTGTATCTCTGCCCCAACCTGCCTGTTTGGGCTCAAATCTGGCCCATACGCCAGTTTTTAAAAAATCCAAAATTCTGAGGGCTTTTTGGGGATATTTTGTGTTCCACTTGTAAATAGAGATGAACATATCTATATGGTAAATAAAATACTCTCATTTCTGTTATTATCTAATTCAAACCAGACACAGTCTCTGGGATTACTTTCTACAGTGGAAAGCACCTCATGTGTTGCAGGTCTTTGTTTTGTCAACAATGACATGTGCTCCTCTGAAGGGGCAGTCTAATCAACTGTGGATTCCCATTAGAAAATGGATTAAGTATAAAAAAGAAACAACCAGATTGTCTGTGAAGTTCCTTTAACAATTCCCATATTCTATACTCATGATATGTGAGTTGTTTGACTTGTATAACTTTAGATAGTTGCCTTGTTTTGAATTCGAAATGTTGGCTGGTTCCCTAGTCCTTAGTGGATAGCCTGAGAACCAATGTATGACGTCACTGGGTTGGGGCAGAGACTAAGCAAGCGCTAGCGCCGCGAAGGATCTGGGGGGAGAGTGGAACCACCAACGGACTTCTGGCACCGCTGACCGAAAATTGGTCAATGGAAACAACGAGTATGGAAACGACCCAGCTCGTTTAACGACCCTCGACCTTTTCTGCTTAGATTATGCAATGTGGCATCACCTACCAATGAGTGAAAGCTAGGTCACTGAGTGAAATCCTCTACCCTTATTAGAGCGTGCTTGCACGCCTATATACATCATCTAGAGCTTAGAGTCAGGGTTAGAGTGGTCACATTGAACTTTCAGTGTGCTTCCAGAAAACTATCCTTTTACTATCTTCATGCTGTTCCCTGTGATAGTGAGAACACAGCAGGGAGCCAGTGTCTCAGGGTCTTAGAAGTGTGCCCAGCTGACCATGACCAATCACTCAAGACCGAAATACCTCATTGACCCACTGTTTTTGATATGTTTTGATCCTAGACTCAGGCAGTTAGAGAAATGGCAAGTTGACTGGGTGCAAGTGGGTTGTAGAAAACTATCCATAGGCTCATTCATCTATGATAAACTTACTTTTTCGCTCCTAGTATATATCGACGCACAGTCAGTTACACCACCGACAGACTTTCTGGGTAACTCAAAAAATACACATCCTTTTCGCCATTTAGCAGTGACACCTCTAAATACAGTAATTCTGGGAATTATCGGCTTTTGCCACGGGTTATATCGACCCAAAAACTGTGCCACTGTGAGCTCTCTATGTTAATAGCTCGAAAAGAATTTCAACTGAATGGCAGCTGATATAGTCATCGATTTACATTGCTAGTACACATGTATAGCTAACAGGCATTTATTATAGGACAGGTGGGTATGTATGTATACAATGATAGTTCGCTGGTATTACTACAGGGACCCGTTTTTAGACGGAATGATCGTTAATAGCGATTATTAAAGATTCAAGACGTTTTCAAGATGAATACAACGACCATTGGCATCAAGGGTTCGATAATCATCGCCAAATGTATGAGAATTATTAAACGGTCGCTGTTAACGATTATCCCATCTAAAAAACGGGTCCCAGAAGTGGGTAGACCTGCTCAAGTCTGTGATTATAAACATTCATTAAATGATTAAACACAATAATAATATAGTCCATTTAAGTATGTATCCTTCTCTGACTGGCCCATGAATCAAAGACTTGTCCACTATGAACTAAATCTTCTGTTTATGGCCCAAAAAAGCTTCATGTAACCCTACACCTCCTCCCCCTGCCCCTCCCCCTACCCTCCTCCAGTTCCCTGGCCGCCTGTGTTGTCATGGAAATAAATTTCGCCTGCTCCTGGCTCTTGTCTCGATTGAGATCAAAGTGAGAGGGTATCAATCTTCCAGCAGATATCCTGACCAGTAGCCAGGATATCTATATGGAGAGTGTTGGGAATGCTGGAGCTAAACAGCACCAGAAATCCAACACCATTACCGATTGTACCAGTCCCTGTATCCCAACGGGTGGTAGCTATAGGATGCAGGGACTGGAGCCAGTCTAAGAAGTGTGTAACATGAAACAGGTGACTGTATAATGTTTACGGTCAAATTGTTCACTGGCACTATTAGAGATTGTGTAAGAAGGCAGGTAGCTATACAAAGATGAAGGTAAATAAATTCACCGTCATTATTACAAAGATGTGCAAGAGGGAATGCAGTTATACAAAAATAAAGGATTCGCTGGTATTATTACAGAAGTGTAAGAAGAGATAACGTGATTACAGAGCCAGTAGAGATGGCCGCTCGAGGTCTTTTGTCGCATAAAATACGTCCCGACGCCGGAGAATTAATTTACACCACTATTTTTCGTCCAACTTTGGAATATTGTTCGTTTATACTTGATGGTTCACCAAATTTTTCCACATTTGTTTTTCTGCATTCTGAAAAGGCTATGATGACGTAAATTTTATTCATAGCCATATTGCAGCCATGTTGTTGCCATTTCACAAGCAGTGGGTGTCTTGGGTGCGTTGCTCCACGTTTTGCGGATCGCTGAATAGCAATCCGAGGACGAAACCGTTGCTCCAGATTCTTTGCGGACCTTATCATAACTATGTCGTTATCTATATTCAATTTAAAATCTAATGAATCTTTCGCCTATTTCACTGAAGTTGTGGTGTAGAAAAAAGTAGCGATACAACATGAAAATAACAATACCACACGACACGATCGGATATGACTTGAGTAACGGTTTTTCTACATCTCTAGGAGTAACAAAACCCAGGCTTTATAAAGATGGGGTGACTCAGTGGCGTCAGAATAGGGGGGCAGGGGGCGGCCCACTCTTTTGTTGGCACCAAAAAAGTCAGCAGCTTCAATTTTACTCAATGAAAGGCAAATGCAGTGGCATTCAGAACCCAAACAACTAATGTTTTTGCATTTGGATATATCTAAGTCTGATTTTGTAGTAGTCTAGTTTACAGACTCCAACTATTCCTCTACCAGAAAAGAATGTCAATGTCTGACGTTTTAGCTTGCAACAATGGCTAAGCCTGACTTTTCGGCATTGAAAAATGTCTGACATTTTGATGTGTACCAATGGCTAAGCTTTGACTTTTCCAGTGGAACAGGCGGATGTCAAATTCCGACTTCAAACCATGTCAGAAAAAAGTCAGCAATTTTACAGCCCCCCCTCACTTTCAATACGTTCTAATGCCCCTGTAACTGAAAAGAAGTCAGGACGGAAGGCAGAAAAGAAGTCAGGAAGGAAGGCAGAAAAGAAGTCAGGAAGGAAGGCAGAAAAGAAGTCAGGAAGGAAGGCAGAAAAGAAGTCAGGAAGGAAGGTAGAAAAGAAGTCAGGAAGGAAGGCAGAAAAGAAGTCAGGAAGAGAGGAAGAAAAGAAGTCAGGAAGGAAGGAAGAAAAGAAGTCAGGAAGAGAGGAAGAAAAGAAGTCCGGAATGAAGGCAGAAAAGAAGTCAGGAAGGAAGGCAGAAAAGAAGTCAGGAAGGAAGGCAGAAAAGAAGTCAGGAAGGAAGGCTGACTGACCTCGGCCCTTCTCCTTCATCAGATGGTGACAGGTCGCTTCTCGCTCGTTCAGTGACAGGAGTGGACACTTCTTTCTGGGGATGGCGAACCACACGATGAGCGCCACAGCGATGAGGGCAGCGAGGAAGACGGCGGCGGCGAACAGGGCGGTGGGTACCCCGACGAACCAGCCCCTCTTGGAGGCGCCGCCCGCCGACTTGGGGTCCTCTATGGTGAGGTTCTGCCTGCTCGACTGTGACTGTGTCTCCATGGTGGCTGTGCTCCTAGTGGCGGGATCCCGGGCAGAACGTAGACCCCACCTGTGTGCCAGGTGGTACCCCCTCCCTCCCCACCACCTCCCAGCCCCCACACTCTCACCTTTATTGGATCTATCCTCTATCTCTCGAAAGTGTACCATGATGGCTATAGCCCGGCGTGTAAGCCCAATGCCCATCTACTGATTTCGGAACATTTATGTACCTTTGTCGGCGACAAACGGACAGTAATTTGTCTCAGCCAAGGCATCGTAACAGGGTCGGCCGTAGTCGGTAGATGTAGGACAGCTAGGCCAGGGTGAGTCACCGATTAGTGAATCACCTCCTTCAGATGTCCTTTTGTCCCCGACAAGTTGTGGTTTCTATGTTCCAAAATTGGTGGTGAAAAGTTTATCAACATGTTGATAAATCTAGTCGCTGACAAGGGAACGTTGGTAAATAGGGCTTGATTGGATTATATAATTTGCCTGAGACAAGCTCGCCGACTCCTATACGATTTGCGAACTAATCGTTCAACCCTCAATCGGTAGATGAGCATTGGGCTTTACACTAGACGATTAAAGCCCATAAGACAGCGATATCTACCACCGATTTTCACCGATCCGATCGACGATAATAATCGGGAACGATAATGTCGTTTTTATAAACCCTCATATGTTCTTGCCGATCATAACTCCTCCCTTTATAACCTCGGAAATCCAACCGATTGAGATCAAAGAGAGCGGCCAGGAGCCGGGCCTGGCTGATAGGCCTTAATAGACAGAAATGCAAAGTTTAATCACTTCTGTTCTATTTAAGATATAGGAAAACTGTTACCAGATTTATACTCACCTCTGTCTGACCTACAAATCGATATATGATACTTGTGTATCAAACGGTTGGATACATCTCGTCGTTATTTAAACGGCCTACTCAGAATCGGGAACAGTCAGTGAAGGTGCGTACAGTGACAATCTAAGAGTCGGGCAGAGTCGGTCATTACCTCCATGCTATTAACCCTTTAAGGACGGCTGCCTGAGGCTGAGCTAGTCCCATAAGGGCAGGTGCTGGTGGCAGTTTGTCTTGCTAGAGGACGGGCAGATAATGGTTAAAACTGATAATTCAAGTTTGCAATTATACAATATGATACATAATCAAAGATATTCTATTTCTTTTGAATAGAAATATTAACTATGATGTTATATCTACAGTATCTGAAGATTTCATGAATATTGCTCTATTATTTCTTTGTTAAAACATTTTTGTTAATATTGGAACAATGATGCCTCCAGGCATCATGCGTCTTTAGTGTGGTGATGCCTCCAGGCATCATGCGTCTTTAGAGCGGTGATGCCTCCAGGCATCATGCGTCCTTAAAGGGTTAATGCCCGACACGATTATAATCGGGTCTGTCAAGTGCGTACAATGACATAAAGGTCACTGATTCTGACCGAACCGGCGGATCCATCGGGCAAAGGGGTATTCGGGAAGAATCGGCGTGTCGCCGTCTTATAGGTTTTAAATCGTGACGATTGTAGATCGTCTAGCCTATGGTCATCAGGTGGTGCTCGATTACGCATTATCCTAGCCTGGTATAAACTTTCATAGGCTTAACGTTAGGAACTCGTACTCAACAGGCTTGCAAGGATGGTAACTCATACTCATTAGGTGATAAACGGATAGATATTTCCAGGCTAAGATAAATTCAAGAATCGCCGCCTATAATCGTCAAGTGTAAACACCAGGAAATTCCTCAGGTGGTGCTAAATTCAAAAATGGCCGCCTATAATAGTCTTGTGTAAACGCCGCGAAAGTCGTCAGGTGGTGCTAAATTCAAGAATCGTCGCCGATAGTCGTCTAGTGTAAACGCCGGGATGGTCGTCAGGTGGTGCTAAATTCAAGAATCACCAACTTTAATCGTCTAGTGTAAATGCGAGGTAAGTCGCCAGGTGGTGTTAAATTCAGGAATTGGGCCTATAATCGTCCAGTGTAAATGCTGGGAGATTGGGGCTAAATTCAAAAATCACCTTATAATCGTCTAGTGTAAATGCCGGGAAAGTTGTCAGGTGGTGCTAAATTCAAGAATCGTGTCTATGATCGTCTAATGTAAACACCCGGAAAGTTGTCAGGTGGTGCTCAATTCAAGAATCATGCCTATAATCGTCCAGTGTAAACGCTGGGAGGTGGTGCTAAATTCAAAAATCACTGCTTATAATCGTCTAATGTAAATGCCGGGAAAGTTGTCAGGTGGTGCTCAATTCAATATAATCATCTAGTGTAAATCAAGTGGTGCTCAATTCAAGAATCGCGCCTATAATCGTCTAGTGTAAACGCTGGGAGATCGGTGCTAAATTAAAAAATCGCCAGGAAAGTTGTCAGGTGGTGCTCAATTCAAGAATCGCGCCCACAATTGTCTGGTGTTAACACCAGGATATTGATAAATTCAGGAATCGCTGCCTATAATCATCTAATGTAAACGCCAGGAAAGCCATCAGGTGGTGCTAAATTCAAAAATCGCCGCTTATAATCGTCCAGTGTAAACGCTGGGAGATTGGTGCTAAATTCAAAAATCGCCGCTTATAATCGTCTAGTGTAAGCGTCGGGAATACGTATCCCTCGGCAAAACATGGTCCACTTGCACACCGAACAGATCTGAGAAGCGCTCTTACCTATTTACCCGTGGGATACTTAAATTTGCCTCGAGACCTCGAACCGACTTTTTGTCTTCTTTTAATTGAATGACCTCATTGAGTGCACATACATTCTTTTTCGACACCATTGAGGACTATGATGTCGTTTGTCGGCTGGGTATACTATAGATTAAAGAAATCACCCTGTAGCTATTTTGTTCAGAACAGATATACTCGATAAAAATAAAGGAGGATTTTGTGGAAACTCCCACTTTTCGTCTTTTTTTTTTAGAATTGCCATTAATGATCAGTGATATTAATGACTACACACAAGTAAATGGTTCGCTATCTCGGTATCCTACACAGATTATGGTCTTAAAATCCTTGAAACTAGGCGCTGTCTTGCTTTACAGTACCCCAGAACTCCATAGGCATTATTACCTGATCTGTTGAAGTTGTGACAAAAAACCTCAAATACAACTGAAATTTTACTGAAACACTGTATCTTCATATGAAAACTACTATCTCTTCAAATAACCTCCTTGATGTGTTGTATGTTATATGTTACTGCTATATTTAGTTCTGCTACTGCTATACTTAGTTATGTTTTTATGCTATACTATCACACTGTTTTGAAACTCTGTCAACCGGTACTGGCTGAGAATTCAAACCAGTCCATCTGTAAGCTGAGCTTTTGACCAGTCTACATAAAGGATCTAAATAAAAAGACAAAGACAAAAAAAAACAAAAAAAACACATGTTGTATATTCTAACATTATCTGATCTGACAAATGTGAAACTGCTATTCCCAAATTCTTATACAACATGTACAGTGGAAGTACATTGTACAGATATTCTATAAAGATAATTTAATCAGTCAAATCTCTCACATGTTTATGGGTTTTTTATGATACTTTTTGTAAACCTTCTTCAGATGATTTCACAGGGTTGTCTGTTTTTTCTTCTATTTTTATTGTCAACAATTCGCCTACATCATCACATGGGCGGTCTTCCATCGCCGCAATTTTTGATATATTGGAGAATTATACAACTTTCCTTTGTTTATTGCGTAACACACTTAACATCCGCTGTAGTCATTTTATGAGTCACTTCATAAGTCACTTCATATTGATTAATCATACAAATCGAAATGTTCAACCTTGTGACCTCCACAACAGATCAATCAATAAAGAGTAGATAAAAACACAGAAGCGAGAGAGAATGAGAGAGGGAGAGAGAGAGAGAGAGAGAGACAGGGGAGGAGAGAGAGAGAGAATGAGAGAGGGAGAGAGAGAGAGAGAGGGAGAGAGAGAGGGAGAGAGAGAGTGAGAAAGAGAGTGAGAGAGAAAGAGGGAGAGAGAGATAGGGAGAGAGAGAGAGTGAGAGAGAGAGGGAGAGAGACAGAGAGAGACAGAGAGAGTGAGAGAGAGGGAGAGACAGAGAGACAGAGAGAGGGAGAGAGATACTGGGAGAGAGAGAGAGTGAGAGAGAGGGAGACAGAGAGAGACAGAGAGAGAGACAGAGAGAGATAGAGAGGGGAGAGAGAGAATGAGAGAGGGAGAGAGAGGGAGAGAGAGAGACAGAGAGAGAGAGACAGAGAGAGATAGAGAGGGGAGAGAGAGAATGAGAGAGGGAGAGAGAGGGAGAGAGAGACAGACAGACAGAGAGAGAGAGAGACAGAGAGACAGAGAGAGAGTTGGAAAGACTAAGGTTACTCCACAACATGTATCTGATTCAATTTATATTCCTCTGGCAAACTAGCCTCGATTTGGAGTAGAGGTAACAACATGCTGCCTTCCGGATAGCGTCCTTTGCTGGTTTCCTGGTATGGAATGCCGCTCAGGCTCATGAATTTGCATAAACCGAATGCAAATCCTGACACATTTCCCCTCTAAAACATGATGTGGATCTTTTGTTATAATTCATGAGAGCTCCAGGAACGAACAGAACCTGTAATCATACACCAAATCTGTGCGAATAGAGAAGTGAAATCTGTACACATATGACACGATTCTAAGGAAAGGATAGTTTGCAAATCGTTTTTTAATGAGATATATTAGATTTTTAAGTTCTCGCTCTTGGTATTTTCTTTGGATGGCAAACAATCCAAGTCAAGCAAAATACACAGTCAGTTTTGTTGATCTCTCATGTTATTTTTTTTCTTATAGGACCTAAACAAACTCCTTCGTTTGCTTCTCAAAGAATATCCAGCTATGCTGCACATCATATATGTGAAAAGAGTCGACAGTCTCCCAATTGTTTCTTCTCCTTTGCAGTATACATATTCAGTGTGTTTTGGGGTTTACAACGAAAATAATGAATGCACACAAAACTGTGATTTGAGAGTTGGTAATTTAACCTTCATCCCTCGATGAAATGAAGGTACTGAAGGCCCAACATGGATGTATACAAATTCGTGATCCAGCATGTATGCGGAGTGTGTGTGTGTGTGTGTGTGTGTGTGTGTGTGTGTGTGTGTGTGTGTGTGTGTGTGAGGGGGGGGGGGGGGGGTTGAGGGGTCTGCAAACACCAGCCCGGCTCACAGGTAGGGCAGTAGATCAGCCACCTGTTGTGCATGGGTCAGTGCGACAAGGGGAGGCGCACAGACGAGATGTAAAAAGACAGAGAAGCCCACAGGTGGATGAGGATTTAAGTGCTGATTCCACCACACAAGACCTAAAAAGATCTGTCATGATTTGGTTGTCTTACTAAATCTCACTAGGTTTAGAGTAATTGTGTGCATTTTTGCCGTGAACCACCATTTTGGTTATACCCTGCCCCCACCTACGCCGATGCACCACGATAGACCTCCCGATACCCTACGATTAGAAACACCTAACACTATGGCCAATGAATCAAATTTTAGATTCCAATCGTGAAGTCAATCGTAAGGCCTGTCGGGACCAGAATCGGCGTTGGTGGGTGCAGGGTCTTAAGCACCTTTGCTGTGCTCTTGCCACGATATTATCGTAAAACTGGATGAGTTTTAATCTTGGCCACCATATGCCACGACTGGAGTTTGGCATAGTGACTTCATGAGGTGAAGCCGAGTGAAATCCGGAGCCAAAACTCCAGTAGTAATATGCCGTGGCCAAGATCAAAACGAATTAGGTTTTGATTTTATCCTACCCTGTCTCCTGTATTTTGAAATATATTGTGATAACAATTCTGTATGCCACTAGTGGCATATACAACTTCGTATGCCAGTCAGCGTGGCATACGGAAACTCAATGTTAAGCCTATGGAATTTTATATTAGTTGTGCGGTATCTCGGCAATAGATCGCGAGGCGTTGTTCTCATACTCGCCGATTAAGCCGGATGCCCATCTACCGATTTAGGGTTGAACTATTAGTTGCCAAATTGTATAGGAGTCGGTCACCTTGTCGCAGGCAAATTACGTAACCCCTCGCTCGACCCGCGGCCCTCGAGGAGAGGGGCTGGTGGGTATTAAAGCCAATGCCCATCTACCGATTTTGGAACATTTATGTACGTTTGTCGGTGACAAACGGGCGGTAATTTGTCTCAGGCAACCCATCCTAACAGAATCGGTAGATGTAGCATAGCTAGGCAAGGCTTCCTAACCGATTAGTGAACCACCGCCTTCAGACGTCCTTTTGTCGCCGACAAGTTGTGGTTTCAATGTTCCAAAATCGGTGGGGATCAGTATATCAACATGTTGACAAATGTAGTCGGCGACAACGGAACGTTGGAAAAGGAGGGTTGATAGGTTGACCAACGCAGTAAATACAGTATATGGTCCACTAATCGCTGGGGGAGGGCAAAAACCATAGAAACCCAGTGTGGCACCCCCTACAAGCCTCACCAAGCGATTACTGTATTTACTGCGTCAGCCCGTGTCGGCCAACCAATCAGCCCTCCTTTCCCAACGTTCCGTTGTCGCCAACTACATTTATCAACATGTTGATAAACTGATCCCCACCGATTTCGGAACATTGAAACCACAACTTGTCGGCGACAAAAGGACATGGTTCACTTATCGGTGGGTAGCCTTGCCTAGCTGTCCTACATAGATACCCACTCCGTTAGGATGGCTTGGCTGAGGTAAATTACCCTCCGTTTGTCACCGACAAACGTACATAAATGTTCCGAAATCGGTAGATGGGTATTGGCCTTTAGGGGAACATGTTTGATATGGGAAATTTTGCGGACATACAATTAACACAATGAATTTATCATATTTGTGGTGACAAAGTTTATTACATTTAAGGGTGACTTTTTGTTACAACTGAGGTTGACAAAGTTTTTACATTTAAGGGAGGTGTGGTTACATTCAAGGGAGTTTATTACAAATATGGTTAAAATCTTATATCTTATATCTAAGGGTTATTACATTTATGGGAGTTTACTACAGTTAAGGGTGCATCATGAAAGCTGGAACTGTTCCCTCTCCACATGAACATGCGAACACTGCTGTTGACTTGGCCTGAACTCAGGAAGTGAAAATACGATTGGATTTTTGTTCTTCCATATTTGCCCACGAGGCGCTGTCTTCCTTTTTCTAATGCAGGAAGACTCACCTATCGGTAGACTTAAAGCTAAAGTTAATAATACATATTATAATATATACCCATGGCGTATATATACTGTAACTATCTCACACCTGGTATTTTTCTCCAAAGACTTAACATTGGGAACTCGTATCCAACGCCCATGAGATATATAGGAAAAATATTCAATGGGGATAATATCGCAGAGGTTAGCCCATTAGTCAATGTTAAGGGTGAGATAAATTCAGAAATCTATCTCTCCATAATATGCGGATTCCCCCAAAAAGGTTTATGTAATTTGAAATATCGATCTTGTATACCATCCTTCAACCATACTCTGTCTTGTGAACATGTTATACTATAAAGGAAACCTATGAGAGTTTAGGGTCTGAGCTCGTATCCAATCGAGTTTCTATCTCGTAGTAATTCACAAGGCGAAGCCGCGTGAATTATGTAGAGATTCGAACAAGATAGAATTGAGCTCTGACACTAAACTTGAATGTGTGAGTGTGAGAGTGTGAGATAAAGATGTGTGAGTGTGTGAGTGTGAGAGTGTGAGTGTGAGAGTGTGAGAGTGTGAGATAAAACATAGAGAACAAGATTGTAATTCTCGTAACAGAAGGAAGCAAATTGTTTCCTATTATGTATTGTCTAATTCTTTCCCATGGCCACATGGAAGAAGGTCCTAAGCATCGCGAATGTATCTATTGTCAAACCATATTTATATGAATACAATGAACATCATGAACATTTCAAGATGTGCGATGCGACGGGTCCTTCTATATGAATATCTCACCCCTGGTATTATGACCTTGTTCTCCATGGCCCCTCAAGTATTAGTACTTATACTCAATGGTGATCATAATCCTTTAGTTCATTTAGTTTATACACTCCATGTTTTAACGAGGCCAAAGCTTGTTGGTTTCATCTTGATGTCCTCAGGGTCTTTCACCAGTCTCAATGTTGATTTCAAAAAGACAGTGTTCACAAAAACACAGACAAAACATTGAACTAGACTGAGATAGGCTAGCTTCAGCGAATGCACATGGTCTGGTCGAATACACACTTGGCCATTTGTCGTCCTTATGTTTATTATCCACCTAATACAAAGTGTCCATAGAAAACATATAGGGAGTGTGTATCACCATACCCAGAGCATACAGATATATCCACCTAATACAAAGTGTCCACATAAAAAACACATAGGGAGTTTGTATGGACATACCCGGAGAATACAGATATATCCACCTAATACGAAGTGTCCATAGAAAACACATAGGGAGTTTGTATGGACATACCTGGAGCATACAGATATATCCACCTAATACAAAGTGTCCATAGAAAACACATAGGGAGTTTGTATGGACATACCCGGAGAATACAGATATATCCACCTAATACGAAGTGTCCATAGAAAACACATAGGGAGTTTGTATGGACATACCCGGAGAATACAGATATATCCACCTAATACGAAGTGTCCATAGAAAACACATAGGGAGTTTGTATGGACATACCCGGAGAATACAGATATATCCACCTAATACGAAGTGTCCATAGAAAACACATAGGGAGTTTGTATGGACATACCTGGAGCATACAGATATGTATGTATGCTCCGGGTGGCGCTACAGAAAAATAGTGCATACAAAAACATAATGCGTAGTAAAAATGAACTGATTGCGACATGCCACTTGCCCAGAAAAGGTGGATAATAAATACAATATAGACTGGTTTCAGATAAAAGCGGTTGTATGCTCCTAGGAGTTGACTCTTGGCAATATCCTTGCATACGCTCGGATATTACTACGCGTCAACTCCTCGGACCATACAGTCGCTTGTATCTGAAACCAGTCAATATTGTATATCCTCTTGTTAAACATCTTTCCCAATGGTAATGTTAACGCTAGTTGAGAGCGATAGCCATGTCACCTTGTGGGGATCTTCTGAACTAGTAACTTGAGCCTCTTACAACAGAAGGAGCAAATGGTATGTTCATCATTGATGAATGAGCGTGCAATTTTGAATGAATAACAATTAAAAGGTTTGGGTTACATTCAGTTTATGGATAGTTTTCTGTACCCCACTTGCAACCAGTCAACTTGCCATTTCTTCAATTGCCTGAGTCTAGAATGCCAATATATCAAGCACCAGTGAGTCAATCAGGTATTTTAGTCTAGAGTGATTAATCATGGTCAGTTGGGCACGCTTTTAAAACCCTGAGACTTTGGCATCCTGCTCCTTTCCCAGTATTACAGTGAACAGCACGCAGATAGTGAAGGGATAGTGTTTTTGCAGTACTCTGGAAGCATATTATATGTGTGGCCACTCTTACCTTTAGGCAATGTATATAGGCTTTGTGCAAGCACGGTCTAATAATTATCATTAAGGGATTTACATGTGGACCTGTAAAAATTGACCCTATTATAAAAGAGACTGTAAATTTGAGAATATCTGACCCATATGCACAACATGATTTTTTGATATGACATGAATCATTCAGCTAGCGAGGTATACCATGCACAGTCTATGAAAGAGAGTGGTCGTCATATGGCCCAATATTCTGTGAAGTGCAGAAAGTATATTAATTACCTACCCAATACAGAGTCTCAATACTAAACCTATGAAGCTTACTATCGTAAAACTGGATGAGGATTAATCTTGTCCACCGTATTCCACGACTGGAGTTTGGCAAAGTGACTTCATGAGGCGAAGCCGAGTGAAGTCCGGAGCCAAAACTTCAGGAGTGGAATGCGATGGACAAGATTAAAACGAATCAGGTTTTGATTTTATCCTACCCTATCTCCTCGATTTTGGAATATTACATGATAACAATGCTGTATGCCACTAGTGGCATATAAAACTCCGTATGCCAGTCAGCGTGGCATACGGAAACCCAATGTTAAGCCTATGGGATTTTATATCAGGGGTAGGATAAAGAACGCTACTGAGTATAATACGGAAAACCGTATTCTACTGAGTAGTGTGTGCGAAGTTCGGCAGCTTTTTTACTTTCTTTTGATAAGTTACGTTTGGAATGATGACTGATGAATACAATATTACCACAATTTTCATCTGGACGGTTGTATTCTCCTTGTAGTTGACACTACCCAATACTACACACAGATCATAATCCTGGTAATATTGGTTACTCATGGGCTTTGCTCAGGGGTAGTCATTACCACCTCTGGTGTCCCCCTCTACCGCGCCTCACAGGCGCCCCTCCTGCCCCCTCGCGGCTTTCACACGTACCGCGCAGTCACGTGGTCGACCCCGGTCCGGACCCCGGTCTCACTTCTACTCTACCCGCCATACAGTACACACGTACTCCCACCTTTTTCGTCATTCTTGGCACGTGCGCGCAGCCTTTGTACTCCACGAGTCACAAGGCCCGCACCCCATCACACTACACGAGAACGGTAAAAGGAAAACGAGTAGAAGATGCCTAAAACGAGAGCAAACCCCGAAGCCGGACCGTCTAATGCCCCCGAGGCTGAAGACGGGTCCGAAACCACGGTTAAAGAATCGACCACGCAGGGAAGCGCCGAACACGTGGCCTCGGTCTCAGAGCACGGATCGTCTGTTAAGACGTCTCGCATCGTGGCGCTGGAGGAGAATGTCAAGTCCATCCTCACGGCTATTACCAAGATGTCACGTGAACGGTCGCCATCACGACGGTCAGCCTCACGGGCGTCGAGACCACCAACGGAACCATCTGCGGCGGAAGACAGGACAAGGGACTGGGCGCACGACCAGGCCTCGCGGCTTCCACCCCCACGGCAATTCCGCGACCGATACGTCTCTGAGGACTACATCCGGCACGAGATTGAACGGGAGACCCTACGGCACGACAGGACGGCCGGTAAGCTTTCAACCGATTTGCATACCAACCGTCTTATATCGAAACCATACATGTATATCGACCGTGAGGGTGTTTATACCATAAGTCAGAAGCTCGAGGTCAGGAGCACGCTCGGTCCACTAGAGTATATCGGAGCGTTCCTGAACATGATGGAGGACCACCGGGCTGTGCGTGAGGAGGACCGCCGCGACCTGTATCGCCACCTGACACAGGTCACAACCGATGTCCAGACACGGCCGTGGGCCGGGGTACGGAGGTGGTTCAACCATGTCTTTGATCAGGTCGAAGCCGGACGACTGTATTGGTCTGACCACGTCAGGATACAGGACGAGCGCGTCCGGCTCGCCATGACGGCCACGACAACGACCACGGTCGGCCAAGATGCTACGAAGTCCGGGGCACGGGAGTTGCCTTGCCGGGCATTTAACTCAGAGAAGGGCTGCCGCCAACGCAACGGCCACCAGGACGGGGCGATAAAGTGGGTACACGTGTGCTCGTTTTGCGACTCCGTAGGCAGGATGTGCACGCACTCTATCCACGCGTGTAACAGGAAGCTGTCCTACGGTGTGGGTTATGAGAGCGCTGTGCCCACACCGACAGCGGCCCCACGCCGACCCCCACCGGCCGGACACGTACTGCGGCCCACACAAGTGCTCCCACAACAGTCGAGTTCAAAAAACGCACCCGCCGCGCCCCTGGAGTAGGCGCGGCGCGAGAGACCACCCCTGCACTCGGTACGCATGCACTCCCGGGCAGGCGGACGACCCACCTCAGAGAGTGCCACACGTGTGACGTAACACCCCCCGGGCACGTGACCACAACACCGCGTGTCAAACACGTGGAGCGTGCAGGCAGTGACAGCAACACCGGGGAATACACTCCCACCGATGACAGCGCAAAGAGCGTGGACGAGCAATTGCCTCGGCAATTGCCCCGGGGAGGCAAGGATATAGTGAACACCCCTGACTTCGCCGCACTCAGGGAGGTGTGTGAGACCGGGGTCCCGGTCCCCGAGCTCCCGACCGACCCGGCCGCCTTCGCCGGACACAGGCGGGCCGTCTGGCCCCAGTTCGCCGGGCCCGGGCCGCCGGGACACGCCTTCATCTACGGGGAGGTAAGGGACACCGGAATGCCCAACGCCTTAGGTGCACGCATTGAGCTTCCCACGGACCTCAACATTCCGGCGTGGGTCCGATACCTCTCCGGGATGCCTGGAAAACAGGAACTGCTCGACTTTGTCCGGTTCGGGTTCCCCCTCGGGTACCTCGGGCCAGTGAGCGATACCCAGGAGGCACTCAACCACCCCAGTGCCACGGGGTTCCCGGAACAAGTCGACAAATTCATAAGCAAGGAGCGCACGCAAAGCAACCTCATAGGTCCCTTCAGCGAGGCCCCTTTTTCTCCGTGGTGTCACGTGTCGCCGTTGATGACACGCGAGAAGCGGGGAGGAATTGAGCGTCGTGTCATTACTGACATGACGTATCCGAAGGAGAGCAGTGTCAATGCTTACATAATAAAGAACTCTGTCTTCGGTCAGGAGCGGGAACACGGCCTGCCGACCGTTGACGGCTTCGTCGGCCGGCTGGTGGCCTCGGGGCCAGGTAGTTATATGTGCACCATAGACATTGCCAGAGCGTACAAGAACTTTCGGTGCGATCCGCTGGATTGGCCGTTGCTCTGTTTCGCGTGGAGGGACGGGTACTACTGCGACACGGCCATGCCGTTTGGTGCCCGTGCCTCCTCGTACCATATGCAGTGTGTGGCGGATACCATTGTCCAGATGCTGGGACATAAGGGTGTAAACGCTGCCATGTATCTGGACAATTTGATATTCCTCTCTCCCAACCGAGGTAAGGCGGCATCGGACTTCGCCATCACACGGGAGCTGTTCCGGGAATTGGGCCTCCCCGAGGCCACAGACAAGGCACAGCCCCCCGCGCAGGTGGTCACGTGGCTCGGTATCGTCATAAATGCCCCCGAGATGTCCATCACCATTCCCGAGGACAAACTGCAGGACGTACGGGAACACGTCAGAACGGTCGCCCGGAAGCGGTCTCTAACCAAACGCCAGCTGCAGTCGGTCCTCGGCAAGATACTTCACGTCTCAAAATGCATACGGCCGGCACGGCCGTTCGTCAGCAAGTTGCTGGAGGCGCTGAGGGGCATGTCCGGCTACTATCTTAACATCAACGCCGATATGAGACAAGACCTGGACTGGTTCCTACGGTTCGCCGACGGCTGGAACGGCCACGCCCTCATCCCTCGAGGCCCCCCCACGAGGTGTATCATCGTGGATGCGTGCCTCTCAGGGATCGGCGGGAGGGATGGAACGTATTTCTATGCGGGGCGGGTGTGCCCGACCGTCGACCCCGTGTCCTGCATCTCGGAACTCGAGGCCCTTAACACGGTGTATGCCATGAACACATTCCTCACCAATCGGGACCGTGGTACACGTGTGGAGGTGTTCTGTGACAACCTGGGGACTGTCCAGGCACTCACCAGTGGGAGGGCACGTAATTTGGTCCTGGCCGAATGTGCCCGCCAGGCCTGGATGGTCCAGGCGAAATTGCAGGTCGAACTCATCTACACGCACGTGCCTGGAGTTCTAAACACCGTGGCCGATGCACTGAGCAGGGCGCATCTGACCTCGAGGGACTACAATACTGCTGCTATGTACATCACATACCATTCTCTTACAGAGGTCATACCATGTACACATGCCTTGTTTATACCAGTGTTGCGTCTTCCATGCAGATCCGGCTCTACTCTCACTCCAGACGAGGGCATCTGTGCGGCAGTCAGAGGCACGTGCCCGCGGAACGGTAGCCAACCAGAGGAGCGCCGTCGCCACGTACCTCGCCTTTTGCCGATGGATGGGGGCCGATCCACAGAGACCTACAGTCAGCTTCACCACGGCGTACCTCGAATACGTCGCGGAACACGCCCCGTCGCCGGCAACGGTCGCCAACCAGCTCTCCCATGTGCGGTCGCACCTGCGACTGACGGGGGGCGACGTCGCGCCAACCGAGGACTTCCGTGTGAAGCGGGCACTGGAGGCCATGAGACGCAACAAAGACTACCAGCCCAACGTCAAGCCTCCGGTCCCGATGGCGGTCCTCCAGGCCGCACTCGGGGCCCTAACGGACTCGCCCATGCACATCGTTGTGCGGGCAGCCGTCCTGATCATCTACTATGCGGCACTGCGACAGAGCGAGGTCGCACCCCCGACGGCGGCGGCACACGATCCAGCGCGACACCTGTCACGCCGAGATGTAGTGGTCACGCCCACCAGCGTGACAGTGCGCGTCAAGGCGGCAAAGAACCTTCAACTGGCGGGGGAGGAGAAAACGGCAACACTACAGGCGTCGCCGACCTCCGCTACCTGCCCGCTGGTGGCCATACGACGGATGCTGGCGGCCGCCCCCACGGCCACCCCCGAGGACCCGTTCCTCATGCTCGAGGACCGAACCACGGTCACAACGCGTATGCTTACCAACGCATGGAAGCAGCTCCTCGTGGCCGCACGACAGGATTCGAACTATACGCTACACAGCCTTCGCAAGGCAGCGGCAACACAGGCATTCCAGGCCGGGATGCCTGAAATATCCATACAACAGTACGGAGGGTGGAAGTCAAATGCCCACCGCTCTTATATCAAGGATGACAACGAGAAAGCGGTGAACCTCGCACTCCTCAATTCCCTAAACCAAAAGGACTCATAATTTCGTCCCCCCCCTCCCTCTCCTTTTCTTTATTTGGCTTCTTGGCCTTTTTATTATCATACAATTATCATTGTATTACCTATAATACAATTCAACATTGTATTCTTATCTTATAACATCATCATAATTGACTGTTATTCTAATGTCAATTATTCCATGTAGTCTTACTTACCTCATATTATTATTCATTTAACATGTCGTCCAGTAAGGTTGACATAAAATTTTATCTACTACTTTACTACATAAAATTCAATAAAATTTTATTTTCCCAGCTACTGCTTTCTACTTTCATCCAGGGGTAGGGTAATGGGTTACTCATGGGCTTTGCTCAGGGGTAGTCATTGCCACCTCTGGTGTCCCCCTCTACCGCGCCTCACAGGCGCCCCTCCTGCCCCCTCGCGGCTTTCACACGTACCGCGCAGTCACGTGGTCGACCCCGGTCCGGACCCCGGTCTCACTTCTACTCTACCCGCCATACAGTACACACGTACTCCCACCTTTTTCGTCCCACCCACCCACACCTTCTCTTTTTCTCACCTACTCATGTAGGCCCCTTTTTATTATCATACAATTATCATTGTATTACCTATAATACAATTCAACATTGTATTCTTATCTTATAACATCATCATAATTGACTGTTATTCTAATGTCAATTATTCCATGTATTCTTACTTACCTCATATTATTATTCATTTAACATGTCGTCCAGTAAGGTTGACATAAAATTTTATCTACTACTTTACTACATAAAATTCAATAAAATTTTATTTTCCCAGCTACTGCTTTCTACTTTCATCCAGGGGTAGGGTAATGATGTATATATTACCCAACTAAACAACACTTTTTTATCAGTTATCTTCACTCCTCTTTGATGCACCACTCCAGGTGTATCTTTACCCGCTGTATGTGTTATCTACCAACTGGCTGCAATATAAGCAGGCACATGATCGTCTTCTCATTACTCAAGGCTCTATGCAATGAAGTCACTGGTGTTTTCTATTTTGCTTTGCCTTCCGGCATTGCAGCTGGCAACAATAGGTAATTGAATATATACCTTTACCTACCCCACATATAAATCTCCATAAACTTAACATGGTGTGACTGTATGCTACAATCATGCTATGAAATATCTATATGTCACTCATGACATATGAAACATAAAAACATTTGACAGGGTAGGATTAAATCGAAATGTCACTCAATATCATATAATTGTTTACGTGGTGTTTGCTGTCTTCTGCTACAGATATCACTCAGCTCTGCTTTGTGAAATCATTCCACAAAGACTCTACAGGCCCATCCTATATGATAAACATCAGACACAAATATTAGATATTAAGGCTAAAAAAATTGGTTTCTTTTTAGCCAAATATGGAACACAGATTTTAAAATCTTTTTTTTTTTTTACCTTATTACCACAGCTATTATAGGTGGAAAATAATCCCCATGTCTTCACTCTATAATTATTTGAGAATAGTTTTCAGTCTGATTTCTGTACGATTTCGTTTCCACCAATTGACTCCTTTATCGTAAGCTAGTCTTACTCTGTGTCAGGCGAAGGGCGCAGGGCGTCGACCACCAGAGCGGGAGTTAATCGAAAGTGAATTCTGTCCTCACTGGACAACTGACTTACAATTAATGAAACATACACATTTTCTTTCAGGCTGACTCCATGTACTCTCGATGGTCTGTACTGAAACAATGTTTGTGACAGGAGAAATAAATGAAACTTATGATATTCACACAGTCTTCATTATGGCATTTCTCTAAGTTGAGAACTGAATTAAAAGACAGTCCTAGTGTAGGGAGACAGGGAGTCAGACAGTTCTTGTATCAGGTGACAGGATGTCAGTGAAAACACCATACAAGTGGAGAATTAGGAACCCAAAGCATGCTTTGAAGATGGTTTCTAGACTTGCCCACTAGAGGTCCTTACTGTGCACATGAGCTGGCCATGGGTGGACATCTTTGATTTATGATCTGATTTAAGGTCACATCAGGTCAGGTGACATTTAAGAGTTGCTCCTCCTCTCATGACACCAGTTTCTGTTTGCTCCATGTGGGATAGGAGTGTGAGCATAGTAGTGTGGTTCTTTGCATTACAAAAATCATGGTGAAGATATGAATGTGGTAGATTTAGGGTATTAGGACATAGTTTCTGTGTGTTCTGGTCTTAATCTAAAGACATGAGTGATTTCTCCAGTCAGAATATATCTTCGCTAATTAGAGATTGGATCACATTTTCATCAAGCCCCCAGTAGGCACTGACTGAAATTCTGTATAGCTGTGATTGGGTAAAAACAAAATTCATTGAGGACCCATTGGGACCCCAAAAGATGGAATTATGTTTTCAAACAGAGGTATGGGTACTGTAGCTAACATTCTAGCAATAGGGATTCTTGAGCATGAGCCAAAATGGACATTCCAAAACAGAGAGAGGAAAATGTAAAGAATTGATGCAAATATGAATAAATAATAATCAAAATGTCATCGATATATTCAGTCTATGGATCCTTTTCAGAAACACACTTACACCCAGTCGACTTGCCATCTTTGCAACTGCCTGAATCTAGGATAAAAACATCAAACACCAGTGGGTCTTGAGGTATTTAGGTTTTCAGTAATTGGTCATGGTCATCTGGGCATGCCTCTAATACCCTGGCACCCTGCTCTTTCCGCATATCACAGTGAGAACCACACAGATAGTGAAGGGATAGTGTTTTTCTAGTGTGCTGGAAGTGACCAATCTAACCATTAGGTAACATATATTGTGTGCAAGGACACTCTAACAAGAAAGGTTATGTGAGTAGTATACATAGCTGTATAGACCACAGAATCAATTGTTTAAAATCAGTCATGCGTGGTGCTCCGCAGATTGTTCTTTCGTTTGTTTATTGCCCAATCTATTGTCTTTTGGTCGAGGTTGTTTGTATTATGAGCATACCGTGCCGGGAAGTCTGCGCCGGGTCACCTTAAGGGATTATCTCGGGTATTGTTCGCGTTCAGCGGAGCGTGGTGCTCCGCAGGGGCAAACATTGTGCTCCGCAGGGGTAAACACGGTCGAGTACACAGCCGCTGGTCGGTGCAGCGCCACCGTGTATGCTTAGCGTGTATGCTTAACGTGTAAGCTCGGCCGCCACGGGTCGGGCTGCACCCCTGAGGACAAGTTGACACCTCTGAGCCTGTACATACATACAATAAGCAAGCGATTCGCTGCCTTCAGATATGTATGATGGCTCAGTGTATGAGATGACAACTAGCACAAAGTGCTCAGATATGAATCTGAAGGGGATCATATATATATTAATAAGATATTACTATGAAATGGTGTTTACACATCATTTTCGTCAAGAATGCTTCAATAACACTTGCAAAAATTAACAAATGAAGGTCTTGATATTTTGCAATTATCTATTAAGATTTTATAACTAAAACTGCTTTTAAATTAATATTTCATCAAGAATTTGTTATAACTTCCATTAAAAAATATTAGAAATCATATTGTGCTGCCCCCTATAGGTAGAGGTTGGAACTAAATTGATAATGCTCAGTCTATGGGAATACGTTCAGAACTGGGAGTACATATTGAAACTCATGTAGTACAGTAAAACCCCTCTTCCAGGACACCCCGCTTAAGGGACCACCCCGCTTAAGGGACCACCCTGCTTTTACCTTTATCTAATTGGAATATCAGCCTGAAATTTGGTACATCTAGGTAGAAAGGCAGGCTTTTCATTTCTGACAACGTATTTACAATTCGTTACTATTTGTTAAAACCTTTTCCATAGTAAATCTGTAGTCATATGACCATTTCTTTTAATTCAATCTAATTTCTCCGCTGGTTCAAATTGAATGATATTTCATATACTGAAACTTCAGACAGTTTAGTTTACCCTAATTTAAGTCCCCGTCCAAAGATCCAATGCTGAAAGCCTCAAAGAAACCATTTTGAAAAAGATGACTTATAACCCAGCTATGATTAAATAAGCCAAAATAGTCACTGCTCGAATCTAATTTTCAAAAAATCAATATCTAATCCCAAATCATTCGAAATACACAAATTTATATCACAAGAAAGCTGAGAATCTGTAGTTTACGAATATTTTGTCTCCAGTGATAAAATTCCAGTGAAATCCTCATAATAAATGATTTTCTAAATTGTATCTCGACCAGTGACTGACACCCCCTACCAATTCTATAGTAAAGCTTTAATATTCTAAATTCGATAACTAAATCCCACATTGTCCGAAATACACAAAATATATATTAGGAGAAAGCTAAGGACCCGTAGTTTACGAATCCAAGTTAAATCCTCATAATAAATGATCTCTAAATCGTGCCTGGCCCAGCGCCTAACTCCCCTACAGCTCCCATAGTAAAGGCTCAGCTTAGATGATCATTTATTTTAATTCAATTCTAATTTCTCCGCTGGTTCAAATTGAATGATATTTCATATAAGGAAACCTCAGACAGTGTAGTTTACCCTAATATAAGGCCCAGTCCATAGATTCAATGCTGAAAGCCTCAAAGAAACCATTTTGAAAAAGAAGTCTTATGACCCAGCTATGGTTAAATAAGTCAAAATAGTCACTGCTCGAATCTAATTTTCAAAAACCAATATCTAAGTCCAAAATCACCCGAAATACACAATATTTATATCACAAGAAAGCTGAGAATCTGTAGTTTACGAATATTAATGTCTCCAGTGATAAAATTTCAGTGAAATCCTCATAATAAATGATTTTCTAAATCGTATCCCGACCAGTGCGTGACTCCCCTACCAAGCCTATAGTAAAGCTTTTAATATTCTAAATTCGATAACTAAATACCACATTGTCCAAAACACACAAATATATATATGAGGAGAAAGCTAAGGACCCATAGTTTACGAATGTTAATGTCTCCAGTATGTCTCCAGTGATAAAATTCCAGTGAAATCCTCATAATAAATGATTTTCTAAATTGTATCCCGACCAGTGCGTGACCCCCCTACCAAGCCTATGGTAAAGCTTTTAATATTCTAAATTCGATAACTAAATACCACATTGTCCAAAACACACAAATATATATATGAGGAGAAAGCTAAGGACCCGTAGTTTACGAATGTTAATGTCTCCAGTAATAGAATTCAAGTTAAATCCTCATAATAAATGATTTTCTAAATCGTGCCTGGCCCAACGCCTAACTCCCCTACCGCTCCCTTAGTAAAGGCTCAGCTTAGATGATCATTTCTTTTAATTCAATTCTAATTTCTCCGCTGGTTCAAATTGAATGATATTTCGTATAAACAAACCTCAGACAGTGTAGTTTACCCTAATCCAAGTCCCCGTCCATAGATTCAATGCTGAAAGCCTAAACTAAAACATTTGAAAATGATGTCTTAAAACCTAGCTATGGTACCATAAGCCATTTTATTGATAGAGTACTTTTATTCTCCTAAATCCGATATCTAAGTACCGACTTATCCTAAATACACAAATTATATCTCAGAAGAAAGCTTGGAACCTGTAGTTTATGAATATTAATGTCTCTTGTGATAAAATTTAATAATTAACTATAAAATAGTGGAACATTTTACGATAAATAAATAAATTGTTTTTCAAACAAATTTTTTCATAATGTCCCAGGAGCAGCAGAATATAATGCTGAACCACCGTGCTTGAACTGTTAGAGGATCTGTTTTCTCGCTTGGTTCGCTCTACGTGGGTGAATTTGGCAAGCGCTCGTTTTTTTTTTCATCTACACTGTAGATCTGGTTTTCTTTACGCAGACGAACAGCCTCCATTCGTCAATACCTGTGAGCAAAAGGAAGATCAGTGTTTATATAAATATATGGAGAATACTGGGGGCATGGATAGCAAGTTACAAATGTTAAACCTATAGGACAAAATACTAGGGGGTTAGATAAAGGATAAGAAAATAATCAATATCATGAGAAATTAAATGAATGAAAACAATATGACATCACATATACACTTCGAACGAGGTGAATATTTCAGCCAGAAAATAGATTCCATTCAGCCACACTAACTATGTCTCCCTATAATACCATTTGATGTTTATATTTATAGCATATTTATTCCTTTATTTATTATCCACTTGATGCATAGATTAGTGTCCATAGAAACATATGGACAGCGTATATCTACATACCGGAGCATACAGATATGTTATATGCTCTGGGTTGCAAACCCCATCGCGTACGGAAAGTTAGTACGTACCTAAATGAACTAATATCTGTACGCCACTTGTCAGGAAAGGTCGATAATGAATACAATTTAGACTGCTTTCAGATAAAAACGGTTGTATGATCTTCGCAATGTAAGGTCACAATGTTTCAGTAGTTTCCTATAGGTACCGTCCGAATCTAATTTCATAAATCAATATCTCAGTCCCCCCTCATGCCTGAATTGCACATTAATATATGAGAAAAAAGCTGAAACTGCCTAGTTTAGGAATATTTCATCCTCCAGTGTTTTTTCTCAGTAAATGCTCGTAAAAAATGTTTTTCGAAATGGTGTCTTGCCTAGAGCCCATCTCCCCTACTGCTCCCATGTTGAAGGTTCAGCGTTGAGTACCATTTTCATTAATTAATTAATTAATTTATCAATCTCTCCTGTTTCAAAGTCTATCATATCTTGTATAATCATACCTGAGACAGTGTAGTTTGCTCTAAGCTAAGTTGCCAATCATCGATTCAAGTAGAACACAGAGAAAAATAAAACAAAGTCCTAATCCACTCGCGCCTATGGACGAGTTGAGTTATTCACAGAGCATGTCCCGATACAGCGAAACGATGAACAAATTTTTTGTGAAATATTTCGATCAGAAGCGGTTAAATAGATTATTATATCGACGATAAAGTCCCCCCTACCTCCCACTACCTCGAGTACCAGCTAGACACTGATCTATGTATATCAACCTGACAAATTCCTGCATATATGATTCAACCGTGAATTAAGTCTATAGACACAAACTATATTTGCTTTTGATTCTAATCTCTAGATTAGAAACCCTAGAGTGTGTGTAGATTAACCTAATCCAATTCACCGTTCATAGCTTCATGGTTAAAAGCCTGAAAGAAATTTTTTGAAAAAGATGTTTTATAATCCAGCTATGGCGAAATAGTCAATCTATTCACTGCTCGAATCTAAGTTCAAAAAAATCAATATCTAAGTCCCAACTCGTCCGAAATGGTCAAGATATATATCAAATGAAAGCTCAGTATCTCTCTAATCCAATTCACCGTTCATAGCTTCATGGTTAAAAGCCTGGAAGAAATTTTTTGAAAAAGATGTTTTATAACCCAGCTATGGCGAAATAGTCAATCTATCCACTGCTCGAATCTAAGTTAAAAAAATCAATATCTAAGTCCCAACTCTTCCGAAATGGTCAAGATATATATCAAATGAAAGCTCAGTATCTCTAATTTACGAATATTACTGTCTCCTATCATTTATTTGAAGTAAAACAATATTAAAAAACAATTTTCTAATACTATCCTCACCTGAACTCTACTCCCATACCTTTCCTATAGTAAAGCCTAAGATAGATGAGCATTTCTGTCAATTCGATTCTAAATCCTACACTGGTTCAAAGTGAATGATATTTCGTATAAACAAACCTCATACAGTATAGTTTCCCCTAATCCAGTCCCCATCCATAGATTCAATGCTCAAAACCAAAAATAAACCATTCGAAAACATGTCTTCGAACCTAGCTATGGCAGTACAAGCTATTTTAATCACTGAGTACTTTTAATTTTCTAAATTCTAAATTCTATAACTAATTCCCACATTATCCAAAATACAAAATTATATATATATGAGAAGAAAGCTAAGAACCCATAGTTTAATAATATTAATGTCTCCAGTGAGATATTTCAAAATAGATCTCATATTAAATGATTTTCTAATCATATCTCTACCAGTGCACCACTCCCTACAAAGTCTATAGTATAGCTTTTAATTTCTAAATTCCATAAATAATAAATCCCACATGTTCCCAAATACACAAATACCTATAAGGAGAAACCTAATAATCTGTAGTTTACGAATAATAATGTTTCCAGACCTATATTTTAAGTTAAATCCTCATAATAAATTAATTTTGATTGCGTAATGCCTAAGGTTAAATATGAATTATTAAATCGAAACTCGTCTAACCTGGACAATATTCCCATAGATACAATCCTACAGTATGTAGAATATGAATATATGTATTATTAATCATTAATCTAAAGTTTAAACCCTGGGCGACCTGATTTCCAATGACAGCTCGACCACCCTTCGTTTTGAGCAGTGACACGGCTTCCCATAGATTCAACCTTATAGTCTAGACAGTACTCTATAGAGGCTTTGCTGATCTTACTTACAAATCGTTAGGTTAATTCCACCGTCTCAAGTCTGACACCCTCATACAGCTGCTGATCAGAGGAATGTGATGCTGGTTTCATTTTACACTGTTGACGCCGTAGGACGATATAAATGTCAATTTTGTGACTTGTCGAATCGACTCGTAGCATAGCAGACATGGTTTTGTCACTGGACTTGACGCGTATCCTTCCCGGCTAAAAGTGAGATATTTCAAAATAGATCTCATACTAAATGATTTTCTAATCATATCTCTACCAGTGCACCACTCCCTACGAAGCCTATAGTATAGCTTTTAATTTCTAAATTCCATAAATAATCCCACATATTCCCAAATACACAAATACCTATAAGGAGAAACCTGATAATCTGTAGTTTACGAATAATAATAATGTTTCCAGACCTATATTTTAAGTTAAATCCTCATAATAAATTAATTTTGACTGTATAATGCCTAAGGTTAAATATGAATTATTAAATCGAAACTCGTCTAACCTGGACAATATTCCCATAGATACAAACCTTACAGTATGTAGAATATGAATATATGTATTATCAATCATTAATCTAAAGTTTAAACCCTGTATGACCTGATTTCCAATGACAGTTCGACCACCCTTCGTTTTGAGCAGTGACACATTAGCCTAATCCGATTCACATGAATTATTTAATTCGAAACTCGGCTAACCATAGATACAAACAATATCCTTATAGATACAAAACTACAGTATGTAGAATATGAATATATTTATTATCAATCATTAATCTAAAAGTTTAAACTGGTGCGACCTGATTTCCAATAACAGTTCGATCACCCTTGGTTTCGAGCAGTGACACGGCTTCCCATAGATTCAACCTTATAGTCTACGAAGCTTTACCTATCTTACTTACTTACTTACTTTCAAATCGTTAGGTTAATTCCGCCGTATCAAGTCTGTCACCTTCGTACAGCTGCTGATCAGAGGAATGTGGTGCTGGTTTCATTTTACACTGTTGACGCCATAGGACGATATAAATGTTAATTTTGTGGCTTGACAGTCTAGCAGACATGGCTTTGTCACTGGACTTGACACGTATTCTTCTGGCTGAAAGATCAGAAGTTATCACCGTATTAACCACACTGTCTTTTGGATTTCCGCCATAATATATGGAATTCGTGTGAAGATAACTGACGCTCCCTCCTCCCCTTCCCAGAAAAGTGTGTTAAATAATGATAATCGTGAGTTAATAACAACCCCTGCTCGTACGCACAACCCATCTCTTATCTAGTGACTTTTTTATAAACTACGAATGGGTCTGTTTTTGACCCAGATTTATCGGCTTTGACCCAGATTTCATCATTCAAGCAGTTTACACAATGGACGCAAGAAGTGTTTTTGCGGCGTTTTCTTTAGCAGCAGGAGGTTTTTTCCTTTTCTGGAGGGCATGGCCGGCAATCATGTCTTTCTTGGGGCGGGTCGTCAGGCGTGTGGCGAGTGCCAACATCCCTTTTCGGTGAGTATTAGATGGTATTAACACGAATAAAATGAATAAGTTCTCACTTAACTTTTCCCGAATTGGTCACCTTCCTATTCAAGCGGCCCGCCATAGCAATGAAATCCTCCCCTGCACCCACTCTCGGTACGGGTGTAGTCGATCAATACCGTAATGTCGTATTAGTTTTGTAATCGGATTTGCCCGAAAACCTCATCAAATAACTCAAATGTCAAACTTAACATGTCAGGTTATGAACTACATTTTTCAAAATGAAGCCCCCCCACCACCCCTTCTCACACTGATGTTCTGCTTATTTGTCCAAAAGCTTCCGTTTCTATAATCCCTCTATTATCGTCCAAAAGTAGTGAAATTTCTCTACCATTCGAAATCCTCATCAATCAAGTCAAATTTCAAACTTAACATGTCATATTATGAACTACATTTTCAAAATGAAATTCAAGGCACTAATGCCTCTGTGTGAATCTGTGAAAATTTATCCGCAATTCTTTTCACAGGCGCGTGGAAATCGTTGTAGGGCTTGAGGAGAGGGATGATGGTGAGTTCGTCTTATTTAATATGTAACACAATCAATATTATCAATATTTAACAAAATTACCTATGCATCTGATACCACGAAATTAGTTTGTACAAGGGCAATACCAACCATTCTTTTCCTATTCCTAGTATGTGACACAGCTATAATATTTCCTCCGTGTATTTGCGCAGCGGTACCAACAGCGGAAGTAGTTTACTGTAGCTTACGCTAGCACTATACACGAGAGGGCGCCCATTTGAGTGGTGTGCCGCTTTTCCCGTAGATGGCGCGTGCTTCTTCACACTGCGTAATGGGTTGAGAACCCTTTCTGTATAGACGCCAAACGGGCTTATTCCGAGTATAATCACTGTGAACGAGTAATTATGGTGTGTCCTAACCATACAATATATTTGATACAAAATAAAAACGATTGAATATTAAACCCTGTTTTCAACAAAATTTTTTACTCGAATGAATAGAACTCAATGCTGACCTTTAGTTTATGTTACATTTAGGTAGCTACCATGGCTACATTGACGTGTTTGTGGCACCACGGTGAGTAAAAAAACTACTTTAAACTATTAATATTCTGTGTAGTATGATCAAAGAACTATAACCAAAGAAACCCAACTCCCATATTATGATGTGACACTGTGCAGACGGTAGTGCCACACGGCGGTCAGTCTGCATGAACTAAAATCCAGCATAGCATTTGGTACGGGAGAAAATAGATTATACCTAAGTTATTTCTTGGTATTATTTCTGATAACCTTAGATTTTCAATCATTAAGCTTAATTAGACAAACATAGGTACGAAGCATTTGCTCTGGTGTGTACCAAAGGTGTGAAATAGTCTCATACCTGTTTCTATTCCACCATGTGCCGTTCGTGAGCGGAAAAAAAGCAATAGGATGCTTTGGTTATGTCAGATATTATCTTTCCAGCAGTTACATGGCTTCCATTAAACTCAACTTTGTAATTTGACGTGACTATGTATTTACAAACCGGGGGGGCTTTCGTCCACTGCATTGTAGTGTCTCTCCGATGAAGTTGTAGCAAATGCTGCAGCAGACATGTCACTGCACCTCACGCCTATTTTTTTAAAATGAATATCCGTAATTATCACTGTATTAACAGTACTGTAGTTTGGTTTCCAACCAGAACATTGATATCCTCTCGTAGGTAACAGCCTTATATAGGAACTGCTGTGCTCCATTGTGTTTGTTAATAGACCATTTGACAAAGTCATTGCGTAGAAGAAACTGCTTAGCCATCCATATTCACACTGTGACTCCCGCCCCCTCTAACGGTTTTGCTTGGTTGGTCAAGTTTAAAATTTCCGTATTGCCCAGGTCCCCTTAGCAGTTCGTTTATCCCATAATTTCTATTGGTTTCAGCGGTACACACGGGAGAGACATGCGTTTACTATATCAAATAGGATACTTTTCCTTTGAGTATTATCAAAATAAATGAACAAACCCAATTTACTTCTTCTTACTCCCGCCCCCTCTAACGGTTTTGCTTGGTTGGTCAAGTTTAAAATTTCCGTATTGCCCAGGTCCCCTTAGCAGTTCGTTTATCCCATAATTTCTATTGGTTTCAGCGGTACACACGGGAGAGGCATGCGTTTACTATATCAAATAGGATACTTTTCCTTTGAGTATTATCAAAATAAATGAACAAACCCAATTTACTTCTTCTTACAGTTGATGGATAGTTCCGTAACTTTAAAGAATGTTAAGGTGAGTTAGTACCTTTTCCTATATATCTACTTTTGCCATCAGTGCTAATGCTTCCCTAACCGGTTTGTTTGCCTTTGGTCGCCTACTGAGAGGATATTTTTTTTTTTTTTTGTAAGAGCTCTTTTTAAAAAGCTCTAACTAAAACCAAAAAATAGAACCATGCTTGCAGAAGCTCACATACTCAATCCAAGGTTTTGCTTCAAACATAGGTGGTACATAGGTGGTGATCGTTTCTCAAAAGGTTTCGGAAAAACATAGGTAAAGCACCTATTATATAGCCCGTAGAAGTCAATACTTCTATCTTGTTATAGGTTGAGTATATCACTTACGAGCTACCACCTCCTTCATATTACTGTGCACTCCAAACTCGATGGCGAACGAGGACACTAACCAGGCACAAATAAGTTTCTGATTTATCTTAGACTGGAAATATTCATCTCTTTATCACCCAATGAGAACGAGTTAACATTCTCGCAAGCCTGTTGAGAACGAGTTTGTATGCTAAGCCCTACGATGACAGTTGTTAAGTTTATGAAAATATGGATCTATAAGATTGGAGAATGAGACATATAATCTCGAATCTACATAGTCTAAGTACTGTGCGCCTATATCGGGAAATAGTATTTTGTGACCGGCTATCTGTGGTTGGAGCGGGTTCACTTTAGCTCACTATTCCAGGCTAAGATAATGTTACACTGGCCACCCGAGCTATACTACGTTAGCTCTGGTCACGTTGAATTGACCGTGACCGTGACCTGGCGTGGTAGCGGGTAAAGGAACGTCACTCTAGCTATTTTTCATATCTATTTTTACTCTGGGCTGTCAGTTGTAACTGGTTCACGTGACTGGTTCCTCTGTTTACTCTGCTTGTAAAGAGTCCTGGATTCTTATCTTTTCTATGTTGTCATCTTCTTTAAGATGTATTTTGATAAAATTCCCACAGATATAAGTTTTTTATGAATCTATTGTCATATAAATATTACTTTGCAAGTATTTGGGATCTTAGAACCCATGTAGAACATACTTATTTGGTCCGAGAGTGAGAATCCGTGGACACGTCCATGGTTTAACGTTACCAACCTCTTAGTTGGAACGTAGTGTAGACAGAGGTGGCGGCCAATCTAAGATAATGTTATACTCGATCGTATATGTAGCTCAGGTTACCAGTGTATCCACTAGAGGTCGCTTCAAAAAAGGTTGCTCATATAAAACCATGAATGCAAATAAATCTTGTCTAACGTCGCTAGGTTAACTAAAAATGTAATTATGAAGGATGGTAAAAACTGTAATTTGAAGGGTAGTTAAACTAATATACCACTCCATTATAAGCATGGTGTATCTCACAAAATATGGAAATCAAGGGTTTGTGACACCTTTCACAGAACATGAATCTACCCTTCAAATGTATGCGTACCACCTTACACTATACACCAAAATCACTAGCTTACCATTCAATCGAATACCGAGAATAATTTTTGCAGGGCTCTTTAAAAGAGCCCGATTTAAAAACCAAAAATAACCTGCAGAAACTTCACAGACTCTCATTAATCTGTCTGTATTATCACATTCAAATGTAATGTGGAGCCAGAAGTTTTTTTATCTACGTGCCAAGAAGTACACCCCTTCTACCAATACATCATTGTTTTATTATAAGAAATGGGCTCAAATGCTACTTATCCCGTGTGAGGTGATATGCTGTACTGTTTGTCTCCCTACAATGTACACACACACACACACACACACACACACACACACACTCACACACACACATTAATCTGTTTGTATTTATCACTTTCAGTTGTAATGTTGGGCCCGAATCTTTTGATTTACGTTATCTAAGTTTTTATCTACATTATCTAAGTTATTGTACTACATCCAAAAATTATATAACTTGAAACTGATACAAACTTTTCTCCATTTTCAGTCGTCCAATCAGAAGAACTCCGAAGTGATTTGTGGGTTTTTTTCGTTTTTTTTACAACTTTGATGAACTTTAAGGTGAGTTATAAACTCCCTTAAGAAATTCCTTACCCTCATGATAGTTTCACCAAAACATCATTCTTGTCACTCTTTGGTTTAATTAGAAAACGGTACAAATTACACCAGAGGGCAATACTGCTACGACCTTTATTCTAACGCTAGGGGGGACCTAGGACCCGTTCTACACGGATACGTGTCAAAAAAATTCCAGAAAAATTAAAAGAAGGGAAGGTATCTGGGGCAAAAGATTTTCATATCTGTGTACATTCGTTAGGGTCGCTCATGAAAAAAGATGTTTCTTTGTGCCACATAAAATAATAATAATAATAGGAACCCTATCCTTTTCTTCTTTTCAATTCAAATCGTTGATATGACCAGGGAATGGATAGACCGCGATGGTTAGTGTGCTATTCCTAATATTAAAAAACGCCTATAGGGCTATTCACAATGATTACTAGGTTATTTAGGCTATTCACAATGATTACTATGTTATTTAGCACACAGTGATACTATCGTATATGGTGGTGGCACTTACATGCAATCTTGCTATGATTTCCTATTATCATGTAAATATTTTGAGGAATTGTATTCATGACTCAGTATATGTTTGTTGTTTTTCAGATGTGTGGCGGGCGGAGGGAGTGATTACACCTGTGATTAATTGTAAATAATTTTAAAACTAATAAAACCTTGATCCAAACCGAGTTGGGCAGTTGTTGAGTTGTACTTGTTTAAAATCATAAAGTTTGTCTATATTGGCCATAGTATCCAAACAGAAAATCTCGAGAATCAAAACAGAAAATCTCATGAAAAAAAAAATCAGATTGACAGCAGATACTTTAACATAAGATATACTGATAGATAACACACGAAGTATCATACAATTATTCATAACACAATGAGAAATACTGAATCAATTTGTGTGATAAAAAACATGTCTTTTATTTATGTTAAAAGAAGTCTTTTGTTTCATTTTGTTAGTAAGCGGGTTATAAAGAAAGTCCTCACCCTCATGTTAGTCTCACCACCTCCCTGTACAGGGTATCAGGTCATGCAAAATAGATGTTTGAGATCCATCCTCCGTGTAGAACAAAGAACGCACACAAATTATGCACATGCATTATACAATATGCCAAAATTAGAGAAGAGAAGGAAATCTCACTTGTTAAAATATGTCTATAAACGAGCCCAGAATGTAGAAAATCTCGATGTCACCACACCCATCCACAAGGATGAGAACAGCACCCGTACTAAAGGTACACAAACCTTACTGTACGGTATACACAACCAGTACGGAGTATCTATGTATCACAAATGGAGCAATCTGTCGCCCCTCATGAGACAGATGGAAACCCTTCGTGAGTTTAAAAGCCTGACAAAAAAGAATGATGAAGGATTCCATCCAACAAATTTAATAATTCTACTTGGAACTATTGTGTGTGTGTGTGTGTGTGTGTGTGTGTGTGTGTTGTAGGAATTACTTCCAGTTATAAAACATATTGTTGAGACTAGTCCACTATACCAACAATCACAAAATGATTATTCCAAGTAACCAATATGAGTGAATGTTTAATATACGCTATTTAATGAATCTCCAATTTTCTATGTCTCGCTGTATCGAAAAAATCTTGTTCTGTATCCTAAGGAAGACTAAAGGGTATATATCGGGAAGCCGATTGAAACCAGTGATATGTGTCACTAACGGTCTTCTCCTACTGCATTGTTACACATATATACTTTCCCACAAAGGACAAGAAAACACCATGTATTCTCAAAATGTGACAATAAAGTGAAGTTATCAAAAAATTATATTATATTATATTATATTGTATTAGTGCTTTTGTTATACATCTATTTATCATTAATAACATCGTTGAAACTGAATAAATTATTAATATTAATTAATCATTGTCATTAATAGTATGATAATGATATAACAATGATTAATTAATAACTGTCTAACTAATTATCATTATTAGCTAGTCATTGGATAAACTGAATACCAAATGGTGGCAATCAATGATACATACCTTTAGTGTTGGGTTTTCTCACGTCGATGATGGTAGATAGAATATGACAATAACGTGACCTCACAAAATTGACGCTCAATCAATCTACGGTGTGGAGAATCCCATTCGGTAATCTGTGATGGTGATGGTAAGGTTTCTCATGGTAGGATTGAAATCAGCAGGTAGTCTAACAGCAAGGATATCCCATAGAGCAATGTGATGAATAGACAGTGTAATACCCCGTATATAAACCAAACATCCACCTTGTTGTGCAGTAAAGAATCAACAGGTTGAGGCATGGATTTAATCGACTGTAGTGTGTTGTAATAATCTAATACCGATTAAAAAGGGATTATAGTAATCGGATAAACACCCTTGAGAATTATTAATTTTTTCCCAGTACATCCACAATGGTGAGTAATTTTTACCCGTGTAATAATGATAATGGTAAAAAAATCCTATTGACTGTATACTAGTACAACACGTCTCCCCGGAAAAAATGACGCATTTCCCCTGGCAGAGGGTAAAATTACCATACACCTCTATGAGTTGTATCAATGTCATCAGAATGCGTCACTGTTTACATGTCACCTACTCGAGGTTTTGTAGCTGTGTAGGTAGCCTGTATATGCAGGTGTCTCACATCTCAGCTATACATTAAAAGGGGTTGTACCTTTATGTAAAGTGTCTTTTTAAGACTGAATAACTAAACCTAATTAATCAAAATTGGTATTAGAGTGTATACCTTATCAGGTAATGTCTACAATAAGGCAATGCAATCTTGACTATGTTAAGGTTACATCTGAAATAATGAGTAGGGGATAACTGAATAGTTAAAAATCTAAATCATGAAATAATGAAATATAATTCGTGAGTAGTTTGAATTGAATATTTAACTTTCTATTGAGGAATAATTTAAATACATGTTCAAGAGGCATGTTAAATATTGACATCGTTGTCGGTGTTAATGTCAGTGTCAATACCCATATCATTACCACATTTAGAGATCAGTGATAATCATTGACTATCTACTGCTACAAATGAATGAGTGTGTATTGCAGGCAGCTACCGCGAGCGGTCGGATACAGGTTGCAATCAATGATACATACCTTTAGTGTTGGGTTTTCTCACGTCGATGATGGTAGATAGAATATGCCAATAACGTGACCTCACGTAATTGATGCTCAATCAATCTACGGTGTAGAAAATCCCATTCGGTAATCTGCGATGGTGATGGTAAGGTTTCCCATGGTAGGATTGAAATCAGCAGGTAGTCTAACAGCAAGGATATCCCATAGAGCGATGTGATGAATAGACAGTGTAATACCCCGTATATAAACCAAACATCCACCTTGTTGTGCGGTAAAGAATCAACAGGTTGAGGCATGGATTTAATCGACTGTAGTGTGTTGTAATAATCTAATACCGATTAAAAAGGGATTATAGTAATCGGATAAACACCCTTGAGAATTGGTAATTTTTCCCAGTACATCCACAATGGTGAGTAATTTTTACCCGTGTAATAATGATAATGGTAAAAAAAATCCTATTGACTGTATACTAGTACAACACGTCTCCCCGGAAAAAAATGACGCATTTCCCCTGGCAGAGGGTAAAATTACCATACACCTCTATGAGTTGTATCAATGTCATCAGAATGCGTCACTGTTTACATGTCACCTACTTGAGGTTTTGTAGCTGTGTAGGTAGCCTGTATATGCAGGTGTCTCACATCTCAGCTATACATTAAAAGGGGCTGTAACTTTATGTAAAGTGTCCTTTTAAGACTGAATAACTAAACCTAATTAATCAAAATTGGTATTAGAGTGTATACCTTATCAGGTAATGTCTACAATAAGGCAATGCGATCTTGACTATGTTAAGGTTACATCTGAAATAATGAGTAGGGGATAACTGAATAGTTAAAAATCTAAATCATGAAATAATGAAATATAATTCGTGAGTAGTTTGAATTGAATATTTAACTTTCTATTGAGGAATAATTTAAATACATGTTCAAGAGGCATGTTAAATATTGACATCGTTGTCGGTGTTAATGTCAGTGTCAATATCCATATCATTACCACATTTAGAGATCAGTGATAATCATTGACTATCTACTGCTACAAATGAATGAGTGTGTATTGCAGGCAGCTACCGCGAGCGGTCGGATACACATGTGTCGGTTGAAAGGTGATCTTATCAAGATGTCATTGGATAGTGTCACCCTCTCCGGTATCGCTACCGCCTCACTGACACCGGGCTGACACCGGGTTTAGTGACACCCCTTTCCTCTTTGATTAGTATAAGAAGATGTCATTAATCTTATTGACTCAGAATACTAAGGACATCGACAGGATCAAGTCAGTCATCTTCATAGCCATCATGAGGCCATTCTTCATACTACCCGTCTTTGCTATATTGCTCATGCAAATTGAGGCCTTACTGGAATGCGGACCTGGTAAAAGATGTGTCTGTTACCCATCACGTGGAGTAATTTCATGCACCAACATTGGATTATACAGCATGCCCGATGTCCATCACCGAAAATCCACCGGGTATCCTGTACTTGACCTTCGCGGCAACAATATCGGGACTATAGGTGATTTCCCAACGGATAGATTCACCAGAATAGACCTCAGAAGGAATCCCATAGCTGATTCGTGTTCAAGTCTACCAAGAAGCGTGATAGACACTGACCAATGTAAGAGGATAACTTCGTCGATCGATGAACTTGAAACACATATGCAATTAGACACTAACATGGACATCGAAGATCTCATGGATGACAATACATCTACCGAAAAGGTTCTAGGCGGTGTTGAAGTCGTGGTTCATGAAAATACAGTTAAAGTCAGGGATAACACTATCGGTAATAAGGATAAAACTGTTAAACCAAACACCGTTGAGGGCGATTCTAACGTGAAGGGTATTGATAAAGTGGTTAACAGATCCGGTCGAATGATGGTTGTCGTGGTCAGCGCGACCGGTGCCGGAGTAGTAGGTGTAGTATTCATCATTCTCATAAGCTTATTAATTCATCTTGCCCGGAAAGGAATATTACTTAAATGTTGTGACCGTGTATGTGGAAAATGTGCTTCTGACAATACATCTACGGATAATGTCAATACACCTGGATCATCAAACAACAGTGGATTGGATATCGAGTCCGACAATGTTGATGATATATCAGGATTTGATCATGACCGTGGAACCTCAACAATGCGTGTAAAACATGTAGTGCCTCCAGCAGAACCATGTGAGTCCTTCCGTATAGAAGATACCGAACTCACGGTACAGCTACCTGAAAAAGATACCTCCACGGGAAATGAAGAGGAAAATGATCGGTGTACCGAACCTATAGATTTGAGGTAAGGTTATTATAATTATCATACTATTAATATTGTTATTACATCATGTAGATGATTCTTTGTAAGTGTCTATTGATATGATACTATTATCATACTATAACCATCAATATATCTCTGTATATCATGTATTCTTGTATACAACTATCAGATGATTATCTATATACATTATATTAATATGTATTGTTATGATATCACATTAAATAGCACCTATGTATTACTATGTATGTATGTAATGTATGTATGATAAGTAATTATCATTATCATTATCTATATTATTATTAATTATTGTATGTGTATTAATTATGTAATGTATATCGATATAATAGCTATGATATCATATTCTCGATACAGTACCGAGTGCAAGACGTCGCCAGGAATGATACCTTCAAAACTGTGCGGTCCTGATACTGGTCCTGGTCCTGGTCCTGTACCCCGCTCCCACAAAAGGAAGAATGATAAACCTTATGCAAGACCTTCAACCTCGTCACGCCCACCTAACTCTTCACAGATGTCACCACAGCTAATAGAACTCGACTCACTAATTCCACCACCATCACCATCACCCCCCACAACCACTTATACCTAGCGAGTCATCTACAACGGTTGAGAAACCACATAACGTCGGAGTGGTGAAAGGTGTTGTAAAGTATAGTGGTTTCAAAAGACATTGTGATGGAGTACACACAGGTTTGACACCTCCTGATAAAGTATCACACATGGAACACGGATACGAAGATAGTGATTCAGACCAGTGATACAACGGACAATGTGAATAGTGATTCAGTTATGACTTTGTCTGAGCTTTAGCTTTAGCTTTAGCTTTAGTTCCGCACTGGACCATACAAACTGGTATTCAAACAGGTGGTGCTGACTAATGGTATATTTCATATATAGTATATACCATTAACTAGTTTTACCATAGTTTTTGTTAAGTAAAACAGTTTCTTAAGACATGATCCCGTGTCACACTTAGCTTAGCTTAGCTCAGCTTTTTAGCTTCATACATAGTAGTTCTCGTAGAACCATACAGATAGGTATTCAGGAGGATGACCGAACATGGTGCAGTTATTTAACTTAATTTACTATAGTTTACTTGGTTTATCTTAACTTAGCTTAGCTTAGCTTAGCTAAATGAATACTATTGATTTATATGAATGGTTCATTGTTATTACCTTTACCTTAACCTACCATAGCATGTCTAAAAGACTGGGAATGATTTCTGATTAGTTTGTGATGTTACCCTATAGTATAGTATAGGATAGTTAAACTTAGAGGTTGTAAATAAATCCTTACATTCAAACCGTGTGTATGTGTATGTGTACACTCTAAAAAATAGAATAGTTTTGTAGTTTGATCATGCCATACTATACCATATCATATGACATTATATATTATATTATCATATTTATAATGTTGTCATTCTGTACCATACCATACCATATCACACTTGTGATTCAGTATGTACATGTATAGTAATAAAGTATCAATACTTAACTAGATGCGTTCTGTTAGGTCTTTATAAATTATTATTATTATTATTTATATATATATCTAATACAGATATAACTATTAATCTTATATCTTAATACATTATCTATATCAATATCAATATATATTACTCTAAGTATGTCTAATATGTGTTCTATACATACATACATACATATATAAATATGCATAATATATACATATATACATTTATATACATATATACATATGTATACAAATAATGTGGGTTATTTGATGTATTAATTACAGAGGTCGCTTGGGTCTACCCTAAATTGATACCTCCACACCTCACCAGGTGGGGTTCGGTATGGGACAGGTGCGCCGGTACAGGTACTGCGCACCAGTCACCTCCCATACACAGAAGGATAGTCATGAGACTCAGTCTCCTCTTCGCATTTATCCTGATATACTTATATTCCATAGACTTAGTGTTATCAATTTAGTTCCATACCTCACCTACAGGAGAGGGGCGCACAAGTTAAACACCATGTTAATCATACATACATACACAGAGGCTTTCTAGTTAAACTAATTACGGAGGGATATATATATATATAGTAATAAAGTATTAATACTTAACTATTAACTTAACTGTTCTGTTAGGTTTTATTATTATTATATTATTTATATATATATATGTAATACACATATAATGTTTATCTTATATCTTATACATTATCTATATCAATATCAGTATATATTACTCTAATTATATCTAATACGTGTCATATACATACTTATACTCTAATTATGTCTAATACATGTTATATACATACATACATATATAAATATGCACAATATATACATATATATACATATATACTATATACATATACATATATACATATATACATATACATATGTACATATACATATATACATATATATATAATACTTATATTCCATAGACTTAGTGTTATCAATCTAGTTCCGTACTTCACCTACAGGAGGGGCGCGCATAAGTTAAACACCTTGTTGATCATACATACATACATACATACACAGAGGCTTTCTAGTTAAACTAATTACGGACGGTAAACACCGCACCCCTCCGAGACGTGTTTACCCGGCAGCTCGAGCCGCCCCGAAATGTGTGCTCGGCCGTGTTTACCCCTGCGGAGCACAATGTTTGCCCCTGCGGAGCACCACGCTCCGCTGAACGCGAACAATACCCGAGATAATCCCTTAAGGTGACCCGGCGCAGACTTCCCGGCACGGTATGCTCATAATACAAACAACCTCGACCAAAAGACAATAGATTGGGCAATAAACAAACGAAAGAACAATCTGCGGAGCACCACGCATGACTGATTTTAAACAATTGATTCTGTGGTCTATACAGCTATGTATACTACTTATGTGGTGACAAGGCAATACTCAAAGGCAGTATTATAACATAACCTGACTGTCATTGAAAGTTTTGCAAGGCAAATGCTAAGATTAAGTGGACCAGGTTAGAAGTTGTTGTATTATCAACAAGGTATTACTAATGTTATTGCAAAATAGTTCTGTCTGAGGTCCAGTACCCAAAACATGATATGTGTCTTGGTTATATACAGTACATAATTTTGTGTCTGACATGTGTCAGTCAGCTATAGAGATGTGTTATGCACAGCCTCTGATAGAGAATTACATCTGATTAACACATCACACCTGTTGACGAAGAGTGGAGGTCATATGGCCCAATGTTCGGTGAAGTGCAGAAAGCATATATCTATGCCACTCACTTAATAGGAGGAGACTAGGACTATGATTACTTCGCAAAGTAATACATGATGCATTATGTGTTATATAAAGGCGCCTTTATATAAATACTAGTCCTGAGCTATTGAATTTCCAATTACAATGGATGAGCGCAGTAATTCTAATGGGGTTGGGAGTGTCCCCCCAGAAATAAGTGTGCTCATAATATCATTGTGTCTGAATATAGTGTATTTAGGTCTGTCCCATCAGATTGGAAAGTGTAGATATCCCATTTAGCCATTAGTATCAGCTAATAGTTTCTTTTTCTAGTAGCTGTTAACAGTATCCATAACAAGGTGTTATTTAAGCCCAATGCCTATCAACCGATTTCGGAACATTCATGTACCTTTGTCGGCGACAAACGGACGGTGATTTGTCTCACCCAAGGCATCCTAACGGAGTCGGCCGTAGTCGGTAGATGTAGGACAGCTAGGCAAGGGTGAGCCACTGATTAGTAGACCGATTTGCTTAGGACTAATATCCAGCACCCCATCTCCTCAATGTCCGCAGATCGAGCGAAGAGTTACATAATTTGCCTACGACCAGTTCACCGACTCCTATACGATTTGGTAACTAATCGCTCAACCCTGAATCGGTAGATGGGCATCAGGCTTTAATGGCAAGATTGATATAGTGAATAATTTGTCCCCAGAAAGACTATAAACAAAAAGTTCTATTTTCAGCTACCAAAAAAGGCCTGGTACCCTACCATTTTACCAGGCCTTTTTAGTTGGTGCATGTATAGTGGGTTAGTTTCTTTACGGTAAGCTAAGAGCCTGTGTGAGCATTCTAACCTCATAGTGATGTATATGAGCGTGTTTTCCTTAGTTTGGCAACCAACCCCTTCTACGATATAGAGGTTGGTCGGTTTAAATCACACACGGTATCCCCTGGGTATCCCTTTTGTGTTCGCCTGTAACCTGTTTCATTTTATGTATACTATAAAACCAGATATACTTAATGTGAAATATCCATTACTAACAAATTGACAAAGATACCACAAATTACGTTCAAAATATTATGAAATAGTACACAGGAAAGGAATTAAGATAATGGAAAATTGGCTTCGAGGTTATGACATAGAATAACAAACATATTCTACCCTGTAATGCATCCAATATTCACCAGATGGCGCATTCCTATCTAAAGGTATAATTACTACACAGGTGGGAACCAGCAAAGGGTCAAGGCGACATCTGGATTTAACCTGACCAGAGCTAATATTTGTAGTTGTGGTTGCCAGTGTAGTTTTCCTGTGCTCAATAGGAAGTGAGATGATCATAAAGAACAACACTAGGGTCACTAGGAGTGCCCATTAGGAGGTGGCGCCTCCTCAAAGACTCACTATAGGTAGCAGACCTGCAAAGCCAGAACAGGGACCAGTTTCACTAGTTTCGTGACATGTATGTGA
This sequence comes from Alentia gelatinosa, assembly GCA_950022655.1. Taxonomy (NCBI): domain Eukaryota; kingdom Metazoa; phylum Annelida; class Polychaeta; order Phyllodocida; family Polynoidae; genus Alentia; species Alentia gelatinosa. The sequence goes on along the minus strand of OX465590.1, from coordinate 40,706,115 downwards.
CACCATACAGACATTGGGGTTGTCTAGTTTCGTGACAACACAAGTAGCTGCCCTTAGGAAAAGACAGACCCCAAACATAAGAATTAGACAAATCTACACATCATGGACCTGGGACCTGTTTCACTAGTTTCGTGACATGTCTAGATGGAGTCTGTGACACCATACGGACAGATCACAAGATTGTAGTAGATGACACACGGAGTTTCATTCATTTCTCGTAGGAATTAAGCAATGAAACTTTAACACGATTAGGGGATACATATAATCTATAATGCTAAAGTAACTTTTTATATCCTGGGAATATGATGTTTAATGTAATAACATTAAAAATGTTTTTTGTTTCTTTTAGATCTTTGCATACTTTCACCGATGTTGACGGTAACTATTGCATCATGAAGAAATAATTGCACATAGTCATCAAAGTTGGGAATGTTCCTGATAACATACTGGAAACTGCTTTTTGATATAATTATAATCAAATGATTTACAGATAGTTATGCAAAAAATCACCCAATTATAAAAGGGATTGTATATTCTGAGAATATCTAACTCATATACAGGACAGGACTCAGTCAGCTATACAGCTATGCCATGCAGAGTCTCCGAAAGAGAATTACATTAACACATTTCACCTGTTTACTTGGAGTGCAGGTTATTTGGCCCAATGTTCTGTGAAGTGCAGAAAGCACATATATTATGCAAATTACACATCCCTTTTTATCAGTTACCTCATGTTCTTTGATACACCAATCCAGGTGTATCTTTACCCACTCTGCATGTTATCTACTAACTGACTGCAATATATACAGGTTCATGTTCTTCTCATCATGACTCGAGGCTCTACACGATGAAGTCACTGGTGATTTGTATTCTGCTTTGCCTTCCAGCACTGCTCCTGGCAACAAAGGTAATTGAATATATACCTTTATCCCACCCCTCGTATAAATCTTCATGAACTTAACATTGCATGACTGCATGCTACGGTTATGCAATAGAATATTGATATGCCATATATGACATATGAAGTTGAGAATATTTGACAGGGTAGGATAAATTTTAAACATCACTCAATTTCATATAATTGTTTACATGATGTTTGTTGTCTTCTGCTACAGACATCACTTTGCTCCACTCCCTGAAATCATTCTGCAAAGACAACTGACACCATATAAATACTCATTTGAAAATTCATGATGTTTCCCGATATTAAATATTTGTAAAAACCATGAACAGGCCCATCCTGGAGTATGATATACAACAAACACAAAAATATCAATATAGTTAATGCTAAAATTCGGTTTCTTTTATCCAAATATGGAACACAAACGGTAAAATCTCCAATACCTTATAATAATTTGAAAAAGAATAGTTTTCATTCTAATGTCTTGTTCTTCATTTAGACAATTATGTATTTTTATACTTACCAATGAATGTCACTTTGAATATATAAACAATGAGGAAATCTAGCATTGGTACCTTTACCATAGTTGAATACTGACTATGCATCTGTTACTATGGGATTCTCACATATGTTTGCCATCCATGATCTACTTCGTGTGTTCCAGTTTGATGCTACTGCTGCAATTGCAAACTATACCAAAGAACATCCATATGCTGAATTGGGTAAGACCATGCTCTCCATGAAAGGATACTTCCTTTTGGAAAGGTTTCAATTGGTTTCCATCAAAGTTATGGTATCACATGGATAATATTCCTCTATATAGAAGTGATATGTCACAATAAAAATGTTCCTATGATATTAAACAAAGGCAGTAACAATTGATACTCTGTTGTCTTATCACTTATATAATTGATTAAGCAAAAGAATAACCGGTAGATATGAAAAGAACTCTAATGATGTACCAACAGAAAGCAAAGCATCATTGTACATAATCTTTATATATACATATGTATATATATTATTATGTAACTTTTGCACATAACTCTATATCAATGATCAACTGTTAACATAAATGACACATTATCATTTTCCACTATGCCTGAAACAATGCAACTATTTATCAATGAAAAATGATTTCTCCCTAATTCAAATCGTGATAGTGATACTTTACAATAAACCAAAGCTCTTTAATGTAATATATTGTGACAACAGTACATATATGCACATGTATGGTGAATTTCTGATCCTGAGATCATCTGTCTGTATCTCCCCTTGCCAGACCAACATGACTGTGTGATCCCCAATGCAGAGGGCCTTAAGGTAGGTCGATATGTCTTGTATGTCATTTCTAGAAAAAGAAACAAAGACAGCTTAAAAGGAGTACAACGTTACCACACAAAATGTTTTAATTTTCATTAAATGATGCATCTTAGGATACAGGATGTGATAATAAGAGAAAAGTTGGTTGCTGAGCCTGTAGGGAGGCCTGTTTGAGGTCTTTTGTTTCATCCTGACACCTGAGGGAGAGGGAGTATTTTATGGGATATAAGGTTGAGAATGGCAACCCTATGGGCTCATTCACTACTTTTGTTATTACTATATACCTAAATATTATGAAAAAAAAAAAAATTTACTATGGGCTCACAGCCTCTTTAGACATACCCGTTTCGCAGAGACCTGTGATTATCAGCTTACAAAGCAAAACTGAAAATTCTATATATCCATGTAATATCCTTTTAATACAGCTTTCAGTTATCCAGTAAAAAGTGTCATATTTTGTGATATTGTTAAGCTACAATTTCTCTATCAATAAACGAGCGTGGACTATCCCTTGGGCTAAATGGCCATCAAGCTCACTCTGCATAATATGTTTAAAAAGATCTTCCTCAGGTTTGCACTCCGCGTCCCCGGTGGGGGTCGGGGTAGTGCACAGATCGGAAAAAAATTTACTCTGCATAATACTCTGCAAGGGGGTCCCTTATAGTTACACACAATTCAGTCACCCCCATGTGTAAAAACCAAGTAATCACATAGCACAGCATCTCAATTGACAAGTTACTTCACAGCTAGCAGTCATTGCAGTAACATCAGCAATATAGCTTGTAATGGGAACATGGCCTTGGACTTACTTCATTCAGTTTACTTTCTGACCCTCTCAGACAGTACTTATATAGAACATCCTGACCATGCTGTACAAGTCACAGAACGAGATGCTAATTTACCGTTTGTACGGACCGAGTTCTGTACAAACGGTAAATTACCATCGAGTTCTGTGACTTGTACAAGCATGGTTGGATGTTATATATTTACTATATTCCCGAAATTAAAAAAAAAAATCAATTTTATCTATCTTAACAACCAAAATTTTAATAAATGTGTATGGCAAGGTGATCCGTATTATAGTGTACAGACCAGTGGTCCGTACAGTATTTCTACGTCATATGCCAAAACGGTGCATATTTACAGTATATACGGCATGGGTATATAGTAACAATAGGATATATGGTAGAAGCCTCATGATGGGCCAGATGAATATGAACCAACTTCTATGATTTTGGAGTTAATTCTGTATTTCCTATAAAATTGTGATGCAGTTGTATGAGAAATTAAGTCACAGTAACAACGTAAAAATATGACATTAGGTACAGTGATTAAAATCTCAAGGACTGATTAATAGGAATATGTTTGATTGCAGTTCGGCCCTTTGAATGCCATCAGAGACAAAAGACTCCGTTGGACCAGCAACACCTTGTATTATCAGTTCCAGGGGCGCTTTAGTAAGTGATGTTCAGACCTCCCGTCTAGATGATTTTAAGAGAAAACCAAGTTAATCAGCCATAGCGATTGTCGTTCAAGGTTGTTTGTCCCATAATATGTGTCCAGAAACATGTGTCAGAGGTTAAGGGACATATTTAATGGGACAGAAGACAAAGAATAGAATTACTATCAGTTCACTCACTACGTTGTGCTATCATTATACACTTAAAACACGAAAAAAAAACCAACATTTTATGTATTTGTGAAGTGCACTATGGACACAGTGCACCCAAATATACACTATTTGTCATTGAACTTGAACATTATTTATACTACTAGCAGCTCGTAGTATTTCATAGACGTTCAGCCTAGACATAAAATAACAAATCTGACATCAGGGGCACCATGGTCTGCCACTTTAACGTCCAGTACTGGGGCTCAATGAATAATCTAGGATCGTACATGAAGACCCTTTTCTTTACCTCGTACAAGGGTTATTGTTTAATAATGCTTAAATTTATTCAGTAAGACAGACTTGGCCATCCATAAGGTCATCCATAAGTGTTCAATTGAGTTGACCCACTTTGTCCTTGGGTTTCCGTGGAGTACAGAAAAGGGTCTCCATGTACGAACCTAGATTATTTAACGGGCCCTTGAGCCTGATTCTCCCTGTGGTAAGGTTCAGATCCGGTCACAAAATATAGAGATAATTAATGGAAATGGCAAATTAAATTAATACATTTTATTGAGATGTGTTTGATAAATGTTATGACAACATCTTATAATGGAGCAGTGATTAGCAATCGAACATGAATAACATCTGATGAAACAATTATCCTTACTTTTTTTTTCTCAATAAGCAGCTTTGTTTTTCCAATTTCCATTAAACAAGATTAGTACATCGTATAGGTTTATCCTTGGGGTATCCCCCAATTCGAATGAAATCCCTTAACCAGTGAAGAGTATATACATCAATCATTCTGGATCACTATAATATGATGGCTGCCTGTATGTTTGGCGGGTGAGAAACACCCTTTTTCAATTATAAGGATATATGCGAGACCCCCTATGTAAATTAACAGGTCCTGTAGTTAGGTATTCTAGTGTGGCAGCGTCATATCATGTTAACCTTTCCCTGCTGGATAAGAGAACAAAGAAACAGGAGGTCTCGTTGGACGGACTGAATTAAAGCCTGCCCCCACCTACCACGATTCTGGTCCCGATTGGCCTTACGACAGCCTTCCCGACACCATTCCGATTGTAGCGTGAGGTCTGGCAAAATCGTGGTAGGTGGAACAGGTTTCTGCGATTCCGTCTACGACAGCTCACGATAGGCTGCTATGAAAACGCCAATTGTACAGGTCCCGATAATTTCCAACATGTTGGAAATTTCGTAGCCTGTCGTAGGGTATCGTAGCAGCCGCTGGTTTCGTCATGGGGCTATCGTGACCATAGTTTATGTTATTGGTCCTCCCAAGGCGTTGCCACGCTCTACGATTTCAAACTGTTGGACCTATCGGGGACCTCCCGATAGGTCACGATTTCCCCATTTCAAATCGTAGCGATCAGGAAGCATGTCGTGGCCTATCGTGGTAGGTGGGGGTCCCCTCTTAGACAAGTACAATTAGACAAGCACAATAACAAGGCACAGCTACACCAACATTCAAACCTTGTATGAGTCACTGTAACCCTCCTATCAATGAAGAGGAAAATCAACAGTTAACTGTACATCCCATATAACAAACTGAAGTTTATCCTTACTTTTTCAGGTGCAGATGAGATGTCAAAGATCCGCAGAGCTGCGGGTGATCTTGTGAGGATGACAAGTTATGGAGGGCGGATGTGTATTAACATCGTGGAGAACAGCTGGGCCACCAACAGGGTCGTCCTCAGAAACTGTGGGAATAAGTACGATTTACTTACATCTACATACCAAGAGGTTTTAAAACAATTCTAGTCAATGTTGAAATATTTGATTTTACATTTTTTAGCAGTTGTCTTTTCATATAAAATATCATATGCATCATACATAATATACATTACCCATTCATGTATTATATATTTCTTTATCTTACCCCTCATATAAATCTCCATAGACTTAACATGGTGTGACTTTATACCATGGATATGACATGAAATATCTATATGCTTCAGGTACCATTTTAAGTACGGAAGATCATATCATTAGATATGAGTGCACATACTATTTGGATTGCTAAATAAACACATCCTGACAAAAAAAAGAAGTTAAATATACAAGATGGGGTAGGATAAAATCTAAACCTCATTCAATTTCATATAAACTCTTCCCTTCATATCATAGATGAGAGATCATCCTTATACAATATAACATTATCCAAGTTGAAATCTAATAAACCAAAAACTAAACAGATTTGCTGCACATTCATCCCCAAATCCCAGACTGAGAAAGACAAGCAGTGACTTTACCTTCCCATCACAATTGTGGTCTTTCGTATCTTCCTCTTAAGTCAACCTATACCCTACTCTCAAAGTCTGACCAAATACATCTTGTTACAACGTGTGGTGGCTGAAGATGTGCCACATGAAGTTGTAGATTCTCACCTTTTCTGAAACAGTAAGCATGAAGTATACAGACATAAGTAAGTAGTAATTTGATAAATCTGTGGTTATTTCATTAATCTCATGCTTTATGTGTTCTTCTTAGTTCAGTACCATATATACAGTTACCCGAGTGTTCCAACCACGTTGAGGGATCCCATAATGCATTGTGGGTACAGGGTCCGGTGTTGGCAGGTTCCTGACTGTGTTGTTGTATGATTACCTACTATATTTAAAACGGTAGAATTCCGTCGAATCCGCTTGGAGATCTTCCCGCACATAGAGACATAGTGAACCAAACTTAGGCTTGGAGACTGAAGGGCCACGAGAGTGAGATTCTCGTGTGTGGTGAAATTCGAACCGGCTCTTCTTTTTTCTAGGTCGATAGACATGCATGCTTTTTCTCTTAAGATTCAATTCAAGCCATGCCGAAATCAAAGTTTAGTATTGTAGTTTTCTGATTTACTTTTCTCGTGAGAAACCAATGAGATCTCAAGTTTCGCTGGTAGCTGTGGAGCAGTCTGCAGAGCTCTTGCTTGGGACTGCAAAGGAAAGGAGTTCGATTCCCGCTGTCGGCGGTCTGGCGTTTCGTTTTTCAATATTTTTCACTTTAACTCGGACTCCACGAAGTCGCTAGTAACCTGGTGAAATCGGGTTTGTTTTGATACAAGGACGGCCGCCCTGCTTTGCTGTGCCATGTCAAACGTTTTTATATCCCTTCAAATTGGAAATCTAATCACAGAAATGTAAATTTAAGGTATTTCTACATCTACATGCCAAATTAAATTCAGTTTTTTTTCAGTCAGAAATGAGAAACTGGTGGTTCATCAGTGGCCCAATTTCAGACATTGTTACATAGGACCAGGGTCATATTATGAGAAAATGTGGTTTCTGAGCCGGTACTGGTGGCCGTTTGAGGTCATTTGATGAAAAAAACACGGCCCGATGCCGTAGGCGGGAGGGCCGTATTTTTCTTCATCAAATGACCGAGAACAGACACCATACGGGCTCAGTCACTACGTTTTCTTATTACTTTATGCCTACTCGTTTAAACCGCCGTTTTATTAACTGTACAAAACCTGTGCCATTTACTACGGCCCGCTGTCACGGCGGGAGCAAACATTATTTATACTACACCCCTAGCAGCGGTCAGTATTTCATAGACATTCGCTCACAGGTATATAGTAATAACAGTTATCTCACCCCGGTATTTTTCTCCATAGGCTTAACATTAGGAACTCGTACTCCACGGCCAAGAGGTTCGTGTAACCAATACTCAATGGCTAATTTGGTGATTCATTTCATCAATAAACAATATTATACGGGGTGAGATAAAATCAGAAACCCACTCGATGAAAATAACTTGGTCTGCACTCCACCTCGTTTGACCACAGAGTATAATTCACTCAGCTTCGCTTCGTAAATTACTCTGCAGTCAATCTCGGTGGAGTACGGACCAAGCTATTGTCATCTGGTGGGTTTCCTTCTAATTATGTGTGGCTGTTTTTGTAGCTGTAACTCCTACGTGGGAATGATCGGAGGTCAGCAGCAGATGTGCATGGCACCGTGGTGTGCTCAGGAGCGCGGCTCGGTCATACACGAGTTCCTCCACGCACTGGGCTTCAACCACGAGCACCAGAGGTATGACCGGGACTCCCACGTCTACATCAACTACAGGAACATCCAGCCGCGTATGTTACACACTGCACACCTACCATTTATTATCCACCGTATACAAAGTCCCCATTGAAAATGTAAACCACGACCCATTGTATACAACCTGTCAGATACCATAACTGTGGTATACGGATTCAAACCTGTGGTATACGGCATATAGCCTATGATCCATGGGCGCCGCCATGACGCCCCCGAGTAGGTCTTCTTCACTAATGGAGGTGAAAAAGCAGGTGTTCTTAACTAAAGGAGGTGGAAAAGAAGTGAGTGATAATTGGGAAATGTCACAACTTTAGCCTTGCTCACATATTTATATAAAGTGTTCCATGTGAAAAACATCATGTCCTTGGTTTAATCATTATGTCATCTTGCTCTGGGATGGGTGCAGAGAGTCAAGGGAACCATGGTAAAATATTGAAAGGCAGTTGAATTTCGTAAAAACAAAGAGCCAGAATACAGGTTTGTCCCCCGACCACCTAGTGACTGCTTCGTGAACTAACAATGGCTCTGTCCCCTATACGGTCTCAAAACCATGGTATACGGGAAAAATAGTCCCTTTTGCTATAGAGCAAAGAAATAGTTCCTAATGTTATATCCGTTAATATGGCAATTACTGGGTTTAATTTATTCGAAAAGATGGATAATAAATGCAACAAACGATGATTTTGTGGACAGGCAGCTCTGTAAACCATTCGCGATTGACCTTGTAATACACTCGCTAGCGCTCGTGTATTACTACGCGTCAACCTCTCGTGGTTTACGGCCGCCTGTCCACAAAACCATCGATTATTGTCTATGTATACTACAATTCTCTTCTTTATTTTAAGCATGATCTAAAACCTAAAAAAAGATGCCAATGTCATAAAAATAGCTTAGCTAGTATAAGGCCTGGCGTCCACCTACTACATAGAAATTTAGACCTACCGATATGGCACCGATACAAAAACCAAATATCGGAGACATATCAGGAAGGTGCAAAATCGTAGACATATGTCTAGACATGCCAATCCACCATGCCTTGTATGGGGTTTTTATCGGTGTCTAATCGTAGAAACTTGGTCAACTGCCCCGATATTAGGTGATCTACGGACGCGATTTCGATTTTGTATCGGAAGGTGCATCGTAGACCATATCGGAGCCATATCGTAGTAGGTGGACGCCGGGCCTTAGAGATAGGCATGAAATCAGACAGGGGTTCTAGTATCGGAGAGGACCCCATAGTCAGCAATAGGAGATGGTGAGCTATGCTTCCAGTAAGTTAAAAGTGGCATAAGTGAACTCAACACCACTAAACACTAAAAAAGGATACCAAGATCATGCAAAAAGATCTGTCGTTGACAGAGATCGGAAAAGGTCAAGTTGCAGGGACCGATAAAAGAAGGAAAACCCCCATTCCCACAGCGTTAAAAGATTTTAACCCCATCATTTTTTAACAGGTTATACCATTTATTTCAGCATTTCAATAAATAAAACAAATTAACTCACATGCATTGTATATACCATATAGTATTAGTTTTGTTTTGTACAAACCCAGTAAATTAAAGATGTATACAAGGAAACATATCAACTAAACACTGTACTGCCAATTACCTATCTTTTATACAAACATCGACCGAAATTGTCTAAATGGCCCTGGAGCCTACTGAAAATAGGATATACATGGTTATCCTATTAGTCTACTCCAGAATAAAGATCAACTTAAAAAAAATATATATATATCCCCAAACCTACTCGCAAAAACTAAAACAAACCGATAAAAATACAAATAAATCAACATTAACAAACATTCCTCTCATGACAGTGGGCTGAACTGTAGACCAGCATGCAGCACTGGTCTACAGTGATATGATGGTTGGTTGTATGTGTGGTAAAGATGTGGTAGATGGTAAATACTGGTGTACGTATGTAGATGGGGAGAGCTGTAGAATATGTAGACTGTAGTTGGTTAAGTCCTAGAATATGTCACAAACACTGGAGTAACTTATCGTTAGAATACTGTAGTTCATGGGGATGTAGTTGGTAGAGAACTTCTTCTTGGCTGCGTCAGCCCTTCACAGATAAGATCTGCTCAAAGAGGTACTTGAAATGCTCCTTTTATTGGTAATCCACACAGGTACAGGTTCCTCACACGCCAGACTAAGAACCAAGAATGATGGGTGTAGCTGGCTTATATAGCTAGTATTGAGGTTATATATTGCATTTTGCACCGCTGACCAATTGTACGACACATTACGCACAAAAATAGATATGGTCAACGATTTCTCTCTTACGATTCGAGTGCAGTTCTGGATTTATCACTGTGAGAGACGTTTAAATCTCTTGTCTTGTCTTCTCCTGAAAGCCTAAACTTCTGCTATACAGGAGCTCACAGTTTTACTTATACATTTCTTATACCTTTCTTATATATTTCAATATTTGTGCTTGGCTCAGGTCCAGTGCAAGAGTTTGGACTGCACTATGAAATGCCCGTCTGACTGATTGCAGGTTGGTATAGTGCCTTCAGCAAGTTAACTGCGGCCCAGGTGGACCTCCTGAACACCAGGTATGACTACGGCTCTCTCATGCACTACGGAGCCTACTCCTCCTTCGCCATTAACCAGAGGCAGCCTGTCATCATCCCCCGTGTGGCCGGGGCCAGGATCGGTCAGCGCCTCAACCCCAGCGCCATCGACATCGAGCGTGTGCAGATCCTCTATGGCTGCAGGCGTGCTGTACGTACAATTTCCATCCTCATTTTATTTTACTAATGTTTTTTAATAATACTTTTTTCTTCTTTTTTTTTTTTTTTTTTTTTTTTTAAACGAGCAGCGCTCTCTTTTATTCAGTATCATGATTTAATTACACAGTTCATTCTCCCTGTTCAAAACTACCATAAACCCATTGGTGGTAACATGTGCTCGCTCCCACGATGAACAATAGTATATCCTTCTAGCTACATGTGCACCCCTCCAACGCTGCACAATTTCCTCTGTAAGAAAAATATCAACACATGAATAATGTCATTGCACTATAATCATTTGATAAGAACCTCACTCCCTTAGGGAACAATTCTGTTTCTTCTTTTTTTTAATCTAAGGGAGTGTTTTATAATTATAGCTGGGGGCAGTTGTTGTTGTTGTTGTTGTTGTTGTTTGGGGGTCAACTTTTCGTTTGTATTCCAATGGGGGGTCCATTTTCTTCGGTATACCTATGGGGGCAACTTTTATTTGACCAATTAATGTTGCAAAAACTGTGCACCCTCAGGCTGCAAAACTGGCACACAGACAGTGTAAGGACTTTTTTGCTGCATGTTGGACATCTATATAAACCCTCTGCCCTGAGGAATCATGGCTGAGCATGTTTTCTAAGCTCAATAAAAACAAGTGGGACAGACCATACTCCATCTGGTGTACTATGTATGAATCACAGTATGGTGATCAATATGTTAACATTGAACAATAGTTTTCCAAAAGAATTTTAACTTAAGAAGGACAGTATGTTAAATGCATATCTAAATATTGCAGGAATGTCTTTTATAAAGTAAATCTTTATTTGGTAGTAAGTTTACTCATGAGACATCAAGAATCACCCTTTTTGTTGAGACACACTTTTCTTGAACAATTAAATTCCTTGTTTACCACACAACCAATTTAATCCAACAGAATGTACAATTGATAATGTACCACAATCCTTCACACTTAGTCTGAAGATCTAATGATGAGATCTAATTAATGAAACCTCCACATTTTCTTTCAGGCCGACTCCGTCTACTTTAAACATCTCGATGGTTTGTACTGAAAAATAATTTATGAAAAGTCAAGGAGACATGAATAAAATAAACTTATCATTATTCACAAAGAGCCTTCATTGCATTTTTTCTCCAAGTTGAGAACTGAATTGAAAGACAGTCCTCATGACAGTGACAGTTGGACAGATAGCCCTAGTGTCAGATGGAAAGGGAGTCAGATAGTTCTAGTGTCAGATGCAGGGAGTCAGTGAAAAAAACTATAGCGTGGGCAAATACACAGTAACAGAGTTTGCCATATATAGTTATGCAAAGTAGTTTGGCAGGGTGACGGGAGGGTAAACAAACTTTGAAAAAATATCTGATTAAAAATTGTCAAATCCATTGTAGAGCCATTGCATAACGTTGTATACAGAGCAGTACTGACTTGCATACCCAAGTCCATGAGCTCATCATTTGCATTTCATTTGATGAGTTACAGATGCTGCAGGCTGTGGTGTTGCATCAGATGCAACGCAGCCTTGGTGTAATTTTATGCACAGATAAACTTCTAAAATCAGTTTGTTTACTGTGCATATGAGCTTGGCCTGGGTGGACCTTTTTGATTTGCTTTTGTTGTTATGACCTGACTTCAGATCACATCAGGTCAGATGTGGTAACATTTCTACACATTGTTCAGATGACATGTAATAGAGGGAAACTATGTTCTGGTGAGCAAAGGTTACTCGGTAAGGCTTGGAAACATTACTGCCCAAGGCCTTGGCCGCAGGCAGTAATTTTTCCGAGCCTTACCGAGTAACTTGGACTTTTGATTACCGGTTCTTGGTTTCCCTTTTCCTATATACCTTTAAATATCAATAAAAATAATTATTTCTTTTCCTGCGATAGCCCCAGAAAAATGGCCACCCTTATCGAGTAACTGCAATAGCTATGTATTCGTCCCGCTGCTCTTTATGTCACGTGGTCAGGCCGGGACGAAAAGGTTAGCCCGGGACGAAAACGTCAGCCTGGGACGGAAATGTCAGCCTCACTACATAACTTATAATTACTGCACCCCCAGCAGCGGTATGCAATTATAGAGGTTTCGGAAATGGTATATAGGAAGAGTTGTTCCTTCTCTCATGAGACCAGTTTCTGTTTGCTCCATGTGGGATAGAAGTGTGAGCATAATAGTGTGGTTCTTTGCATTAAAAACATGATGGTGAAGATATGAATGTGGTAGATTTAGGGTATTAAGACTCCGTTTCCATGTATTCTGGTCTTAAACTAAAGACATAAGTGATCTCTCCAATCAAAATATATCTTTCCCGATTAGAAATTTGATCCAATTTTCATCAAGCTCATGATATGCACTGACTGAAATTCTGTATAGCGTTGAGTTAGGACAAAATTCAATAAGGACCCATTCGGATCTTGAGTGATGTAATTATGTTTTCAAACAGAGGTAATGGAATTGTAGCTAACATTCTAGCAATAGGGAATCTTGGGCATGAACCAATTTGGACATTCCAAAACAGAGAGAAGATAAAGTAAAGAATCAATGCAAATATTTACAATAAACCAATCTCTGGACCAAATGCACAACCAAAAGCATCTCCTGTACGAGCCTCACGCATTCCTATTCCCCCATAATGCCTTTCCTATATGGACCTCAGGCATTTCTACCCTTCCATAACACATTCCCTACAGTGTTTTGACCAACTGGTAAACGGCGGCCGTATGGCGGCCGTGCGGCGGCCGTGCGGCGGCCGTGCGGCGGCCGTGCGGCGGCCGTGCGGCGGCCGTGCACCCCCTTACTGGTCCTCACACTCCGTAAAGGCCCGGCCCCACTGATGCAATGCGATTGTCGCAAGTCCATAAAAAAAGCCATTAACGGCCGCCGAGGGTCTTAAAGACGGTGCTGCCCGTCGCATCGCACGAAATCGCTCCTGTGGGGCCGGACTTGCGTGTGTGTGCGATTGTGTGCGATGCGATGGATTCATGGCATTGCACATCTGGATTTGTTCATGATGTGCGACGGATCTGTCGCACGGATATGGAGTATTTCATATATTTCACAGTATTTGAAGTCATGGGTTCTCTTTGGTTAATGGAATCTTTTTCATTATTATTAGAGTTAGTTCAAATATAACTATACTTATATCTATATTTACGATCCATGTAGCTATTTGGATATTTATAAGTTCCATATATAATAATATTACTGTACAGGGATGTCAGTTGGGTAAAAAAATGTTGGGTAAAAAAATGTTCATTATGTGTGAGACAGGCATATGGAAAAGGGAATTTTCAAAAGAAAATATAAATACATTGTATAGGCCTATTGTCGACAGAATTCTTTTTTCCATAGGTGCTACCACAAACACTGCGACGAATCCATCGCATCAGTGTGGCATACCCTAGATTTTCCTTGCGATTGAGTGCGATGATTCCATCGCAATAGGGGTCACAAACCCCGTCGAGGGGGTGTTAATGGGGCCATAAAATACGTGCGACGATCGCATCGCACCAGTGGGGCCGGGCCTTTAACGCATTGGTAACATTTCGTAGCGCGGATTTGTTGAATTTGTTGGAAATTGACAAATTACGAGATATTGCTGGGAATGGAAGTATGTTTATCCATTCTTTACAAAGCCCACCAACTTTGCTAGTAATGGACAAATTTGCTGGGAATAGACCGCACACCCGCTGTGGCGTTTGTAATCCCTTTACGAGAGCCGCAAGCTCTAAAGTAAGGCCCCAGCACTAAAGCGTAGATGTGGAGGTCGTTTAATTTTAAGGTCCCTCGAGCGACAGCAATGCAAACGACGGAGACCTCCACCGACGACAATTTCGGCGAGGGGTCGTCAAACGCGTTTAATTATCCCTGTCCTCCATGGAGAGTGAAATCCTTAGCCATAGTCTCATTTGAGTGACCTCGATCGTGTCTCAGAACCAAATACACCCCCAAGACAGTCGGGGGACACCTGAACGAGAGTTTGCAAACACTGCAGGTGGCGCCCTATAGTGGTCTTTTCAATAACTAATTTCTTCATTTATAATTATAAATGAATCTAGCCAAATATTTCAGATATCTCTGCCAGTTTATTTTGAAGTTCATAACAAACATATATTGGTAGGTTTAAATGAATAGATTAAGCGGTTCTTGTTATTTTGATTCTCCCTAGGATACCTCAGGGGGTGTGACAAGTCAGGAGAGGTTCAGGACACTTTTCATGAGGTATCAGTCCCCCACGATAAATCATTAAACTAAAATAAACGATACTGCGTATATAGATCGCTTAGGGTCAGAGCTTGAACCGCATAGTAATTCACAAGGCGAAGGCGCGTGAATTATGTAGCGATCCAAACGAGATTGGATCGAGCTCTGACCCAAAACTTGAATGGGTTTCTGAATTCATCTCACCCTTCACATTGACTAATGTTCTAACATCTGTGACATAATACCCCATTGGATATTTTTCTAAGCTTATGGGGAAAAATACCAGGGGTGAGATAATATGGAGAAACCAAACAAGAGTTAGTTGTGTTGTTGTTTATCGCACGACGGCAAGATCGTGTATTACTGCGCGAGGCGAAGTCGAGAGCAGTAATACGCGATCTTGCCGGAGTGCGATGAACAATAACATGACTAACTCGAGTTTGGTTTAGAATTTATCCTACCCCGCCCATCTAAATTACTTCTACATTAACAAATGACGTCATTTGTCAAGTGTATCCCACTAGAGCAATATTTTTCATTTTTCTGAACTCCAGACTGAATACAGTGACCCAATGTTAAGCCTATGGAGTTTTTTATTAGGGGTAGGATAAATCGAATTATCAAACCTAAACCGTCCTAGGACCTCTCTTCGGACCTTCAAATATCGTTGGGGCGGATGATTTAATGGGAATAGACCCCGGACTGTAGCAATAGGAAAGGGGCCACGAAAGGTAACGACCGAGGTTAATGTTAACTTACCAACGGATACCAACACGTTCTAATGACGATCAGCTATTTCTAGAGAAAGTGGGAGCCAGTCATTTAATGAGGTTGTTCCAGGAACATGTTGATTATCACCGATTAACCTTTGTATAGTGGGTAAATATACATGTACCTAATTGAGCCCAATCCCGCCCTAACATACTGCAATGTCTAGGGGCCATCCATCTAATACAAAGTGTCCATGAAAAACACATAGGGAGTGTCCATCTCCATACCCAGAGCATACAAATATATCCACCTTATACAAAGTGTCCATTTTGTTTTTATTCAAGTGTGGAATAGGATACATACAATCGCCTTCATGCTATTAGGCGTTCTTCCTTGCACAATCCGAACAATAATACTGGAAACATTGTCTGATATACAGATAACATATTTGGGCTGAAGTACATTAGAAATACATAGAAATACATAGGGAGTGTGAATCACCATACCAGGCACATACAGATATATCCACCTAGTACAAAGTGTCCATAGGAAACATATAGGAGTGTGTTTCACCATACCCGAAGCATGCAGATATATCCACCTAATACAAAGAGCCCATAGGAAACACATAGGGAGTATGTATCTACATACCAGGAGCATACAGTTATATCCACCTAATACAAAGTGTCCATAGTAAACACATAGGGAGTGTGTATCACCATACTCGGAGCATACAGTTATATCCACCTAATACAAAGTGTCCATAGAAAACCGATAGGGAGTGTGTAGTACCATATACGGAGCATACAAATATATCCACCTAGTACAAAGTGTCCATAAGAAACACATAGGGAGTGTGTTTCACCATACCCGGAGCATACAGATATATCCACCCAAAGCCTATAAGACACCAAAATTTGTTCCCGATTCATCCTGACCATCGGCTCGGTGAGAGTCGGGAATAAAATTTTGGTGTCTTATACCTATAAAGCCTATAAAGCCTATAAGACACCGACCCGACGGCTGTGCCCGATTCTACCTTTCCCCGACGGATCCGTCGGGTCTGTGACAATCTGCATCAATCGGGTCGGTGTACGCACTTCACCGACCCGATTTTATTGCTTTTCCCGACGCGTCGGGCATTACTACCATGTCAGATATGACCGACTATGCCCGACCTTAAGATTCCGGTGTACGCACTTTCACCGATTGTTACCGATTCTGAGCATGCCATTTAAAAGGTGTTGCCGTCTATCCCTCAGTCCGATTTACAAGTGTCTTATATCGATGTGTAGGGGAGAAACAATCGATCATAGATCTGAAAACCGTTTTCTGATATTTTGAATAGACCAGAAGTTATCAAACTTTGCATTATTCCCTATATATATTTATCGCCCGGCCCGGGGCCCAGCCGGGCCCGGCACCCGGCCACTCTCTTTGATCTCAATCGGGTTGTTTTATGAGGTTATAAAGGCAGGAGGCGTCATCGGGAAGAGGCATCGTGTCGGCGTCTTATAGGTATAAGACATCGACATTTTATTCCAGACTCTCACCGAGCCGATGGTCGGGATGAATCGGAAAAAAATGTCGGTGTCTGTTAGGCTTAAGACACCGACCCGACGGCTGTGCCCGATTCTACCTTTCCCCGACGGATCTGTCGGGTCTGTGACAATCTGCATCAATCGGGTCGGTGTACGCACTTCACCGACCCGATTTTATTGCTTTTCCCGATGCGTCGGGCATTACTACCATGTCAGATATGACCGACTGTCCCCGACCTTAAGATTTCCTTAAGACACCTCCTCCTTTTATAACCTCGTAAATTACCCGGGATAAGATCAAAGAGAGCCACCTGGAGCCGAGCCGGGGTGAGCCACAGGCCGCTGGTCTGGAATCATAGAAATTAATTCAAAGTTTAATAACTTCGGATCCAATTAGGATATCGGGAAACGGTTTTCAGAAATATAATCGCCTTTGTTTCACCTACAAATCGATATAAGGAACTTCTAAATCGGACTAGGGGACAGGTAGCATCGTTATTCAAGCGGCCAACTCAGAATCGGTAACAATCGCTGAAAGTGCGTACATCGGAATCTTAAGGTCGGGGATAAAAACAGAAACCCACTCGATTCGTTTCTGAAATAATCAATTAACGTAATTTACTCCACGGTCAAACTCGATGAAGCTCGGATCGAGTTATTTTCATCTCGTGAGTTTCTTTATAAATGTCACTGGACGAGTCTGTGACAATCTGCATCAATCGGGTCGGTGTACGCACTTCACCGACCCGATTTTATTGCTTTTCCCGACGCGTCGGGCATTACTACCATGCCAGATATGACTGATCCTCCCCGTATAACATTACTAATTAATGAAATAACTCACCCAATAAGCCACTGACTATTGGGTACACTACCTTCATTGCTGCGGAGTAGGAGTTCCTAACGTTAAGCCTATGGAGACAAATACCGGGGTGAGATCATTATTATCAAGCCGTGATGAGTGGGGAATAACACCATTGGCTACACGTGCGACACAGAGTATGAAGCGATGGGACTGTCTTTTTCCAGTGACATTAAACTATAGTTCGTGTTTACCCCACTTTTGAATGCATTACGGCTCTATAAACTAACTTGTGTACTATCTATATATAGACGCTGGTCGCCAGAAAGTATTATTAGATACATATAATTAGAAAGGTCAGCAGACGACATTTGGGCAACTAAAGGTTCAGAGAGTGTAAATCTCAATGTTCACTGACCGACACAGTCTCACTCACTGCAGCAAGTGCTAACACCATTATAATAATGGAAATATAAATTGTTCTTCTGTCATGAATAAACAACCGAATTTTTCAATTAAAACATTGTTAGAAACGTGGGACTTAGGCCCATCTGTTGGTATCTATATGATAAACCTGTGTTATGTCTATGATTTCCTGTCATAGATTGAACATCGGAATTATTTAGGTAAAAAAAACCACAAACTTGTTTCCTTCCGGCTTTCACAGTGATTTAATGACAAATCTATCGCGATGACCTATAGAAATAAAGATCCTATTTTTTTAAGCACTTCAAGACGATTAAAATGATACCTATATTGCCAGTCTATGATAGATATTTTTAGAGGTAATGGACTAATGATGCATCAGTTAATTGTCAGGAAATTTGGGAATTTCAGTGCTCTTTTTGACTCTTTGTCACCTGTCATTAAGGCCACTCAAAAAAAAAAACTTGTTTCTCATCACCGCGCGCATCAGAAAAAACGATTTTAGATGATTTTTTTTTTTTTTTTTTTTTTTTAAATAGAAGAACCTTGATAGAAATTATGAAAGGTATGTGTATTTAGTATCAAATTAAAGCTCCTGATGTCAGGGATGCATTAAATGTAAAGCCAGTAAAAATCTGGAACCCCGCGTAAGCAGACACCCCGCGTAAGCAGCCACTTTGGCCCGGATCGGATGGTGTCCGCCTATGCGGGGTTTTACTGTATGTCTGCCATCTTTGATATAGCAAAAAAAAAAAAAAAAAAAAAAAAGCGCCCTCGTCATATTTTTCATGGCTTGGTGATGAGAAACAATTTTTTTTTTTTTAGTGGCCTAAGCTCCATTATCTCCGGTAATATTCATCACAGACTGGCAATATAGGTATCATTTTAATTGTCTTGAAGTGCTTAAAAAATTCTAATATAGGGAACCGTTCCGACCAAAAGTGTCCGTTAACGCGGGTTGCCCGCTTACGCGGGGTGTCCGTTAGGCGGGGTTCTACTGTAATACTTCTGTACTGCCACCCAATGTTTTGGTACTTGTCATTTCAAAAGCCATCTTCGATCTAGGGAAAAATAGCCCTCGTCCTATCTCTCATGGCTTTGTGATGAGAAACAAGTTTTTTGAGTGGCCTAACTATATCGCACATTTTGGCTGCGAGTGAGAGGTATTATTCTATAGTCGTAACATCGTAGAGCTATGAAACATACCCGTAGTGGGAAAGCCCATGGTGGCCAACTTTGCAAGACTTTTTGTGATAATTAGGGTAGGACCATTATCGCTCACAAATTCACTTGTATAATTCGGTCGAGATAACCATCCAAGGAGCGAGAATGAGAATGAGGGACGGACATTATCGTTAATGATTATTTTGTTTAATGCAAATAATTCACCTCATGGGAGATGGTCTTCCATTACAGAATTGTTCCGTCCGGACTATTACCAACTGGTAGTGTGCAAATCGTGTGATATGAGTACAAGAAAAAATAAAAGTAGGGAATAATAGGAAATGATGACCCTAAATACACATCACAACCATACCGACAACTATTCCCGGCTAAATCAAACTTGTAGGGATTTCATGAGTTTAATAATGATATGGGATGAATGTGTAAATAAGAAATTTGTAAATATATGTAATGGATATAATGACCTTCACTATAGCCATCAGCGGAGCTACTCTAATAGGCCTTTTTACACTGGCCGGTGTCGCACCTTATCTGCTTAGTTACCCCACGGCTGAAGCCAAACATTCACCTGGCAACATATTCGTTAGCATTGAATGACTGAATGTATCAGCGTAATACGTTTATAACCCCAGTGTATACAATTTTCAGAGAAAGTGCAGCGATTGCATCGTATTTTATGGTATTCCAGGTCCAATTTGATGCATCATACATGTATATCACCTCCATGATACTTTAGATATAGCTAAGATAACACAGGAACACCAAAACTGGATACACAGTAATACATTGGCAGGCCTAGCAATAATGTGTTTATATTTTTCCAAGTTGAAATCAAGATAATTATCAACTATAAAGTTTAGACAGCCTAGACTCGTTGATACAATACCCTAGTTTGATCCAGCATTTTTATCTGTCAAATAACAACACTCCTGTAATCACACCCACCCTTCACACTTAAGGTGTGATTGCTATATATCTCTATGTGCATGTAGGCGGACTCGGCCGTGTTTGTCCGAGCGGCCGCGTAACTAGACAGTGGGCCGTTAGGCGGCGCTGAACGGCAACACCTGTATTCCACTAGATTAGAGACTGTAGTAATTATTGCCCACACACTCGCTCGCTCGCCCATATGTATCGCCCATACTATAACGACTGAAAAACACCCTTGGTTGAGCATTGGTGGCTAAAGGCAATACAGTGAATGTTAGTTTATTTCGAAAAATAATCTTTGATGTGATACGAAAATAAATGATCCACTGAGAGAAAGCTAATGCTATTTAGTGTGTTTGAATCCTGGATGAAGGGAAGATACACCAATTATATTTTACTATATAGCCATGCCGTATATACTGTAAATACGTACCTTTTCGCCATATAACTTAAATGACCGTACGGAACAGTGTTCCGTACGGCAAAATACGGAACACTGTTTCGTACGCGTCGACAAAATCATTAGTTGTTAGGCCAAATTAGGTTAATTATTTCATTAATTTCGGGTATATAGTAGATATAGAACAACTCACAATGCTAGTACAAGCTACAAACTTGATTATAATTTACGATGCGTACGGAACGAGGCGTTTATATTACGTCGAGTAAATTGCCATCTAGTTTTGTAGCTTATACAACATGTACGTCAGGTCGTTATGTATAAGCATTATAATTCAGACCAACAAATGCAGTGTTCTAGTAAATCATTTCGGTACTAGACTTGTGTGGATTATCGTCGCTCATAGTAAAAGCCGCATATTTGCATTAAGTGGGGAAAACCTTAGTTTAACCCCCTCCCTTCAAAAGTGTGACTCTATCTGTGTTTATCCTACCCCTAATATAAAAACCCATAGGCTTAACATTGACTTTCCATATGCGCCCGTATGTCGCATACGGATAAAAAATCGCTCCTAGGAACGTACAAAAAATGGACCAATCAGAGATCAGCAGCTGAAAGTAGTTCCAAGCGCCTTCAGAGCCGCAAGGAGAGCTATATGGAGGGCTTAAGTTTTTATTGTGTTTTTTTGTTATTATCCTCATATAAAAATATCGTTCACAGGGGGTAGGATAAAATCAAAACCTTATTCGTTTTAATCTGGGCTCCCGTATGCGACTCCTGTAGTTTTGGCTCCGGATATCACTACGCCAAACTCCAGTCGTCGCATACGGGAGCCCAGATTAAAACTCATCCGGTTTTACGATATTATTTGTGGGGGCTTTGGGGTAGTGGACCCATCAGCCCCCACCACCCTCATTTCCACTAATCGGATTTAAAAACAAAATTGGGTCATTGTTGTACAGTGGAAATTGGGTTGTATACACAGTGATGGGATACTTTAAACCGAAAGGCCTTCTTTGATAATACGTTGTCTTTCGTTTGATGTATATCATTAATACCCACTCTCATGTTGTATAATAGTTTTGCCTGTGAAGCAAATATGCTGGATGATGTACAGACTAACGTGGAGAAGACATGTATAGGGAAGAATAAATTTGAAACTCGCTTTCTAATATCTAATGCCGGGGACACACCAGGCGAGCCAGGACAGCGAACCCTGTAAACCCCAATACAAAATAGCATGAATAGAGGGAAACTATGTTCCGGTGGGAATAAGTCAAAGTTACGAGGTAAGGCTAGGAAAAATTAATGCCCAAGGCGTAACGCTTCCAAGCTCTAACCGAGGAACTTTTACTTATTTCCACTGGTACGTGGTTTTCCTATTCCTATATACCTTCAATTGTCGGCTAATATCGATAAAAACCGAATGTTTCTGAACGTGTCAACCTGGGCAGTAAACGTCAACCTGGGCAGTAAACGTCAACCTGGGCAGTAACTTCAACCTGGGCAGTAAACGTCAACCTGGGCAGTAAACGGTAACCTGGGCAATAAACGTCAGCCTGGGCAGTAACTTCAACCTGGGCAGTAAGCAAAAGTTATTCCACCACCAGCAGCGTTAAGTAATCATAGGTTATTTGCTCATAGGTGTATAGGAATATGAGATATCATTTCATAGTTATAAGAACTTAATTTGGGGTTTGGGAAGCAATAATCAGCTGAAATACAAAATATTAGTGTACATTTTTCGTTATGGTATATTTCTCCGCGTTCTCCTTGAGGTGTGGGGAAAACACATTAATTCCGGTCGGATTTTTTTTCAAAAATTAAATATAAAATAATATGTCACATACTCGCCAATTTATGTTGCTGATTCCGGAAATCGCTGCATTTCTCGCCTGGTGTGTCCCCAGCCTAATTATCCATCTAATACAAAGTAGCGGTAGAAAACATAGTGAGTGTGTATGGATATATCCAGCGCATACATATACAGTAAAACCCCTCTTCCGGGACACCCCGCTTAAGGGGACACCCCGCTTTAGGGGACAGTTTTTCGTTACAGAAATACTTAAAAAACCCCGCTTAAGGAGACAGTTTGGAAGGACATCATATCAAAAACACTGAAAATCCAAGTCTATGGAGCCTGTTTATATATACGGGTGAATGGTTGGTTGTCTCAATGATACCCTTTTTTAACATACACATGTAGATGAAATCTCGGAATCAACTTTTACAAGGCTTGGCACTAGTTTTTTTAGGGGGCCCGGTCGGAGTTCTTGATAAAAATTCTATTGGAGTTCATCGGGGATTATTTGGAAAATGTCTTTCTATTGGGGACCTTACCGGGGTAGGTGGGTGCCGCCTTTAGAAGCACCCACC
Source organism: Alentia gelatinosa (assembly GCA_950022655.1). NCBI lineage: Eukaryota > Metazoa > Annelida > Polychaeta > Phyllodocida > Polynoidae > Alentia > Alentia gelatinosa. The sequence goes on along the minus strand of OX465590.1, from coordinate 40,682,906 downwards.
TACTACGATAAGGTCCCCGATAGACCACAATACAGGTGTTGCCGTTCAGCGCCGCCTAACGGCCCACTGTCTGGTAACGCGGCCGCTCGGACAAACACCGCGATTCCAGCGGTATTCATATAGAGACACAAAGCAATCACACCTAAAGTGTGAACGATGGGTGTGATTGCAGCAGTGTTGTTTTTTGACAGATTAAATTATTGGAGCAAGCAAGGGTATTGTATCAACAAGTCTGGGATGTATAAACTTTATAGTTGATAATTATCTTGGGTTCATCTTGGAAAAAGATAAGCATATTATAGCTAGGCCTGCCAATGTATTACTGTATATTCAGTTTTGGTGTCCCTGTGTTATCTAACCTATATCTATAGTATCATTGAAGTGATATACATGTATGATACATCAAATTGGAGCTGGAATACCATAGAATACGATGAAATCATTGGAATTTCTCTGAAAATGATATACACAGGCCTTATGAACGTATTACGCTCATATACTGAGTGATCCAAGGCTAAAGAATGCGTTGCCAGGGGTATGTTTGGCTGCAGGCATTGCGTAACCAACCAGATAAGGTGCGACACCGGCCTGTGGAAAAAGGCCTATTGAACCTGCAGAAGAAATGTTCCCCATAGATAGATAGAATCCTTATTGAGAACTCCAATTGGGGTCCAATCGTGCACCAAAAAAAGTGCGTCAAGGTTTTGATGGTTCCTGATACGTTCCCGCTAGCAGCACCTTCATTAGCATACACTACGATTGGATTTGTGTCGGGAATGAATCGGAAACGCTTTCATAAAGGGGGGGGGGGGGCGTCCACCAATCACGACAAGGCTACAACAAGCGCCGACAAGAAAGTTCCAATTCGCGCTTGTCGCAGCCTTGTTGTAAGAAGGTGGGGGGGGGGGGGGGGGGGGGGGGGCTTTAGGACAGCGTTGTGGGGGCGTGTCGGGAAGTGCACACTCCAACAAAATTTCCTATCGTAGACCTCTGTGACACGCTCCCAACACGCCATGACACTCCACGACAAGGGTCCAGTCGTGGGAAAAATCGAACATGCTCGATGTTGTCGTAGCCTTGTCCGAAGGCTCCTGATAAACTTCCAATCGTGGCCTTGTCGTAGACTCTTGTCAGGAACTGGGGTTCACCAACCACGACAAGGCCTCCAATTGTAGGCCGATTATGGACCATGTCGGGAACCCATTGTCGTAGCCTTATCGTGGTTTGTGGATGCCCCCTTTAAGCACAGCCCATAAGAAATTCCAATCGGAATGTCTCCATTCCAATCGGAACCTTTCCCGATTGAATTCCAATCTCAGAAAATATCAAACATATAGAATCCAGAAGGGCTACAATAAGAATATCCACTCGTGGTCTAGTCGTAGTCCAATCGGGAGCCGTGTCGTAAGCTGGCACCCACCGCTACGATAGGAAAACATTCCCGACAAGAATTCTTCAATTCTAGTCGGGAACTCTATCGGGGACGGGGTGAGCCATGGGCCGCTGGTGTGGAATCATAGAAATTAATTCAAAGTTTAATAACTTCGGATCCAATTAAGATATCGGGATACGGTTTTCAGGTTTATAATCGCCACTATCTCCCCTACAAATCGGTATACTTCTAACTTCTAAATCGAACTAGGGGATAGGTAACATCGCTTTTCAAATAGCCAACTCAAAATCGGTAAGAATCGGTGAAAGTGCGTACACCGGAATCTTAAGGTCGGGCAGAGTCGGTCATATCTGACATGGTAGTAATGCCCGACGCGTCGGGAAAAGCAATAAAATCGGGTCGGTGAAGTGCGTACACTGACCCGATTGATGCAGATTGTCACAGACCCGACGGATCCGTCGGGGAAAGGTAGAATCGGGCACAGCCGTCGGGTCGGTGTCTTATAGGCTTTATAGAGGTTGGTGGGTGCTGCCTTTAGAGGGTGCGTCCACCAACCACGACAAGGCTACGACAATGGCTTTCCGACAAGGTCCACGACAGGTCTACGATTGGAAAGCGTATCGTAGCCTTGTCGTGGTTGGTGGACCATAGTTCCCGACAAGAGTCTACGACAAGGCCACGCCAGGCTGCGACTGTCGGGGGCCTGTCGGGGGCCTTCGACAAGGCTACGACAATATCGAACATGTTCGATTTTTGCTACGACTAGACCTTTGTCGTGGAGTGTTGTGGTTTTCTTCGATATCACTGTCGTAGTGTGTCGGGACCATCGACGCCTTTTTTTCGGCAACCACCGACCTCTACGACACGGCCCGATAGCGCTGTCCCGACACTGCTCTTCTCACGACAAGGCTGCGACAAGGTGCCGATAGGAACTCTCTTGTCTGCTCTTGTCGTAGCCTTGTCGTGGTTGGTGGACGCACCCTCTTAAGGTATAATTAACCGCAAACCCTCCATGCGAGGAGGGGGTGGGCGGGAGGAGAGAGTGGGTGGGTGAGAGGAGAGGGGGGGGGGGCGGGAGGGGGGGCGGGAGGAGAGGGGGTGGGCGCGAGTCACGGTCTTGGGCCGGGTCTATCTCGGGGTGTAAGCTTCTGGTGATGTAACTTTTGAAAGGCGGTGTAAACAAGCCTCCTTGGGTCACCTGGTGGAACACGTGCAGGATTTAGTGGCCGTGTCGCTGACCTTCTGGTCAGTTTGAAAACCGTGGATGCCTCAGAACCCAGCTGACCACTGGACAAGGAGTACGACAACGCCAAGGAGTATGTCCTCAAACAACGGGAATCCACCCATCTCCACCAAACTGCACGGCAGGTAAGTCTACTGTACTGAACTCGTAGAGATATATGTCTAAGTCTATGCGTACTCACTATATTAGTGATTAAGAGATTACAGCAAGAGCCCAAATATGTATGTACTTATAACATGGCTACAATCAACCGAGTGCAAATTATTGTACAGTGTAAGCCAATTCCTCAGGAAACACAACGCCTATTTTAAGTCAACCATCCATTTGAAGATCTGAGTTGTGAGCAAAGGGACCATCCATAAAGTATGTACGCAGAATATCTGAAATTTTTGACCCCCCTACCCCCTCTACAAATCTTGTATGCAATAGAACAAAGAGGGAGCATACGCAAAATTTCCAAGATCTTTGACCCCCTCATCCCCCCTCAGTGCGACCGTACTTTATGGATGGCCCCAAATAATAAGGAAAATAATAGAATCTCCGCTTACAAATGTATTGAATCTCCGCATGTATTGTATTTTCATATATTTGCATGTTACATTGTAGTTTTATATTTTACTATATACCCATGCCGTATATACTTTGAATACGCACCGTTTCGGCATATGACGTAAAAATACTGTACGGACCAGTGGTGCGTACACCAAAATACGGACCACCTTGCCATACACGTTTATTAACATATCGGTTGTTAAAAATTGAATCAATGATCTTTTTTTAATTTTGGGTATATAGTAAATATATAAAGTCCAACCATGCTTGTACAAGTCACAGAACTCGATGATAATTTACCGTCTGTACGGAACTCGGCAAAAATGCCTCGGTAGGTACAAACCGTAAATTACCATCTCGTTCTGTGACTTGTACAGCATGGTCAGGACGTTCTATTCTCCGATCCGGATGGACACTTCCGGTTAAAAAAAACCTCCAAAATATGTAAATTCACCTGACAACGGATCGATCCGCCATCTTGGCTGGTGAATACAAAGCGCTGTCAGAGTCTAAAATGGCAAAAAACTACATTAATCAACCTTCTCCTGTGCATTCTATACATGTAGTAATTGAAATAGGATTATTCGCCGATCCGGCCGCTGACTTCCGGTTCAAAATACCCTCCAAATTATGCAAATTCACCTGACAACGGATCGATCCGCCATCTTGGCTGGTGAATACAAAGTGCTGTCATAGTCCAAAATGGTGAAAAACTATATTAATCGACCTTCTCCTGTGCACTCTGTACATGTAATAATTAAAATGGGATTATTTACATTATTCCGACATAATTTAAAGTGCCAACTCGAAGAAAACTGGGTGTTTCGACGATTTGTTGACATCGCGTTTATAGCCTTAACTGGGGCTACCAGATAATCATTTGATCTGAAATTACCAGGGAAGTCTGATTTGGTGTTGGGAATTTCTTCAGAATTACTTAAAACATCCTCACACATTAAAAAGTATCATAAATGGACGTCCGAACGGTTCCATAGATCTAGCATTGCGGAGGTGCTTCCCAAAATGGCCGCCCAGCGGGTTCATAGCGCCACCTACTTCCAAGCCGGATCGGAGAATTTACATTATTCAGATATAATTTGAATGTGCCAACTCGAAGAAAATCGCTTGTTTCGACGATTTGTTGACATCGCGTTTATAGCCTTAACTGGGGCTACCAGATAATCATTTGGTCTGAAATTACCAGGGAAGTCTGATTTTGTCTGGGAAATTTCTTCAGAATTAGTTAAAACATCCTCACACATTAAAATGTAATATAAATGGACGTCCGAATGGGTCATACGTTTAGCATTGCGGAGGTGCTTCTCGAAAATGGCCGCCAAGGGGGTTCGGAGCGCCACCTACTTCCTGGCCGGATCGGAGAATATAGGTACCCTTCTTTTACTGTCATTACTATGCTCCAAGCTGTTTGAAACATAGTGTGAGTCAATAAACATATTATCGTAAAACGGGATGAGTTTTAATCTTGGCCATTGTATGCCACGACTGGAGTTTGGCAAAGTGATTTCACGAGGCGAAGCCGAGTGAAGTCCGGAGCCAAAACTCCAGGAGTGGAATGCGCTGGCAATGATTAAAAGGAAACGGGTTTTCGATTTTGGAATATTATGTGATAACAATTCTATATGCCACTAGTGGCATATAAACCTCCGTATGCCAGTCAGCGTGGCATAAGGGAAACTCAATGTTAAGCCTATGGGATTTTATATTAGGGGTAGGATAATATGGAGAAACCAAACAAGAGTTAGTCGTGTTGTTGTTTATCACACAATGGCAAGATCGCGTATTACTGCACAAGGGGAAGCCGAGAGCAGTAATACGTGATCTTGCTGGAGTGCGATGAACAATAACATGACTAACTTGAGTTTGGTTTAGAATTTATCCTACCCCGCCCGTCTAAATTACTTCTATATTAACAAATGACATCATTTGTCAAGTGTATCCAGATAGAGCGATATTTTTCATTTTTCTGAACTCCAGACCGAATGCGGTGACCGAGTGTTAAGCCTATGGAGTTTTTTATTAGGGGTAGGATGAATATTGTTATAGTATGCTCATGTTTCTACTCCACCGGTGCTGCTAATTATATAACTGACCCTAACACCGGAGTAAGAAATGACATTCTTCAGGATGGTAATAATCTCAGTTATCTAATGTTTCGATTACATACACAATAATGACTGGTGTTGTGTACGAGTGGCCACAATCTCAGAGTAGTTGACGCATAGTAATATTCGAGCGACAGCAACATATTACGTCGTTAACTATACGACATGCCAGAATCTCCGGGTAGCGAATTCCAGGTGCTCTATATATTTCCTATGGAGACTTTGTTGTAGGTAATAAACGGAACATTATTCCACTACGGAGATGTATCGCAGTACCGTGTTGTGTGGTCTGTCATCAGACTGCCACGTAAATCGCAGTTTTCTTTATGCTATTTTCTCTTGGGAGTTCCCTTAAAGGCCCGGCCCCACTGGTGCGATGCGATTGTCGCAAGTCAATAAAGCGTCAGCGTTCGAATCGGTCACTTACTCGCTAGTCGCGTACAGCCCTGTCAAGCAACCTTCAAGCAAGTCAATAAAGAGTCAAAAACGGCGCCGCCCGTCGCATCGCACAGAATCGCTCCTGTGGGGCCGGGCTTGCGTGCGTGTGCGACGGATCCGTCGCATCGCACATCATGAAATGTTCATGATGTGCGATGGATTCATCGCACAGGTACAGAGTTTTTCATATCATGTTTGCATAGAAACTGTACCACACCTAATTAATTCCAGTTAGTTATACAGGATACCCTGATCAATACCACCTGGACCTAATACAGTTAATAACTACCACACCTGAGGTTTCATGAGGTGTGAAAGCTGTGAAAATGCCAGCCTATGCCTTTGGCCTAGGTGTGATTCTGATACTTTGTAAAGTGTGTGGGATAAAAAGTAACATAAGTAATTCTAATAAATATTATAATGAAGTTGTATATCTAGGCCTATACATAGATAGAACCAGAAGTGTTGCGATGAATCAATCGCATCAGTGGGGCATACCCTGAATTTTCCCTGCGATTGAGTGCAATGAATCCATCGCAATAGGGGTCATAGACCCCGACCGAGGGGCCGTTTATGGGGCCATAAAACGTGTGCGACAATCGGATCGCACCAGTGGGGCCGGACCTTTAGTCTCAGCACCGAGGTGATATTCATTGCGGTGTGGGCGGGGGAGGGGGGGGGGGTGTTGCAGGTTAAAAAAAGAAGAGTTATTTGAGCAGATAAATCGTCCCGATGGACGGTTTTACATTACTGCTTTAGGATGGATCATAGTATTCTACAAGCAGAACATGTCTTTTTACAAATAGCATAATGAAATATAGATTTACCAACAGGCCTATACTTGGCCAAACCAACTATTAAAAACATCATGGAGACATATAGTATACAAGGGAAACACATAGTATGCAAGGAAACATATAACATACATGGTAACATAGCATACAGGAAACTTATTATCCGTCGTATACAAAGACCCCATTCAAAATGTATGGGGACTCAGTAAACGAACGACCCATCAAATAAAACATGTCAGATATCACAACTGTGCTATACGGATACAAATCTGTGGTATACGGCCTCAACACCATGGTATACGGGAAAATAGTTCCTTTGTGCTACAGAGCAATGAAATAGTCCTTATTGTTATTCTCTTTAATATGGCAATTACTGGGTTTAATTTATTCGAAGAGATGGATAATAAATGCAAACAAACGATGGTTGTGTGGTCAGGCGGCTCTGGAAACCACTCGAGGTTGACGGCGTAATACACTCGCTAGCGAGTACATTACTACGCTTCAACCTCTCATTGTTTACGGCCGCCCGTCTACAAAACCATCGATTATTGTCTGTATATATCACACAGTAAAACATCTAGTATACAAAGAACCTATAGCATACAAAGGAAACATACAGCATATATATACATAGCAAATCCCCCTAATAGGGTAAAACAACCCCTATTAGTTTAAAACAACAACATGCAAACAAAAAAAAACAAACCATAAACAAGGAAGATGGGGCATGATGCGGGAGACGGCAAATCCAACCAGCAATGCAAACAAACTACATGGATGGATATTAAAAGCTGAGAAAATTGGCCTCTGCCTTTGAGAACAGAACATATGACAGAGAAACCGAGCTAGATGTTCCTCTGTGGGAGAGATGCTTGATGGCAACCAACCGAATCACACATAGGGGAATGGTATTGTGGGATGGCTATCTGCCATTTTAGCGGGTTGACTTTGGCTCCCTATTCATCTCCGCAGAAGGTTGTTATCCTTAGACAGTTTGAACATTATACTTAAAACGATGTCATATCTACACTTTGTGAAGATTTTATGAATATCGCTCTATTATTTATGTGTTGAAACATTTTGTGTGTGTAAATATTGGATCAATGATGCCTCAAGGCACCATGCGTCTTTAAAAGGTTAATCTCGTTAGTCCAACCAATAGGGTGCCAAGGTGGACCCACTGAAACCGCAGATACCCCTTTACAAAACCCCATATCCGGAGATATGACCATATATATATACACAACATTACCATGATTTCGATCTGAGTGGCCGTACTCCGAGCGATAGCGAGGAGTATTGCGTAGCGTCAACTACAAGGAGAATACGGCCACACAGATCGAAATCATGGTAATGTTGTATTTATTACTCACTTAATTTTAGATTTAAGCAATAAATATGATCATTAGAAAACTTTTCAACATAGTTAAGAAGTTATGTTTGGGACTACTTTCATCTAAAAAATCCGTATCCTCCTAGGAGATTCCGCAGGTCCGTATCCTACTCAGTAGCGATCTGTAATCTCCATAGGCTTAGTATGGAGACTCTGTATCAGGTGAGTAATAAATAGGTCCAACAAACGTCGAATCCCAATAGCTTTAGGAGTGAACCCTTCTTATTGCTGGCCACCGGAAATGCTCGGGTATCTACGGTTTTAGCGGGTTCACTTTGGCTCCCAATATCTCACCCTCACGTCTAGACTGGTTCCCTGCCCCAATGAATAATGGGACAGGTAACGCCCAGCTAGACCAACGAGTGAGCGACCTTGAACTTTCTCTGGTTCCCTTCTGATTTGCAGTGGCAAGGAGACCCAGCACAACCTCTCTCCCTCACTAGGCTCCCCATATAACTTACTAATACTTGTTTATAAGTAACAATAATACAGTAGAACGGACACCCCGCGTAAGCGGACACTTTGGCCCGGAACGAGGGGTTGCCGCTTACGCGAGGTTAAAATAAACATCTAATAGAGGGAACCGTTCCGAGCAAAGGTGTCCGTTAACGCGGGGTGACCGCTTACGCGGGGTGTCCGTTGGGCGGGCTTCTACTGTACAGAATAAAGCAATAGCAACTTTTCATAAGATAAGTTAGCAGAATGTTTCTTTTAAAAACTTGCAAATTTCGCAGTGCCCTGTAGCGGGAAACCAGCTTAAATCTAACAAGTTTTGGTCAGTTCTGGGCATTCCAGCAGTGCACTAGAAACATGGTGGTAGTTACCAGGACCCTGGGTCACCTCCTCTCCTCCACCTTGTAGTCACCCCAATAGGCCTTTTTCCACAGGCTGGTATCGCACCCTGGTGTCGCACCTTATCTGGTTGGTTACGCAATGTCTGCAGCCAAACAAGCCCCTGGCAACGTATTCTTTAGCATTGGATCACTCAGTATATGAGCGTAATATGTTCATAATATCCGTGTATATCATTTGCAGAGAAATAACAGTGATTTCTTCGTAATTTGATGTATCATACATGTATATCACCTCAATGATACTTTAGATATAGCTTGGATAACACAGGGACACCGAAACTGGATACACAGTAATACATTGGAAGGACTATCTATAACATACTTATCTTTTTCCAAGTTCAAACAAAGATTATCAGCAACTATGAAGCCCACACTCGTTGATACAATACCCTAGTCTGTACCAGCAATTTAGTCTGTCAAAAAACAACACTCCTGCAATCACACCCACCGTTCATACTCTAGCTGTGAATGCTGTATATCTTTATGTGCATGTGGGCGGACTTGGCCGTGTTTGTCCGAGCGGCCGCGTATCTAGAGAGTGGGCCGTTTGGCGGCGCTGAACGGCAACACCTGTATAGCGCATGCCTTCTTATAGATACCCTGTACGCACAACATTCCTCATTCCTTTTACATTTTCCAGCGCTAAGAAACCGCAGAATGACGTCGGCGTGGATCTTGTATTTCGTGACGTCACCGTCAACTTAGGATCGGCGGCCATCTTGTATGACGTCAGCGGCACGGTGAAGCGCGGTGAAATCATGGCCGTCATGGGGCCCAGTGGTCAGTATTCGTCTGTGTGTACTGGAGAGAGATTGTAGCACCTCATTGACATATACAGTAAAACCCCTCTTCCAGGACACCCCACTTAAGGGGTGACCCCAATTAAGGGGACACCCCACTTAAGGGAGAACCCCGCTTAAGGGGACACCCCGCTTAAGGGGTCAATTTGCTCAGAACGGAAATTTTTCCCACTATTAAGAGTTTATTTTAACCCTGCTTAAAGGGACACCCCATGGGGACACCCCGCTCTAGCGGTTCTGGGCGGGCCACAGTGAGTGGATATTAGTACCTGTGATTTTCGTGCCTGCTGAAGGTGCCAGGTAAGAGGTCCGCTTACAGGTTAGCTGTGGGCGACACAGGGAGGGCTGGGGGCTTTGAAGGTGCGGTATTCAGTGAGCCGTCGAGGCTCTGGGCGGTTCACGATGAGTCCTTTTAGGGCTGCGAAGTTACTGGGGTGGGGGGCAGGGGGGGGGGGGGGGGTTGGTGGGGTGGGGGCATTGACCAGGGGTATAAAAAGGAGCGAATTTCACAAGGAAGGTATATCCACCTTCAACCTCTATTATCTTTTTTTTTCTCCATATGTTTATATTCATTTATATTATATAATTTATATTTATTTACTTAATTATGTGTTATTGATAAACATTTTAACCTAATAACCATCGTTTCCTTCATTTATGTAGGTATTCTCTATTGTATAACCATTGACAGACTGAAAACCCCGCTTAAGGGGACACCGCTTAAGGGGTCACTTGGCCCGGAACGGAGGGTGTCCCCTTAAGAGGGGTTTTACTGTAGCTATATATAGTGCCTGTCCAAAAATCTAGTAATCAATCTTTAGCGAGGAAAGTATAACTTTCTATGATAAAAAAAAACAGAAGGTTAAAATGGCAAAACCTTTTCTATGCACTGACTATTTGGTGGGGCTGTACATAAATGACGTCACTCCCCTGTGAAAAGGGGAGCACATGATAGCTCTAGACAATAGAAACTGACTTCCCACAATGCTGAAAAATTGCGGGAAAATCTGGCTTCGCAAAACACCCCATTTTCAGGAGTCTTATTCAAAATTACCCACATTCAAGACTAGGATAAATTTGTCTCTGTGGTCCCCATAGATTAACATTGGGAACTCGTGCTCACCGCCCATTGAGTATTTTAAAAAGATGCTTAATGGGGGATGACGTCACAAATATTAGCTGATTAGTCAGTGATAGGTTGAGATAAAATCTGAAACGCACTTGATCCACAGCCACTGAAAATATGCCATTTAATTTGTTTTGCATTGTAGTCTCACTCAGCTTTGCCTCGTGAGATTACTCTGCAGCCAAAATGAATGGCATAATTTCAGTGGCTACAGATCTCGATGCAGCTCCTTCTTATTATCTAACCCATTGGGAACTAGTACTCAATGCCCATGGAGTATTTAGAAAAAATACTCCATGGGGGATTATTTCACAAATGTTAGCCAAATAGACAATATGACGGGTGAGATAAATTCAGAAACCTATTCAAGTTTAGGATCGGAGCTTGATCCCATCTTGTTTAAATCGCTACGTAATTCACCTTCGTCTTGTGAATTACAATGCGATTCGAAGAGATCGGGCTAGGATTGAATAATCGCTTGCCTATTTGTCGCAATGTGTCTTGAGGTGTCGCAGTGGTGGAGCACCAAAATAGACACACGACATCGCGCACTACGTATTGAGACAACGGAGGTACGACACATCGCGACGCAGTAAGACACTACAAGATAGACCAAGATATATTACAGCAAATCCATCCTGTTGGTGGATTTGCAGGTGTTGCCGTTCAGCGCCGCCTAACGGCCCACTCTCTAGTTACGCGGCCGCTCGGACAAACACGGTCGAGTCCGGCGGCATGTATATAGAGAACACAGCAACCACAGCTAGAGTGTGAACGGTGGGTGTGATTACAGGAGGGTTGGTTTTTGACAGATTAAATTCTTGGAGCAAACTAGGGTATTGTATCAACAAGTCTGAGCTGTCTAAACTTTATAGTTGATAAGTATCTTGGTTTTAACTTGGAAAAAGATAAGCATATATTATAGCTAGGCCTGCCAATGTATTATTGTGTATCCAGTTTTGGTGTCCCTGTGTTATCTAAGCTATATCTACAGTATCATTCAGGTGATATGCATGTATGACACATCAAATTGGAGCTGGAATACCATAGAATACAATGCAATCGATGTGATTTCTATAGAAATAATATGCATGGGTATTATAAACAAGTTACGCTTATAAACTCAGTGATCGAATGTTAAAGTATACGTTGCAAGGCATTTGTTTGGCTTCATATGTGGCGTATCTTAGCAGATAAGGTGCGACACCGGTCAGTGGAAAAAGGCCTAAAGGGGGTATTCCACTGGACCGACGGTAGCCGATTCCGTAGCCAGACAATCGCTGATTATTATCGGAAACCCTAGAATTTCTCAAATCTTTGAAAATGGTCATTTATTAAACTATTATTATCAGAATTAAATGAATTACAATACGTGAGCTTCCTCTTAAGGGCCCAGGAACAATTGATCGGGTGAGAAATCGGCCTGGTGGATTCACCCCTTAATGGTTTTCCGTGTTTCAGGGGCCGGCAAGTCGACGTTGCTGAACGCGTTGACGGGTCGCCTGCCCCTCAAGTCGGGTCAGATCACGCTCAACAAACAGCCGCTCAACAAACAGATGCGGCGCCGGATCTGTTACGTGCTGCAGCAGGACATCTTCTTCTCCAACCTCACCCTGCGCCAGACCCTCACCGTCAGTATACACAACCAAACGGTTTATTATTATTATTTTTTTTTTTTTTTTTTTATTTTTTTTTTTTTTCATAATTTTTTTTCCGGAAATTGTATTATCTATGTGACTTTCCCTTGCAGTTTACAGGTGACTATCCCTCATGGCTTACTATAGAGGAAACCCATGAAAGTTTAGGGTCAGAGCTCGTATCCCATCGAGTTTGAATCGCGTAGTAATTCACAAGGTGAAGCCGCGTGGATTATGTAGCGATTCAAACGAGATGGGATTGAGCTTTGACCCTAAACTTTCATGGGTTTCTGAATTTATTTCACCCTTCACATTGACTAATGGTCTAACATTTGTGACATTGTCCCCCATTGGATATTTTTCTTAAATATCTAATGGGCGTTAGATACGAGTTCCCAATGTTAAGTCTATGGGGGGAAAATATCTGGGGTGAAATAAAGGTGTCTATCCCACATAGTTCAAATTTGAGATAATATCATTGTAATGGTTATTAACCCCTTGACTGTTTAAAAAATCATACAGTTCAGCAATCTTCAACGACATCATTGTATAATATATACTACTAGAATACCTGGTATCGTTTTGTAAAATAGTTGCGTTTTTACAAATTTTCTTTATTGTAAATTCCCACCGGGGTGAGTTTTTCAGTTACAGTTCGTTGTACTTGCACAATTCATTAATTTTAAGGAAATAAGATATTTAATAGAAATAAGACAACAATAAAGTGTGGTGAGTATCAGGCCTCACTAGCCTGGTTTTCATACTCTGTCCCTTCCCATGATTAGCCTGCTGTTGACTACTTGATGTTTCTAGTCCAGCGTTTACACAAGACGACTTAAAACGTGGTGACTGTAGATCGTCTAGCCTATAGTCGTCAGGTGGTACTCGATTACGCAATATCAGCCGCAATAGTCGTGTGACAAAGACATTCCTCAATCGTTTTAATACACTAGAGGTGGGGTTTTTTCAGAATCACCAGCGGGCAAGACGACTAATTAAATTCAAAAAGTAAAAATTTATCAAGGTAGCATCGGTTTGCCATAGAGGTGTTTCTGTCACGTTTTATTAATCTAGACGATTAATTCAAACCGGCTTCCAATAGTCGTCGGCTGTCAAGTGGTCTACATACGTTTGTAATGGGGTTCTTTTCTATTTGGGGTTTACAACAATTATCACTATAATATAATTCTTATTCTTTTAAATTATTTTCAGTTCACTGCCATGCTGCGTCTCCCGGACAAGATGAAGCGGCGGGAGAAGATGCGACGTGTGGAGGAGATCGTCGACACGCTGGATCTCCGCAAGTGTCTCGATACAGGTACGTTAAGTGCCACATGCTCAGCAGAACGTACAATCAATAGATCCTCGCAAATGTCCCTACACAGAGATATACAATGTAATTCTCAGCAGAAAATAGAATCAACAGAAACTTGCAAATGTTGCTACACAGAGATATACAAAGTAGTTCTCAGCAGAACATACAATCAATAAATCCACGCAAATGTCCCTACTCATAGATATACAATGTAATTCTCAGCAGAAAATAGAATCAACAGAAACTTGCAAATGTTGCTACACAGAGATATACAAAGTAGTTCTCAGTAGAACATACAATGAATAAATCCTCGCAAATGTCGCTACACAGAGATATACAATGTAATTCTCAGCAGAAAATAGAATCAACAGAAACTTGCAAATGTTGCTACACAGAGATATACAAAGTAGTTCTCAGCAGAACATACAATCAATAAATCCACGAAAATGTCCCTACTCATAGATATACAATGTAATTCTCAGCAGAAAATAGAATCAACAGAAACTTGCAAATGTTGCTACACAGAGATATACAAAGTAGTTCTCAGTAGAACATACAATGAATAAATCCTCGCAAATGTCGCTACACAGAGATATACAATGTAATTCTCAGCAGAAAATAGAATCAACAGAAACTTGCAAATGTTGCTACACAGAGATATACAAAGTAGTTCTCAGTAGAACATATAATGAATAAATCCTCGCAAATGTCGCTACACAGAGATATACAAAGTAATTATCAGCAGAACATACAATCAATAAATCCACGCAAATGTCCCTACTCATAGATATACAATGTAATTCTCAGCAGAAAATAGAATCAACAGAAACTTGCAAATGTTGCTACACAGAGATATACAAAGTAGTTCTCAGTAGAACATACAATGAATAAATCCTCGCAAATGTCGCTACACAGAGATATACAAAGTAATTCTCAGCAGAACATACAATCAATAAATCCTCGCAAATGTCCCTCCGCGTAGATAAGATATACGTGATTTGCGATAGAATCGTTACTAGTCGACCATGTTGCGGGAGCCTCCTTGCAGACCATTGTCTAATATTTAGGCCAGTTTTTCAGGTATTATCCCTGTTTATTCTTATATATAAGGCACATAGTAATTCATTTCATACCTGTATAATCTGCATGCCTAGTTTTTTTATTGCTGTGTTTTCCGCATGGCTTCTATACAGGTCTGTTTATCTCACCCCTGGTATCTTTGTCCAATATGCTTATCATTGGGAACTCGTTCTCCATGCCCCTACAAGTATTACAGTCCGTTCTTCATGGTCTATATCCTATGCATTGTCCTTTATTTTAGTGTGCGAAGGGGTGAGGGGTAAATGCAGAAAGCGACTCGTTTTTGTCAAAGACATTATTCTCCAACTCGTTTGAATGCTACGTGATATTCACTCGGCTGTCACCTCGTTCATATCACGCCACATCAAACTCGTGGAGAACAACGACTACGACCAAAACTTGTATTGCGCATGGCTTATATACCTGTGTATTCCACCTGCCTTTTATACCTGTGTATTCTGCATGGCTTATATAGACAATAATCGATGGTTTTGTGGACAGGCGGTCGTAAACCACGAGAGGTTGACGCGTAGTAATACACGAGCGCTAGCGAGTGTATTACGAGGTCAACCGCGAGTGGTTTACAGAGCTGCCTGTCCACAAAATCATCGTTTGTTGCATTTATTATCCATCTTTTTGAATAAATTAAACCCAGTACTTGCCATATTAGTGGGTATAACAATAGGAACTATTTCTTTGCTCTATAGCAAAAGGGACTATTTTCCCCGTATACCATGGTTTGGAGGCCGTATACCACAGATGTGAATCCGTATACCACAGTTATGGTATCTGACAGGTTTTATACAATGGGTAGTGGTTTACTGAGTCCCCATACATTTTCAATGGGAGCTTTGTATACGATGGATAATAAAAACCTGTTGATTGTAAAGTAACTAAGGCCTAATCTTATAGACAGTGACAAGAAAAGAGAATTCAGAATATCTTCTATTCTTAATGAAGAATACAGATAACCATACACAGCTATTTATTATAACATACATCCAAACCAAGTATACAGATATATAACAATTCTCAACAACATACATGTACAATCACATTCACTTCTCTGGAGTTCATATTATATAAGTCCTCTTGAGACTCCAGATTTGAACCCAGACTTCCGGCAGGTCAAAAACATTGCCCGCTGGGTTGAAAATGCCAAAGCTATTGTAAAAAATTCTCTCACAGTCTTCTTATCATTTCATCTACACATATAGATAGATAGACAATTAATTTTGGAAGGTTTCAGGTAAACTTATATGTATTGATTTGTGATGCCAATCTATGAATGTAGAAACTAGAACCGAGGAGATCTCAAAGGGAAAAAGGTACCACTAGAACGCTCCTAGAGAGACCAAACATGAATGGAAGACTAAAAGACATTGATCCCTCGCCTATAATGAGGGCACATAGCTATTGTGCTATGGAAGCGGCCATCTTCCCTCAACACTATCCAAAACACAAGGTGGCGGGCCAATTATCAACAGATTTTATCAAAAATATTTTTTGGGCTTGCCATTGAGAAATTTTAGCCTTGTCTCAATATTATCTATAGGTTATAATAACTGATAACAGCGGTTGCCCCCCGTCTACAGTGGCACTATCTTACAATATCATACCAGATGATGTCACAACTAGCAATCACTCTCTGCCCTATAAAACGGGAGTCATCGGCTTGAGCTCTTTCTGATGGATCATATTGAGCTTGGTTCAGATGGTGAATTATTGTTTTCGTATTGATTGTCCATACCAGGTATGTTGATAATGTGTATTTTGTTGATGGCTCCTTGTTTTCTCATTACGCGGATAGTGATGGGCGGCCTGAATTATTGTTGTCGTATTGATTGTCCATACTAGGTATGTTGATGATGTGTATTTTATTGATGGCTCCTTGTTTCCTCATTACGCTCATAGTGATGGGCGGCCTGAATTATTGTTGTCGTATTGATTGTCCATACTAGGTATGTTGATAATGTGTATTTCATTGATGACTCCTTGTTTCCTCATTACGCTGATAGTGATGGGCGGCCTGAATTATTGTTGTCGTATTGATTGTCCATACTAGGTATGTTGATAATGTGTATTTTATTGATGGCTCCTTGTTTCCTAATTACGCTCATAGTGATGGGCGGCCTGAATTATTGTTGTCGTATTGATTGTCCATACCAGGTATGTTGATAATGTGTATTTCATTGATGACTCCTTGTTTTCTCATTACGCGGATAGTGATGGGTGGCCTGAATTATTGTTGTCGTATTGATTGTTCATACCAGGTATGTTGATGATGTGCATTTTATTGATGGCTCCTTGTTTTCTCATTACGCGGATAGTGATGGGCGGCCTGAATTATTGTTGTCGTATTGATTGTCCATACCAGGTATGTTGATAATGTGTATTTTATTGATGGCTCCTTGTTTCCTCATTACGCGGATAGTGATGGGCGGCCTGAATTATTGTTGTCGTATTGATTGTCCATACTAGGTATGTTGATAATGTGTATTTCATTGATGACTCCTTGTTTCCTCATTACGCTGATAGTGATGGGTGGCCTGAATTATTGTTGTCGTATTGATTGTTCATACCAGGTATGTTGATGATGTGCATTTTATTGATGGCTCCTTGTTTTCTGATTACGCTGACAGTGATGGGTGGCATCTTCATGCCGGGCCTGTCTGGTGGCGAGAAGAAGCGCGCTAACATCGCCTGTGAGCTGCTCACCAACCCCATGCTCATGCTGCTCGACGTGAGTACTTTTATATATCCTACCCCTAATAAAAAACGCCATAGACTTAGCATAGACAGACTTTATGTGGCAGGCCATGAGATAAAGTGTTTTTTATGCCACTAGAGTAATAAAAAAATTGACCAATCAGAGACCAGGGGGCTGTTTCACTAGGACCTATAAGTCTTGCTGTTGGCAACAGTGGCAGCAAAGCGGCAGTTTGCATTTCATTAGAAGGTGCAGTCAAGCGTGAAAGGCACTTGGGACATGAGCGGCACCAACAGTGGCAAAACCCGTTTCATCAGTCAAGTGGCTCTAGCTGTTACTGCCACTGTGGTGCCACTGTAAGCGAGATGGTCGACCCTCTCGTTGGTTACATATATAGAAGGTTTTCACACACTTCCCGTAGGAATTAAGCAATGAAACTTTAATACGTAAGGTATACATATAGCCTATAATCGTACCAAATATGAAGAAAACCGGCCGCACCGTTCCGAAGATATCGGCGTTTGAATTTTATCATAGCAAATACTGCTCTGGTGGCCAGTGTCAAGCACTTCCCGCCGGCCTCCGGGAGTAGACAAAAAGAACAGCCGAACCCCGCCGCACTACGGAGGGAGTGAAAAAGAACAGCGACCAACGCAAACGCACGGAGGGAGTGAAAAATTCAAATGCTGATATCTTCGGAACGGTACAGCCGTTCTTCTTCTTCATATTTAGTGCGATTATAGGTAATCTGTACCCCTTACTCATGCAAAAATTTCATCGCTTAATTCCTAAGGGAAGCAGGGAAATTCTCTATATACACACAGTGAGATTTGACAGCATAGCGAGACCCTGTGCTCACTAAGTGCACTATGCCGTAAAATATGCCAACAGTGAGAGTTGGTGCCACCTCAACAGCGAGACCACTGATGAAACACGAATTTAGGCTTGAAACTGTTGGTATCGCTGTTGCTGGCACTGTTGCAGTCCTAGCTCTCGCTTTTACCACCCCACTAGTGAAACGGCCCCCAGGTTGTCAGCTACTATGAAAAAGGTTCCGTTGAGACGATATTTATCTTTTAGTAATACAAAATCATTGAGATGGGGTAGGATAAATATGAAACTGAACCCGAGTTAGCGTTCTCAGTCATTATGCTACTCCAGTCAGGTCTGTTCCTCACTATGCTCAGCTTTAATGATTTCTAGGTACATGTATAGGATAATAAAGAGACACAGTGAGCGTGACTGAATTCCATCTGTTCCTCGATATTTTGGTCAGAAATACTCCATTCAGTCACACTAACTATGTCTCTATATATTATCTCACCCCGGGATTTTTCTCCATATGCTTAATGTTAGGAACTCGTACTCCACAGCCATGAAGGTAGTGAACCCAATACTCAGTGGCTAAATGGGTGAGTTATCTTACTGATTAATAATGTCCCATACAGGCTCTGTCACTACACACTCCACACTCCACACTCCACCTCGTTTGACCGCAGAGTAATTCAAACGAGGTGGAATACGGACCAAGCTATTTTCATCTCGTGGGTTTCCTTCTAAATACTATACCCCTAGCAGCGGGTATTATCTCACCCCAGATATTTTTTCTCCATAGACTTAACATTGGAAACTCGTATCTAACACCCATTAGATATTTAGGAAATATATCCAATGGGGGATAATGTCACAAATGTTAGCCCATTAGTCAATATTAAGGGTGAGATAAATTCAGAAACCCATTCAAGTTTGAGGTTAGAGCTCGATCCCATCTCATTTGAATCACATAGCAATTCACGCGGCTTCGCCTTGTGAATTACTACGTGATTCAAACTCGATGGGATACGAGCTCAGACCCTAAACTTTCATGGGTTTCCTCTATAGTATTTCATAGACATTCGCTCACAGATATATTATATTATTATATACCTGTGGTAGTATATCCTACACATACGGCCCGCTCCTACCCATGTCGTATCTATATCCGTACGCCACCTAGGTGACGTACGGGGTATGTATGTGGCGTACGGGGCATGTACGGGGGCAAAATCCAAAAACTCCCCCAGAAGCAAGGTTAAAAATTGGATATTTTAAGGTATATAATAATAGAGAAACAGGCTGACTGTCTCCGTACGGATAAAATACTTGGTAAAATCGGCGATCAGATGAACCTCTGCCTCCGGCATCGGTTCATCTGATCGCCGATTTTACCGCGTATTTTATCCGTACGGAGACAGTAAGCCTGTTTCTCTATAATAAAGTTCCCATATTTGACTACTTGTCACCCTACAGGAGCCCACGTCAGGGCTGGACTCGGCCATCGCGTACAACATGCTGACCACGCTGAAGGCGTACACGCAGACGGCCAACAAGACGGTGGTCACCACCATCCACCAGCCCTCCTCCGCCATGTTCCACATGTTTGACCGCCTCCTGCTCCTCAACGACGGACATGTGAGTACCACCGCCATGCCAGTGTGGGCCTAGGGATGTGTGCCATGACATACATGTATTATCATTGTATTCAATAACCATTATGTTAGTGTAGGGGTGATACATTAGTATTTTACCCTACCCCTCATATAAATCTCCATAGACCTAACATGGTGTGACTGTATGCCACGGTTATGCCATAAAACATTTATATGGCACGGGTGACATATGAAGTTAGAAATACATGATGGGGTAGGATAAAATCACTCAATTTCATATAATTGTTTACATGCCGTTCGTTGTCTTGCGGTACAGATAGCACTCAGCTCCGCTTCATGCTATCATTCCGCAAAGACAACTCACGCCATATAAACATTCATATGAAATTTCGTGATGTTTCATGATAGTATTCATACCATTATTTTGGTGTAATGAGAAGGGTGTATAGAAGTATACATTATTATTGTATTCTTACCATTCTTTAAGTGTAATGAGAGGGGTGCATAGAAGTATACATTATTATTGTATTCATACCATTATTTTAGTATAATGAGAGGGATGCATAGAAGTATACATTGTTATTTTATTCATACCATTATTTTAGTGTAATGAGAGGGGTGCATAGAAGTATACATTATTATTATATTCATATCATTATTTTAGTGTAATGAGAGGGCTAGGGTAGACTGGCCTCAGTCCCTGTACCCCTCCACCTATCCACCCCTTAACCTACCCCTCCTGCATGGAGTTGTCCCCCTGTATTGACTACCATATAAGGAATAGAGAAGTCCCAGTAGCCAATGACTGCATTCGGAGGAAACCACTTCATACTAATTTTCTTGAATCATTTAATGAAGGTTCATAATCAAAGAGCAAGTTTAGTGATTTAGGGTGTGTGTATCATGATATACAATATCATTATTGTATTCAAACCATTATGTTAGTGGGAGGGATGCCTATCAGAATACATTATCATTGTATTCATGCCATTATGCTCGAATGAACCTATTTTTGTTACAGGAAATTGGAAAGAAATAACTCTCCAACATATTTAAGTTACTTGAAGGCTTTAGATGATTTTAACTTGGTTTATAAAGAGCCTGACTACACGATTACACCCACTCGGCGTACACTGGCCACCCGAGCTACACTACGTTAGCTCTGGTCACGTTAAATTGAGAGGGGCCTTGACATGGCGTGGTAGCGGGTATTGGGTAAAGGAACTTCACTTTAGCTATTTTTAGGTTGGGCGTTAGGGCTTTAGGGTTTGGTATCTATTTTTACTTTGTGTATCTATTTTTACTCTGTGGTCCGACCACTCTCTGGCCATGCCCCCTTGACCCTGCCATGACCCACATTCTTAGAAGTCACTTTTCCATGTTCTTATCTGCTTTTAATGTGTATTTCTTTTAAATTGCAACAGAGATAAGGTTCTTTATCTATTTATTAACATATAGATATTATTTTGCAAGTATTTGGAATATCAAAGTCCATGGAGAACAAAATGGTTTGGTCTGAGAGTGAGAATCCGTGGACACGTCCATGGGTTAACGTTACCAACCTCTTAGTTGGAACGTAGTGTAGACAGAGGTGGCGGCCAATCTACCACTCGGCGACGCCCGTGTTAGTTCAGAATGTGGCCATTGTACGATGTGGTGGCGCTGCGGTCGTTTCCCGCGTTAATTCCAGCACGTAATTGTGACGACACATGTCTTACATTTAAGGTGGCGTACTTCGGACCTGGCAGTAAAGTGCTCGACTTTTTCTCGAGTGTGGGACTTGTGTGCACTCCTCAGTACAACCCTGCCGATTTTATCCGTGAGTGACCATTCATTTACTTTATTTCTAATTCTTTTATTCTTATGTATGACAAGTAAGTGTGAAACGCCACAACTCCTAGCCATTATTCTTTTTACAATTTATTGAATTAAAGACGATAATAAAGCATTATTTTATTGTGAGTGACCATTTAATTATTATTTGTTTCTGTCTCTGGCTCATATAAAATTGTGTTTGGTTTGAGTCCCCGTTCACCATCTCGCTCGGAATGCTTCGAAATATTCACGAAATATTCATATTACTGCACGCTCCAAACTTGATGGCGAACGGCGACACAGACCAAACACTCATCAATTTTTTTTATATTCTTTCCTTCTATGATTAAAACAACCAAACTGTTCATTTCCTTACCTCTGTGTCAACAATAGATATAGAATATAATATCAACATTTCAGTGGAGAAGTTGAAGGAGGACAAGACACAGGCGGCCAGAGTGGTTAACGCGGCCTACAAGCGCAGGTAAGTCCACCAGTAAGATTTAGATTTAACGAGATCTCAACCTATAATAACATGTAGGCTACTACAAAATATAGAAATTCTGAAGAAAAAAAAGGATTTTACAAAATATCTCCCAGGTGGCACCACTGAATTGTAAAATATCCCTTTAGATAATAAAATGCACATATATATTCAATTGCGGTTCACATATAGGGCACAGAGTGATTGCCAGTTCCGCCATTATCCATCATGAAATTGTAAGATAGCGCCATTGTAGTCACGGGACAACCACTATTTTCTGCTGTTCTAATCTATAGATAATTGTAAGATGAGGCTAAAACTCTTTGATGGCAAACCCCCCCAAATATATCTTTGGTAAAATCCATTGATAACTGGACCTGCCACCTGGTGTTTTGTTTAGCGTTAGGGGGAGAGATGGCTACCTCCATAACACAATATCTATGCGCCCTATATATGAGCCTGCTGACTTTGTGTTTACAGATGCACCCTGGACTGGCCACAGGAGCTCCGCACTGACAAGTGGTCACAGTATGACACGTCATACACAAAGGAGACGCTGGGTGATCACATGACTGACGTTACTGACGTCATCGTGTGTGATGGACGGACGGATGTAGGCTACATCACGAAAAGTGAGCCATGTTGTTTTTGATAATAGATTCGGTAAACAAAAGATAAACATGAGTAGCTGAGTGTCAGATATTGGTGAAAAAGGACAAGATTTCCCTGAGATACACATTCCCATTACTTTTGGGCGATGAACAGGCTCCATTTAGTCATCGGCCGGCGAGAACAAGGTGGGTTGGTGGAAGAGCTCTGACAAGTTGCACACTTTCAGCTGGGCAGTAGGCTGCTGCTAGGCAGGCGGGTCTTCTGAAATATCTGTTCAACGCCTATTTGGTGAAACACACCCTTATCTCGCCCATATTGTCCCTTGTGTCATAGTTGCAATTTCTTAAATCATGCACATTTCAGACTCGGACGCGGTACAGATTGACATGGCACCACAGAACGCTCCAGACGATGACCTTTACCGGATGTACGACCCTAACCGGAAGTGGCCAACGGGATTCTGGACGCAGTTCACGACGCTGACCCATCGGAATGTCGTCCAGTCACGTGACCGAATCATCTCTAAAACCAACATGGTGCAGACTGTGGCGCTGGGGATCATTGTGTGTGTCCTGTGGCTACGACTGCCACGTACAGAAAATACGCTCAACGACCGCATGGGACTGGTCAGTTCGTTATCTACTATTAGGCCACTCCAAAAAAAAAACTTGTTTCTCATCACCAAGCCATGAAAAATATGATGAGGGCGCTTTTTTTTTTTTTTTTTTTTTTTTTTTTGCTGGATCAAAGATGGCTTAAAAGTGTCATAAAATGGGCTTTAGACATACAGTAAAACCCTGCGTAAGCGGTCACCCTCCATTCTGGGCCAAAATGTGGGTGTCTGTGTACGCAGGGTTTTCAGTATTATACTACTTATACATTGAAAGCATCCCTGGCATGAGGAGCTTTAATTTGATACCAAATACACATACTTTTCATAATTTCTATCGAGGTTCATCTTATTTTAACCAAAAAAAAAAAAATCTTCTAAAATCGTTTTTGCAGATGCGCGCGGTGATGAGAAAAAAGTTGTTTTTTTTAGTGGCCTTATCCTACCCCTAATAAAAAAAACTCGATAGGCTTAACATTAGCGGACTGTATTTGGTCTATGGTGAAAAAAATGAAATTTATCGCTCTATTGGGATACAGTTATCAAATGACGTCATTTGAAAAGCGACCAATGATTATCACTGATTATCTGTGAGTTTTATGTTATTTCTTAATTTGCTGAAGTAATTTAGAGGGGGCAGGATAAATTCTAAACCAAACTCGAGTTAGTCTTGTTGTTTATCGCACTCCGGCAATGTCGTGTATCACTGACATTGCTGTCGTGTGATAAACAACAACACAACTAACTCTCGTTTGGTTTCTCCTAATTATCTCACCCCTGGTATTTTTTTCTCCATAGAGCCTATTGAGGTATCCCATAATTTAGTTTGTTTATAGGACCCGGGGTTCACTGGTTGCCGTCGTTGTATGGTGATAGACCCTTGACCCATAACCCACAATTATAGCAGTTTAACAGTTTTTTTTTATAAATCTTCAAATTGGAAATCCGTTATTTTTATATATACATTTCAAGTTACATTCGGTTTCTCTGGTTATAAATCAGAAAATGATTGTTCATCAGAAGACAGGGGGCCGAGGTGGGGCCAGCCAGTCGTCAGCGAATCCTGTACTTACCAGGGGCGATATTCTGGAGTTTAGTAACCTCTGGAGGGTCTATAGACTCAATATTGGGAACTCATATCCAACGCCCATCAGATATTTAGGAAAAATATCCATTGGGGGATTATATCACAAATGTTAGCCCATTAGTCAATGTTAAGGGTAAGATAAATTCAGAAACTCATTCAAGTTTAGTGTCAGAGCTCGACCCCATCTGTTTGTTCACGCGGCTTCGCCTTGTGAATTACTACGTGATTCAAACTCGATTGGATATGAGCTCAGACTCTAAACTCTCATATGTTTCCTCTATAGAATATGATACAATGATCTCTGTCCTTCTTTGTCTGATATCATCAGAACTATCAGTTTTCAGTTTTTCCGTGGACATCTACTTATTCATACCCAGTATAGGCAATTGCTTTTCCTTGTGTCAAACAAAGATGATATATTTGGTTTGGACCTCCCCATAGACCCTCAGCCCCATGCCATGGCTGTCAAGGACATATTGTCCACGTTTTCTCAGTCTCTTGAGGCAGAAAAATCCACATGAAAAACATTTCCATTTTTTTCCCTGGCCCCAACTGACAACCCTGTATCATGGACAGCATGCTCGCAATACATTGTCCGAGGTCATATCAAATACATTTGTTGGTCTAATACAATATTCGTTTTCCAAATATCATAGCCTCTATTTATTTAAAAAGATGAATATATTTCATGTTAAGGTTTTATATATAAAGATTCTTACTTAATATAAAAATAATATATCCAATTCATGGTAATGCTTCAGTCACTTTTCATATACTACTTACATGATAATCATGTTATCAATTTTATATACACATGTATATCCGAGATATATTCTTTATTTTATTGATCAGAAGCATAAGATGATAAAAGATTTTCCTTCTACATGTGACCATTCCATTCAAGAATAATACGGATGTCCATATAATAAACAACCAATACACTCTCCATCGAAGAATATTTCTAATTTCTCTGCCCAAAATAGATGGTCAATCCAATCTTAGTCTACACCTGATTATATTCTGTTTGCAGCTCTTCTATATAACCGTATATTGGGGATTCTTCTCCATGTTTGACGCCGTTTCAACATGTAAGTAGCCATGAGTTATCTATATAGATACTTAGACTGATATAACGACACTCAATATATATTTAGTACTTATAATACAACATGTATGTCCGAGCATGGCCCATTGGGAAGTATCTTCAGGTTGCTGTAACTGGGGAATGATAATCCAACTACAGTAGGCAAAAACCCCTCTTCCGGGACACCCCGCTTAAGGGGACAATTTGCTCGGAACGGAAATTTTCCCCTCTATTAAGAGTTTATTTTAACCCCGCTTAAGGGGACACTCCGCTTAAGGGGACACTCCGCTTAAGGGGACACCCTGCTTAAGGGGACACCCCGCTTTAGGGGACAGTTTTTCGGTACAGAAATGCATAAAAACCCCTCTTAAGAAGACAGTTTTGGAGGGACATCATATCAAAAACACGGAAAATCCAGTGACTTTCAGACCCGTTGACGGTAGGGGGTTAGAGGCCCGCTTACAGGTTAGCTGTGGGCGACACAGGGAGGGCTGGAGGCTTTGAAGGTGCGGTATTCAGTGAGCCGTCGCGGCTCAGGGCGGCTCACGGTGAGTCGCTTATGCGGCCGCTGATTTTCGCACCTGCCGAAGGTGCTGGGTATGAGGCCCGCTTACAGGTTAGCGGTGGGCGGTTCAGGACGGGCTGGCGGCTTTGAAGGTGCGGTATTCAGCGAGCCGTCGCGGCTCAGGGTGGCTCACGGTGAGTCGCTTATGCGGCCGCTGATTTCTCTCAGACGTTACGGGGGGGACATTGACCTGGACTCTATTGATGATGATGATGATGTTGATGATGATGAGAGCAGTGATGACTGCCAAGTTTACATGTATTATCTATTTATTTTTAATTTAATACATTTATATTCATCTATATTCATTTATATTGTATAATTGATATGTATTTGCTTATCTATATATTATTAATAAACCTTTTAATCTATTAACCATCGTTTCCTTCATTTATGTAGGTATTCTCTATTGTATTACCATTGGCAGACTGAAAATCCCGCTTAAGGGGACACCCCGACAGTTGGCTCGGAACGGAGGGTGTCCCCTTAAGAGGGGTTCTACTGTATATCGAGAAAACATCTCAAATCGGAAACAAGTATCTTATGATAAAAGTCTCATTCACAATGCTATCCTGTACATGATACGCATTCTGAATTAGGGAAGATGAGGCCATAAGACCCTGACATCTACCACCGATTGTCACCGATCCGTGATCGATTGTCTTAAGATTTTCGCTGTCTTAAGATCAGGCACTAATCTATTGTCACTGTCTTGTACCCTCATATATTGATATGCGAATTCTTCCCGATCACACACCCTTCCTTTATAACCTGGTAAAATGACCCCTTTGAGATCAAAGAGAGCGGCTGGGAGCTGGGCACGGGTGGTAGGCCTTAATAGACAATAATGCAAATAAGTTTAATAACTTCTGTTCTATTTAGGATATCGGAAAACTATTTTCAGAACAACAAACACCTCTGTCTCTCCTATACATCGATGTATGACACTTGCATATAGAATGGGGGGTACATATCATCGCCATTTAAACAGCCGACTCAGAATCGGGAACAGTCGGTGAAGTTCGTACAGCGACAATCTTAAGATCAGGCAGAGTCGGTCATTACCCCCTTGGTTGCAATGCCCGACCGTCGGGCAAAAGTGTGATCGGAAAGATTCAGCATTTCGCTGTCTTATAGGCTTCAAGGCCTTCCACTTGCAACCATTGGAAGGTTTACTGGAGAACTCGACCCGAAACGAACTCGACCCGTAGTTGTCAGGAGAACTCCACCCGTTTTGGAGAAATCTATTGGAGAACTCGACCCGTTTCAGATCCTTATGGAAAAGACATTTTCATATAGAAGGAATAGTCTGACTAGTTAGGGTTAGGGTCAAGGTTGGGGTTAAGGATAGGGTTGAGGTTAGGGTTAGGGTAAGGGTTGGGGATAGGGATAGGGTTAGCATTAGGGATAGGGATAGGGTAAGTGTTAGGATTGGTTTTCTATTTATTTTCTTCCCCAGAGAAGGCCAAATTTGAAGCTAAGAAAATATACTTGCTACTCAGTATTGTATTTATCCACAGTTGAGACACTTGAGTTGAAAAGATTTAAAACGGGTTGAGTTCGTTACGGGTCGAGTTCGTTACGGGTCGAGTTTTTCACAGGTAGAGTTCGTTACGGGTCAAATTCTCCAGTATTCATTGAAACAAACCCATTTTGTCCGCTTTCAGTTCCTACCGAGAGACCAGTGATTAAGAAGGAGCGTTCGTCGGGAGCCTACCGGGTGTCGGCCTACTTCTGTGCTAAGATGGCGTCGGAGTTCCCGCTGATGGTCCTGCAGCCGGTGTTGTTTTACGTTGTGGTTCACTGGGTGTGTAACCTCAGTGGGGATGTAGCCGCTTTCTTTTCTATGCTGGGTGTTTTATTACTCAACGTTCTCACTGCCCAGGTAAGTCTGATTTTTATGTCACCCCTGGTATTTCTTTCACTATAGAGTTAACATTGGGAACTCGTACTCAATGCCCATGGAGTATTTGAAAAGAGAACTCAATTGTGGATGGTGTCAGAAATGTTAGCCAATTAGTCAGTGATAATGGTGAGATAAAATATGAACCGCACTTGATTCATAGCCCTTGAAAATATGCCATTCATTCTGGTTTGCTGCATAATCTACTCTGCTCTGCCTCATGAGATTACTCTGCAACCAAAACTCATGGGATATTTTCAGTATCTATAGATCTTGATCCATATCGTTATTAGTGTGCTGTTGGAGTTGCATCTGCTTTATCTCACCCCTGGTACAAGTTTAGTCATAGGAATAACATTAAAGAATCATACCACACAACGATCACCCATATAAAGTGACAACACTAAGCCATGGTCATAGCAGTGTGATGTGAGATGATGTCATAATCGACTGGCCAATCAGCGGCCAGGATTTCAGAGAGCAGACAGGACATCACCATGGAGATTTATACATTGCTAACTGGACTTGCAAAGTAATTTGAATTATTCTGATATTGTGATGCTATTCTAATGTCCATGAAAGGGGTGATATGAATCCAGAACTGCACTTGAATAATGAAATAAACAATATTCCATTCCTTTGGATGTGCCGTAATCATAACTCGGCTTTGCCTCAATGATGATTGTGGCGCATCCAATCTCGTGGAGTATTGTTAATTTAAGATTTTTGATCCAGTTCTTTTTATTTGTTTATATACTGTGTTACCAACGCTAACTTGTAGACAAGCAATGGGCAATTTTGACCTTATCACCATCGGCGATAATGACCAAGTATGAATTGTATAAGACACTTTACAATGAAGAAAAATAGCGTCAAATGACCTGTTTTTGAAGGAACACAGATAAACCAAATTTGCTACGAGTCAGTGCACCTACAATTTGTGTTGTACAGTTGGCAGTTTTCACTGTTGTATCACCATCACTAACATGTAAACATATGTTGTCCAGTTGGTAGCTTTCCCTATTGTGTTACCATAGCTCTAATCGACTAGTGGATTTTTTAATTTTTTTTTTCAATTTTTATTATCATTAAACTTTAAAGACGTATAACTCTCGCCACGCAGTGGGCGCTCTTCCGGAAGCAGTCAAAACTATGTACAAACATATAAAAGATACTTTTCACAGGATTGTGTTGCCAATGGTAAGTTATTGACACATGGACTTTTCATTGTACTATGTATTTTACAGAGTTTTGGACTGTTTGTGGGTACAATCATCCCTGATGTCAGTCGAGGTATCACAATTGGCTCCGTGTTTATGCTGGGGTCCATGCTCGCTGGTAAGTGTAACTCAATGGGAATCATTCTGGGAGCTATTTCACTAGTAGTGGAGTGAAAGCGAGAGGTGAGACTGCAACAGCTGCCCCAACAGTGGCACCAACAGTGTCAACCCCAAATTCGCGTTTCATCAGTGGTCTCGCTGTTGAGGTGAGACCAACTCTCACTGTTGGCACAGGTCTCGCTATGCACACACGTTTGACATTCAAATCTATTCGTCGACTGGCCGCGATGATGTGGAATTTCACCACTTCCCATAAGAATTAAGAAATCGGCGTTTGAGTTCTGTCATAGCAAATACTGCACTTCCCACCGGCCTCCAGGGGGAGACAAAAAGAACAGCCGAAACCCCGCCGCACTACGGAGGGAGTGAAAAAGAACAGCGACTAACGCAATCGCACGGAGGGACAACAAAATTGAATCGCCGATAACTTCGGAACGGCCTGGCCGATTTTCTTCATATTTGGTACGATTATAGGTTATATGTATACCTTACTCGTGTAAAAATTTCATTGCTTAATTCTCATGGGAAGTGGGTGAGAGTATTCTAAACGCGTAACAAACGAGAGGGTAGACCCTCTCGCGTACAGCAGCTCCACAGTGGCACTAACAGCGAGACCCAATTTACTAGTGAAACGGTCACTGCCACTGTTGGTGCCGCTTGTGTCCCAGGTGCTGTTCACGCTTGACTGCACCTTCTAATGAAACGCAAACTGCCGCTTTGCTGCCACTGTTACAAACAGCGAGACTTGTAGCTCCTAGTGAAACAGCCCCCTGGATGATACTGACAATAGAACAAGACGGCTGCCTGGGGCCTAGCTACTCCCATAAGGACGGGTGCTGGTGGCAGTTTGTCTGGCTAGAGGACGGCCTCAGAATAGCTAAAACTGATATCCAAGTTTGAAATCATGCAATATGATATATGATCATAAATATTTTCTTTTCTTTTTAATAGGAATACTAAATATGATGTTATATCTACATTTCCTGAAGATTTCCTGAATATTGCTTTATTATTTCTTTGTTGAAACATTTTTTCTAATATTGGGACAATAAGGCCTCAAGGCATCATGCGTCTTTAGTGCGGTGATGCCTCCAGGCATCATGCGTCTTTAGCACGGTTATGCCTCCAGGCATTATGCGTCCTTAAAGGGTTAAAAAATGGGGGGGGGGGGGGGGGGGGAAATCACATAATTATCAGTATAGGGCACAGAATGATTGCTAGTTCTGCCATCATCTGCCAGGAAATTGTAAGATAGTGCCACTGTAGTTGGGGGACATCCACTATTTTCTGCTGTTATAATCTAAAGTTAATCGTGAGACGAGGCTGTAACCCTTTTATTGCAAACACCAAACAATATTTCAAATAAAATCCATGGATAACTGGACCAGCCACCAGGTGGTTTGTTTAGCGTCGGGGGCAAGATGGCTGTGTCCATAACAGAATAGCTATGTGCCCTCTATAGGGAGCCAAAGTGAACCCGCTAAAACGGCAGATACCCATGCTCAAAATACCATTTCCAGAGGCCAGTAAGAACGAGGCTTAGTGCTAAAGCTATGGGGGTTCAAGACTAGAATTTTGTTTTTGGTCTCGTTTGTCAATATTGAAGTGTATTTCGTCTCTGAATAACTCTGTATCCAAGCTACAATGACAGCTGTTGTTAAGTGTATCAAAAATATGGACTTAAAAAGATTGGAGAATGACACATATATAATCTCATACCTATATATTCAAATTACTGAACGCTTATATCCGGAAATGGAGTTTTGTAAACGGGTTTATCCTACCCCTAATAAAAAACGCTATAGGCTTAACATGGGATTTGTTTATGTCACGGGTCGTGACATAAAGTGTTGTTTATGCCACTATTTCTGATACTGAAAAAAATATGGAAACGGGGTAGGATAATCTACAGTTTCAGAGGGTTCATATTGGTTCCCTATATGTGTGTGTTACACATAATCACATCTCAATGTAACATCATACCTTTGTCAGTGGGTTTGTTAACACCACACATCTCAGATGTCTGTGTCTTGTGTGTCAGGTGGATTCTACACTCGGAACATCGGGCCCTACTTCGTCTGGCTGAAGTACTGCTCCTACTTACACTACGCCTACCACGCCTTCGTCGTGCTGGAGCTACAGACGGGCGCTCCTCTCGAGTAAGTGATATAAACCCCGCCACGTCTTAGCATTTATCCTACCCCTAATAAAAAACTCCATAGGCTTAACATTGGGTCACTGTATTCGGTCTGGTGTTCAGAAAAATGAAAAATATCGCTCTAGTGGGATACACTTGACAAATGACGTCATTTGTTAATGTAGAAGTAATTGAGTTGGGCGGGGTAGGATAAATTCTTAACCAAACTCGAGTTAGTAGTGTTATTGTTCATCGCACTCCGGCAAGATCACGTATTACTGCTCTCGGCTTCGCCTCGCGTAGTAATATGAGATCTTGCCGTCGTGCGATAAACAACAATACGACTAACTCGTTTGGTTTCTCCATATTATTGTCCACCTAATACAAAGTGTCCATAGAAAACACATAGGGAGTGTGTATGGATATATCCGGCGCATACGGATATGTTGTATGCTCCGGGTGGCGCATACGGAAAAATAGTGCGTATGGGAATATAGTGCATAACTAAAACAAACTGATATCGACATGCAACTTGTCAAAAATGGTGGATAACAATAAATACAATATAGAATGGTTTCAGACATAAGCATTTGTATGCTCCTTGGAGTTGACTCTATGCAATATCCTCTCATTCGCTCGGATATTACTATGCGTCAACTCCTCGGAGCATACGGCCGCTTGTATCTGAAACCAGTCAATATTATGTTTTTATCCTACCCCTAATAAAAAAACAACGCCATTGGCTTAACACTGGCTGACTGTTTTCCGGCGAGCGTGCAGTAAGGTGTTATTATTGCACGAGGGTAATACAATTTTTTGACCCATCAGCAGCCAGAATGTGAGCGACGTCGCACTAATGCGGTCTATGAATTGTTGACGACCTTTGGCTTTACTTGGCAGCCGCGAACTTCACTCACTCAAGCAACTTGGAGGAACTAAAATGGCTAATCATTATTATAAAGTGGAGACGGGGTGGGATAAATACTGTCCTTGTACACATTGTTCATATACCTACTGACCTTTGCTCCCTATATTGCAAAAATCATGTACTACCTACTGTGATGTATGCTGTTATACGGCTCAGCTCTTCAAGCCCAAAGAATGGGAATTAAGGGTAAACTCTTATGAATTTATAACATCCCAAGGTGTCTGATAAAGTGAAAACAGATCAAGCGTTTAGTCTGTGAATTGTTACTCACTGACAGACTCCATAAAGTGCTGGTTCCACCAACACGATAGATTTGCCATGTTATATCTTGGTGTATCTTGTTATATCTTACAGTATTGCTATTTGTCTTACCTCCTTTGCCATGACACAACACATGCGATGGTTTGTGTATCTTTTTGCGATGATGTTTGTATATTCCGGTGTTGCATCACCAGGACACCTCATGATCTAGTGCCGACATATCGTGACATACCGCGATTTATCACAGCAAGAATGCGGTGAAGGTGCTAAACCAGACCGATGCATTGCCGCAAATTTGCACAAGATTTGGTTAGTTGGTTGGTTTGATTTAACATCCAGTTAACCATTGCAGGTTCTCACCAGACTTTCTCAAGGTTCTTTTACACCACAAGGGTGGTGATCGAATCTATGTAATGAATTTAGGTAGAAACCTCACCCCTACACATTTACCGAGGGGAGAGTTCTTTTACTTCCCACACCACATAGACATGGTATGAGAAGGATTGGCCTTTGGTATAGCAGTAAATCTACCACTGCTGGGGGTGAAGGAGAAAAGTGGCTGCAGTGGGACCCGAATCAAAAAAGTCTGACAACCTTGATATTACAAGTCCAGTGCTTTTTACCACTGAGCTAACTCCCCACCCCAGTCGCTTTTGTTATGCTTGCATGCAAGCATATCTGGTCTGCACCATGAGGAGGCGAGGCGACCAAGAGGGCGAATAGATTGTTAATTACTGTCCACCCCAGCAGACCTTGCACAAGATTATTCAAAACCTAGCAAGATTTAGCAAGACACCCAAATTGTAACAAATCTCCCTATAATATCTTGTGTGCTGGTGGAAGAGCCATATAAGACTCTCCCAACTAAAGATAAACAATTTTATAAACTGAAAATGAAAACAAGGAAAACTACCATTATCAAACCCACATCAACTGACATTTCTCTCTGTGGTTTTCAGATGTTTACCGATGAACATGACGAGTCTGGCGGAGTGTTCGGGAATCTCCGACTCCAACTCGACGCGTTACGTCAGCGGCGATGCGATCCTAGCGGCGCGCGGCGTCAACACCTACCTGTGGCTCTACCTGGTGGTGCTCGTGGGCGTCATTATCTTCTTCCGGTTCCTGGCATACATCTCTCTGAGATTTTACGACCCGATGAGCAACAACGCCCCGAAACAACGACCAGCGAAGAACGCCGCGTTTAACACGGACGCTGAAGACGTGTCGAAAATAGACGCCGATAGCAACAGTAACCATGTCAACAACATGTCACCTTACATCGATAGTAACCATGCCAATAATACATCACCTTATATCAATGGTAACCATGTATCTAAATCATCTTATCATACTGAAAATGACAAAATGTCAACGCCACACACGGAGACCAGCCAAATAAGCCAAGTCTCCAAATTATGATTTAGAGACTATATTGAGATATCCCATAATTCCTTGCAGGTACAGGGTCCATAGTCTGAACGCCTGGCCAATGTGCTCACTCGCATAATAGGTCAGGTAACACCTACCATTTCTTTTGGTACATTATGGGTGACCTCTACATTTGTACATCCACTAGAGGGTGTGGCAAAATCTGCCATACTCCTTGCCATATGCTGGTTCCCCAGGTACCGTATCCACTTGGAGGCTCAGCAAAATAGTACAACATAAATAGGCGAAAACCAGCCAATCCTTGCCAATTCAAATAGACAGGGAACCAGTGAAAGTTCAGTCACTCATGAGCTACTAGACTGGTTCCCTGCCCATATGAATAAGGGGCAGGTAACGGGTTCCACAGGCATGACCTTCAACCTTGGCTGGTGCCCGCCTGTGATTAGGGGATACCCCAGGAACCAGCCTAGTGGTTTGGCTGGTATCCACTTGTCATACACCTAGTTCCGCCGAGCCCTCTAGCGGACTACCGGGGAACCAGGAGGCGTTACCAATAATGCACTATAAAAATGGAACCCATTACCTGGCCTATAGACCGCATTAGTGTGACGTCATTTGACCTGCCGAGAGCGGGGTTTCCCTACGTTCTGGTGCCAAACATTGGAATATCCCCTCATAAGTGAAGCAGTCAGCGATCCTAGACATCTCAAATTTTTCAATTCTACAGTATATCAAACTCTACTGTGGCACTAAAAAAGACGTACCAAAGGGATAACTTTCTCATGGTCGAATGCATTAGTGTTGTCACACTTTCAAATATTCAAAGAACAACTTGACAGTTATTGAGACTTGATAGTGCAAGGTTGGCACCAGTGTTATGAAATCGAACATGGTTCTGATTTTAGTCTT
This sequence comes from Alentia gelatinosa, assembly GCA_950022655.1. Taxonomy (NCBI): domain Eukaryota; kingdom Metazoa; phylum Annelida; class Polychaeta; order Phyllodocida; family Polynoidae; genus Alentia; species Alentia gelatinosa. The sequence continues at coordinate 40,647,892 of OX465590.1, read as the reverse complement.
ACCAACGACTTTACCAATCTGCCAGTCAAAGATCAGCTCAAAAATATGTTTCCTGCTAAATACATTCTCAACTATCTTTTATCTTTGCTCGTTTATAACTGAAAACATTCGTTCATTGACAACAGGATACGAGCGCCGATACATCATGTATGCGGTGCTTCGCGGAGTTTAGACTTGTTTGGCACCAAAATGCCACGTGGTAGGTGGGGAATCCCAATGATGACGTCAGGACTAATGCGGCCTATAGTCTAACTAGGCCAGGCTTCCAGGCTAATGAGCTACCTGTTACCTGTCCCATATATCATTGGGACAGGGAACCAGTATACAGTCCAGTGTATACTGGTTCCCGTCTGTCATTGTATGCTAGCACAGTGAAAACGGGTTTGTTTTGATACATGGACAGCCGCCCTGCTGTGCAGTGCCAAGTCTGACAGCTTTTATATCCCTTCAAATTGGAAATTCAATGCCAGAAGTTGAAATTTCAGGTATTTCTACATTTACATGCCAGATCATATTCAGTTTCTCCAGTTAGAAATTGGAAAACTGTGGTTCATCGGGGGAAAGGTGGCCGTGATGCGGCCAGCCAGTCAAGAGTGGGTCCTTTACGAACCCGGGGCGATATTGGTGAGTTTAGCAATGTCTGGAGGGCATATGGCCTTTTCTTTTTAGAAAAACACAGACAACAAGGCAAACTGGTGTAGTGTTCATTTCACGAGTGTGTAGGTTGGGGTCTGCGGATCCCCTGTACACCCCACACTCCCAGCCCTCACCAAAATAAGAGATACATTTACTCATCTGAGTTACACTGATCTCATAAATGGTCATGGGGACGGGAAACAAAACAAAAAATACAGTGGAAATCTGCTGATCGATGAAAAATTCTCTTGCCTGAAATATCTACTTACACTGATAACTTATTGTAGTTTATCTCATTCCTGGTATTTTTCTCTATAGACTCAACATTGAGAACTCATATCCAGCACCCATGAGATATTTAGAAAAAATACTCAATGGAGGATTATGTCACAAAGGTTAACCCATTAGTCAATGTGAAGGATGAGATAGATTCTGAAACCTATTTTCAAGTTTACGGTCAGAGCTTGATCCCATCTCATGTGAATTAGTACATTATTCACGCGGCTTCGCCTTGTGAATTACTACGCGATTCAAACTCGATGGGATACGAGCTCTAACCCTAAACTTTCATAGGTTTCCCCTATAACCTTGAGAGAGGCCGATGCCGAGAGCCGCATCGTCCTTAATGTCAGGACTCTCTTTGCACGATTTTATATCAGACTGTGCGGAAATTCTGTATATTTTGGGTGTTTATTTACGCCATGATCCCACAGCCTGTTGCCGTTTTGATGGTCATTAGTTTTAAATGTAGACTTTATATATTGAAATAAAATTGGTTTATAACATCTTGCTCTTGCTTATTTATTAACGGCCCACACAGCCGTTCAGTGTAACATGATCAGTAATATAATTAAAACAGACCTGAAGCAATACCCCAACTTGAAATAGAATATCACAATAATCAAACTTAATGGTAGCTTGTAGTGCATTACACTTCTAGATTTTGTAACCTAGTCTAACGGAGGTCAAGAAAACCTATTCCAGTAGAGATGACATAGTAACACTTAACTGTGTTTAATTAAAAAATATATATATATATATACATCACTGTCAGGGATGTCAATTGGGGGTCAGAAAGAAGTGAAATTTTTTGTTATGGCAATATAGGGTCAACAAATCATTTTCATATATACACACACCAAAAGCCCAGAAATGTATAATGAACAAGTAACAGTATCTTGGCTGGACATCTAAGCCTAATATACAAAATTTAGAAAATTGCCCTTTAATGTCCTCTGCTACAGCTTAGCCATGGGAATGTGCATTTCCGATGAAAAGTGGAAAACTCGCATCCCTGAATTACGTACATGTTTTTACATGCTTCACTAGGAGGCCTGTATACATGTTTCACAATTTATTTCTATTCAGGGAAAGCTGTTTAATGTCCATACGCAGGGATGTCAGGTGAGGTCATGGAATGGGGCTGGGGTGTGTGGGGAGGGTCGAACCACTGTCTATTGGTGGGAATGAGGCCCAATATATTTTCTCTTTGCTGTACACAGGGGAAACAATTTTGATAAACTGAAAATAAAAAACAAGGATTTCCTTGGAAAATAGGAGAACTACCATCTCTGATAAAAGTAGACATCAAACCTAAAAAAAAAATTTAAAAAAAAAAAAAAAAAAAAAATTCCAACCTAAATGAAAGCGGCTGACACTTTGTGTTGTGGAGGTTGATGGAGATGGTTTATTACAAACTGATGGACTGTGACATGATGGGGTCGGGTGACCGCGGATTAAGTTAACGTGTCTTCAGTGCGGATGTACTCGCCGATGTCCGCCTGGTGGAAGGCCACGATGGCCATCGGGTCCGCATGGCGACACTCGGCAGTCGTCTTCGCCGAAACCCCGAAACCCTGACAAGAAAAGACACATCTCTCAACAACTGGAACACATGAGGGGAAGACAAAGGGGCCAAGGGAAAAGGGAAAAAAAAGACAAAATAGAGGGAAACTATGTTCCGGTGAAAGGAAGTCAAAGTTACGAGGTAAGGCTTGGAAAAATTACTGCCCAAGGCCCTGGCCGCGGGCAGTAATTTTTCCAAGCCTTACCGAGTAATTTTGACTTCCTTTCACTGGTACTTGGTTTCCCTATTCCTATATACCTTCAAATGTGGTTTAATAAGAGACAATCTGATTGGTCTAAATGTCAACCTTGGGTAGTATACGGCAACCTTGGGTAGTATACCAACCTTGGGTAGATAGTTACTCCACCCCCCAGAGCGTGGTGTAAGCATAGAGTGTACAGCCATAGGTATATAGGAATAGAGCAAACTGCCGTATAAGAGTCAAATTGTGTTTGAAATACTATGGTGTTACTAAACGGGATGTCGAGGGTGGTTGTGGCCCACTAGATTCTAGGTCAACTCTCGACTGTAGAACCGTACCAAGACGCTATAAATATCATGTAAGGAGGTCAGGGTGAATGTCGGGGTTTGCTGCGAATGCAGTCATTGGCTACTGGGTCTACTCTATTCCTTATATGGCAGTGAGTGTAATGGGACAACTTCATCCAGGGTCCCTCTATTCATAGATTAAGGACAATGCTATGATAACATTTTATCATTATGGTTGGTGCTGAACTCTACACTTCATTTGTGAATTAACATGTTTATCAAGATCGAAAATCATGACTATATACACTCAGGAAAGAATGAATGTTTGTTCTACAAGTGAAATAAAGAAAGAGCTTGCTCAATTAAAAAAAACAACAAACTGTAACACAGACACAGGGGCCCGTTTAAGAATTTAGAAAACTTCATCATGCACTGAAAGTTATCATGATTCTGGGGCCCGTTTAATAATCTAGGCTCGTACATGAAGACCCTTTTTTGTACCTCGTACAAGGGTTATCATTTAACTCTATTTAAGTTCGTTCGCTAAGACAGTCTTAGTCGTCTAAAAGGTCGTCCATAAGTGTTGAATAAAGAGCCACCTTTCAACATAACCATCGTTTGTTTCATTTATTATCCATCTTTTCGAATAAAGTCCACATACATTTTATATACGATGGATAATCTGCTTATAAGGAAGAATTTGATGAGTGTTCACCATCTCGTTTGGAGCATGCAGTAATATGAACGAGGCGATAGCCGAATGAATATTCTGAAACGCTCCAAACGAGATGGCGAACGGGGCCTCAAACCGAACACAAATATTTTCCTGATTTTATCTTAGCCTGGACGTTTATACCAAGCTAAGATAATATATGACTCTCGTTCAATCAGAGACAGACTATTCATTCACTTCACAATACAAGTCCGCCATATTTCAGCCGTATGTACGTTTTTATTTTAGATAGAACCCGTTATTCAAAGTTCTAAGATGTATCACTTGTGTGATAATGATTAACCCTTTAAGGGCGGATGATGCCTTAAAGCATCACCCGGCTGGAGGCGGATGATGCCTTAAGGCATCACCCGGTCGGAGGCGGATGATGCCTTAAGGCATCATTTGCTGGGTATCTATGAAATTATGTATTTTTGCTTTTGAAAAGGAAATATTTTATCAATTAACTTGAAATTTGCACAGAATGTAGGCATAACTTCATATTTTAGAATTCTAAATAATGGAAATAGAAATATTAAGGATAACAAATTTTATCATGTGATAAACTTTCGAATTTTGAGTTCAGAGAAAAATGTCCCCGTCCCCTAAAACTGTACATAGACACTAGTTGCCGTCCCCATGTGTGTAGTTCTGCCATAGGCGGCCGTCCTTAAAGGGTTAAACGAACATCAGCTTCCTGTTTGCCGGTGAAGGTGGTAGAGAAGTACTCACGAGGGGCAGGTCGGCCATGGAGTAGACGATGATGCCCTGGTACTGCGGGCAGTTCTCGGTGATCCGACCCAGGCCGGACTTCATCACGTGGTGCCCGTACACAAACTGCTGCTCCGCCGACGGCTTCAGCCAGATCTTATACTGAGACAAAAATACCCACATCAGGGATGCTAGTTGGGGTCAGAAAAAATTCCTACATGGGGACTGAGGCCAGTCTATGTATCACCTAAAACGCACATGGTGTGTGGGGAATCCCCATCACTCTCCTAGCAGATTCTTGGGCATATATTTTAAGCCAATCAGAAGTCAGTATTCAAGTTTGCCCTTATCCGTAGGAGCATTTCCTACAGGAATCCTACCATCCTACAGTTCTAGGTTGGAGCACTGGGATCCATAGGGCCTCTTACTGAGTGTACTCGGGGTAGCTAAATTCGGAATTTTGAAAGATTACAGAACAAGTTTATCTAACATTTAGATTTCAGGGAACCTGGAGTCTATTTTGTTCTCAAAACATACAATTTCTTGAACCTTTCATCACTTTGAGACTAAAATGAAAATCCTACATGTAGGCAAAATCCTACCAACTGGCATCCCTGCCACATCAATCAACACCCAGCGAAGGTTACTCCTCTAGTATCAGGGATGTCAGTTGGTGTCAGGGAAAAAAGTGGAAATTTTTTTTTGTGTGGATTTTTCTGCCAGAGAGAGATCGGGAAAACTTGGATAATATGACCCTGTCGGCCATGCCATGGGGCTAAGGGTCTGTCGGGAGCTTCATATCACTGTTTTATTGGCATAAATGAGGCTAAATCAAAATTATCTTTGTTTGATGTAAATAAAAGCAATTACACAAACTGAATATGGAAAAGTGGATTTCCACGGAAAAGTGGAAAACTGACATCTCTGTAGTATTCTACACTGAGAGGCGTTCAAAAATGGTCGTAATAACAAATCAAGGCGACAATACTCATATATAACCCTTGTTCCGCTATATTACTGTTCTTATTTCATTTTAATCATTTCTTTATCGTCTGAGATACATTGCAGGGAGTTAGAAATTAGCATGATAATTAAGAAAAATGTCAATAAAGCGGCCGTTGACATCAGCTGGTGTTTTGGTCAGCTGGTTTTTTAATTGCATGGCCGTTTTGGTTCCCTTATCAATGACAATTTTCATCTAGATTGTTTTTGGTACATGTACTATAGATTTCAAAGAAGCTGGACATGCACCCTTTGTGCCGTTTTAACATGGAGGAAACCATACAGGTTCCCTGAGGTGATTCATAAACAATCTGCGTAAATAAAGCTGAGCTGAAGGACCGCTCTATCACCATGAGTGATTGCTAGGTTTGTTGGAACTACGCTTGAATAAAAAGATCAATACGACATCGAAGTGAATGTTAAAAGACTTACCTTTGCATATGGGGCTAGGAACTCCAATGCTGTAATCTGAAGTCTAAACTTTCCGGTCTTTGTAAATTTACCAAAGCATGTTCCAAAACTAATCAAATTGGGTCGGGCTATATTTGCTGCACGTTTCATCAATTCTTCACTGCAAAACATAAAAAGGAAAAATACTGTAAAATATATTCTATAAAAACACTGAGAATATGCATCTGAAATAGTATTTCCACACAATGAGTTCCTCTTCAGAAAACACAGAGGGAGTGTGTATCCACATACCGAGAGCATACAGAAGTGTTGTATGCTCTGGGTTCTGATAAAGCATGCATACGGAAAAAAAGTACACACTGAAAACACATAGGGAGTGTATATCACCATACCTGGAACATACAGATATATCCACCTTATACAAAGTGCCCATAGAAATCACATAGGGAGTGTGTATCAACATACCCGGGGCATATAGAAATTTATCCTACCCCTAGTATAAAATCCCATAGGCTTAACATTGAGTTTCCGTATGCCACGCTGACTGGCATACAGACTTGATATGCCACTAGTGGCATACAGAATTGTTATCATGTTATATTCCAAAATCGAGGAGACAGGGTAGGATAAAATCAAAACCTGATTCGTTTTAATCTTGGCCACTGCATGCCACTCCTGGAGTCTTGGCTCCGGACTTCACTTGGCTTCGCCTCATGAAGTCACTATGCCAAACTCCAGTTGTGGCATACGGTGGCCAATATTAAAACTCATCCAGTTTTACGATAATCCACCTAATACAGAGTGTCCATAGAAAACACATTGGCGGGTAATAAATGCAATCAAATGCATTTCATAATAAAAACATATATGAATGAAAGCCAACTGGTAAATCTATCTACCTGACGTAAAACAAGCGGTCCTTGTGAAGCCTGAAGCAGTAGGTGCCATCTGGACGGTCAATAAGCTGTTTGATATTTTCACCGATACTGAAATATAAGAGTAAATAGACCATAAGACAATGTTAAGGCACAGATTATCTAAAAGAGCTAATCTCACAAAGGAAGTTCTATTTACCCTGGATGAGCTCATTTAGGTGATACTCTTCAGCAATTAATATTTGAGAATCCCAAACCACTTTCTATTGCACCTTTGTTTACATAATTAAGGCACATTGGCATCTTGTCATCATGTGCAAATTGGTCCCACTAACAGAAATTAGCAGGTCGTCAACATATAAACTGTATTGCAAACTTGGTGGTATAGCTTTTATGACGTTGCTAAGTTTAATGCTGAAAAGTGTGACCGATAGGGTAGCAGGTAGAAACGGTCCGGAGTAATATCGGCCCGACATTCGCGATGGAACGCGGAACAGCAAATAAACATATATTCCCCACCATGAATCTAAATATAAACTTGCTGATCGTTTTCCTCATGTCTTTAGCAGTTTATTAGTCTTCACTCGGCGCTTCTAGATTATTTATTCGAATATTCACAGAGTTATGACTTGCCAAGTCGTTGTCGGGGATGGGAGACCAACAACAGCCTGCCCCCACTCTGACGCCTCTCTCCCGGGTCCGTGGTGGGAGGCGCCGGCGGGCCGATATTACCTCGGGCCGTTTAATACTCGTATTCATTGATAGTACCGGTATGCTACCTTGAGGGGTGCAATCTCTTGATTATGATCATCGGATACAGCCGTCCCTACTCTAACTTTGAAAGTTCGTCCTGCAAGGGTTTTTGGTTTGGTTGATTTTAATGTCCGGTAATCATAATTAACTGCTATCAGACTGCTATGGTTAGTACTTTTCTAAGGGTTCATGGACGCCTTGAGCCAGGGACAATTCGAGCCCTGGACGCCTTGAGCCTTTCCGTGGACGCCTTGAGCCTACCCCATTTTGGTTTCCTTGAGCTTCTACATATAAAAAAACTTTGAAAAGTGTACTTATACTGGTTTATAGTCATATATACTCAACCCTAACCCAACCCTTTTCTAATCCTAACTCGCTAATCGGAACTAAAATGAGGTAGGCTCAAGGCGTCCACGGGGTAGGCTCAAGGCGTCCACGTTTTCGCGCTGACAGGAGGCTCAAACGGTAAAAGGCTCAAGGCGTCCAATTCCCTTTTCTAAGTAGCCCTAACTAAAGTATAGGGATGTTAGAGCCCACTTATCAGGACGGTAGGGCCCACCTATCATAACATCGACATAAAGCATCATGGAGCCAACCTGTGGTCAAGAACAGACTATGTCAAGGGAGATGAAGTTATTATTGATGGTTCTAAAAGTAATCTAGGAGTAGGAGAGATAAATGAATTGACCACTTCTGAAAAAAAAATTGGTGTGCCCTAACGTCCACTTCTGCTATTTCTCCCTCCCAGCGCCAGGCATCGCGGTGCGGCCGAGGCGCCAGTGAGGCTTTCACCCCCCCGGAGTAGGGTGGGCCATCCAGACTTTTACTAAGTTAGTGGGCCCTAACGTCTATGTTTATTGAATATCAAATTAGTGTATATTACTGGTAGGGTGTGTGCGAGAACAGATTTGAACATCAGGCTCAGCATTGAGAGCCAACCAGACCTGTTGGCACTGGTCTGGTTATACTGGCTAGGGACACGGTAGGTAAAACATTCACCACCTACGACTACGGGGACACGAGGGGTGTACATCTTTAAAATTTACCGACGGCTAGGCTAGAGAAACTGGCTACTCACTACGTTGGTGGATCCCCTGCTCCACTGATATTTCTCTAATATGAAACTGCCGTAAGAGTTGTAGACCCCTAACTATTCATTACTTGGCTTACCCGAGAACTGTAGTACATCTACATTACGGCGCATTGGTACGTAGTAGTTATGAACTGAATTGGGTTTCAGTATCATGGGCGATAATAGAACAATGTTAGCATTACTTACTATTTTGATAGCTTTTCGAAGAATGTCTTCGTCTCTTCATCCGTAAGCGGCCTCATCTTTCCTAGCCGTAAATATAAATTATTTCCAAATTGTAGATTTCAATTAAATTTACGATGATTTCCCCTTTCCAAGATTTTGTAAACTCTAACACGTGCAGCGAACTTCCCCAAACTAACAAGCGGTGCAGTGCACTGCTACACACTGCGCCGCTCCGTAACTGAACCCGGAAGTTGTTGTTATTGCACATCCGGTTTTTCACAACTCTTTGGCAAAACTAGACAAACTACATCAAATAAATGCCACTAAATGTCTGGAACGTAATGCTGACAGTTCAAGTTCATTCAGCAAAGGGAACCTTATGTGTTACTAAAAATTGGGAAGGTAAGTTAAAGCTGGTATAATTCATTTCCTTCAAAATGAAAGTCGAAATGGAAATAATCTCCGGATTTTGCAAGTTTTCAAGTTATGCACCCTTTCACTTTCACTCATTTAATGATAATACATCCACTCAGACACTGGTTGTAAATTGTTTTTAATATTTGTTCTAACCGAATCAATATTTTTTTCTTTTATGGTTGGTCCAGTTACCCATATGTCGACTGTCGTTAGTGTTTTATGCTGTAGATCACTCGCAAGAGCATGAGAGATTTTGCCTCTCAGTCTGTCTGAAATCAGTTGCCAGGGAGTTTTTCTTTTTGGTTATAGAAGAAATTCACACTGAAAGAACACTGAATTAATACTCTTCGGACAACTACTCACAAACCATTGTCCTGTCAAAAGCCACTCCTTGTATAATCATCTAGACACGGTTTGAAATTATACCCAATGTTGAACATATCCGTATTTGACTAAATCCCATATAATATCCGTTTAGTTTAACTGGACGCTACGCTTCGTACTAATCGTAGCAACCACTAGATCTAGACCTTGTGCAAGAAAATTGATTAAATCACAAGTTCTTACCATGTATATATTGAGCTCTAAGAGCTTCCATATTTGTAGAGTTGAGAGTAGATTCAACATCTACTTGAATAGATCATAACCTATTAAGCATTATGAGAAATTACCACCTCTCTTCTCTCGACACAGACCCAGTAAGTAAACGACCTTGGAGACAAATGTACATCGGGAACGGAAACTCACTGTGAGCCGCCACTCGTCAATGTCATCGCGCAAAAAGGCGAACCGCCACACGACAAAGAGTGAGCGTTTGGACAAGATGGCGCGTAAGAGGGACGAGCGAGTGGCTCGCCACGCGTACCGCAAACAGCAGCAGATGGAGAGTTACCTCGCCGACGACGAGAACTTCACAAGCTTTGCGGCTCAGATGGCGAAGATGGGGCTTCAGCTCCGGGACATACCAGGCGACGGGTCAGTTCTGCAGTCTCTATTTGTTTATTCTCTGATATGGGCACCAGCTGAATGACAGGCCGTATCTTTACATGACCCACTCTGTATTTAATTTTAAACATAGTGGCACTCCTAATTATCTTAGCCTGATATAAACTTCCATAGTCTTAGCATTACGAACTCGTTCTCAATAGGCTTGCGAGAACGGTAACTCGTTCTCAACGGGTGATGAAAAGATGAATATTTCCAGGCTAAGATAAAATCAGAAACATATTCGTGCTTGGTCTGAGTCCCTGTTCACCATCTTGTTTGGAGTGCTTCAGAATATTCACTCAGCTATCGCCTCGTTCATATTACTGAGCACTCCAAACTCGATGACAAACGAGGACACAGACCAAACACTCATCAGTTTCCTTCTTATTGTATTCTACGGCTTTCTAAGTAATTGTCTTGTGACTGGCGACGGGTCAGTTCTATCTATTTTTTTTCAATTCAGATCAATTTTATCAACTCTTAGATATTACATGGTAAATAAGACACATTTTACAGCAAAATAATATTTTTTTTAAAGTATAATACCGTAATCAGAAAAGTAGATACAGCATGCCGTAGATAAAACTCTTGACAGAAAAAAAGTACAAAAAGTACAAAAAAGTAGAAAAATGAACAAGTTAATACAAATCCAAGGGCTATAATACATGTACGCTTAGTCTCCAGTACTATATAGGATAGGCAATTCCCTTCTTAGAAATTGACTGATGCTGAATCTATTATCTAAAGATATTTGTTTACCCTATGAAACAGGCACCAGCTCAGTGATAGACCGTATCTTTACAGGATCCAGTATGGCTATTTCTCACTTAAATCCATGTCTATATGTTGTGGGAAGTAAAAGAACTCTCATCTAGGTAAATGTGTAGGGGTGAGATTTCTACCTGAATTCCCCTCATAGATTCAATCACCATCAAACCCAAAATAAGTCTAATAGAACATATTGGACGTTAAACTACCCCAACAGACAGACCAAAAAATCTAACTTAGATACCGGCTTTGCCGAAGATCTTATTACAAAACTATAAAAACCTGATGTATGAAATATACATAACACATTATCTTTGTGTGTATAATTATGAATGTGTCGTTTAATTTCAGAAACTGTCTGTTCCGGGCGTTAGGTGATCAGATGCAGGGACATGGCCGGAACCACCATAAGTTCCGCATTGACGTCACAAAATACATGATGGAACATCGCGCTGACTTCGAGCCTTTCGTCGAGGATGACGTGCCCTTTGAGCGTCACGGTACGGCAGTGATGGCTTCTTCGTGATGGTTGTAATGATCAGATAGTCACATCTGCAATTGTTGTTTTAAGGGTGTGCTCCACCAACCAGGCGAAATTAGTGTCAGCCACTGAAAATGAGTGCCAGCCAGCTGGTATACGATGTCCATGTACGCCAACGTATTATTGTGCAGCCGCTTGTGGCACTCCTGTGTTATCTAACACATATTTGAAGTATAAACTAAGGTGATATATATACATGTGTAAACCACAAAATTGGAGCTCGAATATCATAGAATCAGGGATGCAAGTTTGCCAACAAATGACGGAATTCCGATATTTCCTACGGACCAGCAGCACCCTCAATGTTAACCTTAGAGTAACATTTCCTGTTTTAGTTTCACATTTATTTCTCTTCAAAATCTAAATTTTGCAGTATAATCAAGAAAAATTAGACCATATCAATTCATAGCCATTATGCTCCAATATTATATCATAGAATGCTTTTTTTAAACCAATTTCCGATTTATTCTTCAGTCCCGACTTCCATCCCTGTTGAATACAATGCAGTCACAGTATTTTCTCTGGATATAATCTAAATAGCCGTACTCAGTACTCTAATGCTAAAGAAAACGTTGCTACGTGATTGTTTGGCCAACTCGGCCACGTATCTATGAAACCACTCTCACCTCTCACCTTGGGCAATACGGAAAAATGTCTATTGGCAAGTGTCTGTAAATCGTTGCACTACCAGTCTCAGTTTCATGCAGATTAACCTTATTGATTGAATGTGAACATTGAGCCATCTAACAAACTGTTGGTGGAGTCCACATTCACCAATCAAAAGATTAAATGTGAACAATATGTCAATTTGGTTATTTTCCAATAGGTTGATGTTATAAAAAGGATATTTAAAAATACAACATTGATATGGTCCCTATAGTGGAGCTTCAGACAAAAAAGAAATTGATAGATATATATATATTATAAGAAATCAAAGACATTTAAAGATTTACTGCTATATCAAAGGGCAATCCCTCTCATACCATGTCAATGTGGTGTGGAAACTCAAAGAACTCTCGCCTCGGTAAATGTGTAGGGGTGAAATTTCTACCTAGATTCATCTCATAGATTTGATCACCTTCAAACCCAAAGTAAGTCTAATAGAACATATTGAACGTTAAACTACCCAAAACAACAGCTAAATATACAGGCGTTATTTAAATGTTCTGTTTTGCTCTTGGCAGTTGCCAACCTGCGTAAACTGGGAACGTACGCTGGGAATGACGCCATTGTAGCATTTGCCCGTCTTCATGGAGTGAATGTTGTCATCCACCAACTGAACTCCCCAATGTGGACGGTAAGCTTAAACATAGTGTTGTTGTTTTTTTTATATCGAACTGAACTCTCCATTGTGGACACTGAATTCTTCAATGTTGAGAATGTTGTCACTATTATTATGTGAGATATCGTCACATTTCCCAACTCAACTACTCAATGTTGAATCGGACCTTAAAGCGTTTCACACATTTCTATATATACTTCACGATCATTATAGAACATATCAGAATAACTCCTTTTAAACAGATCCAACGTAAATATTTGTTTCTCTAAATATAATGATTTCATAATGGAGATTATCTTATTAAAGTACATGTGTTTGTCAGCATATTACATTATATTGTTTTTTGCTTCGACATACAAATTTTTCTAATGCAACTTTCGTAATGATTCAGATTAAAGGGACAGAGAAAGCGGGCGCTCGCGAGCTACACATTTCCTACCATAACGGAGACCACTACTCGAGCGTGCGACAAGTGGCCGACAACACAGAAACGCCAGCCAGCATCACTATCAAGGTGGATACCTCCTGTCAGAATGTCAGCTACTTGATACTGAGTAGAACTGGGTGGTAGAACCTAACATCTATTCATACACCTGGGTGGTAGAACCTACTGTCTAATCATACATCTTATTGAGTTAAGCATATATCAGTCTAAATAAATGTCTTTAAAAAAATCTGGGTAGTAGAACCTACTGTCTATGCATACACCTAGGCAGTAGAACCTAGCATCTAATACACCTTGATGGTAGAACCTACTCTTTATCATACAGCTAGGTGGTAGAACCTATAGTCTAATCATACACCTTGGTGGTAGAACCTAGCGCCTAATCGTACACCTGTGTGGTAGAACCTACTCTCTCTACTCTCTACTTGTACGCGTAGGTGGTAGGATCTACTCTATATCATACCCCTGGGTGGTAGATCCTAGGATCTAATAAACTTGGGTAGTAGAACTTGGCGTCTAATCATACACGTAGGTGGTAGAACCTAAAATCTAATCATACACCTTGGTGAATCTGGCATCTAATCATACAGCCATGTGGTAGAACCTAGCATTTAATCATACATTTAGGTGGTAGAACCTTGCATAATGTCATACACCTGGGTAGTAGAACCTAACATCTGATCATACACCTAAGTGGTAGAACCTACTCTATGGTACACCTGGGTGGTAGAACCTAGCGTCTACTCATACACTTCGCTCTGATTCTCTCGGCCTCAATCTTATCATTGTGAGGATCATGTCCAGGGATGGGAGTATTCCGCGTAAAACGATAGGGTTAACAAATTGTGGGCTTCTTCTTCCATGCAAACCTAAAGCAGCTCTTTAGAACTTGGAAGGTTTTTTTCTTAGAACTATCTGCACCCAACTTGAGTAACCTCACAAAACTGTTAATGATTGCCCCACTTTCCATTTCCTGAGAGACACTGGAGTCCCTGGCAATGTCATTAATTATAATGTCTTAATCAGTAAGCGTGTCATGGAAACCGCGACGGTGGGGAAATTTCCTTTCCAATTTCAAGGTAGCTTTGAGCTGGATATCTATTTCAGCCTCGTCGATAACATATAGAACTTCAAATGTTGTTTCTCTATTTTTCACAGCAAAAGGTCCCTGGAGACAGTGATGCGGTGAAGACATTCCAGAAGCCCGGGAACTACGGCGGGGCGGCGTCCTACAGCCCGCCCTACAGTGACGTCATGGCGTCCATGTCGGCGTGCGCCTACGTCACTGCGGGTGACGACTCGGACTACGACAACGTGGAGCCGGAGGAGTACCCGCAGCACAAGAGCAGCGCGCCCGCCGCCGCCGCCGGCGTGGCGCGCGCCTACCGCGACGCCAATGACGTCATCGAGCAGGTCATGGCCGAGACGGGATGCTCCGTGAGTTTCCTTCTTCATTTAAAATTTTTTTTTTTTTTTTTTTTCCACAAGGTCGCATGGGTTGTGTTTAGAAGTGTTCCTGCCTCGTATCTTTTTAAAAGTTTTCCGGCAAATTTATGACGGAATTCTGATATTTTATATACACCAGCAACACTAGAACAGCGTTTGTTGTCGTCTGCTACGGATATCACTCAGCTCTGCTTCGTGATATCGTTTCGCGAAGACAACTCACGCCATATGAACAATCATATGGAATTTCATGACGTTACTCGATATTCTCGCAGGACCGGCTGATGGTACAGGAGACCCTGGAGGAGTACGGGTACGACGTGGAGACGAGTCTCGTCACCATCCAAGTCCTCATGCAGTCAGGCAGTGCCGCCAACAGTACGTATCTCCACTTAAATCTCACCCAATTAATTCATCTAAATGGCCCTCTGCCTACATTAATTATTTAATTATGTTGATAAAAAACTTTTTTTCAAAAATCGGAGCCCCGATTTTATCCTAAATTTTTTTTAAAAATTAATTACTATTATCTGATATTATCCACTTGGAACATTTAACTCCAAGTTTAAGGTCTCATTGAAGACAACAAAAAACTGACAATAATTAAGGACTTTGTATAACTGTAGTTCATTTTGTGAAGTCTACATTGTAAACTTCAACGAAATTTCATTGTAATGTTTAGTGAAAGGGGCCATCCATAAAGTATGTACGCAGAATTTCAGAAATGTGTGACCCCAACTCCCTCCCGATTGTGTACGCAATAGGACAAAGAAAGAGGATGCGCAAAATTTCCGAAATTTTTTATCCATCCCCATCCCCCTCAGTCTCCCGGTCTCCCTCTGGCAGAAAAATCGATGTGAAAAACATTTCCGCACTTTTCTCTGATCCCAACTGACTTCCCTGATCATAGTGGCAAGGCAATGATTCAGAGGTGTTTTCCATCTTTCTGTGTAAATTCACTTTTTCATATCAAGTTTATGTTCTTGCTGTTCCTTGCGTCAAACAAAGATTATTTAGCCTTGTTTACTCCAATAAAACAATGGTTTGAACCTCCCCACAGACCCCCAGCCCCATGCAGTGCCGGACAAGAACATATTATCCAAGTTTCCCCGGTCTATCTGACGCAGAAAAAAATCCACATGAAAAATTTTTCCACTTTTTTCCCTGACCCCAACTGACCTCCCTGATCATAGTGGTAAGACATATTGTAGAGCAGTCATTGAGAGTGTCTGTTCGCAGGCGAGTCGACCGCCATCCCCACCTACCACAACGCCGACAGCGCCATCTGGTCAGAGACGGGCACAGCCACGCGCATCTTCGGCGGACCGGATACGGGGGCTGCGCCTGCGCATCACATGGTGAACGGCCACACTCCGGCCAGAGAGACCCAAAAAAAGGTATGTCATACTCCACACTCGTACAAATATGAAAAATCTTATCCAGCATATTGTGTCTTTGTGTAAGATGGATATATCTGTAAGCTCCGGGTATGTTGATAAACACTCCTTATGTATTTTCTATGGACACTTTGTATTAGGTGGATATATCTGTATGCTCCAGGTATGGTGATACACAGTCCCTATGTGTTTTCTATGGACACTCTGTATTAGGTGGATATATCTGTATGCTCCAAATATGGTGATGCACACTCCCTATGTGTTTTCTATGGACACTCTGTATTAGGTGGATATATCTGTATGCTCCAAATATGGTGATGCACACTCCCTATGTGTTTTCTATGGACACTCTGTATTAGGTGGATATATCTGTATGCTCCAAATATGGTGATGCACACTCCCTATGTGTTTTCTATGGACACTCTGTATTAGGTGGATATATCTGTATGCTCCGGGTATGGTGATACACACTCCCTACATGTTTTCTATGGGCACTTTGTATTAGGTGGATATATCTGTATGCTCCGGGTATGGTGATACACACTCTCTTTGTGTTTACTATGAACACTTTTTATTATCCACCTAATACAAAGTGTCCATAGAAAACACATAGGGAGTTTGTATGGACATACCCGGCGCATACGGATATGTTGTATGCTCCGGGTGGCGCATACGGAAAAATAGTCCGTGAGGGAAAATAGTGCATAACTAAAACGAACTGATATCGACATGCTACTTGCCCAGAAAAGGTGGATAATAAAAACAATATAGACTGGTTTCAGATAAAAGCGGCTGTATACTCCTCGGAGATGACTCTGCGCAATATCCTCGCATACGTTCGGATATTACTACGCGTCAACTCCTCGGAGCATACAACCGCTTGTATCTTAAACCAGTCAATATTGTGTATGTATTAGGTGGATATAACTTTATGCTCCAGGTATATTATAGATACACACTCCCCATGTATTTTCTATGGACTCTCTGTATTCGATGGATAAAGACTGATAATACTTGTCCTTGTAACCTAAAATTTTCCCGTGGTATGTGTTTGGTCGTTGGCCTGATGGGGCCTGAGGGTGTCACATACCAGAAATCTTTAATTTTCTTTTTATAATTTTTTTTAAATCTTTTTTTTTTACCAGAAGTCGCTCACGTAGTTAGCCACATATTCAACCATGAAAATTGTCTTTGTTTACAGTTATCCTCCAAAGAAAGGAAGGAGCAGGCTAAACGAGAGAAGAAGCTGCGTGCGCTGGACCGGCACCGACAACGCCTGCGGGGCGACGTGGCTGTGGCCGGCGAAGACGACGAGACGATGGAAGTCACGCATGGCATGGGCGTCTTACAGATTTAGCATCTTCATCAACCACCCCTCATACACCCTCATCTCATCATGTACATGCTCAGTTACTTGTATTTAAGAGGCATTACCCGCCAATGCTGAGGTCAGGGATGCTACCATGGTCAACGGCATAATGATAGGACAGCAACGGGCTATGGACCGGACCCTGTGACCTATTTAATAAACAATTGAAAGATGTGATTTAAGTCAGGGTTGTGTCATGATCATAAAAAATAGGAGAAAGTGCTCAAATCCTGGCATTTATACTCGGCAGTGTTAGATTTTAATTTTTTTTTTATTTTTTTTTTTAGAATATTTGTTAGAATATATGTTTGTTGTTACCGGTTATATTACAAATTTCACCAGTAAAGTGGGCTGCTGAATCTCTCAGGCTGGAAGTTATGGAGAAGGTGGAAGGACGTGTGGGTTCCCAGATGCAGTATTTCAATCTCTCGTTAAGCTTTGTATCGTGCTCAGCTCCGTCTTACCGTATAAGCTCACGTTAGGACGTTATCTTCTGTCACATCTATGTAGCCAAGATGGCAGCTTTCCACATTTCCATGGAAATATGTTTTCATTTTAGTATAATTAATTTCAGGGATGCCAGTTTTCAATCTGTCATTGAAATTCATGTTTTCATTTTTGGGATAAAAAAAATATTTCACTTGTGTAATATTGACATACCAACTGCTAAATCGCCCAATTCAGCCACAGCTCATGATCCCCCACTGAACCTCCCCACTGACCCATGTAAAAACTTGAGCTTTCCTTTAATCCTTTGATTCCCCACTGTAATGTGTAGGTAATGCGTAAACCCTGTATCGCAATGCAAATTATTTCAATGTTTTGTTCTGGCCCCAACTGGCATCCCTGGTATACAGTATTCCATTTCCACGTGATAAACAAAGTTAATATAAATTAAGCCTCATTCTAACCAATTAAAAAGGTGTTTGATCCACATCACAGGCCCCCAACTCCCCATAGTGGCTGACAATGACATGTTTTCCATGTTTTCCGAGTCTCTCTGAAGCAAAAAATTCTATATGGTAAATTATTCTACATTTTTCCTGACCCCAACTGACATACCTGAATTACTGTAGTGCTACATGTGTTTGGAGAGCGGAAAATGATGTGTCATTATATCCATACATCTGTATGGAGAGTGGAGGACATGTTGTTTTATATTGGTATTTCCATGTAGTTTTGTATGAAGAGCTGAAGATGATGTGCTCTGTAGTATTATGCTGTTACTGTCTCTGTTTGGATAATGGAGGAAGATTTTGCTACTTATGAACTAACTACTGGAAATTAGAAGGAAACTCATGAGATGAAAATAACTTGGTCCATACTCCACCAAGTTTTACCACAAAGTTATTCACGAAGCACAGCTGAATGAATTACACAGCGGTCAAACGAGGCGGAATGCAGACCAAGTAATTTTCATCGAGTGGGTTT
The DNA here is from genome assembly GCA_950022655.1 of Alentia gelatinosa. Taxonomy (NCBI): domain Eukaryota; kingdom Metazoa; phylum Annelida; class Polychaeta; order Phyllodocida; family Polynoidae; genus Alentia; species Alentia gelatinosa. The sequence goes on along the minus strand of OX465590.1, from coordinate 40,629,116 downwards.
CTGATTTTATCTCACCCGGTATACATGATCAGGAACATTATTAATCAATAATAACTCTCCCAATTAGCCATTGAGTATTGTAATTTTTGTTGTTTCTGTATTGGGTACACTTCTTTCACAGCCATGGAGTATGAGTTCTTAATATTAAGTCTACGGAGAAAAATACCGGGGTGAGATGAATAGAGAATCAACGTCAAGGTCACAAACCTGCAACTTTGATATTTCATATGGAAATAAAGTAATTCCTGTATATGGAGCTACACCATAGTGGCACTGCAGAAAGGAATAGAAAGGAGAGTACTGAGAGCGAAGAAGACAAATTAAGGAAACTAGAGGATCTTGCAATGGAGAGACAGGGATGCCAGTTATTAATGCTTACATTGAAATTGATGTTTTCATTTTCAGAATTAAACATTATCGTAATATCGACATACCAACTGCTAGATAACCCAATCCAGCCACAGCCCATGATCCCCCACTGAACCTCCCCAGTGACCCATGGAAAAACTTAGGCTTTCCTTTGATCCCTTGATTCCCCTGTGTAATCCCTGTATTGTAATGAAAAATATTTAAATATATTTTTCTGACCCCAACTGGCATCCCTGGGCACAGACAGATGGTTATGTAATTCTACATGCAAGTTCTTTCAGCATTGACGGAGATGCCTGCCCGCCAAACCCTGGCTGGTCCAGCCCTGTATCCACAGTGCACCTTAACGTCCTGGTTCCACCAACACACAAGATATAGCGAGATTAGTCACGATTTGGTTGTCTCGCTAAATCTTACTAGGTTTTGAATAATCGCATGCATATTTGCCACGTTGTATATTGGAGTGTCGCAGTGGTGGAGCACCAAAATATACACGCGACATCATAAAAAAGTACATATACCACTGTGTGTGATGTGTCACGACAAAGGAGGTTCGGCATATCACAACACTGTAAGGTATTATGGAGAAACTAAACAAGAGTTAGTCTGTTATTGTTTATCGCACGACGGCAAGATCGCTTATTACTGCGCGAGGCGAAGCCGAGAGCAGTAATACGTGATCTTGCCGGAGTGCGATGAACAATAGTAAGACTAACTCGAGTTTGGTTTAGAGTTTATCCTACCCCGCCCGTCTGAATTACTTCTACATTACTTCAAATGACGTCATTTGTCAAGTATATCCCAATAGAGCGATATTTTTCATTTTTCTGAACTCCAGACTGAATACAGTGACCCACTGTTAAGCCTATGGAGTTTTTTATTAGGGGTAGGATAAAACAAGATATACCACGGCAAATCCATCGTGTTGGTGGAACCAGCACATAAAAACAAACACCACCAAGTTTATCAATACGAGCACTTCATTTGGTAGCAGATAATAATTATAGGCAAATTGTGATATACTTGAGTGCTATTCTTACGTTTACCATTAAAACGCTTTGATTGAATCTCTATGTTTAGTTTATAATTTTGATGTTTGACAATTGATCCTGATTTTAAGATCATATATATGCTCATGCGTTTTTTTGGGGGATGCACATGGTTTATATAGAGCGTTGCATCGGGTGCCAACAGTTGCAGCTGCACAATCTGTTACCTTTGTATAATCCAATAAAGGCACTGTCAGTGAAATGTTTATTTACCTTTGTTACTGCACGAGAAAACAAAAACACCTCAGCAATACTATTGAATTGTAATGTCATTTGATGATTAACTTGAGTCAGCGATTGCAATTTTAACGTCATATTGAACTATAATTGGCCTTGCTCAAGTGTGATGGACAAAAATTACAGCGCTATAAGGAAACTTGTTGGCTCAATAGCCACGCTTAGGATTTATGTATAGATTTATAACTGAATTCCTCACTGTTGGGAAGCCATGTTTAGACCGCATGGTTTCGGCTCTTTTTTCCCCTGTTAATTGTTAAGAAAATGCTGGGCGTTTGTGAGTTGTAGGTCTGTCCTGTTATTTCTTGTTTTCTTTAATTTTCGTGTATTATGTTATAGACGTATTAGCGATACTATCAAGAAACGTCACGAAATTTCATATGATTGTTAATATGGCATGAGTTGTCCTCGCGGAATGATTTCACAAAGCGGAACTGAGTGATATCTGTAGCGGAAGACAACAAAAGCCAAGTAAACAATCATATGAAATTGAGTGACGTTTAGATTTTATCCTACCTCCTCACGTTTTTCACTTCATATGCCACACATGTGGCATATAAATATTTTATGGCATAACCGTGGCATTCAGTCACCATGTTAAGTCTATGGAGATTTATGTGAGGGGTAAGATATAAAGACTAGAGGTCTGCAGGAAATATCTGGCTTCTCTGATGCATGTACCCTCTTCACTTTATAGGTGGCTGTTATTATGTGGCATGGGTTGTCTACATATGGGTAAATATTGTTTTGTAAGTAAATTATTTTATTATTTACTATATACCCATGCCGTATATACTGTAAATACGTACCGTTTCGGTAAATGACGTAAAAATACTGTACGGACCAGTGGTCCGTACACCAAAATACGGACTACCTACCCATACACATTTATTCAAATTTTGGCTGTTAAGAAAAATTAAATTGATTTTTTTTTTAAATTTCGGGTACATAGTAAATATATAACGTCCAACCATGCTTGTACAAGTCACAGAACTCGATGCTAATTTACCGTTTGTACGGAACTCGGCGTAAACGCCTCGGTCCGTACATACCGTAAATTAGCATCTCGTTCTGTGACTTGTACAGCATGGTCAGGACGTTCTATATAAATACCTATGACCAAATCTCTATGAAATGCTAACCGCTGCTAGGGGTGTAGCATTAATAATGTTCTGGCGCACTATGCTTGTAGTGAATGTTCGAGCACACTGCTCCCATAGCGTACTTTGTAAGTACATAAAGTGGCGTTTTTCATGATATTTAGGTATTTATATAGAACGTCCTGGCCATGCTGTACAAGTCACAGAACGAGATGCTAATTTACAGTTTGTACGCACCGAGGCGTTTACGCCAAGTTCTGTACAAACGGTAAATTAGCATCAAGTTCTGTGATTTGTACAAGCATGGTTGGACGTTATATATTTACTATATACCCGAAATTAAAAAAAAAAATCAATTTAATTAATCATTAATTTCGTTTAGCTTAACCACCAAAATTTTAATAAATGTGTATGGCTAGGTGGTCCGTATTTTAGTGTACGGACCACTGGTCCGTACAGTATTTTTACGTCATATGCCAAAACGGTGCGTATTTACAGTATATACGGCATGGGTATATAGTAAATAATAATAAGAAGAAAACGTAGTTTTTGAGTCTGTAAGGATGCCATTCTCTGCCATTTTGTCTGTTAAAATACATCCCCAACGCTGGAGGCAGAGGGACATATTTTATGGGATAAAAGAACTGCTAGCCCTACAGGCTCAGTAACAACGTTTTCTCTGAATATTAACTGACCTATTCGTTAGTCATTATGCATCTCGATGGATCTCGGTACAAGGAATGTCGCACTACACGATGCTTGGTATGCCATATGACGACTGACCCTGGCTAAGATATCTCATCTCGGGAGCCTCTAGAATCTTATTGAAGAATTTGTCAAACTCAATGCTACCAGGGGGGCGTTGCTCCACATTTTGCGATTAATTTGCGGATCGCAGAATAGCATCTCAAGGATGAAATCATTGCTCTAGGGTCTTTACGGACCGTGTCATAACTATGTCGCCATCTATATTCAATTGGAAATCTAATGAACATTTCACCTATGTGTCACTGAAAATGTGGTGTTGTAAAAAGGTAGTGATACAATGTTAAAATAACAATACCAAATGACACAATCTGATATTACTGGAGCAATGTTTTTCCTACATTTCTAGGAGCAACGGCCCCTAGATGTGGGTACCGCTAGTTCCTGATGTCTACCTTATCGTAACGAGAGCTGTCAGTATTTGTGTTAAGACTGCTCTAATCACCGAGCTATGCTGTTTTGTTAAGTTTTCGTGTTAGAAATGTGGTACTTGTCGAATTCTTACTTCTCCTTTTTCATCATCAGTGCCGGTAATGCCACGCGATGCATTTATACATTGGCAAGCAGGTGTTTTTCATAATGAGTCAAGTCGGGGTTTCCTGATTGTTGAGGAGGAATGAATCACTTCTCGATAAGTGCTGTAGCTGCTGGAGAAGTTGACAGTTAAAGTAGTTATTTTGTAATATGAAAGAATAGTCAACATTATTAATTATCAACATCATGAAAGAAGAGTGAAGAAATTAGTGACCGCCGATTGAGACGATATTTCATTTAGATAAAAAGAAATATTGGTACAATGTAGAAATAAATATCTTCTAAAGAACCATATGTCTGTTATACAATATTTCATACACTTGCCCTTTTATTATAGATGTTTTCTATAAATATACAAGAAACAAAGCATGCTCTAACCAAGATTCCTAGAACACTAGTCCCTATGCATTCTCCAACAATTTCTACTTTCAGGTAGTATCCTGTGAAAGAATTCTATAAGATACTTTTGAAAAATAGTCTGAGCCCCCCTCCCCCCCTCCCCCCCCCCCAAAAAAAGAGTCCAGTCATAATCTTACCAAGTAAAGAAACGCATTTCAACAGGTCGGTGGTAGTCTGCGCTGTCAGCTTTGAGAAGATGTAGAGAAAAAATAAAAAATCCGAAAAAAAGCTTTTTTTCAATTCAATCATTAATATATCAAAGGTATTTCATAGAATTCAGGGATGCTTGTTTTCAATGTTTCCATTGAAATTCATGTTTCCATTGAAATTCATGTTTTCATTTTAATGAAAAAAAAATCCTAATGTAATATCAACATACCAACTGCTAAATTACCACGATCCCTGCTGAACCTGCCCACTGACCCATGTAAAAACTTGAGCTTTCCCTTGATTCCCCATTATTGATTTGATATTGCGTATGTAATACAGAAATCCTAAATTGCAATGAAAAATATTTCAATGTTTTTCTGACCCGAACTGGTAACCCATACTAGTTATTAGCAGGTGGACGGTTGGTCTTTAGGTTATGGCTATAGCCTACTGTAGTACACATGCTTGTAAAGTCACTAGATGACCTGACCATATTTTTGCTTTTTATAATTAACTAAGTATTTTGGCATGGATTTAAAAAAAAGGGAATTCAGTTGGAGGGGGGGGGACCTTTGTAGTCACAGGTCCATTTTTAAGAACTCCTTTATGGACATATTTATACCCCTTAAAGTGGTTGAATCAGAATATGATATGCCTCATTTGAAAGAGAATAAAAAACAGTAGGTGCTAGGAAGTGGAATTTTCTAAGTAAATTATATACTTACAGAGATATTCAAGTATTTGTTGAAAGTGGGGGAATTTTCAGTGAAATGGGCATGCTCAAACAGATGTTTACTCAATATTGATTTACAGTGAGCATTGGTGTAACATTTACCATCTCCATAAGTGGCACTGACCGTTGCTTACACTCCAGGAAGTGTCATTATGTAGGTGAAATGTATATTTGATGTGCTATTCATGTATTTTTGCCAAATCTCATAATAGGAAGGTGGGGGGGGGGGGGGGAGGCATGAGGTGTATGAGAGGATGGTTTATTCAGCATATTTACACATAAACAGAAGTCAAAATGGTTCATAACTTTGTTGTAGGAATCAATCAAGACCTAGTCAAATGATATTGTTTTGTAAAATCATTTGTAGTGTCAATTACCACCAGATATTGACTTGACCTACTTTATTGGTGTACATAAAGACAAAGTTGTGTCCCCCACATGGCTAGGGAGCATGCAGACAGGTCTGTGTGCACTCTTCCATGAAGGATCACCATGAAGCAAAACGATTTATATATAGGTATGGCATTAGTGAATGCCAATTGAATCCCCTACAGGTAGCTAAATATATGTGTGCACTCATCCATGAACTACTGAGTTCACAGAGGAGTAGGGCTTTAAATAGCAAATCAATGCAGGCCCTTCCCTATTCCCCCCTCCCTCCCTCAGTTAAAATTAAGATATCAAAATATTTTCAATCAACAATTTTAAACATGTGTTAAGTTACTTGTAGTGAGTTTTAAATGCATCCACCTGCTTATTTGGCCTTTTATAGGCCAATGGTTCTATTTGAAAATGCACACTTAGCTCTTGTTTCGACAAAATAGGGGCACAGACCAACACCAAATATCCTATTGAATATAACAAAACTATTTCTCCCAGCTTCTTGGGTCTAGAGGTCGGCTTCTCAATGGGCGACGACCCCAAGTATTTTTTTTCACAATGGCACATGCCGCAATTGAGAAATTTAAACCAAACTATTCTAGCATCTGACAAAATGTAACTAGATGTAACGGCTCAATTTCCATTCTACCAAATCATGCCATTTTAGCTGTTTCCGGTAAGTAATGCTCATTTAGGGAGCGTTCAATAATTATGGCCCAGGGGGGGCACAGTTTTTAGGGGGGGGGGCCAACTTTTTTTTTGGTATTCCAAGGGGGGGGGGGCAACTTTTTTTTTTGTATTCCAACTTTTTTGGGGATATTTCCAGGGGGGGGGGGGGCAAATTTTTTCACTACTTCTGTCGCTGGGTCGATGTTGGAGGCCAACTCCCATATTTGTGTTCAATGACAAGAATTGATGTTATGAAATGCATTTATATCATATCACAAGAAATCATCTTAGTTGTCTCACTCCCTGGAGTTAAGTATCTATGGTCACAGTCCTGTTTGCCAATTCGAGATGGGTGTACATCCTCCCTCAGTCTGACAGACTTATGTGGAGGGAGACAACAATGGACGAACACTAACATTTATCCCAGAATCAATGCAGTCTCACAAGATCATTAGTTTTTTCTTAAAGAGCATTTACTACAACATCAAGTGCTACAAACACCCCCGTTGCTGCTTAAAAGATTACCATATTTATGGAAGAGCACTATGAGCAAATGACTCTTTATTGAGAACTCTACATTGAGTACTTAAAGGGGTTCTGCATGCAAGAAAATGGTACTTTGTCTTCCTTCTGTAGTGCCACACCATAGATTGATCCACTCATTCCAAGGATTCCTCACACCATGCCAGACAAATTGCCAGAACATCTGTATTTGCATGTCACTGATACTGCTACAAGAAACAGTGAAGGTCCTTTGAGATTCTGCAAGGGAGCCTAATGACTACCAACTGATGGCACAGCATGCTTATTACACATATCAGTATGTACCATCCGAAATGTGACCACTACCATATACTTTTTACAGTGACAATTTAAAAATTGTTGCTTTCAGTTGCAACATAAATTCATCATTCAAATCATGTATATGATTCAAATTCATATGTTAAAAGCAGGACATAGAAACCTCTGATATATAGCCTCTCCAAGGACTCTCCTGCAAAACTGGGCAAGGAATACGTAATGGCTGACATTTTCCACTATTGGTTGCCAGTGGTGCAACTGCAAGCACCTCTCCAACAGAGGTGACTCCAGATGGCAATGACTGACATTGAAACTGGCCTCCAAATGGTGTGTTTCAGTCCTGCTCCAGACCTCCCCATCTTTTTTGCATCGGTGCTGTTCTGTCAACAACAGATGTTTATTTGTTACTTGTTTCTTTTATTTTCATTTTTAAGTAATTTTTATGAAGGGAATATTGTGTGTACCATCGCCAAATTTGGTGGTATAGCCTTTCTTCCACTGGGGCCCTAGCCCACTACTCCTCATTCTAATGGCAGGTGTCAAGCCGAATGAGCAGTGGGTACTTTTTTTGTGCAAGTAATTGGTATAACACGACTGGGGTTTGAACCCATGACCTACCATGCTTGAGGTGAACACCCCTACCACTTAGCCACCGAGATTGGTCAAAATTTTGACAAATGACTGAATGTAGCTAGGTTTGTTCTAAAATAAAGAAGGAAAGCCTTATGGAAAAAGGCCACATCAGTTTAGCCTCCCCTGTGCTTTTACTCTATTCCGATGGGGGGGGGGGGGGGGCAACTTTTTTTTGGGGCATTCCGAGGGGGGGGGGGGGGGGGCAAAACTTTTTGGGTATTCCAAGGGGGGGGGGGGGGCAACTTTTTTTTGGGTATTCCAAGGGGGGGGGGGGGCCAACTTTTTTTTGGACTGATCGGTGTCCCAAAAACTGTGCGATAATTAATGAACGCTCCCTTAGCATGACAAGTCATTTCTAGATAGGATGTGAAGTGTACAGTATTTTATCAATATTTATAGCACTTTTCACATTCCCAGTATTAAATCTATTATGCAGGGGGAGGGGGAAGGGGAGAGACGGAGAGACAGGAGAGACAATTTTTGGTCTTACTGAAATTGAAATTTCCTTATAGAAAATAAATGGATTGAACACATGAAGGTGAGAAGAGGTTTGCTCTTTTATTGTAGTAATGATACTTTGCATGGTCATACTTAATAAAACTATTTACAGGAATATGACTTCAAAATATATGTAAATTATTTTCTCTGGCACATATTCTCCATTCACAGCTGTCCTTCCTTCACGATTTCCTCACATCCTCCATTCAAACCGACCACACATTTTCTACGTGGACATCACATTCCTGTGAAGTACATCAGATGTACAAACACGCTGCCTGTCAGTAACACATGGATCTCGTTTTCCTTTTTTTTTTAACATGTACCGGTGTGGTGCCCCACTCCGGGCGACGGCGAGTATCGATAAGCTTAACAACTGTCAGGGATGTCAGTTGGGGTCAGAAAAAAACAAGGAAATATTTCCCTGGCAATACAGGGTCAGACATCAGATCTATATACACCAAAAAGACCTAAAATATAGTAGATACAAATAACATCATCACTGCGGAACATAAGTCTGGAGGCAGGTTAATTGGGGAATTTATGAATCATGGTTGATTTGAGCATCCTTTACTTGTTATGTTCATTTTACACAAGAAAAAAGGATATCTTATTCCAAAAATGAAAACAGGGAATTCTGCGGAAACAAGGAAAACTGACATCCCTGACAACTTAGCACTCTCCACACAAGATCAACCGGCCCCTCGAGGTCGGTTTGGAACCGTACACTGGCCACAATCCACCTGAAACCTGTTTGGGTTCAATCTATCATCCACATTACAAAAGTTCAAGATCCCTTGATCACCTTGTTAACCCTCCGTTAACCCTAGCGTTTTAAGATGCCTGATAAGCCGATCCTGGCGAAACCTTGACAATAATACCCCCTCCAACAGACTTCTCTCTGTCCCGTCACTCTTATTCAGAGTCAGTTTAGTGTCTAAAACCAATTTGTTGTTGATAAGCCACAGGGTTGCTGTGCTTCATGCCATGCAACCATAGGGGAGCCGGCGTGACATCATCGGATGAGGTCACGCCCACCAGTGTACTTGGTTACGGTGGTTAGGTACAGTTCCAAAACTGTCATTCAAGGTAGCATCAAGCTAGGGGACAGACTTAGCCTCGTCTTACATCTTGGATCTTGTTTTCCTAAATGATAACTTCTACTCGGCACTTGTTGCCTATATTGAAGGAGTTTTACATATTTCCAAACTACTAGAATCCACATTAGTTACCGTAAAACCCCGCTTATAAGCCGATATTTTTAAGGGATTTTTGAAAAAAATTGGCTTTTGAATCAGTACAGATCTATAATAAAGTACATGTACCAAAAAACAGAGATATATAACAAATGCGAATCATTTAATGGTACTAATTTGTCAGATTACATGTGTTATTCTATATTAGTACAAAAGTTCATTGAAATGTTCACATTCTACACCGAAAATTCTACAAAAAGTTGTGAGGGGGGTCGGCTTATAACTGGGGTTTTCCTAAAGTTGAAATGCCCCCAGAATCGGCATATAGCATTTTGCTGAAGTGGGAGGTCGGCTTATAAGCGGGGTTTTCCTAAAGTTTACATGGCCCTAGCCTCGGCTTATAGCATTTTGCTGAAGTGGGGGGTCGGCTTATAACCGGGCTCGGCTTATAAGCGGGGTTTTACGGTTGGAGTCATGCCTCGGCATCCTGACACAACAAACTGGTCTTGAGCTCCAGTATAAGCACATTCACAATTCTCAGAGCTTTGCTTCTACTTTCATACAAAATATGTTTTGATATATCCGTCTTCTTTTTAAAACTGAACACACATTACAGACCTTCTTCAATTCACCTAATACGCCTGCGGATCCTTTTGTGATCAGCCAGACAGAGAGAGAGAGCGGGCCAACCACATGCAGAGTCCAGGCAGTGTCGGTCGGGCTGTGAGAAGTGATTATTTCTCACAGCTTGCACCCTGTGAGAAGTGAGTCCACAGCTCTCTGTTGATTTATTATCCATCATATACAAAGTACCCATTGAGACTGTATAGGGACTCAGTAAACCACTACCCATTGTTTAAAAACTGTCAGATACCATTACCATGGCATACCGAGTCAAATCCGTGGAATACGGCCTCAAAGCCATTGTAAACAGAATTATCGTCCCTTTATGCTGTAGAGCCAAAAAAAGTCCCTATCGATATAACCTTTAATATGACGATTCCTGGGTTTAATTCATTGGAGAAGATGGATAATAAATGCAACAAACGATAGTTTTGTGGGCAGGTGGCTCTGTAAACCACTTGAGGTTGCTGTCGTAATTACTTGCTGGCACTTGTGTATTACTACACATCAAACCATTATTGTCTATGTCTAGTCCAGCTTGTCTGAGGAACACACACATGCACTAGGATTGCTCCTGATACCTTACAGTCAAATACACATCTCTCGAATTGTGTAGCTCTCAATCCACTGGACTGGTTCTGGTAGCTAAGAGCCCAACATGCATCTCTCTTAGCATATGTGTATGGACGTTTATGCACAAAGGATTGATCCAAACAGTTTAACAGTCCGATGTATATCTCTCCTACTGAATGGCAATATGCGGCTAAGCCGATTCGTCCATTGTTGAAGCTACCATGTGAATGCCGATTTCGAGTGAAGTCGGCTGTGCTGTCATTATTGAATTTTCACTTAGTGACGTGATGTCACAGTGTCAATATCGCTATGGAAGCTGCGTTGTGGAGTGAGTTGCTAGGTTGCCGAGCTGGAAGTCAACAATTTGGGGCAACTCTTATGTTCTTTGTACAGTTAACGGAGTGTCTCTTTGGGCGCCGAGTTAAAAATACTGTTGGCACACGGTCCTGTCCTAGTTATTTTAACATGGACTCAACAAGTGTCTCCTCAGTATATCTCTCCTACTGTGTTAATCTACCAGCATCGGTCCTGACAGCTAAGTGTCCGAGATGGTCCTCATACTGTGTGTTTGTGGATCTCTATACGCAGAAAACTGGTCCTGATGTATTCCTCTTCTGTGTGCTTACTGTGGACTAGAACTTGAGGGAGAAGCCCGGTCCTGAGGCAGCGGCTCCTTTCGTAGCGTAGGAGAGATGGAATCCGCCCGCTCCACCGCCAGGTGCCACCACTGTGGGTTGAATGGCCGGTACGTCGTCATCTCCCTGATGGAAAAGAGTACAGTCTGAGATTAAGAGTGATACGTAAAAAAGTTTTCCTTTTTCGTTGCGGTTCTTTTGTTTTCACAAAAAATCTCGATTAAATTGGGAACAAAATTAGTGTTGTAGTATGAACATGTAACATCGTACAACAAATATCGGGCCCGGGAATTCTCTTTATCAATGTGGTTATGGAAGCGATAGGTTTGTCGAGGACTCTAATGCTACGTCTCTTCACAATTAGATTAAGAGTGATGTCCAGTCTAAGATACTATTATGGAGAATAAACATAAAATGAGATTGTTCTATTTTTTCCCATGTCTAGAGAAAAATGCAATGTAATTTCAGAAATTATGACAAGGATACGTCCTTCCCCCACATGGATATTACTCCGGATGACAAGTATGAATATAAACAACACACTGACATATAGGAAACATGATATTTATGAGATATTATGAGACACAGAAAAGCCAAATATGAATAAGGCGTACGATTAGAAAATCCTCAATAATTGTGAGATCAGAAGAAGAGTTAGAGAATTTCAATTTCTATGAAATACGAAATGATAAGAATCCCCCCATCCCCACACACAGTCCAATCCACGACAAGCCGATATGTGAACGGAATTTTGTAAAGCGATATAATTACAGGCAGTGAATTCTAATATCTATGTGAAGATTAGGTTAAGTAAGTATTATCCATTCAGGGGTGAACAGCTGTTCTATGTTAATTGGCGAGGCATTGTGCACTTGGGGAAACACCGAAAATGACTGAACAAAATGGCTGGACTTGAGAAGCAGCCAAGCTCCACTGGAAAACTAACTCTAAATACACAGTTATAAAGAAAGAGACAGCTGTCTTGAAGGTATGCAAAAACAAATGGGTATACATTTATCGATTTAATATTTTTTTCTCATACATGTCAGAGTTCGGCCACTGTGAAATGACACCCGGGTGGAGGACTCTATGGTGAGGAACCCGGCCCTGTTTGGGGACTAACAGGGTCGGGTCCACTAAACTAATGAAGATGATTTTTAGAATTTAAAAAAAGAAAAGAAAAAGAAGTTATTATTTTTTTTTGTTTTTAAATCTTTTTTATACAGGATCTTCGTGAGGTAAACAGAGGAGACGTACGAGAAGTTTGGCGAAGGCCTTGCCGCCTGACGGGGGTTTGGGCGAGTTGCCGTGCGTGGTGCGGCGCGTCATCTCGCTCTTGGCCGGCCACGTGGGGAACATGGACGGCTTGACGGGCAGCGGCGACTCCTTGAAGTACTCGTGTTTCAAGGCGTCCTCCGCCGAGATGCGCCGCGCAGGGTTGTACGTCAGGAACCTGTCACCATCACAAACACAGAGACAGATTAAACAGGGATCAGGGTTGTACGTCAGGAACCTGTCACCATCACAAACACAGAGACAGATTAAACAGGGATCAGGGTTGTACGTCAGGAACCTGTCACCATCACAAACACAGATTAAACAGGGATCAGGGTTGTACGTCAGGAACCTGTCACCATCACAAACACAGAGACAGATTAAACAGGGATCAGGGTTGTACGTCAGGAACCTGTCACCATCACAAACACAGAGACAGATTAAACAGGGATCAGGGTTGTACGTCAGGAACCTGTCACCATCACAAACACAGAGACAGATTAAACAGGGATCAGGGTTGTACGTCAGGAACCTGTCACCATCACAAACACAGAGACAGATTAAACAGGGATCAGGGTTGTACGTCAGGAACCTGTCACCATCACAAACACAGATTAAACAGGGATCAGGGTTGTACGTCAGGAACCTGTCACCATCACAAACACAGAGACAGATTAAACAGGGATCAGGGTTGTACGTCAGGAACCTGTCACCATCACAAACACAGAGACAGATTAAACAGGGATCAGGGTTGTACGTCAGGAACCTGTCACCATCACAAACACAGAGACAGATTAAACAGGGATCAGGGTTGTACGTCAGGAACCTGTCAACCACACAAACACAGAGACAGATTAAACAGGGATCAGGGTTGTACGTCAGGAACCTGTCAACCACACAAACACAGAGACAGATTAAACAGGGATCAGGGTTGTACGTCAGGAACCTGTCAACCACACAAACACAGAGACAGATTAAACAGGGATCAGGGTTGTACGTCAGGAACCTGTCACCATCACAAACACAGAGACAGATTAAACAGGGATCAGGGTTGTACGTCAGGAACCTGTCAACCACACAAACACAGAGACAGATTAAACAGGGATCAGGGTTGTACGTCAGGAACCTGTCACCATCACAAACACAGAGACAGATTAAACAGGGATCAGGGTTGTACGTCAGGAACCTGTCACCATCACAAACACAGAGACAGATTAAACAGGGATCAGGGTTGTACGTCAGGAACCTGTCACCATCACAAACACAGAGACAGATTAAACAGGGATCAGGGTTGTACGTCAGGAACCTGTCACCATCACAAACACAGAGACAGATTAAACAGGGATCAGGGTTGTACGTCAGGAACCTGTCACCATCACAAAAACAGAGACAGATGCTTAAATAGGGGTCAGGGATGAAAGTCGGGACTGAGGAAAAAAATCGGAGATTTCAAACGATTATAAAAAAAGTATCATTTGTAACAGTATTTTGGAACAGAATGGTTATGAATCGATATATATTGTAACACAGCAAGTGTTGGCGATGGATATGAAATGTTGGAATTCCGTTATTTGTTGGAAAACTTGCATCCCTGAGTGATGTCAGTCGGTTGTCAGAAAAAAAAGTGAAAATATTGAAATGAAAACATGGATTTTTTTGGAAAAGTGGAAAATTGGCATCCCTGTTAAATGGTAGTTCCAATTTATTATTCATCATATACAAATACCGCCCATTTAGAATGTATGGAGACTCAGTAAACCATGACCCATTATATAAAACCTGTCAGCTACCATAACTGTGGTATGCAGATTCAAATCTGTGGTATAAAGCTTCAAAGCCATTGTATAAGGGGAAATAGTCCCTTTGTGCTATAGAGCAAAGAAATAATCCCTATTGTTATACCCTTTAATATGGCAACTACTGGGTGTAATTTATTTGGAAAGATGGATAATAGATACAGAAAAACGATGGATATGTGAACGGGTCGCTCTGTAAACCACTCAAGGTTGACATTCTAATACACTAGCTAGCGCGGGTGTATTATTTTGCATCAACCTCTCATGGTTTACCACTTTCCGATGTTAAGGATACATACAAATATAAAATTCTGGTGGTTGACAGCAGTTCTAGCGAGCCACTTTACAATGCTTTTTTTTCAATCACAATGAGAGAGTTTCCACATAGCCGATGTACTACTTCCGGTAAGTGACATCAACGACCATGAAAACTTTGCCAAATATCGTTCACAGTAAATTTAACACTGATAAGGTGAAAAGCGCTACAACTAATGATAAAACACTCATACACTTCACATCCTATCTCCAAGTGACTGTGGCACAAAATGATCATCACTTACTGGAAACAGTTAAAAAAGCATGGTTAGGCCACTCAAAAAAACAAACTTGTTTCTCATCACCGCGCGCATCAGAAAAAAACGATTTTAGAAGATTTTTTTTTTAAATAGGTGAACCTTGATAGAAATTATGAAAGATATGTGTATTTAGTATCAGATTAAAGCTCCTGATGTCAAAGATGCATTAAATGTATAGCCAATAAAGATCTGAAAACCCTTTGTAAGCAGACACCCTGGGCCACTTTGGCCCGGATTGGAGGGTGTCCGCTTATGCGAGGTTTTACTGTATGTCTGAAGCCCATTTCATCTTTCATATAGCAAAAAAAAAAAAAAGCGCCCTCATCATATTTTTCATTTTCATTGCTTGGTGATGAGAAACAAGTTGTTTTTTTTGAGTGGCCTTAGGTAGAGTGGAAACTGAGCCGTTACAGCGCAGATCGCACCTGTTCATGAGATCGAAGCCCTTGTCTGAGAGCATGGAGCCGAAGCGGTTACGCAGCTGGTTGTACGGGTACTCGGCGAAGGTGCACTTCTTCATGGCCGGCAACTCGCTCACTCCCGTCCAGATCTTCTCAGTCGGCGTGCCCAGCTCCTGTAACACAACACAAACCATGTCAAGCTCTGACTGAAACGTCTGTGGTATTATCTCATATAGGTATTTTTCTCCATACAGGGATGTCAGTTGGGGTCGGTAAAAAACAAGGAAATATTTTTCATGGCAATATAGCAATTGTTATGTTCATTTTACACAAGGAATAGGGAATTTCACATTTTAAAATGAAAAACACTGATTTCCTTGGAAACAAGGAAAACTGACATCCCTGTTAGGGTTTACGTTAGGAACTTCTACTCTACAGCCGTGAAGGTAGAATACCCAATACTCAATGACTATTTGGGTGAGTTATTTTATTGATTAATAATGTTTCTCATCATGTATATGTGGTGAGATAAAATCAGAAACCACTCAAGGGAAATAACATGGTCTGTAATCTACCTCGTTTGACCGCTACATCATTAACTTTGCTTCAATTTGCGAATTACTCTGTGGTCAAACTCGGTGGAGTACTGACTTCGCCCCAGTTCAAATCTGAGATCAACACTTAAACAGGTCATCATTAAACACATTTCTTATTGGAACAACACATAACGTTTTAATCAGCATAATAGCTATTTGATTATTTAGATTTTTTTTTTATTGAACACACAGGGATGTCAGTTGGGGTCAGGAATAAAAGTGGAAATATTTTTTCATGTGGAATGTACAGCCTCAGAGAGACTGAGATTGCGTACAAGATCGGGAGGAGGGGTAAGGTGGGGGTGTCAAAAATTTCGAAAATTCTACGTACATACTCTACAGGGATGTCAGTTGGGGTCAGAAAAAAACAAGGAAGTATTTCCCATGACCATTCAAGGTTTAAAACTGAGATATATACACCAAAACACCGGAGATGTATTAGATACAAGTAACGTTATTTTTACGAAACATATGCTTCTAAGAAGAGTCTGTGGGTAGGTAGAGTTGGGAATTGAGGCTTGTTACTGATATGAGTAATATAGAGGTTGAATCCCTCTACACTGTGCTGTTATATTTTCATTTTACCCAAGGAAAGGGATTGCACATTTCAAAATAAAAACATGGATTTCCGCGGAAACAAGGAAAACTGACATCCCTGTATGGATGACCCCTTATTGGCGTGAATGAGGCTCAATTTACACTTTCTTCGTTTTATACAAGGAAAATAAATTCTTAAGCTGGAAATAAAAAAGTGGGAAACTGTCCTCCCTGAGTTACAAACACAGCACACTCGACTGACCTTGAAGATGCGGTTGAGCTGGTCGATCTCCGACTTGCCCGGGAAGAGGGGTTTCCTGGTGAGCAGTTCGGCGAAGATGCAGCCCACGGACCACATGTCGATGGGGCACGAGTACTCCTTGGTACCGAGCAGCAGCTCCGGGGCGCGGTACCACAGCGTCACCACGATGGGCGTGTACTGCTTCAGGGGCGACCCGTACTCTCGCGCCAGGCCGAAGTCACCCACCTGTCAACGGGACAGTGCAACGTGGTACTTAGAGAGAAAGACCTGAACATGGTAGGTGACTCTTTATCCTACCCCTAATAAAAAACACCACAGGCTTAACATTGGGTCACAATATTTGATTAATAAAAAAGATTAAAGATCAATCAAAAAGAGAAAAAAAAGAAAAGGGAGAGGAAGTTATCATATAGAACGACCTGACCATGCTGTACAAGCTACAAAACGAGATGATAATTTAGAGTTTGCACGAAAAGAGATTAATAAAGATAATTAAATTAATTTGGTCTAACTAATGATGTTTTATTTAACAATTACGGAACAGTGTTCTGTATTTTGTCATACGGAACACTGTTTCGTACAGTATGTTTACGTTATATGTCAAATCGGTGCAGGTTTACAGTATATATTAAGCATGGGTATATAGTATGCAGGGATGCCAGTTGGGGTTGGGCAAAATTCCTACATGGGGACTGAGGCCAGTCTATGTATCACCTAAAACGCACATGGTGTATGGGGAATGCCATCACTTTCCTAGCAGATCCTTGGGACTGGACAGCCAGTATAGGATATCTAAATATCTGCTATGAGAGTGGGTATATGTGTAGTTCTGCACTAAATGGGGTACTCTTCAAAGAAAATCATTTAAGAAAGATTACCACACACTACCAGTTCTATATTCTGCAGAATATCTTTACAAGTTCATTAGGCATTCCTCTGATATTTTTTTTACACTTGGTGAGGCTTCAATAATTCTATTCTCACATGACATATTTTAAACCAATCAGATGTCAGTATTCGAGTTTGCCCTTATCCGTAGGAGTATTTCCTACAGGAATCCTACCATCCTACAGCTCTAGGTTGGAGCACTCCTATCCACAGGGCCTCTAACTGAGTGTGCTGGTTACAGCTGAATTGAGAATTTTTAAAGATTACAGAACAAGTTTATCTAAGATTTAGATTTTAGGGAACCTGGAGTGTGTATGTTCTCAAAATATATAATTTCTTGAAATTTTCATCTCTTTTGAGACTAAAATGAAAATCCTACATGTAGGCAAAATCCTACAAACTGGCAGTACGGAACAGGATCTTTGCTTGGTGAGTGTTGTGTACCTTGAGGATGCCGTTGTGGCCGAGCAGCAGGTTGGAGGTCTTGAGGTCGCGGTGGATGATCCAGTTGTCGTGGAGGTGCGCCACGCCGCGCAGCAGCTGGATCATGAGCGTCTTCACCTCGCCCGAGATGAAGGGGTCCTTCATCGTCTCCATCAGACTCTTCAGGTCGTGCTCCACGTAGTCCATCACGATGTAGATCTTGTCCATGTTACTCCCCACCACAATCTCCTGGCAACCACAAGCATTTTCATTAAAAAAAAAAAAATTATATTTTTTTTTTCAACAGATGGAGTGAACAAGTACAACTCCACTGCTGCCCAATTCGGTTTGATGTAGGCTTTTTTGAACAATTCAATTACAACGTTTCGGCTTCTTAGTAGCCTTTATATTATTATTATTATTATTATTATTATTATTATTATTATTATTATTATTATTATTATTATTATTTATTAATTATTTATGTTGACACAAAGTTCACTTACCAGAGAAGTGGTCCTCTACCTGCCATTTTGGCAGAGATATAATCTCAACCCTGGTTTTTTTTTTACCCCATATACTTAACATTGGGAACTCGTATCCAATGCCCATTGAGTATTCAGATTTGTTTGTTTATCTAACGTCCCAGGGGACCCTGAGGGTATATACGGACTAACTCATGGTTCAGCTTTTCTCGCTGGTTTTACACCACAAGGGTGGTGATCAAATCTATGAGATGAATTTAGGTAGAAATTTTACCCCTAAGTGAGAGTTCTTTTAGTTCCTACACCACATAGACATGGTATGAGAAGGATTGGCCTTTGATATAGCAGTAAATCTACCGCTGCTCAGGATGAAGGAAAAAGGTGGCTGCAGTCTCGTGAAAGAGGAAATATTTTTATATGGCATTTACTGCCTTAGAGACACTTGAGAATACAGGGAAAACACACCATCATTGTTGTTCAGGCAATGGGGCCTTGGTGTGTGGGGAGGTTTGAACCACTTTTTATTGCTGAGAATGAGGCACAATTTCTCTTTGTTTTACAAAAGTAAAAGGAATTTGATAAAATGAAAATGAAAACTAGGATTTCCTTGAAAAATAGGAAAAGTGTCATCTCTGGTAAGTGGGGAGGTGGGGAGGGGGGAGGGCAAGGTTTCTCCAGAATTAAATATATTATTTATCACTGCGAGAAGAACTCTGAAACTTACCCTGACTGTGACTATATTGGGATGTTGCGCTTTAAGGAGCGTGTTGATCTCTCGTAGCGACGTGATGGGGAAACCCTCTTTCTCCTTCTCCATCTTTAACCGTTTCAATGCTACCAGCTCGTCTGAAATACACAACGGAAATAATTAACCGTAAATCATAAGCTAGAAGTCTGAACCTAACAGGGGTGTCCAATAAGAGGAGGGCATATTTAAAAAAAAAATCAATCTAATTTCATCGAACTTGTTATCGGAAAGCCAGCAGAAGAGAGAATCTCTGAAACACTCGAAATGATGAAAGGTTTGATCATCCCATAAACAAATATAACTCAATTAACACAACATACCTTTTTGAACAAGCTGGTTTCGCAGCTTATCTACTTGGTTACACAATGCCTAAAGCCAAATAAACGTCTGGCAATGCATGGGGTGACTGGGTGTATGAGCGTATTACATCTACAGTACACATGTATATCATTCCCAGAGAAATAACAGTGATTGCATCATATATCCTTTGGTATTCCAGCTCCAATTTGATGTGTCATACATGCATATCACCTCGATAATATCTTAGATATCGCACAGATTACACATGAACACTGAGGCTGGATACACAATAATACATTGGGAGGCATAGCTATCATGTGCCCATCTTTTCCAAGTGAAACCCAAGACAATTATTGACTATGAAGTTTATACTGCCCAGGGGCCTGTTTGATAATCTAGGCTCGTATATGAAGGCCCTTTTCTGTTACTCGTACAAGGGTTATTGCTTAAAAATATATGTATATATATATTTTTTTTTTCTTCAATTTTGCTAAAAAATATCTAAGATTTACGATTATCGGATGAGGCTTGATCTCGATCTGTACTTGAAGGCAGCAAAAAAAAAATCTAATTCTGTTCACAATGACAGTCCTAGCCATCCAATAGGTCGTCCATAAGTGTTATATTAAGTTAACCCATATCGTCCCTGGGTCTCTATGGCATACAGAAAAGGGTCGACATGTACGATCCTAGATAATTAAACGGGCCCCAGACCTGTCACCTCTGGGTAATGGCCGTGTTCCACTGGACCGACCGTAGCCGATTCCGTAGCAAGACAATCGCCGATTATTATCGGATGCCCTAGAATATCTAAAATCTTTGAAAATGGTCATTTATTAAACTATTATTATCAGAATTAAATGAATTACAATACGTGAGCTTCCTCTTAAGGGCCCAGGAACAATTGATCGGGTGAGAAATCGGCCTGGTGGATTGTGCCCTTAATACTGACCGGTCTTTTTGTCCTTGGCTCGGTAGACGACGCCGTACGTGCCCTCGGCGATGCGGTTCAGACAGTGGAACTCCTCCACACTCCGGCAGCCCTGTATCGCCGGGAAGTAGTTGGGTAACAACGGCTTCAGTTCTATAGGCGACTGCTCCGGACTCTCGGCGAGGTACCTACAATACACGAACGAAAGTTAACCCTTTACTTACCTACAGGGTTAGGACAAAAAGGTGGCTAGTACAAATGTAGTCCGAGAGACTCTGACTGCCTAGCGGTGCTGCGGACAGTCAGAGAGCACAACCGCTTATTCCCATAGTACAAAATATCCTTGGTTCTCTGTAATACTGTCAATGTAAGTGCATGTTTATGCTCCCTTACCTTCAGAAATGTATAATAATTCCTTTTTGATGATAAAGCTGTTTTGTTCCTTTTTGTTACTTTTGGGAGCCTTTTTTGTAAAACTCATTTAACCACATGTCAACACTTCCAACTCATGTCGGCCATATTTGATAAGCTGATTCCTGGCAATCCCCTGTGAAGGATTTCCTGCACTTTTGAAACCCGTTTTCTGTTATTTTTGGTGCCTGCAGAATGCATTGACATGGATTTTACAAACGCTGGCTGTTCTATTACTTAGAACTAATGCAAAGGTAGGAAATTACTGCCATTTTACTGAATTTTGCCTCAGGAAACTGTCTATCACAAGATCAGAAAGATTCAACCTATATTTATAAGGAAAACGGCTGCTGATCTGACATGTGCCAATCTGGTCGACCAGTTTGCCTTGAGGTATATGGGTGTGCTCTCTGACTGTCCGCAGCACCGCTAGGCAGTCAGAGTCTCTCGGACTAGTACAAATGATGCCTTAATGCATCCTATTTCCGTTTGAATGTCATTTATCTCAGCTAATTCACAATTGACCTTAAATTTTTTTCCAGAGATTATGTAAAACGCTCCCATAATGATAATCTTATGATCATGGAAAGATTGACGGACAACCTTTAATATGGTGGAAAACAATGCATTTTCTCAACAAACCAATAGTATGCACTACCATATATACTACCATGGATCCCATTGGGATCTCTAATCATCATTATATTTCCTCTTGGATATTTCAGCCAAGAACATCCTTTTCATAGATAGCTGGGGCCCTTATTATCTAAGGTCATGATCATTTGTTAGTATTGAAGCTAGAAACACCTCTAGAAAAAGTCGATGCAAAAATTTAAAAAAGAAAAAAAAAACCCCAACTTTGATGATAAGATTAGGATCCACCCAGATATATGATCTACAATAGCGACTAGAGGTAAACAGGGAGAGGTGGCATGAGGAGTGACCGTGTTAATATTTTCATGGCTGAGATGGAGTTGCCCTCTTTATCTTATCCTGGTATAAACGTCCATAGGCTTAACATTAGGAACTAGTATTCAACAAGGTTGCGAGTACGGTAACTCATACCCAATGGGCGATGCACAGATGAATATTTCCAGGCTAAAATAAAATCAGAAGCATATTCATGTTCAGTCTGAGTCCCTGTTCGCCATCTCATTTGGAGCGCATTGAAATATTCACTCAACTATTGCCTCATTCCTATTACTGCACGCTCCAAACTCAATGGGGAACGGGGACACAGACCAAACACTCATAATTTTTTTCTTTAGGACCTGTGTCTACGTCTCAGATGTTTTTTATGTAACTTTTTCGTTCCAATGGATCCCCGTAAGGCTCCTTGGTTCGAAATTTTTTTTTCATTTGTGATCGCAACACAGTAATAAGAGGAATCCCAGGCTAAACTTTGTGATACATCATACGTGTCAGATATTGTCTCAGACTCACTCGTTGTCATCGTCCTCCGGATGGTGCACCGACATAGTCTCGCTCTCATTATCGGACACATCGTCAAATCGAGACTTGACCTTGGGTCGTTTGTAGTCGCTGTCGTCATGACGAGGGTCATCACCAGGTGTCGCCCCGTTCTCGTCTCGGTCACTGCCCGAGAGGCTGCGGCTGCCTTCTTCGCTTTCACTCTCACTGCCTACTGGAGAGCACAGCATAAACACGTATAAACCGACCATCTACCGGATACCACAGGGAATTATAAACACACCAACACTGTGGTGATAAATAAAGGGGCTCTTCCACCAGCACATATGATTTGTCATGATTTATTCGACTTGTTAAGTCTTACTAGGTTTTGAGAAATCCCATGCATTTTTGCCGTGAAGCATTGGTAGAATTAAGCACCTTTGCAATTCTTGTCACAACAAATTGCGGTATGCTGTGCATTAGGCAAGAGATCATAAATTATTGCAGTGGTGGAACACCAAAATATACACACACTTTAAGGCAACAAATTTCCGGAATTTTGCATATATACTTCATGGATGTCCCCTAACATGAAATAAAAAAAAAATCAGTCAGATGGGGAATTATCGCCTTAAATCATATTTATTTGAGGAGTTTTGTTAATTAGAGGAGGTTTGCTCACAGTACTGACCGGAGGGTGAGTGGCGGCTCGCCTCTGACCCTGACCGGATGTCGGACCCCAGGCTGCGGCCATCGTCGCTCAGCTCCTCACCGCCCGACACGTCGCTTGGGACTCCGATCACCAGCGGCTCGTCTGCCACGTCCTCGTGGTCAGACTCGTCTGTCGGGTCGGGCTTCGATACGACTGACCGCACTGTCAAGTGAAAACAGGGGAACATGTGACATTATTAACACAACAGCAACAGGCTCCACTGTGAAGTATGAATGAGAAGCCTGGAGGAGCAAGCATGAGTTAAGATGTGGGATTGAAAGTGTGAATAATGAACATTGTAGGAAAACGATGGGAGAAGTACCACAAACCAGCCAAACGTCCAACTTGCTATATTTTTGACAGAACCTGTAAATGGGTTGACCTTATAATGCATTCAGTTTCCAATTTTGTTTTTGAGACTGGCTTCAGTGATACCTAACACAGTTTCGGCTAAAGAGATATTGCCTTAGTCAGGGTAAGAAGCTTACTGACCTAGTGGAGGAGACTAAACCCCTTATATAGAAGGTGAAGAATTATGGGATGTAGATAAAAAAATAATTATGATGCATCTTGGGAGGTTTCCCAAATTTTTCAGAGAGAAAATAGCCTGGTGGCCATTATTGCAACTAACTTGATTAAACATTTAGAGGTGGGGTCTTAGAAGGAACCCCACGAGGTGGAAATAGCTTGGTCCGTACTCCACCGAGTTTGACTGCAGAGTAATTCACGAAGCAAAACTGAGTGAATTACTCTTTGGTCAAACGAGGTGGAATGCGAACCAAGTTATTTTCATCGAGTGGGTTTCTGATTTTATCTCACCCTGTATAACATGATTTATTGATAAAATGAATCACCAAATTAACCATTGAGTATTGAGTACACAAACCTCACGACCATGGAGTACGAGTTCCTAATGTTAAGCCTATAGAGAAAAATACCGGGGTGAGATAATTGTGGTTATTGGTTCTATACATTCCTATGAAAATATGTACATTATGACTGGTTACTGTAGTAATAATAATGAATTGCCGAAAGGAACTACTGTATAAATTAAGTAGGAAAAACTGACCATCTTCGCGGGGTGAGTTTCTGCGGGCGTAGCTGCGGTCCTCCCGGCCTCCTCGGCCTTCTCGGCGCGGGCTTCGGCTGCGGTCCATGTGACCGTGCTTGTCTCCGTACTTAGATCGTCTGTGGTCACTGTCTGTAAAAACCGACACAGGGCAGTGTTACTCCTTTTAGAAATGACGAGTTCTTGCTTTGGCGATCAAAATCAGAAACAGCGTTGAAGCATCTAATGTTACACATGTGTGTTAACCCATTCAGTGCGAAAATGCCTGCTGGCATTATGTACATGAGGGGCGAAAATGCGTTCGAAAATGCATTCGTGATATATTTAGGTATTTTCCAATTAATACAAGAAAAAATATAAAGGGTTTGTGTAAAATATGGAAATATATGTTTTGGAATTAATACCCATTGTAATGTGTTTAAAAAACATTGAACTATGGCAAAAAAGAAATTCTCTAGGTCACACGACAAGTGAAACTTTCCTGAATGCCTCAAAGCATTCTCGTCCCCAGAGACATACAGCCCAGGGGCATCTTAGCCCCTGCAGCTACTGGTACCCACCAACCTGCTCGCCTGGAAAGGGTTAAAGAGAAGTGGGAATACTATCGTAAAACCGGATGAGTTTTAATCTTAGCTCCCATATGCCACGACTGGCGTTTGGCGTAGTGATATCATGAGGCGGAGCCGAGTGGTATCCGGAACCAAACGCTAGACCTACCCCTCTCTACAATATTTTAATATCAAAATCATGAGTGAAAATCATCAAAATTCCGTATGCCCCTAGTAGCATACAAACATCCGTATGCCAGTCAGCGTGGCATACGGAATCTCAATGTTAATCCTATGGGATTTTATATTACAGGGTTGTCAGTGGGGGTAAGAAAAAAACATTGAAATATTTTTTTTGCAATACAGAATTTATGCATTACATATGCATTACAGTAGGAATCAAAGGGAAAGCTCAAGTTTTTACATGGGTCAGTGGGGATGTTCAGCAGGGGATTCTGGGCTGTGGCTGAATTGGGCTATTTAGCAGTTGGTATATCAATATTACACAAGGAATCATTTTGTTGTTCTGAAAATGAAAACATTGAATTCAATAGAAACATTGAAAACTGGCATCCCTGATATTAGGGGTAGGATAAAGATAACTACTCACACATGACAACGTGTGGCGAGTCATGTGTAACTACGATGGTGTACCTGGTTTGTCTCCGCGGCGCCGTGAGTCGTCACCACGTCGGTGGCGCTCCATCTTGTCTCGTCGCTCCTGATCTTTGCGCTCCTGGTCCTTCTCCCTCTCCGCCCGAATCAGCCTTTCTCTGCGCTCTCTTTCCAATCGGAATCTCTCCCGCTCTAGGCGCTCAAGTCGTTCTCTGAATTTCACAGAAAAACTCTTGTGTAAGTGTTGTGCAGCTTTGTAACAACATTTCTATTTAAAAAAAAAAAAAATTAAAAATTTTGCATCGAACTATGTGGTCAGGTATAAAGTATCGGAAAAACTCACTTTTCTGAGCGGTACCCTTTTTCAAATTAAAAAAAGGAAGCTATACACATTATTGACTGGTTTCAGATACAAGCAGTCATATGCGCCGAGGAGTTGATGCACAGTAATATCTGAGCACATATGAAGATATCGCGCAGTCAACTCCAGTTTATATTGTAATTATTATCCACCTTTTCCTGGGTTTCTGAATCTATCTCACCCTTCACATTGACTAATGGTATCTCCGCTACCGGCCGCTAATACACTACATTTCATTGGTTTTATATGAGTAAAAAAAAAAACCCGGAGACCCAGAAAAGCCCGGAAAACTGACATCCCTTATAAACGCAGGGATGTCAGTTGGGGTCAGGGATAAAAGTGGAAATATTTTTCATGCGGAATTTTCTGCCCCAGAGATACCAGGGAAAACTTGGTTGATATGTCCTTGTCGGCCATGGCATGAGGTTGTGGGTCTGTGGAACAGGTTCAAACCACTGTTTTATTGGCGAAGATGAGGTTAAATCAATATTATCCTTTTTTTAACACGAGGAAAAGCAATGACATACAAGTAGATAAGAAAAGTGGATTTCCATGGAAAGATGGAGAACTGACATCTCTGTAAACGTGAAGACATACCTCTCCCGGCGAGACTTCTCCCGACGCCGTGCCTCCGCGTCCTTGTCGCCGCTCACCTCCTTGGGGTGCTTGGCGGAGCGCGCCGTCGTCCGGTCCTCCCGGCCGCGGTCCTTGGAGGACCCGCCCGTGGCCCCCGACGCGGCCTGTCCCGCTCTCTCCCGGCCGTGTTTACCTACAAGATTAACATCTGATTTTAACCCTTTAAGGAAGGGTACCTGTGGCCAAGCTATCGCACGGAAGACGGGTGCTGGTGGCACTCTATACCGCTAGAGGACAGGCCCACAGTCGTTAAAACCAACAATTCAATTGTTTGATCATGTGATATGATATATAATTTTAAATATCTTATTTCTTTTAAATAGAAATACTAATAGTGGTATTTTACATAATTCTGTGAAAATTTCATTAATGTTCCTTCATTATTTTTTGTTAAAAATGTTTTTTGTAGATTTTTGAGAAATGATGCCTCAAGGCATCATTTGTCCTGGGCTGGATGATGCCTCAAGGCATCATCTGCCGTTAACCCATTTGCGGCGGGTAATGCCATATGGCATCAACCATGCTAGGGCGGGATGATGCCATATGGCATCATCTGTCCTGGGGCGGGTGATGCCAAAAGGCATCATTTGCTTAAATTTGCAGAATTTCGTTTTTGTGGAATAAAATAGGAAATATTGGATATATAGTCATGAAATTTTCACAGAATATAGATGCAACTCCAAGGTAATGATTCTGGGTGAAATGGACAATGAGGTTAATCATTGCATATTTTATCATGTCCTAAACTCTTGAACTATCACAATAGGCCTGATACTTCCCGCCCCCAGGCAGTATACATTAGCCCTAGTACCCGCCCTTTACCACATACTATTGCCATAGGTACCCACCCTTAAAGGGTTAAAGGGTTAAGTACAATCTATTGTAACGATTGCGTATATAACAGAGTTCTGTCATAAATTCGAAAAAAGCATATGGCCTGGCAGTCACCCACTGAGAAACGAAGCGTGCTGGCTACAAAGCGTATCGTCCAGATACCCGCTGCCCATGTGTTTTCTATGGACACTATGTATCAGGTATATATATCTGTATGCTATGGGTATGTAGATACACGCTGCCTATGTGTTTTCTATGGACACTAGGTATCAGGTGGATATATCTGTATGCTCTGGGTATGTAGATACACGCTGCCCATGTGTTTTCTATGGACACTTTGAATTAGGTAGATATATCTGTATGCTCCGGGTATGTAGATACACGCTGCCCGTGTGTTTTCTATGGACACTTTGTATTAGGTAGACATATCTGTATGCTCTGGTTATGTAGATACACGCTGCCCGTGTGTTTTCTATGAACACTATGTACTAGTAGGATAATAAAGGTATCAGGTAACTACACATACTTCTTTCCCGCTCCGCCTTCTCGCGGCGCCGGTCGTCCTTGTGCTTGTGTTTGTGAGACTTGTCACGCTTGGTGTGAGCCTGCGGTGGTTTTATGTCCAGCCCGTCATCATCGTCCCTGTGTGAATCCGTGTAAAACAACACTTTAGACATCAGTCCCGAGAACTTACCTCCCCAATGTATCACAAGCTCACCAATGACTAGTGCCGCAATGCTGATGTATACCCGAGTCGGCAGGTTTTTAAATTTGAGTTTAATGCTATTTCAATGACACGTACTACATTTCCCAGGGATATCAGTTGGGGTCAGGGAAAAAAGTGGAAATATTTTCATTTGGAAGTTTTCTGCCTCAGAGAGATCATGGTGCTGATGGTCTGTGGGGAGGTTGAAACTATTGTTTTATTGGCGTGAATGAGGCTAAATCAATGTTATCTTTGTTTGACACAAGGAAAAGAAATTACATAAACTGAATATGAAAAAGGGGATTTCCATGGAAAAATGGAAAACTGACATCTCTAATTTCCTATCAATTAAACTATTTGTAAATTTGAAACTTCTGAAGTATTTTTTTCCATTTAACATTCATACGGAAAACTCATAATTTTAGCCCTTGCCAAAGTTTTAATTGTTGGTGTCTTGATCATTAGACTCTATCATCTATTCAAAGAGAATCCCACAAAACCATCGTTTGTTATATTAATTATCCATCCCATCCGATTAATTAAACCCAGAAATTGCCATGTTTAAGGGTATACCAATAGGGATTTTTTTTGCTCTATAGAACAAAGGGACTATTTTCCCATATACAATGGCTTTGAGGCCGTATACCACAGATTTGGATCTGTATCCAATGGTTATGGTATCTGACAAGTTTTTAAGCAATGGGCAGTGGTTTACCGAGTCCCCATACATTCTCAATGGGGATTTGGTATACAATGGATAATAATAATATAGAAACCCCTTTGAAGGGACATAAAGCCCGATGAGACTGAAGCACAGGGATTAGGCCTACCTGTCGTATGATCGGTCCTCTTGTTGGTCATCGTCACCGGAGAAGCCCCAGTCTTCTTGCGGTGCCAACTCGATCTCAGGGCTGTGCTCCGGACTGGGCTCCACCTCCCCTGCCTCCTTGTGCCGGGACCGGTGAGACATGTTACATGCTGCAAGAGTATCAATGTATTACCGGTGAGACATGTTACATGCTGCAAGAATCAGGGATGAAAGTCGGGACCGATGAAAAAGTCGGAAACGGAAAAAAAATAATTCGGGGGGGGGGGGGGGGGGGACGCCCCCCGCCCCGTGCCGTCAAACAAAATTTTGGCACTTGACGGAACTCTGACAGCAGTGTCAACGGCCCTTGGCGCGTTTAACTGCCGCCAAAGTACTGACTGGGGGTTTATACGCCTGCTGCCAGAATTTCTTAGAATTAAGTTTTATTTTATGATTTTCATACTCTGTTAATGATCATATTTCAAGATGCAGAAATTTCTGATTTCCGTCAATTGTCGGCAAACTTGCATCCCTGAAGAATAGTGTAAGATGGGGGTACTTCTGATGTCAGCAAATAGCTAGTAATAGTAGTATTAGGAAACGTCCTTACTGTGGACGAAACGGTTCCTGTTCGAGGTCAGTCTTTGATTTCATACCGCCTGACGCCATAGGCGGAAGGCAGTATGAAATCAAAGACGGACCGAGAATGAGAAACGTTTCGCCCACAGTAAGGACGTTTGCTTATTATTATATACCTTAAATCGATGAAAAAACGCCATTTTAACGACCTATTAAGTCACAGTCACAGTGGGCACGAACATTATTATTACTGCACCCCTAGCAGCGGGCAGTATTTCATAGACATTCACACACAGGTATATAGTAATATATAATAAGATATTTGTACTCAGAATAAAGGTGTCTCTTGTCAGTCGTTTTGTTTTATTGGAACACGATTGTCACTATAATTTTTTGGTATAATTATTTTCGTTAGTCCGGGGTTACCAGATTCTGGGTTTAAATTTGGAGAGTGGTCGTGTCTGTGGTATGTGGAACATCTATACAGCCGCGTAATACATATACAATTGTCACTATAAGATTTAAAAGTTACCAGTGAGTGAGTGACAATGTGGCAGCGACAATGTGTCAAAAACATTTGAAGTCGGCACTGTAATAATAACACATACATACATTGTTATTATCTATTAGTTGTTGCTGCAATGGCTTGCCATAGCTCCCCACGCCTGTGGTTTCACATCCCTACACTTCTATTGTTTTGGTTTCGTTTCTGCTACACACCACCATCTTGTAAGACACTACTCTGCACAACTGTGAGTATTAAACTCTAAGTACTCAATCAAACAGATTCCCATGTTCACTTCATGGTGTCAGAAGTGGGATGACCATCTAGTGACAACTCTACTGTGTTTAAAAGCCACAACAATCTAAGTTTCACTATGGAATCTTTTGGCTTGCCCCAACCCACTATGAACTGGGAATCTCCAGCCTTAAAGGAGACTTGGGCTAAGTTTGAGCAACATGCTAGGCTAATGTTTGAGGGCCCCCTCAGTGACAAAACACAACCTCAGCGAGTCAGCTACCTACTCCTGTGGGTTGGTGAGAAGGGCCGTGACATTTTCTCTACATTTAATTTTGCCCATGCTGTACCTGCTGTACCTGCTGCACAGGGAGTCCCTGCTGTACCTGCTGTAGCAGCAGAGAACCAAAATGATCTCAACACAGTGTGCAGAAAATTCACAGAATATGTGACACCAAAATCTAACGTCATTTTTGCTCGGTACCGTTTCTATAATCGTGTGCAAGCAACCCATGAGAGTGTAGACAGCTTCGTGACAGACGTGAAACTTCTAGCTAAAGACTGTGGTTTTCTCGCCGACATCGTGGACGAGATGATACGGGACAGACTCGTATATGGCACTAATTCTCACAAAGTTCGCGAACGTTTCATTAACCGTGGGGCCGATTTAGACCTACCGACTGCGCTCAACATCGCACGTGCCTACGAAAGCGCACAGAGCCAGCCTAAGAAAATGACAGGTGAAACAGCCCAGGTCCAGATGGTGAAATCTGACCGGAAAAACTGGAAAAAAGGAACAGGTACTAGTAAAAAAGGGGAAAGAAGCAGTGTTACTAAACCTGACAGTAAGTCAAACAAACACGGGAACGCTGGTCAACAGTGCAGAAACTGCGGATATCCTCCACACAGTAACATGGATAACTGTCCGGCCCGTGGGAAACGTTGCAGCAAATGTCAGAAAAAGAACCACTTCACAGGAGTTTGCCGTCAGAAGACCATTCATACTGTAGAAGACGCTAGCAGCAACAGCGACAACGGTGAGGATTTCTACATTCAGTGTGTCAACTCAACCACTCAACAGGATCAGGCATTCGTGAAACTCATTTGTAACAGTACCCAAATGCCTTTCAAGATTGACACCGGTGCCCAAGTTAACGTGCTGCCCAAACGCAACTTCGACAAGTTAAAAGTTCAACAGCCACTGATGCAAAGCACTGTGACCCTTCGTGGATATGGTGGCCAGAAGCTTGCTACTCTTGGCACATGTGACTTAGACTGCACATACAAGGATGTCAACCGCAATCTGCGATTCCACGTTGTCGATGAAGATGCCCCTGCAGTACTAGGTTTAAAGTCATGTGTTGACATGAACCTGGTAAAACTCATACTGTCTGTCGATACACCCATCCAGACAAGTATGACCACTGATGATGAGGAACTGAACAAGCTTTTCACAGAATATCAGGACATATTCCATGGGATCGGAAAATTTCCCGGTGAACACTCATTCACTTTACGTCCGGACGCAGAACCTGTTGTCCACCCACCTCGTAGGGTACCAGTAGCCCTCCGCGACAAAGTGAAACAGGAGCTTGACCGCATGGAGTCCAACGATATCATCACAACTCAATGGTTGTTGTACAAAAAACCAACGGCGACTTACGTGTGTGTCTTGACCCTAGAGACCTGAATAAAGCTATCAAACGTCCATACTACCCAGTACCAACGCTGGATGATGTCACAAGCAAATTGGCAGGAGCCAAACACTTCTCAGTGCTGGACGCTCGCAGCGGTTACTGGCAAATCAAACTGTCAGATGCTTCTTCAAGACTGACAACATTCAACACGCCATTCGGTCGCTACCGATACCTGCGTATGCCGTTTGGAGTAAACTCTGCGCAAGATGTATTTCAGAGACGGGTAGATGAGACGTACGAAAACCTTCCATGTGTAACCGGGATCAGTGATGATGTCCTGGTGGCCGGTTCAACGAAAAAGGGACACCTGGAAACACTACGTGCAACATTCCAGCGTGCCCGTGAAAGTGGTCAACGCTACAACCTCAGCAAGTGCCGCTTCAATGTACCCCAAGTGAAGTACTATGGCCACGTTATATCAGCTGACGGTGTCAAGGCAGACCCCAAATAGGTGGAGGCCATAGCAAACATGGCTGCCCCAACCAACAAGACTGAGTTGCAGACCATACTGGGTATGACAAACTACCTGGCAAAATTTGCCCCTAACCTCAGCGACATCACAGCACCAATGCGTGATTTGCTCAAGAAGGAGTCAGAGTTTGTATAGGACGCCCAACAGGAAGCCGCACTCACAAAGGTGAAAAACATAGTGACGAAAGCCCCCGTGCTGGTTTTCTATGATCCATCAAAGGAGCTGACACTCCAAGTCGATGCTTCGGAAAAGGCTACAGGTGCCACACTCATGCAGGAAGGTCGACCAATTGAGTATGCTTCAAGAGCACTGGATGCCTCCAAACAAAATTGGGCTCCGATTGAACGCGAAATGCTTGCCATTGTACATGGATGTGAGCGATTCCGTCAATATTTGTATGGCCGCAGGACAACGGTAGAGTCTGATCACCGACCCCTTGAGGCAATCATGAAGAAACCTCTGTCCTCTGCCCCGAGACGACTTCAGAGCATGATACTGCAACTGCAACGTTACAGATATGATCTTAACGTGGTTCATAAGCCTGGAAAAGAAATACCTGTGACAGACTGCCTTAGCCGAAATCTCGTCAAAGATGCCAAGCCAATTCCGGATGAATTCTCCAAGAAACTCGACGTGGCAGTCCACCAACTGATTGAGACTCTACCTCTGAGTGATCCAAGACTGGCAGAGATCAAGAAAAAGACCGGAAATGACCAGAACATGCAAGTCCTCAAACATTTCATTCTCGCTGGCTGGCCCAGCCAAAGGAAGGACTGTCCCAAAACAGTCATCGAGCACTGGAACCACCGAGATGAACTTGTGTTCCAGGATGGCATGATCTTCAAAGGAGACCGTATCGTCATCCCCAAAGAGATGCGTGCTGACATGCTCTTGAAAGTTCATGAGG
Organism: Alentia gelatinosa; assembly: GCA_950022655.1. Taxonomy (NCBI): domain Eukaryota; kingdom Metazoa; phylum Annelida; class Polychaeta; order Phyllodocida; family Polynoidae; genus Alentia; species Alentia gelatinosa. The sequence goes on along the minus strand of OX465590.1, from coordinate 40,596,046 downwards.
GCCACCTCGGAATCGAGAAATGCCGTGCCCGAGCACGCATTGCACTATTCTGGCCTGGCATGAACATGGACATCGAGCAGACTGTCGCTAACTGCACAACGTGTCAAATGCATCGCACAGCCAACTCGAAGGAGCCACTGCTCAACCACCCTGTACCAAGTTTACCATGGCAAATAGTCGCTTCCGACCTCTTCACTTTTGATGGAAGGGACTATGTACTGGTTGTTGACTACTACAGCAACTACCCAGAGGTCGAATATTTGCCAAACACACAGTCTGCAACTGTTATAAACAAGATCAAAGGAATACTGGCATGCCATGGGAAATGCTTGAAGTTTGTGAGTGACAATGGGCCACAATACACAAGTAGCGAGTTCAACAAATTCGCAAGTGAGTGGGGTTTCGACCATGTCACCTCAAGCCCCACATACCCTCAGTCAAATGGTCTGGCTGAGAGAACCGTGCAAACCATCAAGCAACTTATGAAGAAAGCAAAAACAGAGAAGAAAGATGTCTACTTGGGTCTTCTCGAGCTGCGAAACACACCTGTGCATGGTGCCATATCACCTGCCCAACTCTTGATGTCGAGGCGACTACGATCATCAATCCCCTGCACTGATAAACAACTACGACCTGCTATCACAGCCTCAAGCACCATCGAGAGTATGCTGGAACGCAAACAGATAGTGCAAAAGGTATACCATGACAGATCTGCCAAGGACCTACCACCACTCCATAATGGCGAGCATGTTCGCATCCGCACACAAGGTCCGCACCCACACTGGGAACCCGCTGTCGTGATGGAAACACCGAAACCAGAAAAACCCCGGTCCTACATTGTCCAATCTGAACGCGGTGGCGTCTACCGCAGGAACAGGAAGCACCTCCTAAAAACAAGGGAAACCCATATCTTCAGCCCTCAGGAACCGGATGATGACCAATCAGACTCTGGTCAAGTAAATGGCTCCCACCAACACCCAGAGCCACAAAGTGCACCTACCATGCTGAACCCAGCATCTCCAGGAACAACAAATGCTACTTCCCCAGCTGATGCTTACAAAACTAGAGCTGGCCGAGTGCCAAAACCCAGAAAGATCCTTGACTTATAAACAGTCCAGACTCAAAGACTAGTCTAGTTCTATACCAAAGATATGAATGTTACACTAGTCTCACATATCTCATAGCTGTTATTCCAAACACTATGGCCCCATACATATTTTGGGTGTTCTCTAGTAATTAGGTAAAACATTTATAGTAGTTGTTATTCAAAAGCTACAGTCCCAAATATTTGGACACTGTTTTGGTAAACTATTATTTGTCTACTCTTTAGTACATAAGACATTTAAGTATACTCACATATACCTACAGAGACTGAGTTCACAAAGAGAATTCCAAAGACTATCTTTTATTCTTTGATAAGGGGGATGTAATAATAACACATACATACATTGTTATTATCTATTAGTTGTTGCTGCAATGGCTTGCCATAGCTCCCCACGCCTGTGGTTTCACATCCCTACACTTCTATTGTTTTGGTTTCGTTTCTGCTACACACCACCATCTTGTAAGACACTACTCTGCACAACTGTGAGTATTAAACTCTAAGTACTCAATCAAACTGATTCCCATGTTCACTTCAGGCACTATACTATCGATGTACTATAAAGAACGCCTTCTCTTAAGTTGCCTACGAGAAGAGAACAACAAATTTTGTATTCAAGGGGACCTTACAACCATATAGTGATATACACAACTGAATGGATATGATATCTACGACCGCAGAGCCTAACTATTTTGGTGCAAAATTCTGACCTACCGGCCTGAGCGAAAATAGGATCATATTATAAAATACCGCGTAAAGGGTGGGGTAGATCGCGCCAAACACTAAGTACTTCAATGGAAAAATACGCTCGCTAACAACACATAATACATTGGACTAGTTCATACCTTTTCTCCGCGAACAACAATAACGTGAAGAATCGAAGAAATCACAAAACGCACGCGATACAGGCTAAACCAAGCAGCTTCAATTGTTTGGAGTCAATAAGGTAAATATTTAAATGATGTAGAATAATAAAATAATATCTCAATATTTTTACTAACTTTTTATATGCATTGATAATAAATACTAATACAATCAGTATTGATTAAATTTACTTGCAAAACAACTATTTCTGTTTTAAATCTATATGAGAAACTTATTAAGAATGATTTTGTTTACAGAGACCTGAAATAATAACTATGGTAGTGGCGCCATCTAACCATCATGATCAATACTACAGCTGAAACTTGGTCTTGCTTTACACATACACATTACTGTTAAATATCGGGGACCAGCGGAAACCACCATTTCAATATGGTGGTGATGCCAGCTCTGTTTTCTACATTAGGTTGTTAAAATAGGAAAGCAACAGACGATATTCTATCTCGAGTTAGTAATTTCTACCATATCGCTTGCAAATATCATGTCTCTTTATTGTAACTTAATTGTTACCTACTATATTTAAAACGGTAGAATTCCGTCGAATCCGCTTGAAGTTTATTATTGTGTTTATTGACTCAGACTGTGTTACAAACAGCTTGGAGCATAGTAATGACAGTAGAAGAAGAGTTCAATATAAAGCTATAGTTGTCCTTGTCAACTACAATGCAATATGTAAATAGGCCTACATGAAAATACAATATATAACTACAATGCATTATATAACTACAATGTAACATGTAAATACATGAAAATATAACTCAGATCTTTACTTAAAGTAGGGGTAGTGTCCTCCTAAGGAATTGGCTTACACTATGTAATAATTTGTAGTCAGTTGTTTGTAGCCATGTTATAAGTGTATACATACTTGGGTTCATACTGTGATCTCTTAAAAAATTCTGACGGTATTGTACTATTTTCACATTTTGGCATTCAAACAGGTGGTATTCGTCACCAATCACACCAAGTTCACACATATGACATAGCAGTAGCTCTTTTTCTGTAGCTTTACCTTTCTTGATATACCTTGCCCTTATTTTTGGCAGTCTGTTGTTACCTGTGCGCAGCTTTGTTAAAGCTACTCTGTTCGCTTCTGGTAGTTCTATTAAGTATTTTTCAAGTTTAAAATCATCTTTGAATTCCTTGTACAAAATGCAGGATCTATGTTCAGCAACATCACTATGCCATTGTTGTGTGAACTGGTCTTTTAAACATAATTCTACTGATTTTTTTAACCATTCAATTCTGCTATTTGTTTTTTCTGAAAATATTTGTTGCTGATCATGCCATACATGGGTCATCCCACACTCATTGAGAATTCGTTTTACATGAGTGAGCCACTTGAACTCTACGTTTTCACATGTTGTAGCAAACTCATACATTCTCCGAGATAATTTAGTACTCTTCCCACCCACAATTCTAGCCCAATACCCAATCATTTTCTTTTTGATCATTACAGATATGCTCCCATACATAGAGACATAATGAACCCGATCTAGGGTTGGAGACTGAAGCACCACGGGAGTGAGATTCTCGTGTATTTAAAAACTCGAACCTGTTCTTCTTTTTTGCAGGATTATACTCCGACAAACATCTTCTCTTATGATTCATTTCGAGCCATGCCGAAATCAAAGTTTAGTATCGTAGTTTTCTGATCTACTTTTCTCGTGAGAAACCAATGCGATCTCAACTTTCACTGGTAGCCCTTTCAAAGCTCCGCTGATTCCCCCCACCCACCACCAGCCTAGGTATTTGGCCTTCACAGGTCACCTGTCTTTGAGGAGCAGTCAGCAGAGTTCTCGCTTGGGGATGCGAGTGACGGGAGTTTGATTCCCGCTATCGGCTGCCCGGTATTTAGGTTTTCTATATTTTTCCCTTTAACTCGGACTCGACGAAGTCGCTAGTAAGAATACAAGCCACCACCACCCGCCCCACCCACAATCAGGCGCTCACGAGCTACCATCGGCGCGACGGGGCTAGATCTAGTCAAAGTACCACCCTGGGTCAAAGTACCACCCAAGTGAGAAGTCAAAGTACAACCCTCGCCAGGGCCCGACGGACAGCCGCTTTCACACCTCACGGTGGTAGTGCGGCCAGTGTTGTTAGCACCTGTGATGTTCTACTAAGTGTGAGTGTATATCCTGGTGTACCGGTAACTGAAATGGCTATTAATATTATTTGTCTCAGTAGTATTTGTATACTGGTACAGTGGTAGGCCTACTCGCTTAAAATACAATAAATCAAACATTATACATTAGGTTGACATTTCTTTACTAACAAATATATAATGTACATTAGCTTTCACATATAGATCTAGTAAATATTATAGAATGGCAGATCAAGTGAAAAAGCATACATCACAAGCGGGGTTGATTCATTGCAATATCCATATCAAAACACAGCATCATTATAGTTTATCCACATTTATAGTTTTCAGGATAGTTAAGGTCGGGTTCCACCGGGTAATAAAATCCCGCAACCAGACGGCTGGCTGCTGTCTACTTGTGGAATATGGTAGTGAGTCATGGGGGGGGGGGGGGGGGGGGGACTCAGGGGGCCGATAACTTGTTGATGGATCAGCTATTTTCTGAGAATCGGGTGACTCCCCGACCTTGCTGCGAGGTCGGCCAGCCAGCAGAAATGGGTGGGGCACCACTCTAGTGGATGTAGTGGCCACTCCAACATGGAACGATGTTGCACCAGATGACTAGATGAAGGCTGATAGGAGACTGTTAGTACCAAGTTTGGTGGAACCAACCCCTTATGCGCGAACGTTTTTAGGGCATGAATATAGATTACAACATGCTTTTAATAATCTGTAAGGCTTGAAATAGCTGAGAGCTGCACATATCAACGCAACCCACAGGGTGGTACTTTGACTTTGATTTAGGTGGTACTTTGACTCAGGGTGGTACTTTGACTGGTAACCGGCGCGACACCGAGTAATGTTATCTTTTCTTCCCCGCCTGTACCCACACAGACGCCGCCGCATAGACCGTGGCGCCGTGCGTAGACCTTCACCAACTTGTTGTAGAATGGCTTCTTTATGCCTGTTAGACATGTTCTTTGTGTTGCCAGCTGGGACAGTAGTCACAATGTAGGGCCCATTCGGTTCATGGACACCTTGAGCCCGGGACGATTTGAGCCTTTCTGTGGATGCCTAGGCTTGAGCCTACCCTGTGGTCGCCTTGAGCTAGTCTGAGAGACTTTGCTCAAGGTAGTCCGAGAGGCTCTGACTGTCAAGCGGTGCAGACAGTCAGAGAGCAGTCCCATAGAGGCCTAGGCTAACTGGTCAACCAAAAATGTACATCTCCACCCAGCAGCCGTTTTCCTTATAAATATAGGTTGAATCTTTCTGATTTTGTGATAGACAGTTTCCTGAGGCAAAATGCAGTAAAATGACAGTTATTTCATACCTTTGCATTAGTTTTAAGTAATAGAACAGCCAGTGTTTGTAAAATCCATGTCTATGCATTCTACAGGTGCCAAAAATAACAAAAAACTGGTTTCAAAACTGCAGGAAATCCTTCACAGGGGATTACCAGGAACCAGCTTATCAAATATGGCCAACATGAGTTGGAACTGTTAAAATGTGGTTAAATGAGTCGTACAAAAAGGCTCCCGAAAGTAACACAAAGGAAGAAAACAGGAGTTTTATAATCAAAAAGGAATTATTATACATATCTGAAGGTAAGGGAGCATAAAAATGCACTTATATTGACAGTATAACAGAGAACCAAGGACCTGATATTTTGTACTATGGGAACAAGCGGTTGTGCTCTCTGACTGTCTGGTAGTCAGTCAAAGTCTCTCGGACTACCGAGGCGCTGTGCAGGCAATCACACGGGAGAAAGAAATCTACAGCACACCAAACAAAATCATAGACAACATAATAAGGAGAACATTAATTTCCCCTCAAACAACCCCAAGAGAAAACCTGTACATTGAAACTAAACTCAAAGACCTTGAGACAATCATGAAAACAAAATGAATCCTTCACTACTAAAAAATCCAAAATAAAAAATCATTAACAACCACACCAAAAGAACAATTGATTCCAGGGAGACGTTATAGCAACATGGTACAAAACAGACAGGAAACTGTCATTTTCAAGGTAGCATTGGCTTGTGGTAGAGGTGTCATAGCCACGTCTTCATAATCCTAATCCTGGTTTCTGGTTGCAGGTAGATGCACACCTCCTTTCAAGATGGGGGTATGGAGACTGCTCTCCCACTGTCTCGAGCACAGAGATGAGTGCGTGGAAATGGTGAATCTCGTCAAGGAAGCACAGTCCCGAAACGGCATTGAGATCCTGCTGGACTTTTACTCATTTGAACATTTTATCGTCAGACACCTGTGGAGCTCAGCTGCTCGAGTATCTCACAATCCCATTCTGCGTTTACTGGGCGGTGAATACAAATTGTTTGACGAGGCGTTCAGAAAACTCTACACAGACCTCAAAGATCTCGGCATAACACTAGTTGTGTTCAGAGATGGAGCTAAAGGTAACCCTAGTGGACATTTGTCGCTATTGCTTTTTTATTTCATCTTCAGATAAATGTATGTTTCAGAGGTATCTGGGGCCTGTTTTTTAGTCGTGACTCTTTCCTATAGTGACCAGTTAGTGACGGTTTGGAGACCTTTGGGTTCCAGAGATGCGACGTCATAACATGTGGGACCACTTTCAGGGGTAAAGTGTCGTGGTGACGGTTTTGGGTTCCAGAGTTGTGACCATTTAGCCCAAATGGTGGTATATTTCATTTCATACACTTCCACTTTATCAAATAAAACAATATTTATGGCGATAAATTATCTATATCTGTTTTATCTAATTCCCAAATTTCACAATTTTCTGTTGAGTAATATACATGTGAGACATGGTTTTGTTTTTGAATGGGCCTTGGACCAACAATGATCATAACAGCTGAATAGTGACCGGGTCTGAGGAACACTTTTTGGTCATGATCACTGGTTTGGTCGCCCAACTGGTCACTCTTTTGTGATTACTACAAATAAAGACATCGCTGTCTGAAAAACAGGCCCCTGGATGCTACGTTTCGTAGCCAGCACACTTTGATTTTCAGTGGGTGACGGACAGACTCTACGCTTTCTTAAAATTTTAATTCAGAACTCTGTCAATAATTGATGTAGGAACTTCAAATAAACATTAGTAGATAGCTAGAGCTGTGCGAAAAACTGTTGGTTAGCTTATATCTTGATTCACGATAGGCAACATATGTTTATTTGTCTTTATTTGTTAAGCGGTTCGCTGCGAGTGCGAGAATCTCTCCTCCCGAAAACCAAGCGTAGCTTCCAATAGGCCTTTTTCCACACGCCGCTGTCGCACCTTATCTCCTTAGTTACGCCACGACTGAAGCCAAACATTCACCTGACAACGTATACTTTAGCATTGATAGACACAGTGTATGAGCGTAATACGTTCATAATACTCGTGCACATTATCTCTAGAGAAATAAAAGTGATTGCATCGTATTCTATGGCATTCCAGCTCCGATTTGGTGTATCATAGATGCATATCATCTCAATGATACTTTAGATATACCTGAGATAACATAGGGACACCGAAACTGCATACACATTAATACATTGGCAGACCCAGCAGTTATATGCTTATCTTTTTCCTATCTAAAACCAAGATAATTATCAACTATAAAGTTTAGACAACCATGACTCGTTAGTGCAATACTCTAGTTTGTTTCAGCAATTTAATCTGTCAAAAAACAACACTGCTGCAATCACACCCACCGTTCACACTTTAGGTGTGATTGCTGTTTGTCTCTATATGAAAACCGCTGGACTCGCGGTGTTTGTCCGAGCGGCCGCGTAACTAGACAGTGGGCCGTTAGGCGGCGTTGAACGGCAACACCTGTATTTACGATGCATAGTGTCCAAAGTGTGCTGGCCACCGAACATAGCATCCACTATTCATTTCAGAAAGTAGTTTGATATAAACAGCTGTTGTAATATGTGTATGATTAATAAATAAATAAAATATGTTTAATGAAATAGTGTGCTTGCATCGATTCTTACTTATTGGATTTCTTTTAAATCTGTTAATGCATTTCATATATGAGAAATATTCTCTGACACGGATGAAGATATTGGTATTATTAATAAATTATATGATATCAGACGGTAATGACAATCCAAAACAAACCATCATAATCTCCATATTTTGGATTAACTTTATCCAGGGATTTGTACAAGGCTGTGCTTGTGATTCACGACACTGGAGACTTGTCTGAAAATTCCACATTAAAGGCGAACTCATACTTAGAGATGGCAGTATTCCTATTTCCAAATGAAATCCCAGTTTTCATTTTTTTAATCGTGGTTGTTGTGAGAGAATAAAGTAGACCTCATTCACACCGAGAAATAGCGGTTCAAACCTCCCCACACATGGAGAATAGCGATATCTTTTCCGCGTTTTCTCAGGTCTCTCTGAACCAGTAAACTCCATGTGAAAAATATTTCCTTTATTTTTCATGACCTCGACAGGCAGCTGTAAAGTGATGGTGGAGCAGAAACTGGACACGTGGCGGTCTCGACACAAGAGGGACATGCAGAAGCTCTACCAGTTACTAGGGGTTTATTTCTTTTTTCCTTTTCACATTTGACGAACAAAATTCGCCAGGTCTTACATTTAACTCTTGTACATTTGCAAATTCTTACAATCGTTCAGCTTCACGAGAACATGATATAGATTATATAATAATGTAAAACAGTGTAGATATAAGGCCACTCAAAAATAAACTTGTTTCTCATCACCAAGCCATGAAAAATATGACGAGGGCACTTTTTTTTTTTTTTTGCTATATCAAAGAGGGCAGATATACAGTAAAATCCCACATAAGTGGACACCCTCTGATCCGGGCCAAAGTGGCTGCTTACGCGGGGTGTCTACTTACGCGGGGTGTCTACTTACGCGGGGTGTCTACTTACGCGGGGTTTCCAGATTGTTACTGGCTATACATTTAATGCATCCCTGACATCAGGAGTTTAAGTTTGATACTAAATACACATACCTTTCATAATTTCTATCAAGGTTCATCTATTTAAAAAAAAAAAAAAAAAAATCTTCTAAATTCGTTTTTTCTGATGCGCGCGGTGATGAGAAACAAGTTGTTTTTTTTGAGTGGCCTAAATGGATGTGAAAAAGTAATGAGGATGATAAGACCAGACACAAAGAAAGCTCCCAATACCTACAATCACCCACACAGAGAATGACTTTGATATTCCAGGTATAGCTACAGCCTCATGCTAGTGCATACTTTTGGATCCAGATAAAACAGCAAAAAAAAAAAGCGCCCTCGTCATATTTTTCATGGCTTGGTGATGAGAAACAATTTTTTTTGAGTGGCCTAACAGCCCTTCGTTTCCTTTTAAAGTTCTTTTTAAAGATAATCTTCGTTTCTGATGTTTTCAAATTCCCTGAGAATTGCCCATTTTCTGAGCAGTTGATCCAGCAAAAAAAAAGCAAAAAAAAGCGCCCTCATCAAATTTTTCATGGCTTGGTGATGAGAAACAAGTTTTTTTTTGAGTGGCCTAACAGCCCTTTGTTTCTTTTTTAAGTTCTCTTTAAAGATAATCTTCGTTTCTGATGTTTTCAAATTCCCTGAGAATTGCCCACTTTCTGAGCAGGTGATCAGTGGGCGGACGAGCATGGTGGACGTGCCGGAGGAGGTGGCCGTGCGCCCCGTGCTGCTCGAGGTGCAGATCGTCCGGTCCCTGCGCGCCGCGGGCTGCGAGGTCATCGAGTGCGCCACGGGCGAGGCTGACTATGTGTTAGCGAGCAGTCTACACCAGCGACCCAAGGCTATGGCCGTGTTTAGTAACGACTCGGACTTCGCTATTTTCAAAGGGTGTGCATTCATTCCCAATGCTCTGTTCGACACGGAGAATGACCTGGGTTTGGGAGAGGATGAATTGTTACCACGGAAACCTACAGACCGTTTAATGGTGGGCATTATACGATCAGAGCGAGTAGCTCCAATGCTGCAGGTAAGTTTTTTTTATTATTATCATTTTTTATCTATTTATCTTTTTAAAGCAATTTTTATGAAGGGAATATTGTATGTACACAATCATTAAGTCATTAAGTTCGGCTATACAGCTGTTCTTCCATTCAGGCCCTAGCCCCCTACTCCTCGCGCTAATGGCAGGTGTTAAGCCAAATGGGCAGTGGGTATGTCCTGACCGGGGTTTGAACCCCTGATCTCCCATGCTCGAGGCAAACACCCCTACCACTTAGCCACAGAGCTTGGTCATTGTTGCATGGTTTACGGTGGTGGTGGCATATTATCTCACCTCTGGTATTTTTGTCCCATGGGTGTGATATTGGGAACTCGTTTTCCATGCCCCTACGAGTATTACAGTCCGTTCTCCATGGTTTATATCCTGTGCATTGTATGTTTTCTAATTGTGTACAGGGGTGAGATAAATGCAGAAAGCAACTCGTTTTGGTCAAAGTCACTGTTCTACAACTCAATTACTTGGAGCAAACTAGAACGTTTACCGATTCATAATGATGAAAATAATAACAAGCTTGGTGGCTATGTGGTAGGGGTGTTCGCCTCGAGCATGGGAGATCAGGGGTTCAAACCCCTGTCAGATCAAACCAAAGACTTACACAAAAATGGTACCCACTGCCCATTTAGCTTAACACCTGCCATTAAAATGAGGAGCAGGGGGCTAGGGCCAGAGTAGAAGAACGGCTGTAATGCCGAATTCTGTGATCGTACACACAATATTTCCTTTTTTGGGGGGAACAAGCTAACATGTCAATTATGCACTGTGGTATAGATTAAGATATTAAAAATGTTTTAGCCCAAATTTCACAATTTTCCTCTTCGCAGTTGGCAGGCCACGAGGACCTGGTGGAACTGAGCATCATCGCCGGTAATGACTTCACCTCCTCTTTCCTGAGCGGACCTCTACGTGGAAAGTTCGACCTGACCAGCACCAAACTCATGGACGCAGTAAAGTGGGTCAGGAAATACCGACGCGCAGAGAATCACCCGGCCATCAGCCAGTACATGGTGAGAGTCTTGTCTCATCTTTTATCTCACACCTGGTATTTTTCTCCATAGTCTTAACAGTGGAAATCGTATCTAACGCCCATTAGATATTTTCGAAAAACATCCAAGGGGGGATAATGTCACAAATGTTAGCCCATTAGTCAATGCTGGTGCATAATCAAACCGGCTAACCGCCGCATGTACATTCCAGGATAAATAAAGTGTTTAAAAAAAAAAAAAATTCAGAAACCCATACAAGTTTTGGGTCAGAGCTCAATCCCATCTCGTTTTAATCACTATGTAATTCATGCGGCTTCACCTTGCCTTTTCTAATTCCATATATTATTAGCAGGTGGACGGTTGATCTTTAGGTTATGGCTATAGCCTACTGTAGTACAACTGCTTGTAAAGTCACTAAGTGACCTGACCATATTTTTGCCTTTTATAGCTAACTTAGTACAGATGGAATATGATTTCTGTTTTGGACAGAAGATTTTATGGTGGTTCAATGCCATACAGTATTGATATTTAGCATTTTGGTATGGATTTTAAAATAATAGTGAATTCAGTTTGGGGGGACATTTGTAGTCACAGGTCCATTTTTAAGAACTCTGTTATGCACATATTTATACCCCTTAAACTGGTTCAATCATAATATGATATGCCTCATTTGAATGAGAATAGAAAACAGTAGGTGCTAGGAAGTGGAATTTTCAAGGTAGATTCTATATTTACTGAGATATTCAAGTATTTGTTGAAAGTGGGGGGATTTTGAGTGAAATGGGCATACTCAAGCAGATGTTTACTCAATAATGATTTACAATGAGCATTGGTGTAACATTTACCATCTCCATAAGTGGCACTGACAGTTGGTTACCCTCTAGGAAGTGGCATTATTTAGGTTAAACTTGTATTAGGCATGATATTCATGTATTTTTGCCTAATTTCAGAGCATTGGGGGGTAGTAGCCATCTTTGAATTTTAGTGCAGTCATGTTCCCCCAGAGGACTCTAGTTCCTGTCACTCTCCAATCATATTGGCACATGCCCTATACCTATATCCTTATAAGAACACTAAGTATTTGGTTGAAGCTCAGCCTCACTTTGAACATGGAGCCTGTAGTATGTCAAACTAACACTTGATGGAGCCATGACTAAGTACAGATGGGTATATGATTTCTTTTTTTCTGGACAAGTTTTATGGTAATGCAATATCCTCGTTTTAGTATTTAGTATTTTGACATTGATTTAAAAAAGACAAACTACTTTATGAACTTCCCCAAACACCTGACAGGCCCAGTAATCAAAGACTTGTAAGATATGCACAAAACTTGTATAAGTTTCTCCTATGGTAACCCAACACCTCTCTTTCCCCCTCCCTTATACCTCCAATTCCTTCCAACTCCTGGGGGGCTTCCTTGATCTCATAGTAATTAATTATTGGTGGACCTTGTATAGAGTTTTAAATGCGTCCTCCTGCTAATTTTGCCTTTAAAGGCTAATATTTCTATTTTAAAATGCACTCTTAGCTCTTGTATTGTATTATTTTCAGAAACTGCACCCTGACTTTTCACTGCGTGTGACGCGGTCTCGACTGTTCTACGCTATGGGAGAGGACACGACAGCAGAGGACCTGACAGAGAAACACTACCTCACACGGTTCATAGAGGACCAGATCAAACATGGCCATTACCCCAGCAACGTCATCTCCATGCACCTACGCTTCTATTGGTACCGCATGCTCCTGGAAGACAGTTCGTAAGTACAGTAAAACCCCACGTAAGCGGACAACCCCAACGTGTTCGCTAACGCGGGGGTGTCCTCTTACACGGGGTTTTCAGGATTCCTCCGGGCTAATATGCAAATGTTATGTACCGATATGTAGGGGAGGCAGAGGGAATGGTAGATCTGAAATCTTATTTTCAATATCTTAATTGGATCCGAAGTTATTAAGCTTTGAAATACAAAATGTATTATCTATGAATATACTCACACACACTCATAAATAGATTAATCATAAATAGATTAATATATTTTTGGTAGGGTGTCCCTCTGAGGTGCCCGCTTACACAGACCTTTTCGTACCGAAATAACTGTCCGCTTATGCGGGTTTGAATTAAATATTTAATACAGAGAACAATTTCCATTCTGAGAAAAAGTGTCCGCTTACGCGGGGTGTCCGTTAGGCAGGTTCTACTGTAATCAATATTCCAATTTTTACAAGTAAATTTTTTTACAGAAAAACAATTTAGTAACTCCCTGAAAAAACATGACTCCCTGGACCCTGGGAATTTCCAATCATGTTAACCTAGACCTGTGTTGGGTGAGTGACAAAGGTCACCATAGCTGCTAAAAATAGACCAGGGTCAGAGTGACTGAGCAGCTGATAGTGGTGTGAATACCAGGCGTCGTGGAGTCCACCTCCCAGTTCATGTAGATAATCGGGGTATGCGAATTTCCGGTTTCACTGACATCTCTGCCAGGGATGCCAGTTTTCAGGGAATTTCAGGATTTCACAGATTTTCCTCACTTCTACATATATATTCAAAATTTTCACTGAACTGTGATATATAAGTGGCTGCTAGTGGGGACCCAGTGGCCGGGTGGACAGCAATTACCATTCTGTTCACCCTCTTGGTCGTCTCGCCTCCTTGTGGTGCAGACTGGATATGCTTGCATGCAAGCATAACAAAAGCGACCGGGGTGGGGAGTTAGCTCAGTGGTAAAGAGCACTCGACTTGTAATATCAAGGTTGTCAGACTTTAGGCGGTATTCCACCAAACAACCACTTTTTCAACGTCAACAGACGTTCCAGCCGACCTTTCAGCCGACGTCGGTTGAAACGTCTGGGAAAATGGCCTCAAAATGCGTCGCTGCTCCACCGAAACCCCCAACAGACGTTCATGTGGTCGCCATACAAGCGTCGGGTGGGTTCAAAGTTCCAGCAGATCCTAGCCGACGCCCCTGCCGTGGCGCCGACTGGTGGACGTTAGCCGCATTTTTACGTAGTAATCGAGTTCCCCGATAGGCGGCGCGGCGTGCGGCGATACACTACGACGCTCTGAACCCGCGAAAACCGCTTATCGAGCGGAGCAGTGTGTCGGCGTGTTGGGTTTTGTACGGGAACGGTCAGAAAACGTCAAATAACCGAGGAATTACACATTTAATCGAACAATGAAGGTAAATAAAGATAAGGATGGATATTATGAATGTGTATGGCACGCTATGGTGCTAGGATTCTGCCGAAAGTGTCGGAATTTTCGATGTCCGTTCGCGACTTCGGGTATCGCCGGGTCGGCCGCACCATGTTGGCGGCGTTCCCTCGCCGCAAGTCCCGGCAGCGTTCACGGGCGGGTGTCGTAGTCTTCGAATGTATCGGCCAGATGCCCAATTCCAGCCGATTAAAACCTAATCAATCAGTTATTTCGGCCGACGCTATATTAACATCTTGTGGAGGGTTGTTGGGGGTATCGGTTGGGGGATCGCCTGAAAATTCTGGTTGGTGGAAGCGCATTTCAGCTGGCAGATGGCCAAACGCCCCACCAGACGCTCAGCAACCGTGAGGCGACATCCCATCAAACCCAATATCTTCCAACCGACGTCTTGAAACGTCGGGCAGGAGAGCAGACGCCTGCTGAAACGTGTGGTTTGTGCTTCCACCAACCCGACAGATGATTTAAAATAGAGCAGATCTGCCAGCAAACGCAGCAACCGCCATACGGGCGCTGTACAACGATTTTGTCTTGTTGGTGGAATACAGGCTTTAGTTGATTCAGGTCCCACTGCAGCCACTTTTCTCCTTCACCCCCAGCAGTGGTAGATTTACTGCTATATCAAAGGCTAATCCTTCTCATACCATGTCTATGTGGCGTGGGAAGTAAAAGAACTCTCACCTTGGTAAATTCACTGCCGCAAATGACTTCAGGGAATATCTTCCAGGGATGCCGACATCCCTGGGATACTGCTGTCATTTATTGCCCATCACGATAAACCTAGTTGCGGATTTACTCTCTAAGCTGGGGTTTTCACCAATGTGCTGCTGGAGACATCTGTAGTCATCCGTCCTCCTTTGATCTTTATTTTCGTACTTATTTCTTTGGTTTTACATTGAACTGTCTCCCAAGCTATTTTGCTATTTCGGCAAAGATGTTTGCATGAAATGATTGCGAGAGCTGTATTCTTGTATCATGTAAACAACAAGAACAAAGTTTGGAATACATTTCTATCCTGTAATTGGAACATGATCACTCCTAGTTATTGTTTATTATCGAAATAAAAAAAGAATAAAAAAATGTTCGTATTCGTTTCTTGAGCAGACAAGGTGAGATGAGCTGTGAGGCTGCGCTGTCTGAACTACGCAGTCACATTTACAGCATGGTGCTAAGAGAGGAAGACCGATATGTGGTGGAGTACGGACAGGGGTCTAGACAGGCGGTCGCTACACAACATGTAAGTGGTACAACTAACTGTAATATCCTATCAATGCCTCCGTCACAGAACATGTAGGTGGTACAA
This sequence comes from Alentia gelatinosa, assembly GCA_950022655.1. Lineage (NCBI taxonomy): Eukaryota > Metazoa > Annelida > Polychaeta > Phyllodocida > Polynoidae > Alentia > Alentia gelatinosa. Next base: position 40,580,513 of record OX465590.1, on the reverse strand, counting down.
CTAACAGTAATGTTCTATCAATGCCTCCGTCACATAACATTTAGGTGGCACAACTAACAATAATGTCCTATCAATGCCTCCGTCACAAAACATGTAGATGGTACAACTAACAGTAATGTTCTATCAATGCCTCCGTCACATAACATTTAGGTGGCACAACTAACAATAATGTCCTATCAATGCCTCCGTCACATAACATGTAGGTGGTACAACTAACAGTAACGTCCTATCAATGCCTCCGTCACAGAACATGTAGGTGGTACAACTAACAGTAACGTCCTATCAATGCCTTCGTCACATAACATGTAGGTGGTACAACTAACAGTAATGTCCTATCAATGCCTCCGTCACAGAACATGTAGGTGATACAACTAACAGTAATGTCCTATCAATGCCTCCGTCACAGAACATGTAGGTGATACAACTAACAGTAATGTCCTATCAATGCCTCCGTCACAGAACATGTAGGTGATACAACTAACAGTAATGTCCTATCAATGCCTCCGTCACAGAACATGTAGGTGATACAACTAACAGTAATGTCCTATCAATGCCTTCGTCACAACACTCTCCTAGCAGAGATCCAGCCCTCTACTTCCTGCAGCCGCTTGTATCTCTAGACAAACCTGCCTGTTTGGGACAAAATCTGTCCCATCCGCCAGTTTTTCAAATATCCTAAATTCTTAGCACTTTGGGCAGTATTTTGTGTTCTACATGTATATAAAGATGCACATATTACATGGTAATGATTTACATTCATTTCTGTTAATTGTTATGTCAACTCAGACACAGTCATAGGGATTAATATCTTCAGTGGGAAGCACCTCATGTGTTGCAGGGTTGTGTTTGTCAACATAACACATGCGCTCACAAGGGGCAGTCTAATCAACTGTGGATTCGCATTATAAAGTGGTTTAAAGCTGAAAAAGAAACAGCTGGATTGTCTGTGAAGCTCCTTTAACAATTCCCATATTTCCCAACCCATCGTATATGACTTGTTTGACTTTTATAACTTTTGACAATTGCCTTGTTTTAAAATCTGAAATGTAAGCTCTTCCCTCTGTCCTTAGTGGATACCCAGGAAACCAGCTTTGGGTAGGGGCAGAGATTAGTAAGCGCTAATGCCACGAAAGATCTGCTGGGATAGTGGTGGTACAACTGACAATAATGTCCTATCAACGCCTTCGTCACACAACATTTAGGGACTACATCTGACAATAATGTCCTATCAACGCCTTCGTCACACAACATTTAGGGACTACATCTGACAATAATGTCCTATCAACGCCTTCGTCACACAACATTTAGGGACTACATCTGACAATAATGTCCTATCAATGCCTTCGTCACACAACATTTAGGGACTACATCTGACAATAATGTCCTATCAACGCCTTCGTCACACAACATTTAGGGACTACATCTGACAATAATGTCCTATCAACGCCTTCGTCACACAACATTTAGGGACTACATCTGACAATAATGTCCTATCAATGCCTTCGTCACACATTTTTTTTGGTGGTAAAACTAACACTAATGTCCTATAAATGCTCATGTCACACAATATTTAGTTGATACAACGAGCAATGTCCTATCAAGGCCTTCATCACGCAAGTAGGTGGTACAACTATCAATAATGTAACAATCATGTCCACAATCTAAATATCACATGTAGAACATAAAAACTCCTTAGATTCACCAAACATTAAGACTAAATGATGACCTAGTATTCTGAGATACCTTTCGTTTTTATCATTTTAAAGGTGTATCGCAGCAACATGCGGGGCCTGCCTCAAGTGACTGCAATTGATCCAAACAAAATCTTCCAGAATTTGCGGACTTTTTCACGTGTCATGACACATTATGAACCTTGTAAGTAACAAAGACTTCATTTCAACTGATTAATATGTCATAGCTAGTAACCCTTCATAGTTTGATCTAATATTCTGTAAAACTCTGTTGAAATATTTGTTAAATTATTTTGGAAAAGGAGGCGAGGCGACGTCTGCTTCCCAGGCTGATGCTACCTTGAGTGACTTTATCTCACCCCTGGTGTTTTTTCTCCATAGAATTAACATTAGGAACTCGTATCCAATGCCCATGAGATATTTAGGAAAAATATCCAATGTGGGATTATGTCACAAATGTTAGCCCATCAGTCAATGTGAGGGGTGAAATAAATTCAGAAACCCATTCAAGTTTAGGGTCAGAGCTCGATCCCGTCTCCTTTGAATCGCTACATAATTCATGTGGCTTCGCCTTGTGAATTACTATGCGATTTAAACTCGAGGTGATAATAGCTCTGACCCTAAACTTCCATAGGTTTCCTCTACAGCACCTAACACCGTAACCATGTACAGTGGTCGGTGTGACATCATTGAGTGATGTCACACCGACTCTCCCTGTGGTCGCCGGGTAAAATGCCTCGAGACCAGCCTTGAAGACATGCAAAAAAGACATGTTATTTTTGAACAGTTGTTCTAAGTTTGGATACATTGCAAACATTTCAACCATGATCAAAATCTTTAAAAAAAAAGAAAACAAACAAAAACCCTTAATATTCGTAATTATGGAACACATCTTAAATAAATGTTTCTAATAATGGTACTGCCCACCCATGTCAAGTATGACCCCGGCCAAGTGGGAAAGTTTTTTATCTCACCCCTGGTATTTTTTCCCCATAGATTTAACATTGCGAACTTGTTCTCCAAGCCCCTACGAGTATTACAATCTGTTCTCCATGGTCTATGTATCTTGTGTGTGATCCTAGTGTGTACAGGAGTGAGATTAATACAGAAAGCAACTTGTTATGCTCAAATTGGTTGTTCTCCAACTCGTTTGAATGCTATGTGATATTCACTCAGCTGTCGCCTCGTTCATATAACACCGCATCAAATTCGTGGAGAACGACGACTTTGACCAAAACTTGTTGGTTTCTTCTTTAGTATTCTACATAATACTAATGGTTTCGTACCATGTCACGCAGTTGTCTTATTTTCTAATTGTTTTTATTTGTTTATTTAGACTGTAAGGGTTTCGGCGGTCAGCCGGGTACCCTTACAGTATTCATGGGATTACCCGATACCTTCAACCTTTACAAACTAATCATGAGAGTACGGTAACAAATTTAGGTATTACAAAAACAAATTTGTAATGCAGTGCCTTTCATTTCCTGCGCTTTCAGATTTGAACCCGCGCTACATAGAGCGGTACGGTCGTAAAACCGGCTTCGTGCTCTACGTGCTGCGGTATTTCCTACAACTGAACGTGGGCTACAACCTGCACGTCGGGCAGGACGAAGCCCTGGCTGTAGCGGCGATGGCGCTGGGCCGAGTCGACCCGGCCTGGTACCTGAGTCTCGCCGTGCAGCCCACTCTACGCTCCGTCACCATGGGCAATATGTTTCAGGTAAGACCCCTTTTTTTTCCTTTTAAAAAAAAATCATTTCTTTATTGGCATAATAGTTTTTTTTTTTTTTTTTTTTTTTTTTTTTAGAATTTTCTTTATTGCAAGATAACAATTACAGTGCATTTCTTCGTATATCATGTTGCTTACAATTCATTTCGTTTATCAGGACTTCATAGCCAATAAAGGGGCCGATGGCATCAGTTGTTTTACAAGTCAACTGGTTTTCTTTGCCTGGCCGAACTTATTACATGGAGTTTTGGACATCTTATCGACTAACATTGTTTGTTGCTTACTCGGTTATTTCTGATAACACTTGAACATCAAGTTACGCTGGTAACACTTAGGGGTTCCTTAACAATCACTATGTTTAGCATCATCTAGGTCATCCAGAGTAGAAGGGTAATTAGTTCTTTCATTACAGTTTTGGATCTTATAAGACAATCATATAGGCACATAAACTTTCTTCAATATTTGTTGTATCTTTTTGGACATCAGATTTTGCAAAACTTGATTTTGCGACTCTTGATGGAAGACTCCATTCACTTGACTCCAACGGCCAGGGATGACAGTTTCCCACTATTCCATAGAAATCCACTTTTTCATTTCCAGTTTAAGAATTTATTTTCCTTGTTTAAAACGATGAAAGTGTAAATTGGGCCTCATTCGCACTAATATTACAGTGGTTGGAACCTCTCCACAGACCCTCAGCCCATTCCTTGGCAATAGTGATGTATTTTCCATGTTTTTTCAGTCTGTCTGAGGCTCAGGCAGTAAAATCCACATGAAAAATATTTCCACTTTTATTCCTAATGTGTACTAATGCTCTTTTGACAGTTCCTGGGAGTTCAATTTGTACTAATGTTTTCTTGACAGGATGTGTATCAATATGCCATTCACTTACTGGGAGTTTAATGTGTAATAATGCTCTATGGACAGAACATGTACCAATATGCCGTTCACTTACTGGGAGTTTAATGTGTAATAATGCTCTATGGACAGAACATGTACCGATATGCCATTCACTTACTGGGAGTTTAATGTGTAATAATGCTCTATGGACAGAACATGTACCGATATGCCATTCACTTACTGGGAGTTTAATGTGTAATAATGCTCTATGGACAGAACATGTACCGATATGCCATTCACTTACTGGGAGTTTAATGTGTAATAATGCTCTATGGACAGAACATGTACCGATATGCCGTTCACTTACTGGGAGTTTAATGTGTAATAATGCTCTATGGACAGAACATGTACCGATTTGCCGTTCACCTACTGGGAGTTTAATGTGTAATAATGCTCTATGGACAGAACATGTACCGATATGCCATTCACTTACTGGGAGTTTAATGTGTACTAATGCTCTGTTGACAGGATGTGTATTGATTTGCCGTTCACTTACTGGAGTTTAATGTGTAATAATGCTCTATGGACAGAACATGTACCGATATGCCGTTCACTTACTGGGAGTTTAATGTGTAATAATGCTCTATGGACAGAACATGTACCGATTTGCCGTTCACCTAATGGGAGTTTAATGTGTAATAATGCTCTATGGACAGAACATGTACCGATATGCCATTCACTTACTGGGAGTTTAATGTGTACTAATGCTCTGTTGACAGGATGTGTATTGATTTGCCGTTCACTTACTGGGAGTTTAATGTGTAATAATGCTCTATGGACAGAACATGTACTGATATGCCGTTCACTTACTGGGAGTTTAATGTGTAATAATGCTCTATGGACAGAACATGTACCGATTTGCCGTTCACTTACTGGGAGTTTAATGTGCAATAATGCTCTATTGACAGGACGTGTACCGTTACGCTTATCACTTCCTGGGGAGTTTACTGCATCTACGCAGTGAGTTCCCGGAGCCATGGGAGATCTTCTCAGGCGCTGTGTGGACGGCCTTCTACGTGACTGGCGAACACAGAGGTAGGTCGACTGTGAATTTAGACGTCCAGAGATGGCGTTCTGATAGTATTAAACCCGCCTTGAAGGACAAGAAATCAGGGATGTCAGTTTTCAATGTTTCCATTGAAATTCATGTTTTTATTTTCATAATACATACTATTTTTCATTGTGCTAAAAAAATTGATTAAGAAACCAAGGTTTATATTCATTATATTTTGAAAAAATACACAGGAAAGGAAATAAGATAATGGAAAATTGGCTTTGAGGTTATGCATAACAGACTCTTCAAGCAGTATGAAAGATCTGGTAGGAGAGTAACAAACAGGTCCCGCTATTGGGTCAAAGCGGTTATTTAACCCAACCAGTGTTAGCTTTGTGTAGCTCTGGTTGCCAGTGTAGATATACCTTTAATGTCATTACTGTTGGTTGTACGCTCTTGCCTTTCTCAACAGGTGGTCTTTTGGACAGCGGCTTTTCACTCGATCATGTGCGGAGAATTGAGAAGGAGAAACAGACGGTCATACACGAACACCGCCACATATTGGGAAATGTATTTGAAGGATTCTTCCCTTTTAAACATCGATTTTGAATTGAGTAGGCCCTACATGCACAGGCAGCACTTAATTCTCTCAGTCACAGAAACGACAACATTTACAGAGGATTTTAATTATCCTCCGTAATGCAAGCACCTACTAAAATGCAGGGGAAGTTGAAAGTTGAATGCAAATTTGGTGCTACCTTATTCTGCAAAAGCGGATTTGTCTTGTAAGGAATTGTATATACATTGTATATCGCAATAAAACACTTATTTTTCTTTATTGTAAAATTCATTTGTCACGTCATCATACCCAGAGGATTCCTCGACTTTACGCAAGTCGACAATGCTCCCACAGGTTATAGCGCCAAGCGGTCCTTGATGCAGGGGCCTGTTTGATAAGCTAGGATCGTATATGAAGACTATTTTCTGTACCTTGTACAAGGGTTATCGTTTAATAATGTTTAAGTTTGTTCGCTAAGACAGTTTTAGCCATCCATAAGGGTTCAATTAAGTTGACCCACATTGTCCCTGGGTCTCCTTTGGGTACAAAAAAGGGTCATCACGCACGATCCTAGATTATTAAACGGGCCCCAGGGTCGTTTAGATTCTTAGGAAAAAAATCCACACCACCCGGTTCACCTAATATGAAGGATTCTCTAGTACTAAATGCGATTGGCTTTTACTGGTATGTCAGTTGGGGCCACGATGAAAAGTGTGAGATATTTTTCATATTGAATTTACTGCAGCATTAAGTCTGGGAAAACATGGAAAACACATGGGTATTGGCCATGGAATGGGTCTCAGGTGTGTGGAGGTTTGGAACACTCTTAATTGCTGTGAGCAAGACTCAATTTATACAACCCAGGATTTCCTTAGAAAAGCGGAAAACTGCCTTCTCTGCTTTTAGTAGTAACATGTATGATACCACTTCTTGTTTCTCCTTTTTTTCTTGTCACAAACTTTATCCATGGAGTAATAAATAAATGAAATCATGGAAGTATATTTGTCTAAAAGTAGTTTCACATTGTCATCTACACTCATTTTTGAGTGCTGTTGGATTTTTTTGTTAAAATTAGGATACTAAGTAGCTTGGCCGGTCTTCCACTTGGTCCCTCTGCCAAAATGAATAAAATATACAATATTGTGTAAGTATGGTGGGTGAATACATCTCGTATTAACACCTATACTGAACAATTGTGGATTAAAGTGTTTTACTCGAATGGGTAGATAAGATGAGATGTGTATGAGGCTATCATGGACAATCCTGGTCACATACCTACTTAATTATGTTAAGTGATTAATTATGTCGAGTGATGAATCTGTTACAGCATGTCCACCCACCGACCCAGATAAGGCTGAAATAGCCCTGGCTCGAATTCTAACCATTGTGGTTGAGGTGGCACCGCAACACTTACGACGGATCAGACGATTCTTGAAGGCCTTACTACTGTGTGACTGAATTTATCTATATTTGTATTTGTAATACTTAAAAAAAATTTGTGGTTACTGTGCTAGTGACCGGCCGACCACCAATCCACCAGAGGCCTGGAGGGATGAAAAAATGACTTGCTGGCTAGAAGAAAACTTACCTGCTATACATGAACTATTACCTGTACACACCAAATTCTAAGAGAGATAATGAACGTTACGTTGAAGATTTCAAAGTGTATTACCTTCCAAATATGTTGTAGTGTTCCATGAAAGTTACAAAATTGAGTATAAATAAGAGTGTTCCTTCTGCTACCATTCACTGTGTATTTTGTATGCCCTGAGGAAGGGACGTAAGTCTCGAAACGTCGGCAGAGTTGTTAAATACAGAAGTCCACATGGACAATTGAAAACCGTTTATCTGGAGTTTGAGTCAACTTGTCAAGTTTGAGGGTTGTTCTAATTTGTTCATTAATTATGTTAAGCGTATCATAGTAGATGGATTTTTCGTCTTATATTCAGAAGTCAAACAACTGTCACCAAGTAAATCAGATTGTTTATTTTCGTGTAGCAATTCCTCAGGATATATATACAGACTACAAAGAGTACTTTGTAATGAACTCACTCTGTAATTCATGCTAATATTTTGAACGACACCTTTATCGGTCTGTGTGAAAAATTTGCGTTTTCTCCTATGGAGATCATACATGCCAAATAAATTTATTCTAGCGCTGTTTATAAATCTTTTCCTGCTCAATGTTAGGACACTATCGGTGTAATATCTTATATACAAACCTCTGGTCCCAGTACTAACCGATATGTACGGACTCGCCTGCGCTCGTAACATATCCTCCGGGTTCAGTACTTACGGTTATTTTTTGAGCGAGGCTTCAGTGCGAGCTCTACTAAGTACCGGACATATCACAATGCAGCGAAAAGAATTACTGCTCCTTTCATTCATTCAATTTGTGATATAATTTTATTTATCTCACCCCTGGTATTTCCCCCCCCATAGACTTAACATTGGAAACTCATACTCAACGCCCATGGAGTATCATATACTCAATGGGGGATGTTACAAACATTAGCCAATCAGTTAGTGATGGGGGTGAACTGCACTTGATCCATAGCTGGTGAAAATATGTTGTTCGTTTTGGTTTGCTGCGTAATCTCACTGCCTTTTGCTTGAATAGATTACTCCACAATCAAAATGCATGGCATAGTTTTAGCAGCCACTATCAAGAAACGCTACAAATTTTCATATTATTGTTTATATGGCGTGAGTTGTCTTTACAGAATGATATCACAAAGTGGAGCTGAGTGATATCTATAGCGGAAGACAATGAATGGCTGTAAACAATTATATGAAATTGAGTGACGTCTAGATTTTATCCTACCCTGTCACATGTTTTAACTTCATATGTCACCAGTGGCATATAAATATTTTATGGCACAATCGTGACATACAGTCACATCATGTTAAGTCTATTGAGATTTATATGCGGGGTGTGATATGAATGAGGCGACAGCTGAGTGAAGATCACGTAGCATTCGGATGAGTTGGAAAATGGCTTCTTTGACCAAAAGAAGTTGCTTTCTGTATTAAATTGTATCTCAACCCTGTACACATTAAAAGAATGGATGACACACAGGATATAGACCATGGAGAATGTACTATAATACTTGTATGGGCATTGAGAACGAATTCCCAATATTAAGCCTATGGGACAAAAATACCAGGGGTGAGATAAAGGGTCTCATCACGTCGAGTGAGAGTCTATGCAGTTCCTTCTTCTTATTGAACAGTGGAACTAACATTGAAACTACATGAGAATGTGTTGGGTGATATTTAGACAGACAGACTCACACCTTACTGTCATATACACCCAGGGCCCTGGGGCCCGTTTAATAATCTAGGATCGTACATGAAGACCCTTTTCTGTACCTCGTACAAGGGTTGTCGTTTAATGATATTTAAGTTTGTTCGGTAAGATAGTATTAGCCGTCCATATGGTCGTCTATAAGTGTTGAATATAGTTTACCCACATCGTCCCTGGGCATCTCTGGCACACAGAAATGGGCGACAAGTGGCACAAAGTTTCTGCAGTATAGGAGAACAGCCGGCTTACGTTTTGATCATTAATCAGAGGAAAATGTTTGACATCACAGGTAGTAACATAACTATGGCTACGAATCTCCACCAATTCCCCCATCACAAAGTATAAACTTATATAGTGATTGAACCTAACGTATTTTTTCAAACTAATATCTAAAATACGAAATTCTTACTATAAAATCAAGAAATCTAAAAAAAAAAAAATTACTATAAAATCAAACTTATCCGAACTATCTGAAAAGATATATTCTTATAACTTCTTTTACATCTTATATATGAAAACACCCAAAACAAGAAGTTGCAAACTTCTACTTCTTTATCGGGTATATGTTGCATCTATTTGCTTCAGCCAGGGTAAAGCCAGCGTAATCTTCCTCCGGTAGTTTGTGTCTTTGTAGATGGGGTTGTGCTCTAGGTACACAGTTTCCAGTTTCTGTAGGGGTGTCAGGGCTTCTAGATCGTCCCACGATGTGATTTTGTTGTCATTAAACTGAAAATCAAGGAGGAAAAAAACATTGATACGTTTTGCTGTTATATATTGTGTGAAACATCATTTTAGGCTTTTGCCACTATCCTGGAGGCTAGGTCTAAGAGAGAGCCGAAGCGTGCGTATGTATTCGTGGGAACCAATCAGCATGATTCTTACACAAAACCGGAATCGTGGGAACCAATCAGCATGATTCTTACACAAAACCGGAATCGTGGGAACCAATCAGCATGATTCTTATACAAAACTGGAACCGTGGGAATCAATCAGCATGATTCTTACACAAAACCAGGCCCGAGGGAACCAATCAGCATGATTCTTACACAAAACCGGAACCGTGGGAACCAATCAGCATGATTCTTACACAAAACCGGAATCGTGGGAACCAATCAGCATGATTCTTACACAAAACCGGGCCCGTGGGAACCAATCAGTATGATTCTTATACAAAACTGGAACCGTGGGAACCAATCAGCATGATTCTTACACAAAACCAGGCCCGTGGGAACCAATCAGCATGATTCTTACACAAAACCGGAACCGTGGGAACCAATCAGCATGATTCTTATACAAAACCGGGCCCGTGGGAACCAATCAGCATGATTCTTATACAAAACCGTAACCGTGGGAACCAATCAGCATGGTTCTTACACAAAACCGGAACCGTGGGAACCAATCAGCATGATTCTTACACAAAACCGGAACCGTGGGAACCAGAAGTGCACTAACTGATCTTTACTTTCAATTTTATCCTGTACAACCATAAGGACAGTGTCCCATGAATACGCAGGTTTCCGTGGTGGGGAAGAATGTGGATTAATTGAAGAGGAAGCTCTTCCCTTCTATTTATTTGTTCTTCTACTCTTTATTTCAGGTATACAGAAAACAGAACGACCCACCATGCTTGTACAAGCCACAAAACTCATTAATTTACACTTTGTACGGAACTCGGCAGAAATGCCTCGTTCTGTACGAACTGTAAATTATCTTCTCGTTTTGTAGCTTGTACAACATGGTCAGATCGTTCTATATAATTACAATAAAACAAAACTCTCTGACCATGTCCTGGACTTCTTAAACTTAACTAGTATATAACGATGAATAACTACAAATCAGCTCACCTACAAATCTCGTCTAAACGGCCTACAATTACCGTAGGATGTGATCTTTGACAATAAAATATTTGGCAACATATTGCATCATAAACAATCTCGCCTAGCACTGAGGTGAGATTCAGATCTAAAATTGGAAAACATGGATCTGATGTTTAAGCGGTTTTGCCTATAATCAAATACCATTCAATTTTTTTTTTTTTTTTTTTTTTCAAATACTATTCAAAAACATCACCACTCTCTTACTTACCCAGAATTCTTCCAGCTCCGACAAATGACTAACATTTTCTATTTTTGGAATGCGATTAGAAGCAAGGTCCAGCGTGGTCAGCTTCGCCTGTAATAAAACCGAGAGGAGTCACTATCTAAACCAGATAAAAGTTAGATTCAGTCACTAAATATCTCTGCCGAGATACAGGATTCCCTGACAAAAGACAGTGTTTGAGGATAACAAGACGATAATGAGACAAGGTCGGTATGCAAACCAAGTCCTGATTATTATTGATTAAATTTATTAAAGTAAAATGTTGGCTGACATTTTGGAATTTTAATACGTTTGTAAAGACTAAAGAAGAAACCATCAAGTTTTGGTCAAAGTCATTCTTCATGAGTTTGATGCGGAGTGATAGGAATGAGGCGACAGCTGAGTGAAGATCACATAGCATTCGGATGAGTTGGAAAATGGCTTCTTTGACCAAAAGAAGTTGCTTTCTGTATTAAATTGTATCTCAACCCTGTACACATTAAAAGAATGGATGACACACAGGATATAGACCATGGAGAATGTACTATAATACTTGTATGGGCATTGAGAACGAATTCCCAATATTAAGCCTATGGGACAAAAATACCAGGGGTGAGATAAAGGGTCTCATCACGTCGAGTGAGAGTCTATGGGGGATTCGTTAGACATGATTATTCAGTGTATAGGCATTGATAAAGTAATAGTGATACTATCTTATATTACTTGTGATTGTGAGCAGTTACAGGTACTATGGACTTGATGGGCAATTCATTTAACCAAATAAACTCATATATTTTCCTGATACTGAATCGGTGATAACATCACCCAAAACTCAGACTATGGACAAACATTAAAGTGTATGAAAAATCCAGACTAGTATCAAGCAGATACACTATAATATTTCAATCTAGTTTAAATGACATTTTCTCAAACAAAGACTTGACTTACAGCTAAATGAATAAGTATTATCCTCGTTGAGAGAGGATCATCTTTTATACTTGTTTTCTACCTATGTTCTTAGTACGAGGCTAGGTGTCGATTCATTTGTAGCTACCGCTTGAATGAGCTTGATGTCTGTTATCGGCTACGTCATCGGAACCATTCGATTGTGACGACCATAGTGACAGTAGCATAATCGTGGCGATTTGCTTGGTGTCAGTTGTTGACAAAACGGTTTGTGAGTAACAAATTGGGTTTGTCAGGTGTTGTCAGGGTGTGTGTATGACAACAACAGCGGTTTCATCCTTGGGAATCCTCAGGCTGCACTGATGTTGGTGGATTAAAATTACGAGTTATCATAATATTCCAGAATCCAAACTAGCGACCCTGTCAAAAAACATTGCTGTGGGGGTAAGTCAAACCGATTATACACCGATACCCTTGTAGGATGAATAAAGAATATAAAGTTACCAGTTTTTCGAGTCCCTCAATCTTCTCAATCCCGTTATGGCTCAGGTAAAGCTCCTCCAGATTCACCAAGGCGTCCAACCCCTCCATCTTCACCACACGATTACTCTGAGCGACAAACACAACCGTTATCACGCTCATTATTCCACATTAACAAATAACGGCACGGACAAAACGTCTACATCGCACCCTTTTATAGTGGCTAGTATCAGGGATGCCAGTTGGGGCCAGAACGAGACGGTGAAATACTTTTCATTGCAATAAATGGTTTACGCATTACTTACAAATTGCAGTGGGAGATTAAGGGAAGGCTCAAGATTTTACATGGGTCAGTGGGGAGATTCAGTGGGGGATCATGGGCTGTGGCTGAATTGGGCGATTTAGCAGTTACACAAGGGAAATACTTTTTCTTATCCCGAAAATAAAAAAAACACGAGTTTCAATGGAAACATTGAAAACTGGCATCCCTGAGTCTAAGAATAAGCTATAGAGAACGTTAGATTCTTATACATGTAATTCTAATAGCTTATTAAATCTTTTAATTGTAACTTGTGCGATGTACGATGCATGAAATGACATCTTTATGGAGGCCTTGAACGGTAAATTCAGTATAAAAACAGCCAGTATTTCTACCGACATAGGAAAGGTGGATCACTTTACCTGCAGGCTCAGGCACCGAAGCGAGACAAAAGAGTCTAAGTTTTGGATCCGAGTGATCTTGTTTTTTCCTAGATAAAGGTTTTCCATCTTGGTCAAGTTGTCGATGTTCTCTATTGCCTTAAACAGAATTAATAACAAAAGATTAAACTAACCATCGGAATATATACAATCAAAAAGAATTATTAGTATTGTCAATTGTTCATATATTTCATGAATCCTGTCTTTACTACTATCATTTCTAACATTTATTGGCGCAGTCATACATGTTTTAACAACGATGGACACTTTTCCCCATATCAAATCGAATTTAAACCAAATAAGATCAAATATGGTACAAGCTTTACATTTGAATAGATACCATGAATCACTTATGTTAACGAAGAAATAAACTTAAATGGCAATGCTTTCTTTTTGTATTAAAAAAAAAAAAAAATTTATGCAGTAATTTCCAAATTATTCACTTACCCTAATCCTATTCGACCCAAGTTCCAGCATGGTAAGCTCGACTAAGTGATTTATGTTTTCTATTTTAGAAATTCTGTTCTGAATTACAAATAGTTTGATGAGCTTTGTCAGTGTTTCCAGGTTTTCCACCTTCTTGATTCTGTTAAATGACAGATCCAGCTGCCTGCAAAGAGGTAATACATGAATGTCATTTGTTTCATGATTTTGTTTGTTTATTTGGGTAGTTTAACATCCAATTTATTCAATTAGACTTACTCTGGCTTACTTTCCTAAAATTTAAGTATAACTTTACAAAAATTTGCATATCCAGTTGGAATAACAAGGTATGCTGCCTGGTTGATCGAGGCATCTTACTCTTCTCGATTATATCTTATCGAAAAGCTTACATTCCCTGAGGAAGTCAAGGATTTCTCTTTTGCCAGTGTTATGGAAAACACTGCACATTTATTTGATAAGAATACATACAGAGTTACTGGAATGTTGATTTGTAAATTTAACAACAGGAATCCCTGCATATTTCTGTCACTTCAGACCAATCTAAGAGGAACTGATTTAAGCTAAAAGCTGAATTGTACTGATAAAACCAAGAAAATTACATTTATAAAATGGTCGTAATCATGGCTAACAAAACTACTTGAAGTAATATGTAAATTTACATTATTAAAATAAATTATTTAGAAAACGATGGTAAACTTACTCTAAATTGACAAGAAGTTCCAGATTCTCTACTTGGGTGATTTGATTGTCATAGAGGTCAAGGCTGACCAGTGCAGTGTTGGCTTCTAAGTTTTCAATCTTCTTTATGAGATTTTGTCTCAAACACAGGTCCTGTAAGAGATGGTACAATATAAGGCTCCCTTAAATCTATTAAGTAGAGGAGAAGTAGATCAAGTATTCATAAAATAGTATGTCAAACACTAGCCCGAATAATCATCACTGTGGTTTTATGATGATTTCTAAAAAAATAGTACCTCATGGAATAGATTTTCTTAAAGAAGTACATCACAATGAACAGAAAATATTGATGACTGAGTTTTTGTAAAAAAAATATTCTTCTTTATGTTCATAGATGATAGACCATAAAGTTCTATGAGTTCAATGCACACATTATCTCTTCATGACCCTTACTTCATACACTAAATCTGATATGACACTGGCGGTAGTAAAATCCTATAAATCAATGAGTATAATTTAGATATTCACTATATATGATATCCTGAGAAAATTCAGATAAAAAGGAAAGCGTCCGACTTACCTCTACCTTTGTGGCTTGCTCAAGATTTTCAATCTTGGCAATTTTGCTGTGAGTGAGATCCACTTCCTGAAAAGCGATGAAACAAAATAGTATAATTTCTGAAAAGTCCCCTTCATTATTAGTATATTCTATTAGAGATCAAGAATTCATTGCCGGTGTGTAGGCGAATAGGTATTTCAGCTTGATGATATTACAAACTGAATTATCTATGTTTCAGTTAATCATTTCATTTAAGGTCTGAAACAGCTGTACCACATCATTAGAATTTTAATTTTAGAATGGCTACGAAACAATATATATTCTAGTGTTGCTGGTAGTATAGGAAATATCGGAATTCCGTCATTTGTCGGAAATCTTGCATCCCAGAAAACAAAGAGAAAAAGGCAATGGGAGAGTTTCCACTTAGTCAATGTACTAATTCCGGTAAATGACATCAATATCATGAAAACGTTGTCAATTTTGTGCACACTGGATTTAACACTGGGAAGGTGTCTGGTGCTATAAATAAAGTGTTGGTTCCACCAACACACATGATATAGATTAGTCATGATTTGGTTGTCTTGTTAAATCTTGCTAGGTTTTGAATAATCGTGAGCACATTTGCGACAATGCATCTTGAGGTGTCGCGGTGGTGGAGCACCAAAGTATTCACACGATATCGTGAAAAAGTATACATATCATGGTGCATGACGTATCGCGACAAAGGAGGTACGACATATCTTGACACCTTAAGATATAACAAGATACACCACAGCGAATCCATCGTGTTGGTGGAACCAGCCCTTTACTCTAAAACACTCTGTACACTGCATGTCTTACTCCAAGCAACTCTGGCATAGAACCGAACATCACACCGAAAAGAGTTGGAATAGTATCATTTGGTAGAGTGGAAACTGAGCCATTAAACATGAATGAAAAAAGACCTACGACTGCATTGGCGTCAATCACTGTGAGGGTGGCCGGCTCGCCACCCTCATTTGCCATCTGGTCTTCCTCCTGCTCCTCATCACTCGACATGACTGAAAATAAACATACATATTATCAAGAGACGTCATGAGTTTATTTATGCCACGCATTTTGTTGGCTCCATAAGTTCACGAGTCGAAGACGAGTGACATTACAGAGCCAACAAAATGAGTGGCATAAATAAGCTCAAACTCAAACGAGTGGCGTCTAGATTTTATCCTACCCCGTTTCCACATCTTTTTCAGTATTGGAAAGGAGTGGCATAAACAAAACTTTATGTCACACCCGTGACATAAACAAATCCCATGTTAAGCCTATGGCGTTTTTTATTAGGGGTAGGATAAAACACGGTTACAGAGAAGGCTGTCAACACATACTGACTGAAGATTACCCTACTCCTTCATTTACTGAAAACAATTAGATATAACTATATCTATAGTGACAGCAGCCCTGAAATACTGATACTCTTTATGCGACATAACTGAAAACAATTAGATACAACATTATTATAGCAAAAGTAGTCAAAACAGTGACTAAGACTCTTCCTTGCTTTGTCTTCCACATCACATGACAGTACTTGGTGGAGGTGGGGGGGGTGTTGAATACAACACTGTGTGTCATGGACAAAGTGGCCCTTTATGTCACAGGGTAACGTTTCAAGCAATACACATAGACCGTATTAGCTCTGACGTCATTTTGGTGCCTAACAGAATCCAACTCCGCGAAGCACTGCAATGGCGTAGCATCGTGGTAGGTCTGCAGCCTACTAATAATTAAACCAGTATAAGTGCACTTTTCATCTAGAGGCTCAAGGCCACCAAAACAGGGTGAACCGCCATAACTGGTGAACTTTGAAACCAAATCTAGTAAAAACGGTTCATGGACGCCTTGAGCCTGGGACGATTTGAGTCCTGGATGCCTTGAGCCTTTCTGTGGACGCCTTGAGCTTACCCTGTTCTGGTGGCCTAGAGCCTCTAGATGTAAAAACTTTGAAGAGTGCACTTATACTGGTTCATAGTCATATATACTCAACCCTAACCCTTACCCAACCCTTTTCAAACCCTAACCCACCAATTGGAACTAAAATGGGGTGGGCTCAAGGTGTCCACAGGGTAGGCTCAAGGCGTCCACGTTTTTGCCCTGACAGGAGGATCGGTTCATGGACGCCTTGAGCACGGGACGATTTGAGCCCTTGACGCCTTGAGCCTTTCTGTGGACGCCTTGAGCCTACCTTGTGGACGCCTTGAGCCTACCCTATTTTGGTTTCCTTGAGCATCTAGATGTAAAACCTTTGAAAAGTCTACTTATACTGGTTTATAGTCCTATATACTCAACCCTAACCCTTACCCAACCCTTTTCTAACCCTAACCTGCCAATCAAAACTAAAATAGGGAAGGCTCAAGGCGTCCACAGGGTAGGCTCAAGGTGTCCACGTTTTCGCGCTGACAGGAGGCTCAAACGGTAAAAGGCTCAAGGCGTCCAATTCCCGGAGGATCTCTCTATCAGATGTTTATTCTAACCAAGTGTAAGCGGCCACCCCTCAGTGGACAACCCGCAGCGGACACCCCGCAGCGGACACCCCGCATAAGTGGACACTTTAGCGTGGAACGGAAGGTGTCTTTTAATGCGAGGTGTTCTCTTACGTGGGCTGTCCGTAAGCGGGGTTCTACCCTACATTAGTGTACAGCCTTTATTCCATACAGTATCTAGGTGACTGGTGGACCATACCCTTTTTTTCGAATTTATGTCAGATCTCTGTCAATAATTGATGTGTGAACTTCAAGTAAAAGTCAGTGCAGAAAAACAGTTTGTAAGGCCACTAAAAAAAAACAACTTGTTTCTCATCACCAGGCCATGAAAAATATGATGAGGCCCATTTTTTTTTTTTTTTTTTGCTGGATCAAAGATGGCTTTAAAGTGTCATAAAATGGGCTTTAGACATACAGTAAAACCCTGCCTAAGCAGTCACCCTCCGTTCCGGGCCAAAATGTCCGCTTATGCAGGGTGTCTGCGTACGCGGGGTTTTCAGATTTATACTGCTTATACATTGAAAGCATCCCTGACATGATGAGCTTTAATTTGATACCAAATATACATACTTTTCGTAATTTCTATCGAGGTTCATCTTATTCTAACCCCCCCCCCCCCCCCGCGGTGATGAGAAACAAGTTGTTTTTTTGAGTAGCCTAAATGTGATTATTTGCCGTTGTTTTTTTACGCGGTTCGCCTCCCAAAAACGAACCGTCCAAAGTGTGCTGGCCACCGGGCGTATCGTCCAGTATTCCGACATACTTCCTCTATTTAGGTGTTCACGTACTGACGATGACTCAGAAGTACAAACGAAGAAAATGTGTTGCAATATAGACTGACACTGTGACAGGTACAAGACCGGGAAAGAACCTGAGCTACCCAAAGACATTGACCACATCCTCTCATTTCTGTCAAATTTATAAGGCCACTTCTATTTTGCGTACGAAAACAATGTTGTTCTGGTTGTCAATGTCTAAAAATCGAAGCTTATTGTGATATTACTGTACCTTCGACTACAGCTTTCTTCTGTTCTTCAGCCATTGCTACGGTTTACGCTTGTGGAAGAAATCAGATTGGTATAACATTGTGGTACCGAGAACCAGCTAAGTGAATCTTATTTACCGATGTAAGCCGCTCTGTTATTGGCTGAAGCTCTGAACAGTGGCGCCATCTGAGGATAGTTACATGCATAGTCACACTGCGCCGCGTCAGTGTATTGCTCGGTAGTTGCTCGAGCGATGCAGTGTACCTAATTTGTTTTTGTGGTTGATATTTGGCCCAAAATCGGAGCCGTGATGTATGGAAATTTCAGAGATAAAGATGCATATGGGGACCGTTCCAATTATGGCTACAATCAACAACATTCTTCGATGTCTGCCTCACAGATGAATTCGTCAAACCAGCGATTTGATGGACGACAGCCTTGGAATCGGATGAACAACTCAGGCATGGGGCTTGGGAACAACAACATGGCGTTCCCCTCTGGGTCTCAGCTGAGTGGTGGTGGAACCCAAGGTAATGTCCCTCGGGGGCCCTTAATAATGCAAAGAAATGACGGAGTTCAGCCTCAGTCGAATCCATTTAATAATTCCAACAACACACCTCGCATGGGCAACATGTATGTGGATGACACTGCGCGAGGGTACGCATTTTCAGGCCAACAACAGTCGCACGGTGAAAACCAGGACCTGATGAGGAGAGAGCTGGAAGAGCAGAAACGGGAAGTGCAGCGACTGAGAGATGAAGTTATGAGGTCAATGGAAGCGATTCACTCCATTCAGAATTTACAGGGGGGCGTTGGCGATCAACCGAACAAGACCATCGGAGGAATGCGTGGTCCAGAGCCGCAGCAGATAAATCGACCACCAGTGAAAGGCATTCTCAAGAAACCTAAAAGGATGGGAGAACCAGAAGTTGAACTTGGAGGTATGATATTATAGCACGATCAGATTTGGAGAAAATAAACCTGGTATTTAAAAAAAAAAAAACTTTTCATATATTGTGCATTTAAACATGAATATTTTCACATAATGTCACCCAGAAAGTTCAAATCTTTATACTTATAGCTTGCATATATGCAAAAATCTGCAAAGAGAACCAATAAAATTATTAGATTGTTGATTCCTGGCCAGTGGGCATTTCCCACCATCTATGCGAAAACGTTGTATACACAGCGTTTGCCAGCAGATCTGGCCTTGAGGAGGTGACAGCCTGTTTGGAAGAACACCTTGGTAGTGCTCCCGTCCCTGGCCTAGCAGGGAATTGGACGCCTTGAGCCTTTTACTGTTTGAGCCTCCTGTCAGCGCGAAAATGTGGACACCTTGAGCCTACCCTGTGGACGCCTTGAGCCTACCCTATTTTAGTTCAGATTGGCAGGTTAGGGTTAGAAAAGGGTTGGGTAAGAGTTAGGGTTGAGTATATATGATTATAAACCAGTATAAGTGTACTTTTCAAAGTTTTTTACATCTAGATGCTCAAGAAAACCGAAATGGGGTAGGCTTAAGGTGTCCACAGGGGGAATTGGACGCCTTGAGCCTTTTACCGTTTGAGCCTCCTGTCAGCGCGAAAACGTGGACGCCTTGAGCCTACCCTGTGGACGCCTTGAGCCTACTTCATTTTAGTTCAGATTAGCGGGTTAGGGTTAGAAAAGGGTTGGGTAAGGGTTAGGGTTGAGTATATATGACTATAAACCATTATAAGTACACTTTCGAAGTTTTTTTACATCTAGATGCTCAAGGAAACCAAAATGGGGTAGGCTCAAGGCGTCCACAGGGTAGGCTCAAGGCGTCCACAGAAAGGCTCAAGGCGTCCAGGGCTCGAATCGTCCCGGGCTCAAGGCGTCCATGAACCTCCACAGGGTAGGCTCAAGGCGTCCACAGAAAGGCTCAAGGCGTCCAGGGTTCAAATCGTCCCGGGCTCAAGGCATCCATGAACCGGCCTAGCAGGTGCTGGGTTTTGGTTTTCGGGTGAAATCCACTCCTGGTAGAAGGTGTGAGATTGTTGCCTAGAGGTTGCTGGGCGTTGGCCGGCTGAATAAGTCGTTCCACACTGTTCCACCAGCCAGGCTGTGTACCCAGCATCCCACCTGGGCTACATAATCCCGCTTGCCTGGCAGCTTTGCTCCCACCTGACAAAAACTTTTGCTGGGTGGGATGCATGGTCGGCCAGCAACTTGGTGTGAGTATGGCTCCGATGTTGATTGCTTCACTGCCTATACTGCAGCGAAGCTGTCATCGCATCTCATAAATCCCCAAATGGCGGAAGTAGCGGTTAATCAACTGGGCGGGGAATTCACTTACCACATTAATGCGGCTAATGACTAATGTCCACCAGGCAGTGCCACAATCCACTCCTGTGCCTGCCAGGTGCCTGTTGTTGGTGTGTGGCCATCGGCCGGCTAGAATAGATGGGTTGGTGGAACATCACAGTAAAAAACAAGACATTTGTGGCTGGCCAGAGAGCAAGCTTAGTTGAGAGGCCTAGGGTCGAAAGAATTCCTAGTTAGTGGAATACCCACTTTAGTAACCTATAACCTGATAATCTTTTAAGGAAATAATATTTGAAAAGTGTAGCACCAACTTTCGAACAATTAACTTGGTTCCTGGTTTTACACAGGACAGGTAAAAAACCTATATATTCTGCTGCATATATTTCTTCTTGACGCGCTCATAGCTGACTTAATACTGGTGTTTGTTGTAAAATTGTGCGTGTCCTCTTTCTTCGAACAAAAATATTTTATTTTTTAGATGAGCCGAGGCATGGAAATTACTGCGATGTATGTGTGATTCAGTTCAGCAACACCCGGGTAAGTGCAGTCAAATTATTTGTGGGTGGACGGTTGGTCTTATAGGTTATGGCTATAGCCTAGAATAGCACAGCTGCTTGTAGAGTCACTAGGTGACCTAGCCACATTTTCGATTTTTATAGCTGAATAAGTACAGATAGGAATATGATTTCTGTATAGGAGAGAGGGTTTTATGGTCATACAATATTTTACTTTTTTTCCCATGTCGAAGCGTTGTATTTCGATATTCAGAGACAATAACTTACAGTTTTAGTATTTTGACATGGATTAAAAAAAGACATCTCATTGAGGGGGCTTTTTTACTCATTATATTCTGTATATATCTGTTTTTTATATTTTCATGCTGCCAGAAATGTGACCCTGAAAATTCACCTGCCAACCCCAAAACTTAATAATTCTTATGATTGGTATTTCTTTAAAAAAAATTTGTAAACTGCCCGAAAGAGGGTAGATTCAGGGAACTACTTTCATGAAATTCTGTGTACCATGTCAAGTGAGAAGTGTTTTAGTTTTTACACTAAAATATAGAATATGCTACTTGTCGGGAAATTTTGAGAAATATATCACTGCCCAGTCCTGTATTTCTTGTCAAAAGCTGGTATTGTTTTAGGAGTACCAACAACACTGTGGGGGATTGTTACACAACAAGCAACTTATGCAGAAAAAGATGGGGACCCCCATTGACAAAGAAACGCCAAAGGTAAGTAAATATTGGCCACTATAAATATTGGTATGACATCAAGTAGTTCGGGCTCCAATACTGAGCGTTGATACTATTTTTCAACTTCAATATGTCACTTTTTCTTACTCTAGAGATCTGATAAATTTTCGCTTTCAATTCCCCCCCCCCCCCCCCACAAATAATCTTACTTCCTTTAGATTCATGAGTGATTAACACTCAGATCGGTGCTGTTCTACCATAATTTTTTTTTGAATACCCCCCAGCAGTGATCCAGGGGCCTGTTGAATAATTTTGGATCGTACATTAAGACCTTTTTCTGTATCTCGTGCAAGGGTTATCATGTAATAATATTGAAATCATTGATTGTCATCACGTCTTCGGATAAACCACACTCACCTACATTTGATTATATTTCTATGTCGAAGCGTTGTATTTCGGACTCTCTCTTAATGTGACGCTATCTGACCGACTTTTGGAGTCAACTACGTTGGAAATGCTTCTCCTTGGACTATTGAGAGTTCTGGAGCAATGTGAAAATAGGCTTATCTATAGGGCACATAGCCTATGATCCATGGGGGCTGCCATGACGCCCCCTGAGTAGGTGTTCTTCACTAATGAAGGTGAAAAAGTAGGTGTTCTTCACTAAAGTAGGTGTGAAAGAAGTGAGTGATAATTAGGAAATGTCACAACTCTAACCTTGCTCACATATGTATATAAAATGTTCCATGTGAAAAACATCATGTCCTGGGTTTTATCATTATATCTTCCTGCTCTGGGATGGGTGTAGAGAGTCAACGGAACCATGGTAAAACATTGAAAGGCAGTTAAATTTCATAAGAACAAAGAGCCAGAATACAGGTTCTGTCCCCCGACCACCTAGTGACTGTTTCATGAATTTACAATGGGTCTGTCCCCTATAGCTTTCCGTTTACCTCCAGCTAAGATAAAAAGCTAAAAGAAAAAAATTCTCTTACTGATTGTCCTAAGTATACACATTTATGGATTTCACAGTAATTAGGTTTTTCTTCACATGCTTGTTTTGATTATTTCCTTTGCAGGCGATGTTTCCGGGGTTTGATAACTACGAGGAGAATACACCGCCTTCGATGAAACTCAAATATGGCGAGTTTGACAGCGGCGGGAAAGTTCGCTGTGAGGTATGAACAAGAACCAGTTTTAGTTTACAAAAGTTACCAGACGATTTTATGCCGAATGCGTAAGCTTCCCATCTGAGGACGTGGTCGTCTGTTTACAATTTTACAAAATAATTACGTACCTAATACAATGTGATTAGTTAGATTTATAGACACTGACTGCATATTCACCTGTTACCCAGAGTGGTGTAAATTTGAGAGAATTGAATTGAGTTATTCTAAGCAGTTTATAAATGTTGATGAAAATTCTGATCAAAACGTCGACAAACAAACTATACTTAACTATTCTCACCATGTGGAAACCTAGCCAAATTTGACAGGAATGATAATTATCCTCGGAAATCCTTGTTTTCATTTCCAGTTAAAAAGATTTTACAGTTTGTAGAAACGTCAGTTGATTTTGACCTAATAACAGAGATTGCAGTTTTCCTATTTTCCAAGAAAATCCTTGCTTTCATTTTCAGTTTTTAAAATAATTATTCTTGTGTAAAACAAAGATCGTATAAATTGAGACTGGTTTAAACCTGCATACTTACCCTCAGGCATATTCCATGACCATGATGTTTCTTTTCTATGTTTTCTCAGCCTCTTCGAGGCAGTATATTCCCCATGAAAAATGTATCCACTTTTTTCCCTGACCCCAACTGACATCCCTTAATTTATGTACCAATGTTTTTCAAACATAAAAAAATGTTGACCAACACAAGCTTTTTCCCATAGAATGGTTCGTGGATTCCTTTCCAACATATAAGCAAATTTCTAAAAATGTATAAGAAGTCATAATAAAGCATAACTAGAATTATTCTCGCAAGTAGAATGACACTTTTTCCCCATATTCTTGTAGATATGCGACAGTACCTTTTACACAAATGAAGATATGAGAAAACATTTCACAACCATAGACCACTGCAAGGTAAGTAACAAATTTGCTGTGTTCCAGTGCTCATTGGCACACATTCCTCCCCTATTTGGTTGCAGTGAATATTCTAAATAACCCCAAAGTTGTTGGACTTTGTGGGTTTGAGTCCCACTGTAGTCACTTTTCTCTTTCATCCCCAGCAGTGGTAGATTTACTGCTCTATCAAAGGCCAATCCTTCTCATACCATGTCTATGTGGTGTGGTGTTCAGCCACCTTTCTCCTTCAGCCCCAGCAGTGATATACTTACTGCCATATCAAAGGCCAATCCTTCTCATACCATGTCTATGTGATGCTGTATACAGCGACATTTCTTCTTCATCCCCAGCAGTGTTAGATTTACTGCTACATCAAAGGCTAATCTTTCATATACCATGTCTATATGGTGTGGGAAGTAAAAGAACTCCCACCTCAGTAAATGTGTAGGGGTGAGATTTCTACCTAAATTCATCTCATAGATTCAATCACTACCTTACTTAATTAAATCTAATAGAACATATTGGACATTAAACTACCCAAACAAAAAAAAACAATAAAGAGGATTTAATATTGGCTGTGATATGACCTACACCGTCTGCAGTTGCATAAAATCGCTTCAACTCAACCCAATTCCTCGAGCTAGATATGTCTGATAACAGATATACCTGAACCGTAATGTTACGTGCATAAATCGTCTGTTAATGTATAAAATGAAACCAGAACTTGCGTTGCAACTGAGTTAAACTGTAATCATATCGAAATGCAATGTACCAACCATGTTTGATGATCTAGTCATATTCCAAAATCTACATCTAAATAAATTACCTAGCCAGTGTATTATGGTACTATGCAGTGGGCGTCTGAGCGGTATGGAAATCAGCAAATCATTCCATCTCATTACAATTTATCACCAGCTTGTGTAGAATGTTGTGGTGCTACGAATACCTGTCTATACATGCTGTTATGTCCGCTGACTTATCTAGTATTGTAACTGATATATACCGCACTGGAGGGACCAGGTGGCAGATCGGCTGTAGCCGAACCTGGCTTGACTTGTAACAAAAGTTTGACCCTAATAAAACCACTAAAAAAAAAAAAATATATATGCATGTACCTATCTCAGTCCAGGGGTAGTTGTGATGGTTGTTTTATTGTTCTGTTTCAGAAATTCCTCATCCTACACAATTCAGTCGGAACTGAGGAGTTTTTAGCGAAGTACGGGCATGTGCCGTTTGGGATGGTCGTTATGCGTAAGTATTTTTATTATCAATGTTTGCAATAGCGAGACGGCCATGCCCTGCCTGCCGAATTATCCTACCTGAAACCACACTCTTCAAACCGTTTTTTGAAATTCATAAGTTGTCCAGATGGGGGCCATCCAAAAAGTATGTACGCACTCGGGGGGGGGGGGGGGGTTCATGCCTGGGTTTTGTTATTATCGTTGCAGAGTATTTAACTCCCCAAGTTTTCTTTTTTTTTTGTTTTTTAAATTTTTTTGTTTTTTAAATTTAGCCATAAATTAGCCATTAGCCAGTCCGGCCCCAGGGCAGTTCTTCCACTGGATAAGCTCGTACATCTAGATCAATAGCATACAGTTGGTTCGGTAGCCCCCCCCCCCCACCCAAAAAAGAAAAAAAGAAGAGAAAAAAAAAAAAGGGTGATGAATGAGAATGATTAGGCATAAGCCACGATACTACTCAGTATATGCCGATTCTAATAAAGTTAGTTTCTCCAGTCATAGACTGAGTATACTTCTTTGGTATTATTTTGAACTTCGCCTTAGTTTCTGACTTTTGGACTGAGACGTCAAGTCGGTCCCAGAGCTTTGACCCCCTATAGATTGGCGAACGCTGATATAGCGCACACTTCGCTCTGGCCAGCAGGAACTTCACTTTGGGATCACTGCGAGTTCTGCGAACTCTAGAGTCTATCAGATCACGATTATGCGACAACTGTTGTGAATGCAATTGATCACAATTACTGTGTGGGCCTATATTAGACGGGAATTGGACGCCTTGAGCCTTTTACCGTTTGAGCCTCCTGTCAGCGCGAAAACGTGGACGCCTTGAGCCTACCCTGTGGACGCCTTGAGCCTACCCTATTTTAGTTCTGATTGGCAGGTTAGGGTTAGAAAAGGGTTGGGTAAGAGTTAGGGTTGAGTATATATGATTATAAACCAGTATAAGTGCATTTTTCAAAGTTTTTTACACCTAGATGCTCAAGAAAACCGAAATGGGGTAGGCTCAAGGCGTCCACAGGGTAGGCTCAAGGCGTCCACAGAAAGGCTCAAGACGTCCAGGGCTCAAATCGTCCTGGGCTCAAGGCGTCCATGAACCATATTAGACAATGGCAATATGGAACTTTTTTTCTTTTTTTTTATGGAACTTGGTAGGGCTGATGTGTGAGTTGGTCTTTGCCGAAAAAAACATATACTTTTCCATGAGAAATTGAAAGGATTCAATATTTCACACACAAAAAAATAGAAAAAAATGGTTATTTATTTGAAGTGGGGTCTCTTATGGTATTCTTCGCATGTCCTGGTTACATTGACCTTGGTTACTTTTTTACTAAACATAACTATTTGGAATAAGATAATCAGTGAAATACTTTTGATGCAGCTCTAAATTCAGCCTGTGATCGCCACGCCCGCAACGACCTTCCCGACAAAGACGTGGTGAGTCTGCTGTAATTTCCTTCACCCTAACCTCATTTTAGGATGGATTGTAACATTTAAAATATATAACATCGTGTAACATACATTGTCCAGGGATGCCAAATTTCAGTCTATTTTACTGCAAAATCCCTGAATACAATTTCTATACGATGTAAATCCCATACTTCTTTTTTTTCAAATTCTTTATCAGTTCATTTGTTGACGATCTTATAATGTGCCTCATATACATTTAATTTTCCAATAAAGGAGCAACCATCTGCCTAGTAGTTGGTTTTCATTGGTCGCTCAATTGATGGTCTCGTTGTAACGAGAAGTGTTTAGTTGATGATTTGTGTCTAAGTAGATATAAATCTCTTATCATATATAAAACTGCTTTAGTCTAAAACCTTCAGAAAATTGAATATATTAATAACGTGTTTTTTTTTGTTTTTTTTTGTTGTTTTTTTTCTCAAGGTAGCATCGGCTGTGGTCAGAAGTGCTCACGCCTCGTATTCTAAACTATATTAATAACGTGGTTTACTTTGGTCTTTAAGAAATACTACCGGGAATTCCTTGCGCGCAGTGGGGCAGTGAATGGAATGCATTGTAGGGTAAGTTTCAATGTCATTCTTGATGTAGGGTTTTCATAATGAAGAAATGCTCAGTATTTTTCCCTGGCTGCCACCCTCTCATGGCTCTCGGAACTATTGATCAGGTTTTTTCAGACATTTCCTTTAGCGTAATAAATAAACCACAATGAACCATATATACAATATAGCTGTGTCGCATGGCCCATTGATAAAACGATACATACATATCTCATGGAAATTGCATGTTTTAATGGAAATTTCCATGGCTTTGATATGTCATAGTTGTTGTGAATCAGGGAAATTTAATCGAGAAGGCTATGATGCCTGGTTCAACAGGGCAGCATACCTTGATATTCAAACAGGATATGCAAATTTTAGTAAAGTAAACCAAAGTAAGTCTAATTGAACAAATAGGACGTTAAACCACCCAAACAAACGAACCATATCTAAGGAATGGGGAATAGAAGAAAAGTGCTTTAGCTATTGTAAAGTCTGGGAAGAAAAAATTCTAAACTGACTGGATGTAAAATCAATCAAACCAAACCAAACCAAATCGGGGAAATTTAGACCAGCTTTGAAGAGCTACCAAAATACATTTGAAGGAATATGTGTCACTCTGTTTTATCCGTCAGTGATCAAAGTAACTTTAAATATAGTTCTCCACCTTGGATATGAAAGTTGTCTCAGATGCAGTATCAAACCTGTACCTTTGAAATACTTTCAGATCTGTTCCACGAGCACCTTCTTGTTGGAACACTGGTTTTCCCATTGTACTGGCAAAAAACACGCAAAGGTAAGTCACTGCGTAACTACGACGCTCTGGGTATTTTTTCTCCATAGACTTAACATTGGCAACTCGTATCTAACGCCCATGAGATATTTAGGAAAGATAGCTAATTGGGGATTATGTCACAATGTTAGCCCATTAGTCAATGTGAAGGGTGAGATAAATTCTGAAGCCAATGCAAATTTAGGGCCAGAGCCCGATCCTGTCTCGTTTGAATCACTATGTAATTCAAGTGGCTTCGCCTTGTGAATTACTACACGATTGAAACTCGATGGGATACGAGCTCTGACCCTAAACTTTCAGAATTCTGACATTTTCATATACATTGGCAGCACTCGAAGTATTAGAATATACAATTACATGTATATATATCGATTCATAGCCATTCTGTTCCAAAATAATGTTATAAATGATTCTTTTTTATCAGCTTTTTAAATTTCCTATTTTTCCTCAATCTCGACTTTTTCCCTGGTCTCTAGACTGTTTTATATTTGGATATAAATCGCTCAGTACATGTTGGCACTGTTCCATCATACCCTTGACGATCTGATGTTTAATATAATCTTTTAACACTCCTAACTTGTCATGTAATAATTTCTCCACCTACTTTCGGAAGTTAGAGGTCTTTCTTTGAAAAAATCCTACATACTTGTTTCGTTATGATTATTGCCTTCCCAAGTTTGTCCAAATAGTACTACAGATGATGTGTATATGTGTTTGTCCAATTTAATGTCGAACTCAACCATTTCAGTGTGTAAGGGGCAAGCTGGTTGCAATGGCTGTAAACAAATACTATTTCAAAAACAGAAAAAAAAAAACGAAAAAAAAAAAAAAAATACGAAGTTATTCTGACTTAGTTAGGCAATAATTTCAAGTCTGAAAGGCGATTGGTGCCCTCATTCCATAAATTAGTTGAGATGAAAAATAAAAATCATTCTATAGATTGCATACAAAGCGAGACATGTATGTAACTGTTGTGCATCCTATGGCTGGGTGAGTACCTGGGATATATCTGGCATGGTAAGGGGAAGGTCGTAAAAGATTCAAATGACATTGTTTATTTTCAAAGCAATTTTTATTAATCAAATATTGTGTGTACACAATATTCGGCGTTAAATTTGGCGGTACAGCCGTTCTTCCACTTGGGCTCTATCCCCTACTCCTCATTCTATTGGCGGGTGTTCAGCCAAATGAGCAGTGGGTACCATTTTTGTGTAAGTCTTTGGTATGACCCGACCAGGGTTTGAACCCATGACCTCCCATGCTTGAGGCAAACACCCCTACCGCATAACCACCAAGCTTGGCCACTGCGTATAACATTAGTCAGTGTATTGATTGTCTGTTGCGTTTCTTCTGTTCGGTGTAGACTTGTATCAACAAGATGCAGACCATGTCATCGGAGGCCTACCTGAAGGAGCTGGGAGATTTACCCGGCCCGGCTCCGTCCAAGTCGAGTAAGTCATCTTACAGATACCAACATTTTCAAATAATTAAAAAAAAATTGTTTTAATAGCAATTACAAATATTCTTGTTATTTGGAAATTTATGAAATTATTGGGCCTTTTCATGGCAATTTCCTATCTATTTACAGAGATGCCAGTTTTCCATTTTTTTTGTGGAAATTTACTTTTCTATATTTAGTATATGTAATTGCTTTTCCTTGTGTCAAACAAGGATAATATTGATTTAGCCGTATTTAAAAAAAACTATTTCAAACATTAAAATAGCGGAAGAGAAAAATTACAGCGCCATGAAATATCAATGAAACCTTGTTTACGCCAATAAAACAGTGGTTTGAACCTCCTCAAAGACCTTCAGCCTCATGTCATGACCTACATGGACATATTATCCAAGTTTTCTCAGTCTCTCTGAGGCAGAAAAATCCACATAAAAATATTTCCTCTTTTTCTCCTGCCCCTAATTGACATCCCTGTAATGAGGATATTGAGACCCTAATTTCCGTGTATACCGCTAGAGGACGGGCATATTGTTGCCTGACCTCATAATTTGACTGCTTTATCACATGATATGATACACTGTCCTCGAAATTATATCTTTTATATAGAAATGTTGAATAGAATGTTAGACCTACATTCTCAGCATGTTTTATGTTTATTGATCCGATATTTCTTTGTTGCAAAAAAAAAGAAATTTTTCGAGAAATGATGCCTTGAGGTATCCTTAGGGCTTGAATACCACCTATACTAATGCTGTATGTCTATTTGTTTTCTTTGTAGATTGTTGTATATCAAAGATTCATAAAACTGTGTAAATATTACTTTAATTTAATGCGTACAAATTTATCGGGATCCTGCAAGCAAGTGTAAATCTCCAGATCGTTAACTGTAACCATGGTAGGAGTTAAATGTTTGTCTTTTTCTCATTCAGTCGACTCGAAGATGATCCAGAAATGGGAGTGTGTCTATATTATAGAAGCGTTAAAAGCTGTAAGTAAAAATTAAATCATTTACTCTTGGAGAATATCTCCCCAACATGGGGTGGCATTACAAAAGTAAAAACCAGAGATGTGTTCAATTCATTTTATATATGTATTTTTTTTACCTACCACATATAAAATGTCAGAATTTCGTCGGATCCGCTTGGAGTTGCTCCCAAACAAAGAGAGTGAACAAAACCTATGTTTGGAGACTGAGAGCCCACGAGATTGAAATTCTTGTGCAGTACCTAACTGAATCCTGCTACTCTTTTTTGTGTTTGTCTACTTCTATCCTTAAGATTTGTTTGTAGCCGAACTGAAAACATAATTTAGAATTGTAGTTCTCTGATCTCATTTCCTTGAGAGAAAGCAGTGAGACCAAAGCTTTTCGCTGGTCTCAATCCAAATAGTTCTGATCGCTAATGTTCAGCTCAAACACCTGTGTCATACGAAATGATTACCACAAGATAATTATGGTTTCCCGTTCAGCCGCTAGGGGCACGACGGCTGTTAAGAATTGTTAGCCAAATATGAATCGACAAAGTCACTAGTAAATAGTTATAAAGGTATTTTGTTTTATATTTATACATTATATCTTTTTTTTTAATCTTATATCTGTTTGATACGTGGCTACGTAAAAAAAAAAAAAAAAAAAAAAAAAATTTTAATCTGTGACATGTTTCTCAATGCTTTTTACAGCAACCAAAGATGCCTTTCCTTCAAGAACAGCTGGGAACACAGGATTTACAGCAGCAGCAGCAGAACAGACTCCAGTATGGCACTACACCACAGGGGATGGGTTTCCAGGGAGCTCCCCCTCCAGGGTTACCCCAGGACAGCACCAACCCTGCAGGGATGAACCAACAAGCAATGCATGGCAGTAACTACCAAGGGATGAACCCACAGGCCAGCCAGAGTCAAATGATGCATCGACGGGGGCTACTCGGCGACCACCCTATGAATGACGAGCAGAGGAATTCACCAATGCCAGGCCAACAGAGATTGGATTATGGTCACAATTCTGGGAATATGAGGTCAGTGCAGGATTCTCAGTATGGAGAGCAGGGTTCAGGGCCCTCGCAGCCTGGTTTTGGACGCCAGCCACCCATGCCAGGCCTGAACTCGCGCTATGGACGTTCAGGTGGAGATGGAGGTGGCTATGACATGGACTCCCGGTCGGGCGGGGAGTCTTCTCTGCCGTTCCAGAATTCAATGAATCAAACAGCAGTTCCTGGACAAAGGTTTGTAATTGTGTTAAATAATTGGAGATATTTATCATGAACATAGATATAGATAGCATGAATTCAGATGGATAGAATTTCCAAGACATACACAATATTACCATGATTTCGATCTGAGTGGCCGTATTCTCTGCGTAGTTGACGCGAAGTAAAACTCAGCGCGATAGCGAGGAGTATTATGTAGTGTCAAATACAAGGAGAATACGGCCACTCAGATCGAAATTGTAGTTGTATTTATTACTCACCTTTCGAGTAATTAAAAGGAAAAATATCTTGTAAATAATTAGAAATTTGACCCAAGCGCCATGCATTGTTTATATACATTAGTTCCCATAATGACCGTCAGGTGGCCCAAAAAGCCCTATTCTCCTAGGAGATTCCGGAGGTCTGTATTCTACTCAGTAGCGATCTGTAGGCTCCATAAGCCTAGCATGGAGACTCCGTATTAGGTGGGTAATAAAAGAGAAAACTGAATATTTCAAACATCACTTAATGACTTTAACCAAGATTTACCTGTTCTGTTTTTATAGATTTAGTTTTGTAATGATTTATTGTCATGAAGAGGTGCTAATATGGGAGAACTATGTTATTATACTTGTACGGAATGATTACCGACTTTCAGATCGGTCAAAATACCCACCGACGTCGGAGACGGAGGTGGGTATTTTGACCGATCTGAAAGAGGTAATCATGGAGTACAAGTATAATCACATTATTCTCCTATTGTTATATACCTTAAATTGCCCGTAAATAGTCTAATTTTACAGTAATTGGCCGTTAATCACACTCCCTCTCTGTCAAGTGTACTCCGAAAGGCGCCCTGTACAAGAAATTATCAACCGGATGTTATTCCTAACCGGAAGAGATCACCGCGCAGGTGCGAATACATTATAGCGCCGCATAAATTAACGTACGGTCACCCTGCTACGCTCGATCGTGCCGTCGAACAGCTATACTCGTGCGGTGCAGTGTCTCCGCTACTTGTTGACATCGACGAGTCGCCAGCTCGCCCCGAGAACGTATCAACTCTTAGTGTCCTAGGCTCCAACTCTTAGTGTCCATAAGATCAGTTATAGTGTTTTTTTTATGACGATTCCTTTTGTATTTCGGAGTAATTCCACAATTCATGTTTGGACTATGTATTTTAATGTTGTACATTCTGTAGTTCACGATAACTGACCACTGAATATTACCGTAATCGAAGCGATGTACGACATCCGCCATTTTTAAATTACCCGCTGCCCGTTTTCTGACAAACTCTCGTCCAATCGGATTGCGTTATTTCACCTTGAAAGCACTCCGTATGGTCGATCCAACAGCAAGCTGTACAAGAAATTATGGAGTACCTTGCCCATATGGTAGATATATTACACCCATAGCAGCAGTCCATATTCGTAGAGAGTTTGTGCATAGGTATATAATAATAGATATAATGATATACAACTTTCTATCCACAATTTTAATAAAACCATCCAAAAGATATATATTTTTTGTAACGAGGGAATTTTATTCAGTTTCTTCAGGAAAACATTCAACCCTAATATTAGCTGTAGATTCGGTGCACATAGTATACTTTGAGGAGTGAAATTTCTATTAAAGTGTATCAATCTCTTATGTGTTTTAATGATCTAGGTATCTAGCCCCAAGTTGGGCGTTCATAATTTTGTCTGTTTTCAACTAGTAGTGAGTTTTTGAAAATTAACCTTCAGAAATGCTCCAAATATTGACATCCATGGACAAAGATCTGCCGGCTCTCATCTTCACCAGCAGCCGGATAAAGCCGGACAAGGCCACTCCTTTCCTATTCAGCGAGATTATGACCATGGCAGAGATGGTCGCGAAGGATTCCATAACCAGGAAAGATCAGAAATGCACAACATTCATGGTCGCGAACAAGATTACGGACAGCATATTCAAGATATGGGCTCCTATCATCAAAACCGCAGTGTTGAACGACCATCTCATGACAGTCTATCCCGAGACAGGTCCTTTGATCAATCACCCTATGACAGGCCTCAGGGCCTACTTCCCTATGATAGGTCTCAAGGCCCACCATCCCATGACAGGTCTCAAGGCCTATTCCCCTATGACAGGTCTCAAGGCCTACCATCCAGTAATAGATCTCAGGGCCAGTTATTGAATGATAACTATCGAGGCCTACATCCCCCAGATGATCGTAAAGACCGAAGAAATCCACCAACCGATCTTTATGATCCCTTCGAGACTGACTCCCCATCTATATCATCAGTCGACGAGGCCGAAAAGGCAGCAAAAACAGAAAAGGCTTTGGAAATGCTTCACAAATTACAGGAAAAACAGCGACAAGAACAAAAAGAACTAGAAAGGAAAGTGAAAATGCAACAGGATCTTCTCGAGAAACAGGCGATGATATTAGAAAGTGAACGAAAGAAACATCAAGAAGAGCTTGAAAGGAAGGAAATGGAATTGAAGAAGAAACAGATGAAGGTTTGTGCTCATCTCTTTACTTCCCTGTCAATGGCCTTTATCTCACCCCTGGTATTTTTGTCCCATAGGCTTAACATTGGTAACTCCATATCCCTACAAGTATTTAAGTCCATGCTCCATGGTCTATGACATCATATATCCAGTGTGCCATTCGTTCTTTTAGTGTGTACAGGGGTGAGGTAAATGCAGAAAGCGACTCATTTTGGTCTAAGTCGTTGTTGTCCAACTTGTTTGAACGCTACATAATATCCACTCGGCTTTGCCTACTTCATATCGCTCTGCGTCAAACTTGTGGAGAACAACAACTTTGACGTAAACTTATTAGTTTCTTCTTTAGTATGAATGAATGACCAATTCTTAAGGTTTCAGTAGGCATTAACAATTGGCCCTTTAAAATAGTTCATGAGACAAGTGTAGTGTACAGTAAAACACCACTGAAGAGGAACCCTCTGTTCCGAGCAAAGTGTCCCCCTTAAGCAAGGTGTCCCCTAAAGCGGGGTTAAAATAAACTAAACAAAAATTTCTGTTCCGAGCAAATTGTCCCTTAAACAGGGTGTCCCCTTAAGCGAGGTGTCCCAGAAGCAGGGTTATACTGTATATATAATGCCTCTTCATTAGTTAACGTTTCTCATATTATCCTACCCCTAATAAAAAACGCCATAGGCTTAACATGGGATTTGTTTATGTCACGGGTAGTGACATAAAGTGTTGTTTATGCCACTACTTTCTGATACTGAAAAATATGGAAACGGGGTAGGATAAAATCTAGATGCCACTCGTTTGAGTTTGAGCTTATTTATGCCACTCATTTTGTTGGCTCCGTAATGTCACTCGTCTTCGACTCGTGAACTTATGGAGCCAACAAAATGCATGGCATAAATAAACTCAGACTCAAACTCGTGACGTCTCTTGATATTATCTTTACATATTGAAATGCCAAAGATAACTTTAGTATGTTTTGTCAATATTCAACTAAAGCTGGAAGAAGAGAAAAGGCAGGAGGAACTAAAACGCAGAGAAAAGGAAAGAGAGTTGGAAAGGGAAAGAAAAATGCGCCTTGAAGAGAAACAGAGACAGCAGCAGATGAAAGATGAAATAGAAAGAAAAAGACTGCAGAGGCAAAGGGAGGAACTAGAGCGAAAGAGAAAAGAGAAAGAGAAATTGGAAGAAGAGCGCAGACAGCGGGAAGAAATGATGAGGCAGGAAGAGCTTCTCAAACAACAACGACTGAAACAAGAGCTCCAGCACAAACTCCAAGCAGAGAAGGAAGCCAAACGCCAAGAGCAACTGAAAAGGGAAGTGGAGGAGAGAATGAAACAAGCAGAATTACAAAAGAGAAAAGATAGCGAGCTACAGAGGGTTGTGCAAGCCAAAAGACTGCAGATAGAAAAAGAACTTGAAAAGAACAACCCTATGCTAGGGAATGCTGGTATGGTAGGACAGCAGCCTATGGGTGTTCCGAGACAGTTCCTCCCAAGATCCCTCCCGAACCAAATGGTGCCCTTCATGCCTGTGCCCCGGCCCATGATGGGGGTGCCCATGGGAATGAGACCCGCTTTCCCTGTGTCTATGGCTGCAGGGAATATGGTGCCACCACCTATTCGAGCAACAACTACACCCGTAAGTACCTCTACCCCTTTCATTATTACATTCTTCAAAATTATTTTTATGTTTTTTGTATCTTCATAGAAACAGATTTATCAGCTTCGTATTCCAAACATTCTTCAAAATTATTATTCATATCACAGGTTGAGCTTCATTTCTCGATACTTATTAGTTATATCAGAATTAGAACTTTCTCTTTATTTAATTGAGGCAGATTATGAACGAAAACCTAACTGAGTTGGGTGAGAGAGAATGTCTTAGTTCTTGTAGTTCATTGGAGTGTATGTCTTGGTGAGTGTGTTTGTAACAGGGATGCCAGTTTTCAATATTTTAGTGGAAACTCACTTTTTCATTCCCCCCCCCCCCCCAAAAAAAAACAAACCCCAAATCTTTCTTGCCAAAAAAAAATTCATTGTCTAAAACTTTGTTATTTGAGGTTCGTATATGCCAATAATATGAGAAAACGTGGTTACTGAGCCCGTACGGATGGCCGTTCGAGGTCATTTGATGATGAAAATACGGCCCGACACCGCAGGTGGGAGGGCCGTATTTTTTCATCAAATGACCAAACGTACAGGCTCAGTCACTACGTTTTCTTATTACTATACACCTCCCAATCATCTAAAACGCCCTATTATTAACTTTACAAAGACCACAAAGACTACTGCAATTCACTACGGCCTGCTGTCACAGCGGGCGCGAACATAATTTATACTACATCCCTAGCAGCTGGCAGTATTTCATACATGTTCGGCCATAGGTGTATAGTAATACAGTGGTTTGCATTTGAAATTAAAACTACTAAGTTGCCCAAGTTAGAGACACATACCTAACCACTACAGGCCAGTATCACAGTCCTTTACATCGCCCTACAGCCCCTTAGCCACATGCATGGGCAGAGACCGACCGATTTCCACACTTTGTCAGTCTCTTTTGAGGCAGAAAATCCTACAGAAACGTGTGTGGAAGACCCAGGCAGCATCAGGAATCCTAGGCTTTGATTGGTCAAAATTCTCCAGCTAGACCCATGGAATGGAAGACCAATATCAACTATATGTTATATATATAATATTTGCACAGGTCAAAATAGATATATCATTTTTATAAGATAAATTTTGAGATGAAGTCTCCATTATTTTCTGAATTTTAAAAATTTCCTAAGGTCACCGACTCACGTAGTGTGTGTTGTGTAAGCCGCCATCTTGAAAAAGAAGAGTTTACTTCCAGTGGTTTACACTAGATGTCAGCACTAACACAAATTTCCCACCTTTTTCGGAGGCCCCAACTGGCATCCCTGGTGTAAAAAGCTTGATTCATTAGAATTCCAATTCACGTATTTGTATGGGTATATTTACCATATCGTAAACACTAACATATTCTGATTTATTGACTTCCATTAAGATTTCATGTAATTTTTTAATATGTTGGTGATTTAATTACAGTCAACCGAATCCTACAAAGTTAATACTGCTGCATCAGACTAATATTACCTGCTGATTCCGATGTATCTCAAATAGGTTAACTTTGAAAAAAAGACACAAACCGGCCAATATTTCGCCAAAGTCTTATATCCACTAACATTGACCAAAAACGACTGGCCAAGTATAAGACACCCACTGCTTGCGACACACTCTGACATGGCTACGACACGAATAAGAATCAAAATTCCTGCATCATATCCTTGTTAGAAGGGTGGTGTAGAGTGTCACAGTACGAAACTAAATTACCACATCGTCACTGTGTCGGAAGGTTCAGGGATCTCAGAGTTCATGGAAAACACTGAAATCAGGGACTTTTCTAAACATGGAAATATTGTCCTCTACTGACTTTTCAAAGCCTTAATTGAACCTCTGTATGTCAGAACCTGTGTATGTCAACCACATATCATTTCTAGGACCTGACTTCCCTCTAAAGTAAGAAAACTGTCAGGGATGCCAGTTTGTAGGATTTTGCCTACATGTAGGATTTTCATTTTAGTCTCAAAGTGATGAAAATTTCAAGAAATTGTATGTTTTGAGAACAAAATAGACTCCAGGTTCCCTGAAATCTAAATCTTAGATAAACTTGTTCTGTAATCTTTCAAAATTCCGAATTTAGCTACCCCGAGTACACTCAGTTAGAGGCCCTATGGATCCCAGTGCTCCAACCTAGAACTGTAGGATGGTAGGATTCCTGTAGGAAATGCTCCTACGGATAAGGGCAAACTTGAATACTGACTTATGATTGGCTTAAAATATATGCCCAAGAATCTGCTAGGAGGGTGATGGGGATTCCCCATACACCATGTGCGTTTTAGGTGATACATAGACTGGCCTCAGTCCCCATGTAGGAATTTTTTCTGACCCCAACTAGCATCCCTGGAAAACAAATTCTGACTTCCCTGTAAATGTGTGCATCATTATATCCATGATCTTCAGGGTTTTTCCTGACAAGCTGCCCATAGATAATGCATGGTTGAGAATCCCTAAAATCCCTTAAACCATTGGACAGTTACCATACAAACCACTTTGAATGCATAGCTAACACCAGGAACGAGCTTCATACTACACTCTCCCATGCAGATATTCAGTCTAACATCAATATGGCATAAGGAATAGGTTCTGATTGGAGAGCACATACACTGTAGTACCAGTCCTACTCAACCAAGTTATCATCGTTTTTGAGTTCCCAGTAAGCTTGTTCATTGTAATTGGGGGAGGGAGTGGAAATCATCATCACAAATGACTTCAGGGATTGTCTTCAATTGTGGCTTATATCCTTGAAGGTTAAAATTCTGTGTCGTAGTGTTTGGGAATTCGCCGAATCATCTGGCAACTTCCGGTTTCAAATACCCTCTGAATTCCCTTAACAACGGACATTTCCGCCATCTTGCTGTTGAATACAAAGCGCTGTCAGAGTGTAAATAGCGTAAAACTTTAATAATCTACTATATAATGTCTAATTTACACATGCATTAGTTGAAATAAGGTTATTTACATTATTCTGACCTGATTTAAACGTGCCAACTCGAAGAAAATCATTGTTTCAACGATTTGTTGACATTGCGTTCAGAGGCTAAACTGAGGCCATCACATAATCATTTGATCTGAAACTGCCAGGGAGGTCTGGTCTTGTCAAAAGATTGACTTGAGGGTTACTTAACATATCCCCACATATCAAATAATATCAGAAATGAACATGTGAATTCCCCATAGGCCTAGCACTGCATAAGTTCCTTGCCAAGATGGCCGTGGGGGGGGGGGGGGGGGATTCGAAGCGCCACCTTCTTCCAGGTTGACTCGGCGAATGCTTGTCATAGTGTGTTGGGAGCTCAGTGGGTTCAGGCTTTAAGCGACTGAGTGTGTGTCTGTACTGCGAGGCTGTCAGGACTTCAGTACTGCCTGTACTTGAGAATTTGTACCTGCATGCTTCAGTGACTCTGTAATCGCTAACTTGGCCGTTCATACAGGATTCAGGATTCAGGATCTAATATAATCTACTTTACAAAATCTGCAACTTTTTAGACCCTATGTTGACTAACAGCCACTTGGGAATACCGGGGTACTATTGACTGACTGACATTAACTGATTGATCAAAATTGCCTGACCTTTCCATGACAGATTGATTAATGTAGAACCAATATTTATCACTATGTTGGTTTGTCTATTAGCAAATTCCGGTTAAGTTAATGTCAATAAAAATGAGTTTCATTTTACATATATTTTAACATAGATGGAAACTTGAGAAAACCTTCTTGTTTCATTTTGAATTTTTCTTTTTAGTAAAGCATATGAACAAGTTAAAAAAAATTGCCTGACTGACTGACTGGCTGAAATTGACAGACTTTTCGAGTTGTAGCCAAATCTCATCTTCTGATACAGGAAAAAAAAAAGTTGCTTGTAGCAGAGCTGGTTATGAGCATCCTTTCCCGAATCTGTTGTCGGGATCCCGAACAAATTCTCTTCCAAATATTCAAATTTGAACTCCTTCTCATCTGCCGACAAAGTTACCTTTTTTTAAAACCTTTCCTTATAACTGGGTATTGTCGACATGCCGTGTGTTTACATATTGCATATATTTACCACTGCATACAGTCAAATGTGGGACAATAACTGTGTACATTGAAAACAGTTAATAATAGTCTCCAAAGGACTTATTTCACTTTTTGTCATTGATACAAATGAAACTTGATTTGATGTCTTATAGCCTATGGTAAACCAAAGAAAGTGGCCAAGGTGGTAACCATATTGTGCATTTTGACATTACGTCGTTGGCGACTACCAAGC
This sequence comes from Alentia gelatinosa, assembly GCA_950022655.1. NCBI lineage: Eukaryota > Metazoa > Annelida > Polychaeta > Phyllodocida > Polynoidae > Alentia > Alentia gelatinosa. The sequence continues at coordinate 40,540,389 of OX465590.1, read as the reverse complement.
AAGTGGTTTCTGTTTCGCAGGAAAAACTTTTCAAGGTCTGCATTGAATAGAATCTGGGCTCTGATTGGTCAAAAATGGCTTTTTCTTGACTCCCTATAGCCTATGGTGAACCAAAGAAAGTGGCCAAGGTGGTAACCTAACGGGAAGGTCGGGGTCAGTAGCCGATGCTGTTCACGCAGAGGTGAGAGCTCAAGCCAAACTCCTGGTTGCCATACCAGCCTGTATTTCAAGGTCCAACCAATGGCAAAGTCCTAGTCTTCATGCACACCATTGATTCAAACAATTTAGGCTTATTTCACTTCCAACATTATTTATGTACCTGTTTTTTGGAAAATATGGTAATGTTTTAACTGTTGGCATACACAGATCAGTCATCAGGGTGTGATTAACACTGCTCGATTTCTAAACTTTCTTATTTCAGGTCCATCCCTTTGTCAGCCTATTCCCAACATGTCCATTTTAAGAGAATTCACATTATCTGTCTCTGCTTTCAAAATGGACAGGTATTTTTTTACAGCTGTACCCCAAAACTATTTCAACAACTGGATTAACATTGGCCACCTCTCTTCTGAGGTCGGAGAGAAATTCATCGACTGCCTACACCCCATCATAGTTCTAATACCAGAGTCATCAATCATGTCTGTATTGTGTGGTCTTTAGTTTGTAGTATGCCTAAATGTTATATAATACTGACATAACACAGATATGATAAATTTGCAAAGGACTTATTTCACTTTTGGTCGTTGATACAAATGAAACTTGATTCGATTATAGATCAAAAACTTTTGCGTCCTGGACAGTCTCCGTGTTCCTAGTCGGGTGTGGAAGGTTGAAAATGTTAGGCAAACATTTTTTGACTGACCAGCAGTCGCTCAAGTTGACCGCTCATCTCACACACCTGAAACTTGGATTTGATGCCGATAACCTTTGGTGAACCACAGAAAGTGGCCAAGGTGGTAACCTAACGGGAAGGTCCGGGTCAGTAGCCGATGCTGTTTAAGCAGAGGTGAGAGCTCAAGCCAAACTCCTGGTTGCCATACCAGCCTATATTTCAAGGTCCAACCAATGGCAAAGGCTTAGTCTCCATGCACACCTCCCTAGTGCTGATACTGTTTTTCGTGTGGTAAAACCCCAACCTTTTCTATTAAGCAAATTCCAGGGAAGTGTTCTTTGGAAATCTGCGATGCGTTTTGGTTTATGTGTGCCGTCTGGTGGCACCACTGTAGGCCTATGGACTCTTGTCTGCTGCAATCAGATACCATGCAAGTTCAATGCAATAAAACCATGCAACTGTGCAAGAAACAAGTCGCGACACTGACTACATAGTCAGGGAGCAAAAAGCGACTATTTCCTCTCCTCTCTTTTTCCCATCCTTCCAGGCCTGACACTTTTGTTTTTATGTGTTACTGCAATTCTTTGCTTTCAAGGGAAGAGTATGACTTTGCACTTTTATGTATTTACATAGAAAGATGCACCCATTTAGCATTTTACATTGTATTTCACTTTTTTGTTCGATCTTCCTTCCTTCATGAGTATATCAGAGGTGGTACCTAGTGGTTAATAACCTGTTGAGGTTGTTGAAATCACACATTTGGTTTCGCAAAAATTTTGCCTTTTCCCGATTGATCGATTGTTGTGGGCTATGACTGTCTTAGCGAACAAGCTATGATGGTATTAAACGATAACCCTCATACAAGTCTCCTTGTACCCTGTACTTTTGGGGCGAAAGTTATTCAACAGACTTTTTACTCGCTGATAGTTGGGTGGTGCTAGTGAACCTCTGATAATTTTATTTTCACTGAGGTAGTCACTCATTGCCAATTGGATATCCATATTGTGCATGTTGACATTGCTTTGATGGCGACTACCAAGCTCCTGTTTCCTGGCCTGCTCGCAGGAAAAACTTTTCAAGGTCTGCATTGAATAGAATCTGGGCTCTGATTGGTCAAAAATGGCTTTTTCTTGACTCCCTATAGCCTATGGTGAACCAGAGAAAGTGGCCAAGGTGGTAATCTAACGGGAAGGTCTGGGTCAGTAGCCGATGCTGTTTAAGCAGAGGTGAGAGCTCAAGCCAAACCCTGGTTGCCATACCAGCCTATATTTCAAGCACCAACCAATGGCAAAGGCTTAGTCTGCATGCATACCTTCCTAGTACTGATAGTGTTTTTTGTGTGGTAAGAGGTCTGCGCGTTTTTGGTTACTGGTGTGTCCTCTAGGTTGGAGAGGCATCACCAGGGACCATGACTTGCATTCTGACTGTGGTGTTCCTATGGTGGGATGGAGCTGGACCCAGTTGGGGTTTGTGCTGCCACCTATAGTGACATTGATAACTGGTCTCTCGTCTTCTCACACAGTGATCTACACTGGCAACCAGAGCTACTCAAAATAAGCTCTGGTCGGGTTAAATAAGTGGCCACCTTGACCCAGTAGCAGGACCCGTTTGTTTCTCTCCAACCAGATCTTTCGTACTACTTGGAGAGTGTGTTCTGTCATATAGCCAATTTTTTGTTTTCTTATTTCTTTCGTGTGTATTATTTTAAAATATAATGAACACAAATCTTGGTGCCTTTATCAATTTGTTAGCTATGAATATTTTATATTAAGTATGTCTGTTTTTAGAGTTTACCTAGGACAAAAGTATTTGGTTTGAGGCGAACACAGAGGGATACCGTGTGTGACCTAACCTGACCAACCCCTATATCGTAAAAGGGGTTGGTTGCCAAACTAACAGTAATCCTGCTCTGTTTGCAGGGAAAGATTTGGTGGCCTGTTTGGTGGCTTGTCTGGGCTTGCTCCTATAGCACTCACACTGCTGTGGGCTACTTTTGTATTCATCGCCACCCTGAAAAATGAACGTCATTCGTTTTTCAGGTACAGTGAAAAGGTTGTTACAATCATGGTGGCAAAAACTTGACTGCTGATTTTGGTCGCTGATTGAATCACATTTGATGGTTTCGGTCTTGTGGGTGCATTGGGCATTCAACACATCGCATGCAATTGGAATGATATCAGATGTTGATGAATATCTGATGAGGCCAAAATTCGCGAAAAGAAAAAAACCCAGAAAATCACATGACCCTGGGTTGCTGTCCACCCGTATGATTTGATTCGCCAATTTGTGTGATTGGTGAGTAAAAGTTTACGATTTCAGTGAACATACTGCATGCCACATTTCATTCTGACAGAATTTACAAACTTTCTTTGACACGATTTGATGAAGTTTCATTTTTATAGCTCTAGAGGCCACTAGAGTTGGGTTCAAGGTTCTCATGAACATCATCATCTGTGATATATCTCATCCGCGATTATTTCTCTCAATGCATGCACTATAGTTTACTGATGCATTCGTCTGGATGTGTTGGTCTGTCCTTGGACCTGCTGCCATCTCGCTCTGACTGCCATGGAAGTTCTGAGCCAGGTTTGGGATCATGAGACCTTGAGGTACTTCTCCCGTCCCTTTCCTCATCTTAACCTGGTCAGCAATGTTGAAAAGAAATTGATGGAGCACAAACAGCATAGCCCAGGGTCTTGCAATGGTGCTGGAAGTCCTATAGGGATTTGGTTTCGGTTACTCAGCCACGGCCATTTACATTCATGGTGGCTTGTTTCTCAATTCTTCGGATTTTAGCCTCCGGGTCGTGCCTCGGTCACAAATTCTGCTGATGCTGAGGCCCCCACTGCCCAGTTAATGCTGAGGGAATCATTGGTTGAGGACTCCAGCGTATACTTCCTTTTTTTTCGTTTTGATTGCTGCTTAATTATTTACCCATTCCCCCAACCTAAATGCGTTATGAGAGTGGCTGCAACAGTGTGTCATGGTTGTGATGTGTGATTGTTAGGCCTCATTGTTGTAACAACAATGTAGTCTTGAGAGATTGCATAGCAACGGTTTGGTTCTGACGAGTAGAAGTCATTTTCAAGGTAGTATCGGCAAATGTTCTTGCCTCGTATTCTAAACAGAGTTTACTTCCAGAGCACCGCAATTCGATTGAAATTGGAATTTTTGTGAATCTAGCACAATCTCGAAGAACCTTGAGAAAGTCTGGTGAGAACCTGCAATGGTTAACTGGACGTTGAATCAAACCAACCAACCAAACCAATCTCGTGATTGGTCATTTAATTTATACTTTTGTTAATCCTTTAAAGGGCAGTTGATGCCTTGGGGAACCATGTCTCCAAGGGTGATGATGTTATTGTTTATATAAGGAGATGATAGATCAATTACTTACAACATTCACAAAGTGAAGTTTTAACTTAGAATTTAAGTTTTATGATAATGATTTTACGGATGACGTGTCATCCCCCGTGATGTAACAATAGAATTAAGTTGCCTGGTGTTTGTTGTTGGGAGTCTGCTGAGTAGTAATATAGAGGAAACCCATGAAAGTTTAGGATCTGAGCTCGTATCCCATCAAGTTTGAATCACGTTGTAATTCACAAGGCGAAGCCGCTTGAATTGCTATGTGATTCAAATGAGTTGGGATCGAACCCTGACCCTAAACTTGAATGGGTTTCTGAATTTATCTCACCCTTAATATTGACTAATGGGCTAACATTTGTGACATTATCCCCCATTGGATATTTTTCCTAAATATCTAATGGGTGTTAGATACGAGTTTCCAATGTTAAGTCTATGGAGAAAAAATATCTGGGGTGAGATAATGGACCAAACCTCACTTCTACAGGCATTCATATCTGTTCAGTCTCTATCTAATTGTCACATCAAACCAGCACAGACATATGCCTGATGATTCTCCCTAGGACGAAACTACTGTTTATTGAGCTTCAGTTTGAGTCTCAAGATTGAGGTTGCCATCGAAAGCAACTGACAGCGGATACGGTCACCGGGTGACAGTAGCATGTGACTGTTGCCATGCAATGGTGTTCTGATTGACATCATGGTTCTTGTACCAACCCGTCATTCACAGTAGTAGCATAGTGCAGATCAGTCTTACCTTCGTGAGCTCCATCTGAAAATACATCATACCCATTCAGGTGACTAACCTGAACATTGCACTTCCTTTGTCTAGAATCAAGGCTGGGCTGTTTAATGGGCCTTTCCTTAAATTGCTGATATCAGGTCATTTCTGGTTATCCTGGTCTTTTTTCCCGAGCCAAAAATATGATTCGTCTACATATGGACAGAGTTGGTGAATCGGCAGAGTTTCTTTATCTCCGCACCCATGTTTGTGTTTATCTCGCTCCTGGTATTTTTGTTCTTTTGTTCTCCACTTGTTCTCTTAGGCCCTACAAGTATTGCAGTCCGTTCTCCTTGGTCTACATCCTGTGTGTCGTCCATTATTTTAGTTTGTATAAGGGTGAGATAGATACAGAAAGCAACCCACTTTGGTCAAAGAAGTCATTCTCCAACTCGTTTGAATGCTATGTGATATTCAGTTGGCGTCGCCTTATTCATATCACTCCGCATCAAACTCGTGGAGAGCAATGACTTTGACCAAAACTTGTTGGTTTCTTTGATATTCAATGGGCCTGCTTCTACTGGCCTTTATCCAGAATAAGTCAGAGCATACACTCCTGTCAACCAAAGGTCTCAACATGCCAGGCTGACACTTGAACTGGGAGCAAGTGGTATCCACACATTAAGTGTCTACCTTCCTCTGCTCCCAACTTGAATACTAGACTTGCTTAAGTCTTTCAGATGGACTTTGAATGATAACAAGGAATCTTTGAACAGCAACCAGCATTTCTTTAGGATTTTCAGTTCGTGTTGTTGAAACATGTTAAATCAAGTTGGGTTTTTTTCACATTTGATTTGAGATTAGTCCATTCTTGTTTAACAGGGAAAGATTTTTTAATTTCAGATTGTTCGCTGGCTCTCTTCATATTTTACTTGGGGAGAGCACCGGGAATGGACTTGCGTTATCCACTACATATGCCACCATCCTTCCACATGACTTCTAGCACTGAGAAAGTGTTGTTTTAAGTAACAATTTCTGTCCTCCTTTCTCGTTACAATATTTCTAGGTGGCACATACAATGCTGTCTCGCGGTGTTCCATTGGTTGCCGCAGCACAGCCACAATTAGCAGGTGCATTCCCAGTATCTGCGGCATCCAATATGATCCCCTGGAATAAAAAACAAGAACCAAAGCCACAGTCAGCAGCTTCAAACCCAGTAACTACCACCAAACCAGCAGTCGCCCCACCATGGAGTACAGGTAAGAGTGGAGGCCAGGCAGAAACACAGCCAAAGTCTCAGGACAAAGCTGGAACTGGAGCTAAGGACAGCGAGGTGAAGCGCGATGACATGCCTTGGAAGCGCAAGGAAAACACCTCCCAGGAGGGCGAAAAAGAAATGCCATGGAAGCGAAAAAATGACAAGCCACGAATAGAGGAAGAGTCCAGAGATCTTCCCTGGAAACGCAAAGATACGCCATCAGACAGCTCAGGACCAGGTAAAGATGAGGAAAAGGACGGGAAAAGTGCCTCGAGGTCTCATGATCCCAAACATGGCTCAGGACTTCCATGGCAGTCAGAGCGAGATGGAGGTAGGTCGAGTGACAGACCCACACGCCCAGATCTGTGTAACGCTGCTCCGTGGCACTCGAAGAAAGATTCTGAGGATGATAAGGTTCCTCGAGAAACTTCAGGAAAGGGGAAAAGCAGCGAAAGCATGATTAAAGATGCACCTTGGATTACAAAACGAGGGCCTGCTGAGACCCCGGGGAAAGGTCCTTCACTGGAGAAAGGTCATTCACTGGAGAAAGGTCGTTCACTGGAGAAAGGTCCTTCTCTGGAGAAAGGTCATTCTTACAAACTTGTGCTCAGCGAAAGGGAACAACTGTCATTGGTAAATGAACAGGCAGCCTTTCTCCGTTGTATGGTAAGTATACTGCATGCTTCTACCTCAAATTGAATTTTCGATAATCTGGGAGTTATTAGAAAGAAACTCGTGTGATGAAAACATCTTGATCCATACTCCACCAAGTTTCACCTCAGAGTAATTCACAAAGCGAAGCTGAGTGAAATACATAGCGGTCAAATGAGATGGAATTTAGACCAAGTTATCTTCATCGAGTGGGTTTCTGATTTTATCTCAACCCGTATACATGATCAGAAACATTATTAATCAATTAAATAGTTCTTCTAATTAGCCATTGAGTATTGAGTACAATACTTTCACGGCTGTTGAGTATGAGTTTAGCCTATAGAGAAAAATACCAGGGTGAAATAAAATCCAAAATTTGTTTTGGCCCAATGCAACAATTATTCTTTACAATTATTATCTTCAGGCTTCACAAAAAGGCTAATATTTGCTATTCATTGCTACAAAACTTGTTAGCTACAGACTGATATTAATTTCATCATCATGGGAATAATAACCTTTGCTTCTATGCTCCACCTATTGCAACTGGTGTATTGCATTTATTTTTTTGATGTTGATTGAAAATATATTTCTAATTATGCATTCACAATTATCATGATAGTCATGTCTGGGGAAGGGGTCCAAGCTTTTGTCCAAAGTCCAAAGTTGGGAAGGGGAATCTCAGGGGATTGTAGATTGCTGAACAAATCCTGTATTCATCATTTGCCGTAACAGGAGAGAGGGGATAACCCACCCATGGCGCTCCAGGTATTTACTAACACTCTACAGATGTACATCCGGCGCATCCAGGACCATAAGGTATGTTCCTGCATCTTATACCACAGCATACATATTCCTATATACCTATGGCTGTACACTCTATGCTTACACCACGCTCTGGGGGGTGGAGTAACTATCTGATACTACCCAAGGTTGGTATACTACCCAAGGTTGCCGTATACTACCCAAGGTTGACATTAAGACCAATCAGATTGTCTCTTATTAAACCACATTTGAAGGTATATAGGAATAGGGAAACCAAGTACCAGTGAAAGGAAGTCAAAATTACTCGGTAAGGCTTGGAAAAATTACTGCCCGCGGCCAGGGCCTTGGGCAGTAATTTTTCCAAGCCTTACCTCGTAACTTTGACTTCCTTTCACCGGAACATAGTTTCCCTCTATTCCCTCACTATATCTAAGTGACGAGGGTACAAGAAAATAGAAGAAAGTACTTTAAAAAACAGTAACAACATGAAATATTGTTTGAAACTATTCCAAAGAAAGATATAATCACGTTTTTGAAAAAGACAGCAATTTTGTTTTCGGGTGATTACAGAAGTGTTTTCGCTTCGTTTCTTAAATCTGAAAGAGACAAAAATAATTGACTGAAATGAGTCTACCAAAGTGAAAAGCTTAAATCATTGATGGTCCCTATATCCCCTCAGGGTCCCCTGGGACGTTAAACCTCAAACAAACAAACGAACAATCTCAGTGACGTCATATCATGATTTAAAAAAAAGAGATAAAGTTTTATTTGATGACGTTAGGTTCACATGAGTATACTTGATTTTCAACCATATCGCCTAACATCGAGGTAGAAAAAACACAGTTTTGCTTCTAATAGCTAACTAAGTACAGTTGGGAAGATGATTTCTGTTTTAGACATAAGGTTTTCTGGCCATACAATATCTTACAGATTTAGTATTTTGACATGGATTAAAAAAAAAAAAATTTCAGTTTGGGGGGAGTTTTCTTTGTGTAGCTTTAAACCCACCTGCCCCGCTTACAGTAAAACCCTGCTTAAGACATAGTGAAATATAAACTAAGAATGCTTATTACAAAGCATTACCAACTTAGCGAATTGATAACAAAATCTAATTTCATGTTCTTTCTATCAAAATACACAAAAAAAACACAATAGCCTGTTGTGACAGAGACTACTGAGACAATAGATCTGCTCGAAGAATGATTCACTCTTCCAGCAGAGATTCTGACTCTGGTAGTCATAAGATCAGCTAGGCAAGTGAAAGTCAAGGTTGTTCAGATAGGATTCCACCAGAGCTAATGTCAGTGTAGCTCTGGCGGCCAGAGTAGGTTAAAATAAATTATATAAATATTTCTCTTCCAAACAAAGTGCCACCTTAAGCGGGGTGTTCCCTTAAGCGGGGTGCCCCATTAAGTGGGGTGCCCCCTTAAGCGAGGTGTCCCATAAGCGGGGTTTTACTGTACCAGTTGTGAATATTGATCTTTGAAACGTGGCTAAGGTGTCACTAGCTCGAGCTGCTCCATCTATCTGATGGAGCAGTTGTCTGCTCGTGTTATTTATAGTCCAAGGTGTATAGTGACGCCGATTGTTGACATGATGACATCACGGTTCCAGGGGGGGGGGGTTCCTGGTTTGGTGTGATGTGAAGGGGGGAAATCCGTTTGTTTTAGATTCCCTAAGTGGTTTCACTAGGTGCTCTTCAGACTCAAAAATATGACAGACAGACCCCTACAGGTTGAGAGGAGGCCAGTAGTGTCACAAAGCGGTACTGTCAACAAAAAAAAACAAAAACAGTTGTGAATATTGACCTGGTTTTGTCCATCATACAAAGTGTACCCTTAAGCAGGGTGTCCCCTTAAGCAGGGTGTCCCCTTAAGCGGGGTGTCCCCCTTAAGCGAGGTGTCCCGTAAGCGGGGTTTTACTATATGTGAATATTGACCTGGTTTTGTCCGTCATACAGGATCGTCTTCCTGAGCGTGAACTCATGGCCATGCTCACCCCCGGCGAACTGGAGACGACCAAACGGATCCAGCGGATGACGGGCCTGGCCCCGCCCCCCGTGGTCGTGTGCACCTTACAGCTCCTCCGGGCCCTGGACCCGCGGGTCTTCAACGTGCTCACCAAAATCAACTCCAACTTCGTCCAGTGCCTCATCTCGGGCGCCATCTCGGGGCGGGGCCGGGCGGGCGGCGGCGGGGGAGACCGCGGGCCGGGCCGGGGAGGGCCCCGGGGGGATGAGTCACGGGTCGCGCCGCCCTGGATGAGAGGCCCCAAGAGGCCAGGGGACCAGCCCCAGGTTGAAAAACGCAGCCGCTGGGCTTAGAGAGGCCATTGCACGTTTTTATTTCAGGTCTCAGTTTATGATATGGTTCAATTTTTTGCGATTTTTTTTTATTTATTCATAAGTATATATTATGGACGAGGCTGAAATAGGCACAATAAAATTCTTTCAGGTCTCAATTGACGATATGATTAATTTTTTTTCCGATTTTTTTTCATATATATATATAGATCTCAAGCTCGAGAAAAGATTCTTTCAGGTCTGAGTTGACGATATGGTTCAATTTAAAAGAAAATAATTTTCCAATTTTTTTCACATAAATATATATATCATTGACGAGGCTAAACTAGGTCTATCTCCAGGTCGATAAAAAATTCTTTCAGGTCTGAGTTGAGGTTATGGCTCAATTTTTTCGATATATTTATTTTTTATACATATAGCATGGACGAGGTTAGAATAGGTCTATCTTCAGCTCGACAGAAAAAAATTCGTTCAGGTCACAGTTGACGACGTTATGGCCCAATTTCTTTCTTTCTTATTTCAACTTTGCAATCGGCATTTGCAATCATCATTTGAATATGAAATCCGTTACCAGCATTGTCCCTTTACTGGCGACTCTTCCATTATTCCTCTTCGTTTTGGGAATTTCGTTCCTGCTGATATGGTTGTTGAAGATTGGCAGTTGGTCAAAATGGCTGCAAGAAATGTGGACACCCAGAGAGTTTAGACTCCTTCGTCGTATGAATCGGAAGCGTAGTTTTGTGAATCGTTCATATCCCGCAATGTGTGGCTGTCTTTTATACGCATGGAGTAATACAGAAAAGCACCAGATCTGATCAGGGCTATTCACTTACAGTTGTAAATCTTTGTCTGCATGAGAGATGGTATTTTGAGGATGCATGAAAAAATTGGGAATGGTTAGATCGTTTAATAACACTTGTATTGCTTTAAAAAAAACCAGGTAAAATGGGTAAGTATGAGGTTGAATTTTGTGTATTTTTATCGTTCCGTGGAAATCTAATGAAATCCTGGTTGGAAACATTTTTCACGATATTGTTCTGAAACCAAATGGAAAAACAGTGGTAGTTGGATGTATGCCATGTCTACACATATAAGTATGAGGTTGTTATTATTTTGATATACCACGGTGCCAGTTAACCATGTTACTTTTACAGGTTTTTTTCTTAACCGCGGAAAACCCATGTTATGAATGCATTGTATTTATGTAAATATCGTTAAAAGTAGTTTTCTTTGCGTTTAAGAAGTTCGTCGTAAAATGCGTATTCGGTTACTTCCCTAGCTAGAAGGACCAACACACAGTGAATGATATAGTTATCTATAACATGGAAACATGGTGGTAGGACATGTTGTCTTCAATCGTTACTGTAACTGACTAAACACTAAGGCATGTTGTATTTTTACCACGTGATTGCGCCGTGAATTGCACTGAGAACGGGACGACAATTTGAAATGTGTAATCTAAAGTATTCGGGATAGCAAGTGTTTTTTTCCCCGATACCACTGCCATTGGTATTTTTGTTTTTTGAAACAATCATCCTTCCAGATGTATATTGGGACTTTGCATCTTTTCCTCAGATGAACAGATTCATGGGATATTCTTTGCTAAATATATCACACTCTCCAAGCATAGGTCCAGGTCATGTAAAATATCTGCTAGGAGAGTAACAGACACTTACAGGTAGGGGGTCAAGGTATAGACTGGTTCCCTGCCCCAATGAATAATGGGACAGGTAACGCCCAGGGAGAGCAACGTATGATCGACCTTGAACCTTCGCTGGTTCCCCGCTGATTTGCAGTGGCAAGAAGAATCAGCAGTATGGATTTTCACCTTCGAAACCCCTGTAGGTTTCTCACTGGGATATCTTTGCATAGCTTTGATCTTAGCTTGGTTCCTAGCACTACTGATGAAAACCAGCCCTGTGCCTGACAGCCGCTTCATTATTGGAAATACCAAATATAGTGAACCAATAAAGTACTGATAATTTAAGAAATAACTTTGGTGAAATGATCGCTATGCTGTACCGGAACGACCAGCAACAAAAGCCATAGCTCTTTTATTATGATTTCTATGTTCCATCGTAGGAGAGTAAGAGCTGTTGGCAGTTAGGTTACATATTATTGATTCAGTGCGACCAGGTCGACATGTATATATCGTCATGTTCGCTAGTATTGTAGAGGTTTGTGAATAATAAACTTACTAAAAGCATTACATTGTCTGTTATCATACCTATACTGCTTTTAATATACCGTTCTGTTAACCCTTTACTTACCGGGCCCAGTAGCAAGCGGCCGCTCCTGCCTGAAGTGAGGCCTGTTATATCTGTTCAGAAAATGAAATATATTTTGCCAATGTTTCCATGATGATGAATAGGAATTTTTCATCGATTATCATCATGATAGTGCTTTATGTAATGTCAGAACAAATTATAAAGACCAATTTATTGTCAGCTGAGAAAAATTGATATTCAAACAAAATAGAAAACGTTTGCCTAGGAACATCACCTGCACTACTCGCCAGTGTGCTTCCAGGTATCAATGGTAAGGAAACTGTTAATAGTCTTGAAATGCCCAAGAAGATCGGATGTTTATTTCTATAGGTCATCACGATAGATTTTTCATTAAATCACTGAGAAAACACAGGGATGTCAGTTTTCCTTATTTCCGCGGAATTCCGTGTTTTCATTTTTGGAATAATATATCTTTCTTCTTATGTAAAATGAACATAACAATTAAAAAATACTCAAATCAACCATGACTCATAGATTCCCCAATTAGCCTGCCTCCGGATCCATGTTCCGTAATGATAAAGTTATTTGTATTTACTATATTCTAGGTCTTTTTGGTGTATATATACAGGTCTTATGTCTAACCCTGTATTGCCAGGGAAAAATCTTTCCTTTTTTTTCTGACCCAAACTGGCATCCCTGAAAACAGGAACGTAATATATTTTAGTGTTTTTACCCAAAGCAATTCCAATTTTCAATCTATGCCAGGAAATCATGGATATAACACAGGTGTATCATAATTATATACCAACAGATAGGCCTAAGTCTCAGCTTTCTAACAATGCATTAATTGTGAAATTCGGCCGTTTATTAATGACAGAAGAACGATTCATATCTTCATTATTATAGTGGTATTAGGCACTTGCTGCAGAGTTGGCTTCACTGTAACTGCACTCGCCTCGTTCTGGAGTGCGGGAATTTAGCTGGTCCCCGGCTGGTACATATCAGACACATAGAAACCAGCGCAACCCGTTATCACGGCGACTGCCGCGCCACGCTTATGTGCAAGTGGTGAATAGACCTGCTAATTTGACTCAGAATTGTAATATATCTTAATGAAAAAAAAAAAACGCCAGCCATTCACAGGTTAGGGACCCAACAACTTGTGAAGTATGAGGAACTAAGAATACAATTGTTATAGTTAAGGGATGGATTTCAATCAAATACTACATCAAAGGGAGGAATGAATATCATTCGTCGTATTTTGGAGAAATCCAGTTGTTTTTCTAAAATTACGGTTACTATTGTTTCCCGATTAACCATACATTGCCGTTGTTGGCTAAATGATACCGACAGGTGAATTCAATTGGCTGTTATACACGGTTCTACATCTATTAGTTAAATCTCCATCACTCTCCATCCATATACCGGTAATAAAGTGAGATGGGGCTGGTTGATTACACTGCATTATTGTGATTTAGGCTCATCTATAGATAACGTATGCACTGAGGTGAGGTTGGGCTGGGGTTAAAAATCTCGGGAATTTTGCGTATGGTTATTCTTCGATCTATTCTAATGCGTACAAAATCGGGGGGAGGTGGGGGTAAAAAATTTCGGAAATTCTGCGTACATACTTTATGGATGGCCCCTTTCTAGTGTAGTGAAGTCTTTAAGGACATTAAAGGCAAATCGGATAATTTGGCTGGAAAATTAAAACCCATTTCATTTTCCTGAAAATTGAATATGATGACCTCTAAATGTTGTAGAACATATCTAACTTAAAAATCCAGGATCACTGTGCCAGTTCTTTTAATGGCATTCAGTACTGGTGGTTATGGGATGTATATCTCTCATGGAAAAGATACATTAAAACTTCCCACAGTGCAGGTGCTGAGCCACTAGATATCTTTTGCTGATAGATATGTATTTGTCAAGCTTGTTTTCTAATAGTAACACATTTCAAACATCTTTTTAATATACCCCGTGTGTAATATACATGCTATTTGCCACATCATATTACATAGAAGTAAAATAGGTTTATCGGGTAGCGTGCATTTTGAGCTTAGGACAACCCACTCGGAAACGCTACCTCGAGAGGTTACATAGACTTAGCTTGTTGCAAAACCTAACCCTCACTATCTGCGTGCCAGCTCAGTGACATTGGCAAGGTACAGAGTACCAGTGTCTCAGTATGAGGAGTTCCAGATGGCCATGACAAATAACTTCAGACTGAAGTACCTCAAAGACCAACTGCTGCTTGGAGGGTGGGTTTGGCCCAAGAGATTCAGGTCAACTATAGACTGTAGAACCGTCCCAAGGCTGCTGAGTCAATCCATGCCTTCTATATACCTTATATGGTAGTAAAGGCATAGGGACAACTCCATGCAGGCTTCTTGATATATTTGGACCCTATATTGGCAGTTTAAGACTGGTTGGTTGGCTGTGTGCCAAGTGGGTCACAGCAATGACCCACTGACTGCATGGAACCCCCAATATTCTGATTGTTAATTCCACACTCATTCACCAGTGGTGAACGTACCATAGGGAGCCAAAGTGAACCCACTGAAACCACAGATACCCGTTTACAAAAGACCATTTCCGGATATAGGCGCTCAGTACTTTGACCATGTAGGTTTGAGATTATATGTGTCATTCTCCAATCATTTAAGTCCATATTTTTGATCAACTTAAGAACTGCCATGTTAGCTTCGAGACAGAATTATTCAGAGACGATAGTAGTAAACTACACTTCAAAAGTAACAAACGAGACCAAAAACAAAAGTCTAGCCTCAGACCCCCATAGGTTTAGCACCAAACCTCGTTCTTACTGGCCACCGGAAATGGTCTTTTGTAAACGGGTATCTGTGGTTTCAGCGGATTCACTTTGGCTCCCTATATGTTCCTACTAGTCATACAATATCACTTGTTCAGCAATGGTTATAGTAATGAGAGAGTAAGACTGCTTTACTGAATCACATGAAACTTTGTTATGCAAATTTCCATTTCAATGGGGCATATCATGGCTCTGAACTTGTCCTTACAATAAAATTTTAATTTGCTTTTATACGTATTTGCCTATAAACTCTAATTGATATTCAAGGACTGCCGTAAATATTTACTGATGGTGAAACGAATGCATTTTATTAGTGATATGTGAGGTATGATCCTATCAAATACGAGTATAGTAGACTCTTATTAAACAACTACCTCTCTAAATCTATCACCCTGCAATTACGAACACTTTGAGTCAGTCCTAAACATTTCCTCGCTATCCTGTGTTTACAAAATGCTCAGTAATACGACCACCTTGCTATTGCAACCACCTCGCCAAACGACCATGTATTTTAAGACCCAAATGTCAAATGTACTAATACCACCACATGGATGTCATGTAGCCAGGAATTGTGTGAGTTAGCAGTCGAACTAATAACTATTAAAGTGTTCAGTATTATCATGAAATGTCACGAAATTTGATTATATGGCGTGAGTTGTCTTTGCGGATGATATCACGAAGTGTAGCTGAGTGATATCTGTAGCGGAAGATTATGAACGCCATTTAAGCAATTGTAATTAATTTAAAATTGATCATAATTCTAACGCCGCACTGCCCTAGTCAAATAGTCGAACACATATGTAAATCACTACCACGTGACCACACCGCGTCAGTCACCGCCATCTTTGAATTCTCATTCTAGCTTCAACTCTTCTCCAACACGGACTTACAAACTTTTTGTATCACAGGACGGCCGTGATATCGGCAAGCTCCCTCTCACCAGTACGCCTATACGCCATTGGGCCCGGCTGTAGTGTATATGAATGCGACGTCAGACGCGACTGCATCGGGCCCTCTGGAGGGCGGGAAGCGTGCGCGACGCACAACCCCCATCAGATACATGAAGATCATCGCGAGCCTATGGCCTCAACTGTCTGTGCACGCAACGTGTATCGCAAAAATACACATGGAAATCTACCAAGAAGTCCTTAAGACAGGAGTGCCTAACTACCTACGTGCTCGCCTCACCATTCCGTCGAATATGAGACACCCGGCCTGGGAGACAGCCCTAGGGACTATCATGACCGCGAAATCTGTGATTATTTGAGATACGGCTGGCCCTCCTCTTATTCGGCACTGGAGGTGCCGACATCGACAGAGAGGAATCATGCGTCAGCTAGAGCCTATCCCGAGGCGGTTTCACGATTCATCAAGAAGGAGGTGGCCTTAGGGGCCATGATGGGGCCTTTCCCTGGTAAGCCCTTCGTCCCGTGGACACAAATCAGCCCCCTACTCACGCAGCCGAAACCCAGGCAGGAGGGCAAGAGGCGCGTGATTATGGACCTCAGTCACCCAAAGGGCGAAAGTGTCAATGACGGGATCGGCAAAAACTTCGTCCAGGGAGTGGAAAGGTCATATACCCTACCTACCATCGCCGCCCTCGCCACACTCGTCATCAAGGCAGGCCGGGGAGCCCTGTTATGGAAGGCGGATCTCCGAAGAGCGTATCGACAGCTCCGGATCGATCCCCTGGATTAACCCCTCCTCGGCCTCCAACACGATGGACAGAATTACGTCGACCTCTGCCCCTCATTCGGGTGTAGATTCTCGGGTGGGGCACAGCAAAGGGTTTCAAATGCCCTATGTTGGATAGTCGCCAGAAGACACCATGCTGCTACTCTCGCGTACGTAGACGACTTCGTCGGCGTGCATTCAGACTTTGATCATGCGGCCCGCACCTTCTCTGGTTTCGAATCAGTATGTGAAGAACTCGGCGCTGAGTTGGCGACCGAAAAGTCGGTTTTTCCGACGACACGCCTAGACTGGCTGGGGTTCACAATAGATACGATAAACATGACTATCACTATCCCTGAGGAAAAGCTGCGCAGTGTGGTCGACGAGTGCAAGGAGTGGGATGGCAAGAGCGTGGTAACGCGACATCAGATTCAAGTAATGTGCGGAAAACTGAATCACATCTCGCAGTGTATCCCGCCTGCCCGCCGCTATATGTCACGCCTCTTGGACCTCCTCCGCAGATCATTCAGCGTGGAAAGCATACAACTGGATGAAGAGGCGAAGAAGGACCTCCGCCGGTTCGCGGATTTCGCGCACCAGTTCAAGGGAGAAAAACTCATGATACGCGAACGCCCAGTACTCGAACTCGAGTGTGACGCTTGTCCTAGAGGACTGGGAGCTTTCTGCCGAGAGTCTGGGCTGTTCTATAGCCTAGAGCTGCCAACGGTCTACAAAGAAGAGTACCATATAAGCCAGATCGAGGCCATAAACTGCCTCCTGGCTATGAAATTGGTGCTTCCTGAGCGGTGTCGAGGACACACCATACGCGTCATTACAGATAATATGGCCGCCGCGTGGGTCCTCAATTCAGGGAAAACCAAAGACCTCATGCTGGCAGCTTGTGCCCGAGAGGTCGCACTATTTGAGGCCCTTAATGACGTTGTAGTCCAGGTTGTTCATCGGCCCGGTGAACAACTGGTTTTGGCTGACGCCTTATCCCGTGCTTACATAGATGATAGCAAAGCTAAGATCGCTTTTGAGTTAGTTGCTAAATTGGATCTTAAGCCAGTATCTCCTGCATCTTTATTATATGTGCTATCGCCAACTTAGTTATAGATGTACCTGTCTTTACAGAACGTGTCAGCCCACGCCTAGCACGCCAACTTGAGACGTCCTGGAGGATCGCGATGGCCCCTGGAACAGCCAACAATCTAAGATGTCAAGCGGAGGCTTACGCTAAGTTCATGGTGTACCATGACTTTCCCCTGCGGGCCCCGTCACCAACACAAGCAGCACTCTTCACACAGATTTTGGCCAACACGATGTGGAGCCCCGCCTCAATCCGAAACTACATTTCCGGTGCCAGAACCTTCATTCGGATCCTCGACGGTGACGAGTCTGCCTTCTCATCGGCGCTCGCCACTAGAGCCCTGAGGGGCGTGCAGAAAACCTCATCACATCAACCTGAACCAGCTCCCCCGGTTCCGGTTAACATCATCAAGATGGTGGCCGCTGCCCTCCGTGCCGCGGGACCCCCGGCTCTCGCGGCCCGCACGGTATTCCTCCTCGCCTACGCTTCCTTGCTCAGGCAGTCGAACCTGCTTGTCACGGGCCCCTTCGGAAGTGCCTCCCATACCTTTAAGCGCCGCGACCTTATCATCTCGGGGGACTCTCTCCTGGTTACGGTCCGCTCCACTAAGACGACGGCGGGCGCAAACGCGACGTTTGTAATCCCGATTACTAGGGTGGAAGGTGAAGCTTGTCTGGTCACGGCCTGGCGTCAGTACGTGGCCGCTTTCCCGGCTCCCCCGGAGGCGCCCGCCTTTGTGCATGCAGCCGGCCACCCGATCCGCATTGACTCACTGCTACCTACCTATAGGGCTGCTCTGAGAGCTGCCGGTTTCGCAGAGTGGGGATCTTTCACCCTCCACAGCTTGAGGAGATCCGGCGCCCGCAACGCGGCAGTCGCTGGCGTCCCGGACATCGACATTATGCAGCACGGGGCCTGGTCCTCCCTCCCCGGCTTGCGCGCCTACGTGCCCCGTGCGGTTCCGTCTGCAACCGCAACAGCCATCGCCACCTCTTTGGCTAGAAATTCAGACTCTTAAAAACTCATCCGTGAACATTGTTACTTGCAGTAACTTTATTTTATTCAGTGTATTCATCAAGTACCTAGGTGATATTGTCATTTATCCTCTTAATACCTCAAGTCTCTGGTAGACTTCTTAAACAATTCTTTTTAAGGCTACCAGCCTCAATTATTTATCAACTTTTAATGTTTAAGAATGTATCGTTTATTATCTGTTTTATACGTCTCTTGTCTAGATAATAAACTCTTTAATTGGCAGTGTGGCCTTGTTCATAATTGTAATTAATTTAAAATTGATCATAATTCTAATGCCGCACTGCCCTAGTCAAATAGTCGAACACATATGTAAATCACTACCACGTGACCACACCGCGTCAGTCACCGCCATGTTTGAATTCTCATTCTAGCTTCAACTCTTCTCCAACACGGACTTACAAACTTTTTGTTCCCACCCACCACACCACAAACATTCTAAGTCATAACCTCAAAGAGCTGGAAGGCTAGAAATTCAGACTCTTAAAAACTCATCCGTGAACATTGTTACTTGCAGTAACTTTATTTTATTCAGTGTATTCATCAAGTACCTATGTGATATTGTCATTTATCCTCTTAATACCTCAAGTCTCTAGTAGACTTCTTAAACAATTCTTTTTAAGGCTACCAGCCTCAATTATTTATCAACTTTTAATGTTTAAGAATGCATCGTTTATTATCTGTTTTATACGTCTCTTGTCTAGATAATAAACTCTTTAATTGGCAGTGCGGCCTTGTTCATAATTATATAAAATTGAGTGACGTTTAGATCTTATCCTACCCCTTCAGATTTTTAAAACTTCATATGCCACCTATGGCATATACATATTTTATGGCATAACTGTGGCATACAGGCACACCATGTTGGAGATTTATATGAGGGGTTGGATAATTGATGGTACGATACAATTCTTTTTTAAAAAATTTCTTTATTAAGACCCCGCACCCACCAACGCCGACGCGAGCCGACGCGAGCCGATACAAAATAACCATATCGTAGCACGTCGGGAGGTTGGTGGACACCTCCCCCCTAATACTCTTTTGGTGACTTTTACAATGTGATTTTAGTACATAGAAGGAATAGCCTCAACGAAGAGGCCATAAGTGTTAGCTTTGACAGAAACTGATTTTCATCACTAGGCCGTCCCATAACACGAAATGACAATTTTTTTTATTGGTACAACAGTTTTGTGGCCATACATAACCTGTAATTAGACCAAGTAGACTTGTTCACAAAGCTTTATAAAAGAGTATATTAGACAAAAACAAGGTGGTCATGTTACTGAGCATTTTGTAAACATCATACTTCTTTGAAGGTTTTATGTTGGTAATGATTTTTTTACTTGTATTAATATGTTGAGGACATATCTATTCATTTACACTGTACTGTCGGTAATGCGGGCACCTCGCTAATACGACCATTATAGGCCAGTCCCTAAGGTGGCCGTAATAGCGGGAGTCTTCTGTATATAAAATCATCATTGGACATAAGATCCTATAAAATATAGATATAAAACATAAATATTAGAATTCTGTGGTACAATGGGGTAAGGTGAAGAGCAATTCAAACCGTGTCTACTGTTCTCATTGTAACGAAAACAGTTGGGATAATAATAATGTTTCAGTGTAATTATTGCAGTCTGTTTCATATCTGATAAGGAATGAGGTTCCGCTGCCTAGACATGCCCACAATAACTTTCACTATCATCGAGATGGGAGATACAACATAAATAAAAAAAACTATAACACCATTTGATGTGACCCAAAAATTCGCATAATAATAATCAATAGTAATTGATATATACTCCAATTCACCTAATATTGAAGAAATTTGGAGATTGAAGATATACAACAACACATGGGATATTGAGCAGTAATCAGTGTACAGCGATATAACTAAAAAGAAAATATTACGAAAATTTCATTTGGTGTGGTAATGCCCAAGTCCTCGACTGCCCGACGCCTTATGCAACAGATAGATTCCCAGGTTCACGAGCACATAGCTCTTGATAATCCCTGTATCAAAGAGACCGGCCGTCCAATATATTTTTCTAATAATGCACGGGTCCTATCTTGTCATGTCGGTCTCTGAGTGATAGGAGACCATATAAAAAGCCCAGCGTGTCGGGTACCTTCACTGCATTCAGTCCCTGATCACCTTCCGCGTACCGCTGCCTGCCTTGAGTCTCCAGCCACCTCCAACACATCATCATCATCATGGTCGCCGAACACTTCAACGGAAAATTCAAGCTCGTCGCCTCTGAGGGAATCGAGGCTTTCCTTGCTGCTACAGGTAAGTGCATAGGCGTAGTAATATCCGAGGATATTTTCCAGAGTAAACTCCGAGGAGCATACGACCGTATTTTTTTCTGAAACCAGTCCACATTTTTATTTATTATCCACCTTTTCCTGACAAGTGGCGTACTGCGGTACCCATATTAGTTCATTTTAGGTACGCACTATTTTCCAGTACCGGTAACCATTATTTTTCTGTATGCGCGCTTTAGCGGAACCTGGAACATACAACATATCTGTATGCTCCGGGTATGGTGATACACACGCCCTGTTAGCCTATCTATGGACACCTTGTTTTAGGTTGATAATAGAAGTATTCCTAGGGTAGTTGATGGTGAGCATTTATTTTGTCCTCAAAGTTTAACAGAGCTTAAATAGAAAGGAAAAAAACTGGTGGTAGGCCTTGTTAAGAGAAAACGTGGTTACTTAGCCCATAGGGATGGCCGTTCGAGGTCTATTTATGCCAGAAATACCTCTCTCTGCCTGCGGCGTTGTTATATATTTATGGCATCAAATGGTCGAAGATGGCTTCTCTATGGGCTCAGTCACTCAGTTTTTGCATTACATACCTAAATAACAACAAAAACGGCATTTTATGTACTCTGTCGACCCGAGGCATTCACCATGGGCACAGTACACCCAAATATTCACTACGGGCTCAGTGCGCCCGAACATTATCCATACTGCACCCCGAGTAGCGAGTAGTATTTCATAGGCATTCGGCCATAGGTATGTAATAAAATGGCCTACAGACTGATAGAACTATGGTATAAGTTTCATCCCCTGATCATCATTGTAGAGGTTAGAAAAATGACTGTCCAGGCCACAGGAAGTTCAGAAAATAAAAAGTAATTATATAGAACGTCCTGACCATGCTGTACAATTCACAGAACGAGATGGTAATTTACGGTTTGTACGGACCGAGGCATTTATGCCGAGTTCCATACAAACTATCATCAAGTTCTGTGACTTGTACAAGCATGGTTGGACGTTATATATTTACTATATACCCGAAATTAAAAAAAAAATTCATTTGGCTTAACAACCAATTTATTAATAAATGTGTATGGCAGGGTGGTCCGTATTTCAGTGTACGGACCGCTGGTCCGTACAGTATTTTTACGTCATATGCCGAAACGGTGCATATTTACAGTATATACGGCATGGGTATATAGTAATAATATGTACATGGATAAAGATACCTGGAAGAAATGTAATAATCTGCTGTATTATCTACACACACATTCCCTTTTCAGTTTATATTACTTTGCTAGGATGCATGACCACTTGCTATAATGTATATGTATACTATTCTCTTGAAAGCATATGATATAAGTGTTACTTGGATCCATTTAGTTTTACACCATATGTCCCTGCCCTGCCTATGTTACACTAGAGTAGTAAGCATCGGGGGGGGGGGGGGGGTTGAATATTCCCAATACCAGTCGTTTCATATAATTTAGACTCGTTATAAAACATATATTGAAGGATACAAGTGTTATAGAAGTAGGCCCTTGGTGTTACTCCTAACCCACGTTCTTATCACCTTACATACCCGGTGAATAAATGCGGGATTATGTAGGTGTGAAATCTGATATATTACAAGTAGATGTTATCTTCTTAATCGCCGATGACTGTGTCGGATATTACACCGCTAATATCGTTGAGATAATGTGTGTTGAAGGCATTTGTGGTTAGGAGATAACGGTTACCCTACAATCTAATATTGCCCAGTTCAGTAAAACGTTACGGTACGGTATACACATTTAAGTACCTGAGATTTATCAGTATATGTATGCCTTAATATAGTTTTGTACCAATAGAAACTTTCTGATAGATGCTACATGAGTGTGTTCTGCCTTGCTATGATATATCGCTATTGAAACCTATACTGAAGTGAAATCGGTACCGTTACTGGTCAATTGACGCATGATGGTACCATTAATCACGTCTTTTTGTACTTTATTGTCTGTATGTCTGACCCTGCCATTGTTTTGGCGACCACTTGGACTAAATGGTTACCAAATAATCATGATTCTGGAACGCGAAACAGTGACCAAGACCTTTTACCCCCCATAATGGTCGGTATGACCATTTGTCTCTGGAACACGATGCCCTCGAAACAGTCACTAACTGGTCACTATCACATACTGTCACGACTGAAAAACATCTCCCTGATCATAGAATTATTCATACATCCCATGTCTTATCCAGACATTATTTATATATCCTGTGTCTTATCCAGGCATTATTCATATATCCTGTGTCTTATCCAGGCATTATCTACATATCCTGTGTCTTATCCAGGCATTATTCATATATCCTGTGTCTTATCCAGGCATTATCTACATATCCTGTATCTTATCCAGGCATTATTCATATATCCTGTGTCTTATCCAGGCATTATTCACATATATTGTGTCTTATCCAGGCATTATTCATATATCTTGTGTCTTATCCAGGGATTATTTGTATATATATCCTCTGTCTTATCCAGGCATTATTCATATATCCTGTGTCTTATCCAGGCATTATTCATATATCCTGTGTCTTATTCAGGCATTATTCATATATCTTGTGTCTTATCCAGGGATTATTTATATATATATCCTGTGTCTTATCCAGGCATTATTCACATATCCTGTGTCTTATCCAGGCATTATTCATATATCCTGTGTCTTATCCAGGCATTATTCATATATCCTGTGTCTTATCCAGGCATTATTTATATATCCTGTGTCTTATCCAGGCATTATTCATATATCCTGTGTCTTATCCAGGCATTATTTATATATCTTGTGTCTTATCCAGGCATTATTCATATATCCTGTGTCTTATCAAGGCATTATTTATATATCCTGTGTCTTATCCAGGCATTATCTACATATCCTGTGTCTTATCCAGGCATTATTCATATATCCTGTGTCTTATTCAGGCATTATTTATATATCCTGTGTCTTATCCAGGCATTATTCATATATCCTGTGTCTTATCCAGGCATTATTCACATATATTGTGTCTTATCCAGGCATTATTCATATATCTTGTGTCTTATCCAGGGATTATTTATATATATATCCTGTGTCTTATCCAGGCATTATTCATATATCCTGTGTCTTATCCAGGCATTATTCCTATATCCTGTGTCTTATTCAGGCATTATTCATATACCCTGTGTCTTATCCAGGCATTATTCATATATCCTGTGTCTTATCCAGGCATTATTTATATATCCTGTGTCTTATCCAGGCATTATTCATATATCCTGTGTCTTATCCAGGCATTATTTATATATCCTGTGTCTTATCCAGGCATTATTTATATATCCTGTGTCTTATCCAGGCATTATTTATATATCCTGTGTCTTATCCAGGCATTATTCATATATCCTGTGTCTTATCCAGGCATTATTCATATATCCTGTGTCTTATCCAGGCATTATTTATATATCTGGTCTTATCCAGGCATTATTCATATATCCTGTGTCTTATCCAGGCATTATTCATATATCCTGTCTCTTATCCAGGAATTATTCATATATCTTGTGTCTTATCCAGACATTATTTGTATATCCTGTGTCTTATCCAGGCATTATTCATATATCCTGTGTCTTATCCAGGCATTATTTATATATCCTGTGTCTTATCCAGGCATTATTCATATATCCTGTCTCTTATCCAGGCATTATTCATATATCCTGTGTCTTATCCAGGCATTATTCATATATCCTGTGTCTTATCCAGGCATTATTTATATATCTGGTCTTATCCAGGCATTATTCATATATCCTGTGTCTTATCCAGGCATTATTCATATATCCTGTCTCTTATCCAGGAATTATTCATATATCTTGTGTCTTATCCAGACATTATTTGTATATCCTGTGTCTTATCCAGGCATTATTCATATATCCTGTGTCTTATCCAGGCATTATTTATATATCCTGTGTCTTATCCAGGCATTATTCATATATCCTGTCTCTTATCCAGGCATTATTCATATATCCTGTGTCTTATCCAGGCATTATTCATATATCCTGTGTCTTATCCAGGCATTATTTACATATCCTGTGTCTATCCAGGCATTATTCATATATCCTGTGTCTTATCCAGGCATTATTCATATATCCTGTGACTTATCCAGGCATTATTTATATATCTTGTGTCTTATCCAGGCATTATTTATATATCCTGTGTCTTATCCAGGCATTATTCATATATCCTGTCTTATCTAGGCATTATTTATATATCCTGTGTCTTATCCAGGCATTATTCATATATCCTGTCTTATCCAGGCATTATTTTCTATATCCTGTGTCTTATCCAGGCATTATTCATATATCCTGTGTCTTATCCAGGCATTATTTTCTATATCCTGTGTCTTATCCAGGCATTATCTATAGAGTAGAACCCCGTGTAAGCGGACACCTCGCATTAATGGACACCATGTAAGCGGATATCCTGCGTAAGCGGTCACTTTGGCCCGGAACGGAGGGTGTCTCTTACGCGGGGTTCTACTGTATATCCTGTGTCTTATCCAGACACTATTTATATATCCTGTGAATTATCCAGGTATTATTTAGATATCTTGGGTCTTATCCAGGCATTATTTACATATCCTGTGTCTTATCCAGGCATTATTCATATATCCTGTGTCTTATCCAGGCATTATTCATATATCCTGTGTCTTAGTCAGGCATTATTTATACAGTAGAAACCCGCCTAATGGACACCCTGTGTAAGCGGACACCTCACATTAATGGACACCTTTGCTCGGAACAGTTTCCTCTATCAGGTGTTTATTTCAACCCTGTGTAAGCGGATACCCTGCGTAAGTGGTCACTTTGTCCCGGAACGGTAGGTGTCCGCTTACGCAGGGTTCTACTGTATATCCTGTGTCTTATCCAGGCATTATTTACATATCCTATGTCTTATCCAGGCATTATTCATATATCTTGTGTCTTAGTCAGGCATTATTCATATATCTTGTGTCTTATCCAGGCATTATTTATATATCCTGTGTCTTATCCAGGCATTATTCATATATCCTGTGACTTATCCATGCATTATTCATATATCCTGTGTCTTATCCAGGCATTTTTTATATATCCTGTGTCTTATCCAGGCATTATTTATATATCTTGTGTCTTATCCAGGCATTATTCATATATCCTGTCTCTTATCCAGGCATTATTCATATATCCTGTGTCTTATCCAGGGATTATTTATATATCCTGTGTCTTATCCAGGCATTATTCATATATCCTGTCTCTTATCCAGGCATTATTTATATATCCTGTCTCTTATCCAGGCATTATTCATATATCCTGTCTCTTATCCAGGCATTATTCATATATCTTGTGTCTTATCCAGGCATTATTCATATATCCTGTGTCTTATCCAGGCATTATTCATATATCCTGCGTCTTATCCAGGCATTATTCATATATCCTGTGTCTTATCCAGGCATTATTCATATATCCTGTCTCTTATCCAGGCATTATTCATATATCCTGTCTCTTATCCAGGCACAAGTAAAGAGATCTTGGAGGCCGCCAAGACTCTGGACAAGGACGAGATCGTGAACGAGGTGATTGCTGCTGGCAATGAGCTCACCATCAAGTACATCACCAACGGCAAGCTGGAGGCCGAGGAGAAGCACGTGCTCGGCGTGCCTCAGGAGATCGAGACGGTCGACGGCCGCAAGATGACCGTAAGTACTTAGTAGAAACCGAACGAGAGTTAGACTTGACAATGTTTATGCCACAACAGGAAGGTCGTGTATTACTACACGAGGCGTAGCCGAGTGTAGTGAGGAGCAAACCTGACCAGAGTGGCATAGACATTGACAAGTCTAACTCGAGTTCGGTTTCGTATTTATCCTACCCCATCTATGCCTTTGTATTATTAAAAGATAAATATTGAGTCAACGACCAACAGAACTTTTTTCATAGTAGCTGACATCCTGCTCTCTGATTGGTCAATATTGTTATTACTCTAGTGGCATAAAAAAACACTTTATGTCACGGCCTGCCACATAAAATTTCCCTATGTTAAGTCTATGGCGGTTTCTTTATTAGGGGTAGGATAATAAAGAAGAAACCAACAAGTTTTGGTCAAAGTCGTCGTTCTCCACGAGTTTGATGCGGTGTGATATGAACGAGACGACAGCTGAGTGAATATCATCTAACATTCAAACGAGTTGGAGAATGACTTCTTTGACCAAAACGAGTTGCTTTCTGTATTTATCTCACCCCTGTACACACTAAAAGAATGGACAACACTCAGGATATATATACCATGGAGTATTATCGTAAAACTGGATGAGTTTTGATATTGGCTCCCGTATTCGACGCCTCGTGAAATCACTACGCCAAAACTCCAGGAGTCGAATACGGGAGCCAATATCAAAACGAATATAAAAAAAACGGAAAAAAAAAAAAAAAAAAAAATTCTAAGGAGTCTGAACTCTACGCACACCTCCATGGGGAAGCACAGAGAGAGACAAGATGGAAAGAAATTTTCTCAACCTCAAAACGAATAAGGTTTTGATTTTATCCTACCCCCCACTGAATGTAAAAATTATTAAATTAAACTCTAACAAGTAAGCATTCCAGGGTAAGGCTGCAATGTAGTAGCCTCTGCCATCTCGCTTGTCATCGAGGGCCCCACGAAACTGCTGGAACTACTTTGGCAGATGCTGGGGTGCTGCTCTATGATTGGTCCATATTTTACTCACATGATTAAAATACTGCAATACACTTGTGGGTTATGAAACTCTGTATCCAGTTCATAGTTGAATACGGATTCACAATGTTAACCCTATGGGCTTTTATATTAGGGGTAGGATTATAAAGAAGAAACCAACAAGTTTTGGTCAAAGTCGTCGTTCTCCACGAGTTTGATGCGGTGTGATATGAACCAGGCGACAGCCGAGTGAATATCATCTAACATTCAAACGAGTTGGAGAATGACTTCTTTGACCAAAACGAGTTGCTTTCTGTATTTATCTCACCCTGTACACATTAAAAGAATGGACAACACTCAGGATATATATACCATGGAGAACGGACTGCAATACTTATAGGGGCATGGGGAACGAGTTCCCAATGTTAAGCCTATGGACATTTATTCCAGGGGTGAGATCATAACCTAGACTGGCCCAGTCCCTGTATCCCTCAGCTTACTCCACCCCTCCTCTCCTCGATACAGGGACTGGTCAAATCGGTAATGGTGTCCGATTTCTGGCGCTGTTTAACGCCAGGCTTGTCCAACACTCTCCATGCAGAGTTCCTTGTTACTGGTCAGGATATCTGGTTGGAGATTGATATCCAGGATCGTCTAGGTTTATTTATCAATGGCTAATTTGGTGCTTTATTTGATTAATTAGTAAATAGTATACGAGGTGAGATAAAATCAGAAAACCCACTCAATGAGTATAACTTGGTCTGCACTCTACCTTGTTTGACTGCTGCGTAATTCACTGAACTTCGCTTCATGAACCTAAGGTAGATACAGCTGGAGACCGCAACATATAAAACTGGAGATAATCTTTTCACTCTGTGGTGGCTTTATCATAAGGTTACGCAGAAGATTCTTTTTTGATGTATAATTTCCTTTATTGAATCAATAAAAATTTACATTTTCAACATTTTTGGAAAAGATGAACATATTTTTTCCCCATTGGGATTCAATATAGGTGGCATATAGCCTCAGTTGTTGAACAACTGGTTTTCATGGCTACGCCAATGATACAGTATTATCCCGTCTCTCAACTAAATTGATATAGATAACATAACATATATACAAAAGTACATGTTGAATTAGGTAGATAATAAAGTCATTTTTCATCAAGAGAATTCCGCGTGTCCTTTAGTAGGGATAATAATCAGGTCCTCTCTTATATATATAGCACAGTACAAAATTAATAATATATATTACTGTAGTATATTGTGGCCTATTACATGTGTTAATTCTTAAAAAGTGAAACTGAGTCTTTGACTGACAGACTTTCTAACTTTACCATTTGTCAGGCTGTGTGGACCATGGATGGCGACAAGATCGTCTTCTCTGAGAAATTTGCTGGTTTGGATGCAACTATGACAATCGTGCTGAAGGGAGATACCATCACCTCCGTAAGTACGAGAAGGGTGCGCTGCATAATACAGATGTTGCCGTTCAGCGCCGCCTAACGGCCCACTGTGTAGTAACGCGGCCGCTCGGACAAACACGTTCGAGTCCGGCTATATGCCCATAGAGCCACACAGTAATCACACCTAAAGTGTGAATGGTGGGTGTGATTACAGGAGTGTTGTTTTTTGACAGATTAAATTGTTGAAGCAAACTAGGATATTTTATCAACGAGTCTGAGCTGTCTAAACTTTATAGTTGATAATTATCTTGGTTTTAACTTGGAAAAAGATAAGCATATTATAGATAGGCATGCCAATGTATTAGTGTGTATGCAGCTTAGGTGTCCCTGTGTTATCTAAGGTATATCTATGGTATCATTGAGGTGATATGCATGTATGACATACCAAATTGTAACTGGAATACCATAGAATACGGTGTAATTATTTTTATTTCTGTATAAATAATGTACACGGGTATTTTGAACGTAAAACGCTCATACACTCAGTGTTCCAGTGCTAAAGAATAGGTTGCCAGGTGAATGTTTGGCTGCAGGCATTGCGTAGCCAACCAGATAAGGTGCGACACCGCCCTGTGGAAAAAGGCCTATTGTCACTGCCTACAGATTTGCCAATACTATATCATATAAAAGCTGTGGATAGGAAAGAAATGCAGATGGATGAAGAAATCTTTTTGAATTGTTTCATAAATTACAAGTTGGCTCTCTGGACTACGAAAATGTAGGCCCCCGTGGATCTGTCTTCCATGGGAATTTTCATGTCAAAGAAATCGGGGACCGCTGAGGGGCTTGTCTTCTATTTCCAAAATAAAATTTCCATTTAACCCAATAGATCTCATTTCTTAGCTGTTTATCTCGGGGTAGGTATGTACCTATATGGGGAAAAAGCCAAAATCATCAATGCGTAAAGTGCCATAAATCAGTTCAAAATAAATTTTATGATCTGTAGGATGGTAGTTCTATATACCGTCTACATGTTTTAGTCTTGTTTTTCCATATATTGTACTTATATTGTCATGTCTTATGATATCACGGTTAAATCCCTTCCTGTTTCAGACGTACCTCTCCGGCGCCGCCCGCTGCTCTCTCACCATGAAGAAGTTGTAGTCACTTTTGATGATATTAATCTTTTAATTAATATATTAATATTTTCAATATATTGATATTTTATTAAATATTAATATGAATAATAGGAAGTCCTACCTGGTGCTTATAGTTGTTGTAAACGTACATGTGGTTGAAAGACAAAAAATAAATCGTTAATTGAAATGATGCAGTGTTCTCGTTTTTTTCATTTTCAAGGACACTCACGATAGTGTGTCATGGCATTCAGGACATGGTGATCCAGTTATAGATAATCATTTAGGATTGCATTGAGAATCGTATAAATAAACGAGTGGAGTATTGTTAATTTTACGATTCGATCTTTATCTCACCCCTGGGCCCCGTTGCTCCAGGACTACGGCAGAGCTGAGGATCGCAGAATAGCGATCTGAGGGCCAAAACGTTGCTCCTGAAATTTTGCGGATCGTGTCACAATAGCATAAGTGCATCGCCACGTAAAATATGGCTTTTAGCAATACATTTTACGCGGACCTTCACACCACTGCGGATCGTATCGCTGTAGGTTAAAAACCAGCCTTGTCAGATATTTCGAATAACGATCCATGGTGGCACCACCAACCCCTGCCCCTTGTTCTTTTACCTATAGGAAATAGCGATCCAAACCACCAGGTATCAGATCAGTTTTAACTATGGTGCCATATGTATTTGATTAAAGAACTAATTAATCTTCCCCTGTCTCATTCAATATGTGCCCCTGAATTGTTGTATCGTAATCGCATCGTAAAAATTAGCGATACTGCGGAAATATAGCGATACGATCCGATATTACTGGAGCAACGCTTTTTTGGTCGGATCGTTAAAGTAATCGTAAAAATAAAATTGTGACCTGATTATAGCTAGCAATACCACAAAAACAGGAGCAACGGGGCCCTGGTATTTTCCCCCATAGACTTAACATTGGGAACTCGTATACAATGCCCATGAAGTATTTGGAGAAGATACTTAATGGGGGATTATGTCACAAAGGTTAGCCCATTAGCCAATATGAGCAACGTCTCAAAGACACCATCTAGACATGTCACGAAACTACTGAAACAGGTCCCAGGTCCCTGGTAGGATAGTAACAAAGAGTTCCAGCCACTGTGTGTAGCCGGCCGCGGGTTTAACCCGATCAGAGCTAACGTAGTGTAGCTCTGGCGGCCAGTGTACACCGCAGTATGGACTTTTCTCGCATGGAGAGCACACATGCACACCCACCTCCGATCAACATTCACCGTTCATGCTGTGAACCAATGACTACCCAGGATACCAGACATAGGGAAGTTGGAGTTTTTTCCTGGAATTTACCTGCAAAATAGCATAGGGTCTTTCTCTCCTGGCGCAAGAGTTTGGAGAGAATTCGATGAACCTGTTCGATAACAACCTGGAATTAATACCAATCGATAGGTCCACCAGCCTGTCGACTAGATGCAGATATGGATATCAAAGATTAATCAAGGCATGAAGGACACGGTCCACTGGAGATGTGGCTTTTATAAAGCAAGATCAACATCATCAATAATACCAGTACCACCAACTTCATCAACTGAGAGTCGGGCATGTCGCTCAGTCTTTGCCATGTTTAAGCCAGCTAAGGCATTTCAATGACTCAATGGTAATATGTCTGTGAATGTGACATGCTAGGAGACGGCCAAGAGTCTATGCCTTATTTAAGCAAGCAAGGAATACCAACCAGCCAGAGGCATTACAATAAATCAATACCACAATGGTAATATACGGTGCGTGATCGTGAACAGCTAGGAGACTGGTATTACATCTCTGGTCGTGAAAAGCTAGGAGATAGTCAAGAGTCTCTGCCTTCTTTAAGCAGGCAAGGAATACCAACCAGCCAGAAGCAATACAATGAAGCAATACCACCATGGTAATATACAGTGCATGATCGTGAAAAGCTGCGAGACTGCTGATATGTCTGTGATCGTGAAAAGCTAGGAGACAGTCATTCAGTATTTGCCATGTTTAAGCCAGCAAGGAATACCAACCAGCCAGAAGCATTCCAACGAATCAATACCTCAATGGTAATATACAGCTAGTGATCGTGAAGAGCTAGGAGTAATATGTCTCTGGTCATGCAAAGCTAGGAGACAGTCATGATTCTTTACCATGTTTAAGCAAGCAAGGAATACCAACCAGCCAGAAGCCGATACCATAACATATGTGTGATTGTGAACAGCTAGGAAACGGTCATAAGTTTTGGCTTTGTTTAAACAAGCAAGGAATACCAACCAGCCAGAGAAGCATTCCAATGAATCAATACCACAGAGACTGGTGATAAGTGTTTTATCATGAAAAGCTTGGAGATGGTCATGGGTCTTTGCCATCTTTAAGTAAGCAAGGAATACCAACCAGCCAGAAACATTCCAGCGAATCAATAACAAAATGGTAATATACGGTGTGTGGTCGGAGGCAGTCATGGGTCTTTGCCATGTTTAAGCAAGCAACGAATACCAACCAGCCAGAAGTATTCTGATGAAGCAATCAATGAAGCAATACCACAGAGACTGGTGATAAGAGTTTGATCGTGAGCATTCCAATGAACCAATATGACAATGCTAATATGTGTGTGACAGTCAACAGTTAGGAGACGGTTTGTTTAAGCAATTGAGACAATTTGTTTAAGGAAACAAGGAATATCAACCAGCCAGAAGCCAATACCACAATGGTAATATACTGTGTGTGATCGTTAACAGCTAGGAGATGGTCATGAGACTTTGCCATGCTTAGGCCAGCAAGGAATGCCAACCAGCCAGAAGCATTTCAATGAACCAATACGACAATGCTAATATGCGTGTGATAGTGAACAGCTAGGAAATGGTCAAGAGTCTTTACGTGTTTAAGTCAGCAACCAATACCAACAAGCCAGAATTATTCCTATGACTCAATACCACAACATGTAACATGGTAACATGTGTGTGACAGTGAACAGTTAGGAGACGGTCAAGAGTCTTTACTGTGTTTAAGCCAGCAAGGAATACCAACCAGCCAGAAGCATTCCAATGAACCAATAACACAGAGACTGGTGATAAGTGTATGATCGTGAAAAACTTGGAGATGGTCATGGGTCTTTGCCATCTTTAAGTAAGCAAGGAACACCAACCAGCCAGAAGCATTTCAATGACTCAATACCACAACATGTAGCATGGTAACATGTGTGTGACAGTGAACAGTTAGGAGACGGTCAAGAGTCTTTACCGTGTTTAAGCCAGCAACGAATACCAACCAGCCAGAAGCATTCCAATAAACCAATAACACAGAGACTGGTGATAAGTGTATGATCGTGAAAAACTTGGAGATGGTTATGGGTCTTTGCCATCTTTAAGTAAGCAAGGAACACCAACCAGCCAGAAGCATTCCAATGAATCAATACCACAACATGTAACATGGTAACATGTGTGTGACAGTGAACAGTTAGGAGACGGTCAAGAGTCTTTACCGTGTTTAAGCCAGCAACGAATACCAACCAGCCAGAAGCATTCCAATAAACCAATAACACAGAGACTGGTGATAAGTGTTTGATCGTGAAAAACTTGGAGATGGTCATGGGTCTTTGCCATCTTTAAGTAAGCAAGGAACACCAACCAGCCAGAAGCATTTCAATGAATCAATACCACAACATGTAGCATGGTAACATGTGTGTGACAGTGAACAGTTAGGAGACGGTCAAGAGTCTTTACCGTGTTTAAGCCAGCAACGAATACCAACCAGCCAGAAGCATTCCAATAAACCAATAACACAGAGACTGGTGATAAGTGTATGATCGTGAAAAACTTGGAGATGGTCATGGGTCTTTGCCATCTTTAAGTAAGCAAGGAACACCAACCAGCCAGAAGCATTCCAATAGACCCTATTGAGGTATCCCGTAATCCAGTCTGTTTTGCAAGTTCCGGTTTTCGCTGATTACCGACGTTATATGGTGATAGACCCGTGACCCGTAACCCAGAATTAATGCAGTTTAACGGCTTTCAGAAATCCATAAATTGAAATTCTGATGCCAGAAATGGAAATTTCAGCTATTTCTACATAGAAATCCGAAATTACATTCAGTTTCTCCAGTTATAAACCAGAAAACTGTGGTTCATGTTGTCGTAGTGTGCCAAGTCTATCGGGAGCGGAACTTTGCTTTACCCGGGCGATAATCGGCAGTTTAGTAATCTCTGGAG
Organism: Alentia gelatinosa; assembly: GCA_950022655.1. Classification (NCBI taxonomy): domain Eukaryota; kingdom Metazoa; phylum Annelida; class Polychaeta; order Phyllodocida; family Polynoidae; genus Alentia; species Alentia gelatinosa. The sequence goes on along the minus strand of OX465590.1, from coordinate 40,505,918 downwards.
GCTCTATGACTCAATACCACAACATGTAGCATGGTAACATGTGTGTGACAGTGAACAGTTAGGAGACGGTCAAGAGTCTTTACCGTGTTTAAGCCAGCAACGAATACCAACCAGCCAGAAGCATTTCAATGAATCAATACCACAACATGTAGCATGGTAACATGTGTGTGACAGTGAACAGTTAGGAGAGGTCATGACACAGACGGGGGGCCCGGTGGTGGTGACGGAGGTGGCCGGGGCCGGGAGGCAGGCAGACCGGCGAGTGGTCCTCAACGTGGGCGGGGACCACCACGAGACGTACCTGAGCACGCTCCGGCGCCGCCCCGACACCCGCCTCGCCCGCCTCGCCCACCTCCAGGAGGCGGACGAGGCTTTCGACGACGCCAACAACGAGTTCTTCTTCGACCGTAATCCACAAGCCTTCAGCGTCATCATGCATTACCTGCGCACGGATGAACTGCATGTGGATCATAGTTTGTGTGGCAATGTCCTCAAGCCGGTAAGTTAACTCAGTTTAAAGTTTTCTTAAGCCCATAAGACAGCGACATTTTCCACAGATTCTCACCGATCCGATCACCGATTATAATCGGGAACAAGATTGTCGCTGTCTTAAGCCCATAAGACAGCGATATTTTCCACAGATTCTCCCCGATCTGATCACCGATTATAATCGGGAACAAGAATGTCGCTGTCTTATAACCTCAACGCCGATTGCCGATCACACTTCTCCACTTTATGACCTTGTACAGCGACCCGATTGAGATCAAAGAGAGCCGCCGGGAGCCGAGCCGGGGTGAGCCACGGGCCGCTGGTGTGGATTCATAGAAAATAAGTCAAAGTTTAATAAATTTTGATCCGATTAAGATATTGGAAATCGATTTTCAGATTCATCATCGCCTGTGTCTCCCCTACACATCGATATATGGCACTTGTAAATCGGACTAGGGGATAGGTAGCATCGCTGTTGAAACGGCCTTCTCAGAATCGGGAACAGTCGGTGAAGTGCGTACAGCGACACGATTAAGGTCGAGCAGAGTCGGTCATTACCCCCATACTAGTAATGCCAGACCCGATTGAAATCGGGTCTGTGAAGTGCGTATAGCGACCCGATTCTGACAGACCCGACAGATGCGTCGGGCAAAGGTGTGATCGGGCATAATGGTCGAGTCGCCGTCTTATAGGCTTTATTGTATTCATGGAATAAAACATTTTATCTCACCCCTGGAATAAATGTCCATAGGTTTAACATTGAGAACTCGTTCTCCATGCCCCTACAAGTATTGCAGTCCGTTCTCCACGGTTTATATCCTGTGCGTTGTCCATTCTTTTAGTGTGTACAGGGGTAAGATAAATACAGAAAACAACTGTACGCGGGGTTTTCAAGATTCCCCCGGGCTAATATAAAAGTTTTTTATACCGATATGTAGGAGAAACATAAGGGATGGTGGATCTGAAATCCATTTCCCAATATCTTAATTGGATCCGAAGTTATCAAACCTTCAACTACAAAATGTTTTTTCTATGAAAATACTCAAACACACTCATAAAAAGCACCGATTGATCTATTTTTGGTAGGGTGTTCGTCCGAAGTGTCCGCTTACACGGGGTTTTAGGCCTTTTCGTACCGAAATAACTGTCCGCTTACGCGGGGTGTCGCGGGGTGCAAAATATAATATATACGTGTACTATGCATAAACTTAGAGCAGTCTGATATTTCGTAGGGTTTTACACATAAAGTCTCAGTCTCAGTTTGCTTAAACCCACATCTACCGATTCCGGACATTGATGTACCTATATCGGTGCCAAAGAACAGTAATTTGTTTCAGGTGAGCCACCCTAACATAGTCGGCCCAAGTCGATTGATGTAGGACAGTTAAGCCCAATGCCCATCTACCGATTTCGGAACATTCATGTACCTTTGTCGGCGACAAACGGACGGTAATTTGTCTAGCTTAAGGGAGTCGGCCATAGTCGGTAGATGTAGGACAGCTAGGAAAGGGTGAGCCACCGATTAGTAGACTGATTTGCTTAGGACTAATACCCACCACCCCCTCTCCTCGATGTCCGCCGGTCGAGCGAAGGGTTACATAATTTTCCTGTGACAAGTTCAGCGACTCCTATACGATTTGTGAGCTAATCGTTCAACCCTTAATCGATAGATGGGCATTGGGCTTTAGGCAAGGGTCAGCCAAAGATTAGTGAAACCGACGGCTCAAGATTTTATGATTTTATGATGATAAATCCAGTCGCCGACAATGGAACATTGGTAAATGGCCTTTGATTGGATGGCCGACACGGGCCGAGGTGTTACATAATTTGCCTGCAACAAGTTCAACGACTCCTATACGATTTGGAAACTAATCGCTCAACCCTGAATCGGTAGATGTGTATTGGGCTTTATCTTCACCTACCACTCTCCCCATTGCCATCTATCTCACCCCTGGTACAAGTTTAGCCATAGGAATAACATCAAAAATTATATGCCATAATCACCCACGTAAAGTGCCAATACTATGCCATGGCCATGGCAGAGGGATGTGAGATGATGTTATAAGTGACTGGCCAATCAGGGGTTAGGATTTCAGACAAAACATCAACATGGAGATTTAAACATTTGTGAAGTAATTTGAATTATTATGATATTGTGAGGGTGATGCTATTCCAATGCCCATGGAAGGGATAACATAAATCCAGAACCGTTTTCGAATCGTAAAATACATAATACTCCACTTGTTTGGATGTGCCATAATCGTCATTCGGCTTTGCCTTGATGACGATTGGGGCACATCCAAACTCATGGTGTATTGTGTATTTATCCGATTCTTGATCTAGTTCTATAGAAATATTTCCCTCCCTGGGACTCTCTTCCTCCGTCTCACTTCCCTTTTCTCTCTTTCATTCTCTAATCTTTCTCAACTACCTAAGGGTCACTCTGCTTCAACTACAATCTTGACATGGTAATATCCAAGCAAATGATTAGGATAATGCATTACATACATTAAGCTTAAGACGATATGCTCTGACGAGCTTAGTGAGGCTAGACGTATTCTTTTGTGTAACCTGCACGCATTGATAACCATATGGGTGGGGACACAAAGGTGAACATATATTTTAAACCTACCCCCCGATAGCTCGACCCATATTATATCTGCATTATTTTCTATGGAGAATAAGTATGGGGGAGGGGGGGGGGGGGTAAGGTGGCCCTAGGTCCAGAACTGCCAGGAGCCCAGTCCATATAGGCTACATAGCTTTTGTGTTATGTAGGCGGCCATCTTGCTCCTGATGCTAAACAAAACACCAGGTAGCTATCTTAAAATTTCCTGGTGGATAATGGCAGAACTAGAAATCACTCTGTGCCCTATAATACCAGCTTGGTCAAAATCCGAGGACTTCAATATTAAATATTCTATGTACGTATCATATAATAGCTAACGAAGTTATCAATGAAGTATATGTAAAAAATCAACCACAAAATTTCAGAGAATCTATGTTGGCTCAGGAAGTCAAAAATAACCAAGCATAGCATGTAATCTCGGGTATCAAGAATGCATGGGTTAATACATAATCATTTTGGTTGACGAAAACGGTACCGATTAATTGAGCTCTCCTAATAATCGGTCGGTGGTGGACAACGACTGCACGTCGAGATGTTAAAATCAGTGAGGGTGCTGTGTATGCCTTGTTTCCGTCACATTTCACAAGTCCATACTGACAAAACTGTACTCCAAACACAATGACCATCGCGATGGTGGCCTTATTGCATAATCTATACACAATTAATCGGTGAACACTTCTCTGCATGTCAGTTTCCATTCACCGATCTGGCGTTGGTGGTTCCTTAAAGGCCCGTTTCCATTGGCCGATCTGCCATCAGCGATCCACAGTCAGGAACCACAGACGGACTTTTGGCACTGCTGACCCAATATCGGTTAATAGAAACAACCCAGCTTCTGAAATGACCCACGACTTTTTCCACTTAGATTATGCAATGTAGCACCACCCACCACTGAGTGAAGACTTGGTCACTGAGTGAAATCTACTACTCTCACTGATTTTTCTATACCAATGCACAGTCGGTGGCACCACCGACAGACTTTCTGGGTGCCTCAAAAAATCTCCACCGTTTTCGTCGGCCAATGGAAACGGGCCTTTAATTCAGATCGGTGGCAAATAGTCGGCTGGTGGAACATGGCTTTATGCATTTATCAACACATTTCGAACTTGATGACGGTAATAGAGAACCAAAGTGAACCCGCTGAAACCACAGATACCCATTTACAAAACACCATTTCCGGATATAGGCACTCAATACTGACTATATAGGTTCGAGATTATATGTGTCATTCTCCAATCTTTTAGATCCATATTTTTGATAAACTTAACAACTGTCCTCATAGCTTCGAGACAGAGTTATTCAGAGACGATAGTAGTAAACTAATCTTCAAAAGTAACAGACGAGACCAAAAAGCAAATTTTAGCCTCAAACCCCCATAGGTTTAGCACTAAGCCTCGTTTTTACTGGCCACCGGAAATGGTGTTTTGAACACAGGTATCTGCTGTTTTAGCGGGTTCACTTTGGCTCCCTATCGCACTGGACTGTGGGCACATCATGGGCCACATAGGCCCTAAGTCCTAAGGCCACAAGTGTAGGAATGACCAGGAAACATGCTGCCCCAGTACTAAAAACAGTCCAACCTAACATCCAAGCATACATAAATAGTGTGGAATATACGGCTTCATCCCTCTGAAATCAGTTACCGGTCTTATTGAGGCAGACCCCAACATATAAAGAGTTTAAAAAAATTACCAAACTGACGATGTTTAATTCAATCCCTGTGTAATATGAAAATCAATAGTTATTGTATATGGATCAGAAAGGTCAGACAAACCATGATTATTTGTACTGTATTATACAATAAGTTAAATGTGATGTAACTTTTGCAAACCTTGAAAGATCCAAGGCAGCCGTATGAAAACCAGCGATAATATGGTATGCTGATAAGGCTCCCTTTAAACAGCTTTAATTGAGATACAAAAGGAACGAAACATGTAAAAAAAGGCTGTACTATGAAAATGAACTTCAATAAAGCTTTTTGAAACAAAAAAAACAACATAATCCTGAATGCTCACAGCACGGCTCAGCTTATCCCTACAGGGCCGTGATAATCCTTGCCATCTTCTTACATCAGGTACATGCAGTGCACACAACACCTTTGTAGGTTTCACTTCATGCTGCCTCCTTTGAACGTGGCTGGTTAATCAAAGAACTACTTAAGTGTTTCACCTTCCAGGCCTGCCTTAGATGGAGTCCGCAAAGTAGATGTTACAATAGATGTTTTCTTTAACACCATTTACAGCTTAATGAATAGGAGAGTTATCATTAAGGATTTTTAAATGTTTTTAAACTGGTCAATACTGTTTCTGACTATCGTACTGCTAGAATTGATTGCAATTTGATCATCATACATCTTTATATGGTCCCAACTGCAATATCAGACCAGTTGCATTCACAGTTGCAACTGAGCTTAATGGATCAACCCAAGTGATGGAATTCGAATGTCGTTACGCTTAGGATATAAATCGAGTTTACGTGGCGTAGTTTTTCACCTTCTTCACCTAAATTTTTGTTCCCTATCTCGGGGTTTAGCGACAGACCCCAGCGGAACGAGAAAATACAAAAACATGTAGTTACGCTTATGGCCCACATATAAAGAAAATAGCCAGTGAGGGTAAGGTCCGGCATCCACTGAGCGTCTGATGGGCTCCGATATGTCACACGATGCACCTCCCGGTAAAAACATTAAAATCGCGTCGGAAGGTCAGCTTTCATCGGGGCAGTTGATCACCTCTCTGCAATTAGGCTCTGCAAAACTGGCGTCTATGATTTGGTCCCTAAAAGTTGTATTCCAGGGTGTCTGTGACGTTTAATCGTGATTAAAAGACGGTGGCTAATTGGGAGCATCAATGAGTATTCTGCTGGGAAAGTCATTGATTTTACTGATCATGAAATTTTGGAATTAGATGGAAACTACATAGGCCTGTATGCACTGCACATTTGGTGATCAATTTCTCATGATCGAACACATTAGTGTTGTCACTCTTTCAAATATTCAAGGAACAACTTGACAGTTATTGGGACTCAAGTGCAAGGTTGGCACCATTGTTATGAAATCAAAGATGGGTCTGATTTTAGTCTTACCAGTAATTACCAATCTACCAGTCATGGCCCAGCTCAAAAATATGTTTCCTGCTAAATACATTCTCAACTTTCTTTATCTTTGCTCGTTTATAACTGAAAACATTCATTTATTGACAGAAGCACAGCGCCGGTACATCGTGTATGCAGTGCTTCGCGGAGTTTAGACTTGTTTGGCACCAAAATGCCACGTGATAGCTGGGAAATCCTGATAATGGCGTCAGGACTAATACGGTCTATTACGATGTTCCGACGGATAAGCGTACACACTCACTGGTGGCTGTTGTGTTGTCAATCATAGCCTAATATCTCAATGCTATCAACCAATCTTAAAGTGTCCCTTTGAATTTTACATGCCTTGAAATTGTGCATAATGCATGCTGAAATGAGCGTCGGTATAGAATAGCGGCCTGCAACAAGCAGTAGGTATATGATGTAGTTCTGATCATGAATCAAAGTCATTGGTTGTGATCTATACCAGTCGAGGGTGGTGGAAATTTAGATTTAGGAAATATAGGCTACATTTCTATAACTTTTCGATATTGTTTTAGGAAACAGGTATTGGATAGTTACATGTAATTGGCTCTTTTTTGTAAATCTTATATGATCATATGAAACCCAACTTGATTTTAATCCCAAAGCGCCCAAACTTAGATTCACATTTACTATCCATCCTATGCAAAGTACCCATTGAAAATGTATGGGGTAAAGCATGTGATCCACCAAATTGACGCTCAGAGATGCTCAGAGGCGGCCGGCCAGCAGGCTTTTACAGGGCCGGCTAGCCAGAGGTGACAACAGCACGGTTGTGGGCGCCAGGGTTTATGGCCGATTTGCTTGTCCACCAGGCAGATTGTCCCAGCTGATCTGATCCGATTAGCGATTTGGGCGGCCAACATCCACAATTCCTCTACATGGTCGTTGTCCGGCCCCAACTCACTCTTGGTGGATCACATGCTTGAACCACGACCCATAATTCAAAACTGTCAGATACCACAGCCACGATTTCTTGATTGAAAATCCATGTTATATGGCCTCAAAGCCATTATGTATCTGAGAACACAGTCCCTCTGTACTGAAGAGCGAAAAAAGAGAGTAGAACCACGCGTAAGCGGACACCCTGCGTTAACGGACACCTTCGCTCGGAACGGTTCCCTCTATTAGATGTTTATTTTAACCCCGCTTAACCGGACACTTTGGAACGAACGGTGTCCGCTTACGCGGGGTTCTATTGTATATACCATTTGATATGGCAATTCATGTATTTGACCTACTTGAGAAGATGGGTGATAAATACAACAAACGATCGTTTTGTGGAGAGGCGGTTCTGTACACAACTCGAGGCTCAAGGCGTAATATATTCGCTAACGCTCGTGTATTACTATATGTCAGCCACACGTGGTTTACGGCCGGCTGTCCACTAAACCACGATTACTGTCTATTTCTTAGATTATTTGAATAGAGAAATCAATAAGCTTCCAAAGACGATGCAAGCAGAGCTACAGCCTCCTCGAGTAACAAGTACTGAGAAAGAAATTGATGAGTGTTCGGTCTGTGTCCTCGTTCGCAATCGAGTTTGGAGTGCGCATTAAAGCCTGCACCCACCTACCACGATTCTGGTCCCGATTGGCCTTACGACGGCCTTCCCGACACCATTCCGATTCTAGCGTGAGGTCTGGCAAAATCGTGGTAGGTGGGACAGGTTTCTGCGATTCCGTCCACGACAGCTCACGATAGGCTGCGATGAAAACGCCAATCGTAGAGGTCCCGATAATTTCCAACATGTTGTAAATTTCTGAGCCTGTCTTAGGGTATTGTAGCAGCCGCTGGTTTCGTCGTGGAGCTATCGTGACCATAGTTTATGTTATTGGTCCTCCCAAGGCATTGCCACGATCTACGATTTCAAACTGTTGGACCTATCGGGGACCTCCCGATAGGTCACGATTTCCCCATTTCAAATCGTAGCGATCGGGAAGCATGGCGTGGCCTATCGTGGTAGGTGGGGGTCCCCTTTTAATATGAACGAGGCGATAGCCGAGTGAATATTCTGAAGCACTCCAAACAAGATGATGAACAGGGACTCAGACCAAGCACGAATATGTTTCTGATTTTATCTTAGCCTGGAAATATTCATCTGTTTATCACCCATTAAGTATGAGTAACCGTACTCGTAAGCTTGTTGAGAACGAGTTGCTAATGTTAAGCCTATATATGGACGTCTATACCAGGCTAAGGTAATAAAGAAGAAACCAACAAGTTTTGGTCAAAGTCGTTGTTCTCTACGAGTTTGATGCGGAGTGAATATCACATAGCATTCAAACGAGTTGGAGAATGACTTCTTTGACCAAAACGAGTTGCTTTCTGTATTTATCTCACCCCTATACACACTAAAAGAATGGGCAACAAATAGGATATAGACCATGGAGAACGGACTGCAATACTTGAAGGGGCATGGAGAACGAGATCCCAATGTTAAGCCTATGGACATTTATTCCAGGGGTGAGATAAAGCTCAATGATATACCAGAAGCTACAGACAGGTGATAAACAAGGACAGTATGACACGTCACCCACTTGGGTCACAAAACGGATCCATCAACTCCCTATTATCGGCGAGCTTCTCTCTGAGAGGGGATCTGGGTATGAAAGTTGTATGGGGGCTTTTCATCCGTTCACCACTTCTGACACAAGGCTTTTATTCCCTGGCTAAAATACTGCCATGCTGCTATAAGCAGATTAAATATTCAGCCTCTAGCCTGTCACGCATGCGCGGGTTACTAAAGCTGCGCGCGCATTATTCACAGATGCTGAAATTTCCGCAGATATCAGGGGAGACTTTTAAGCTTGATTGATAGCTCATTCTGTCAGCTAAATGGATAGTGTTAGTTTTTTTATTCAATTTCTTTTATCGATACATCATACGCCATGTTCGTTTTAACAACGTTTTTCAACACGTACCGATATTAAAGGATGGTGAACTGTCAGCAGTGGTCTAGCCTTCTGTTGGCTTTCTTCAGGTGCCTTTCGTAATACAATTGGTAACAAGCAAAGTTTGGGCTCCTACCCATAACTTCTTAGATATATTCGTGATTCACAGATAAATGAATTGAATCGTAACTCGGCAATAATTATCCACAATTAAATATGAAGTGGGTATGCTTTCGTTTAAGATAGTGAAAACAAAGATGGCGCCACCAGCACTACCGCTGTACGTTACTTACTGCACACTATGCAGTATGGGATTTTGCTGCATACTCTTTGAATATTTCGCAGTTACTATTTGCTTAGGAGATGTTGGTAATTCTAAGATATACGTGCATCAGTGTATGATAATAAGAAATAAACTGATGGGTGTTTGGTCTGTGTCCTCGTTCGCCATGGAGTTTGGAGTGCGCAGTAGTATGAACGAGGCGATAGCCGGGTGAATATTCTGAAGCACTCCAAACGAGATGGTGAACAGGGATGGTGAACTAAGATTTTATCTTAGCCTGGAAATATTCATCTCTTTATCGCCCGTTGAGAACGAGTTACCGTTCTCGCAAGCCTGTTGAGAACGAGTTCGTAATGTTAAGCCTATGGACGTTTATTCCAGGCTAAGGCCACTCAAAAATAAACTTGTTTCTCATTACCGTGCGCATCACAAAAAAACGATTTTAGCATTTTTATGGCTTGGTGATGAGAAACAAGCTTTTTTTGTGTGGATTCATCTGCGTCGTTCATATCACTCGATAACAATTTACGGTTTATACAGAACTCGGCGTATACGCCTCGTTCTGTATAAACCGTAAATTGCCATCTCGGTCTGTAGCTAGTACAGCATGGTCAGGACGTTCTATATAAGTAATCATCAGTTTCTTACTTCTTCATACTTTCTTTAATAAAGGAGTTGGCATTCTGGGGTGTGGAGGAACATGAAATTGACGTCTGCTGCTGGGGAGAGTACAGTAAGTTCACGCAGCACCGCCAGGCCCTGCGAGACATGGACGACAGCTTCACAAACATCATCGAGGACAACTCTCCCGACGAGAAATCCTGCTGCACACGCTTCTGTAAGAATGCTTGGCGCTTTCTGGAGGATCCAACATCATCCACAGGCGCGAAGGTGAGAGCTTCTCATTCTTCTCATGTTTTATATAACACAGGTGAATGGGTGTCATTGTGATTTTATTACGTTTATCATATTTTGATGCATATATAACTACATTGTTTCTATTATTTTTCCATTAAGATGAGAGCGGTTTCTTCTCATATTAGGAGAAAACGCCCTAACTGTGGCCGAACTATGTCTTAGTTCGAGGTCACCTGTGGTGGACGTTCGCCCCGACGCCGCAGGCGGAGGGGCGAACGTCCACCACAGGTGACCGAGAACTAAGACGTAGTTCTGGCCACAGTCAGGACGTTTTCTTATTATTACATACCTTAATTCGATCAGAAACACGCCATTTAATAAGTCCAAGAGCCACAAACGCCCCATGTTGACACTGTCTGCTACAAACCGGAAGTTGCGCAGGATCTGTGTGTCGCGCATGCGCGGTAGGCCGTCACTCGCACAGCGGATGTTTGGCCGCTATTTGGTACGGGTGCGGTTAGCAGAAGATACGATTGAAGAGCGTTAGGCATGTATGGAGGCGGAGGCGCCAGGAACCAGCGTAAGGGTGTCTGTGCGTCCCCCGTTGCGGATCGTGTTGTTATTATCGATGAATTTCGCATATTTGAGCAATTTAAACGGTGTCAGGTGAGAGCCAAACGTTAGTTACCTCGACGAATGGTCATTACGCACTTGTACTCGCTACGGGGGGCCTGTATCGCGAGTTTCAAGTCGCGATTCGACGTCCTCCGACATGTTGACAGCGGTCGTGATGATGTCGAATACGCACGACTAGCGCGTTGCGTGGAGTTTGTTACATACACGTTAGAATCTTGCAGTGCGACAAAGCGCAGCATAGTGGGCCGGCGTCGCGATATACTACACCCCCGTGAGCGGGTAGTATTTCACTGACGTTCGGCTACAGGTATGTAATAATACATAAAACACAGGTTGATTGATGGGTGTCATTATGATTTTATTACGTTTATCATATTTGGATGCCTAGTTAAAGATATTGTTTAAATTTTTGTTTACTAATCTAATAATTCGCTACACGGCCGGTCTTCCATTATATATGGAGGAATAGTACAATTTATTATATACCTATGTCCAAATGTTTATTTAATACTGCCCGCTGCCAGGGGTGCAGTAATAATAATGTTCGTGCCCGCTATGACTGCGACTTTGTATGTCATTAAAATGGCGTTTTTTCACCAATTAAAGGTATATAATAATAAGCAAACGTCCTCACTGTAGACGAAATGGTTCTCGTTCTCGGTCAGTCTTTGTTTTCATACTGCCTTCTGCCTATGGCGTCAGGCAGTATGAAATCGACGACTGACCTCGAACAGGAACCGTTTCATTCACAGTAAGGACGTTTCCTAATAATACTGATATTCTATTCACTCAGCATCGTTACGATATGTCTATGGTAGCACTTTCTGTTCATCGACATCTTGAATTTCTTGGTGTAGGTCAGCATCATGTAGAAGCTACATCTTTGATCTTGTAGAATAAAGATTTATAGCTCAAGAATAACCCCAAGTAAACTATCATTAATAAATACCCACCTCTTAACCCTTTAAGGACGGCTGCCTGGGGCCTAGCTACTCCCATGAGGACGAGTGCTGGTGGCAGTTTGTCTGGCTAGAGGACGGCCACATAATAGTTAAAACTGATATCCAAGTTTGTAATCATGCAGTATGATACATAATCATAAATATTTTATTTCTTTTTAATAGAAATACTAAATATGATGTTATATCTACATATTCTGAAGATTTCATGAATATTGCTCTATTATTTCTTTGTTAAAACATTTTTGTTAATATTGGGACAATGATGCCTCAAGGAATCATGCGTCTTTAGCGCAGTGATACCTCCAGGCATCATGCGTCCTTAAAGGGTTAAACAAATGTTAATTTTGGATCCCTACAACTAATCCTACAGATATACGCCATCATATCCATGTTCTTCGTGGGTCTGTCCATAAGTATCTTCGTGCTGGAGACACACAAGCTGTTTCAAGTTGATGAGAAGTCTGGTGTTGGTATGAGCATCCTGCTGCCTGACAAACATGCCAAAATCAGCGGCGGTCCCAACATAATATATTGCTGTGAAAATAAAAATGTGAGTGAGAAGAACACGAGCCACTACTCGCCGATCGCCCATCCCATTATCAGGATGATTGATTATGGCTGTGCTGGGTTCTTCCTCTTGGAAGTGGTCGTTAGGTATGTATACATTCATTAACCCCTTCACGGCGGGTGATGCAAAAATTTCGTTTTTGTGGAATTAAATCGGAAATATTGGATATGTAATCGTGAAATTTTCACTGAATATAGATGCAGCACCCAGGTAATGATTCCGGGTAAAATGGACAATAAGATTAATGATTGCATATTCTATCACGTCCTAAACTATTGAACTATCACTATAGGCCTGAGGCCTCCCGCCCCCTGGCGGTATACATTAGCAGTAGTACCCGCGCTTTACCACATACTATTGACACAGGTACCCGCTCTTACATAAAATACCATTTTTCATGTTTTTTTAGGTATATGATGATAAGGAAACGCAGTTAGTGAACCCGTAGTGATTCCATTCACGCCGTTTTGTCCTATGATGAAGGCCCTCTGCCTCTGGTGTCGGCCCCCAAATTATACCAGACAATAGACTTGAAACAGCAATCGCTACATGCTCACTAAATACGTTTTCTATTACTTTAACGGTTGAAATAATGAAATAAACCAAAAATTAGTTTTGATGTGCCGTTATTGCTACTTATGACTTTAAAATGGGACACTTATCTACGATTCCTAACCGATAATATTATCAAAACACAGAAAGTAACTGTAACCCAGAGAAACTTTCAATCCATGGAGTTCTGTGCAAGAATGCAGTGAAGCTTATTTGTCTGTCAATTAATTACTTTGATGACAGTAAGCCCCATGATATAAGTAATGATATGGAAAATGAACAGAGAAATACATTTGGGGCTCCATAACTGGGATACAAAAGGCGCCCATCTATTAAAAAAGCGAAAATTTGAGGAGAAATGCTGCAAACATGACATCTGGGTAGATTGACTGTCACCTCTGTCTCCACTCTGTTCTGCCTAAGAGGTTGGTTGGCTTAAATCCCACACGGTATCTGCGGTGTACGCCTCAAACCAAATCATTTTGTTCTATGTAGGTACTAAAATGAGACATACTTGATAATAGATATTCATAGCATACAAATTGATAATGGAACCTATCTTTATGTGTTTAACACACTCTCCAAGTACTTCAAAATATCTGCAGGAGAGCGCCTGACGCTAATATATATCTCTATAAGCATATATATATATATATACATATATATATATATATATATATATATATACATATATATATATATATATATATATATACATATATATATATATATATATATATATATATATTGACGTATACTAATAAATAAATATATATGTATATATATGTATATATATATACATATATATATATATATATAATATATATATATATATATATATATTAACAGAGTATACCATCCATCCCAACAGGTTCAGCTTCGCGCCAAACAAGATCAAGTTCTGGCGGGACCCTCTGAACATCATAGACGTGATTTGCCTCGTGCCCCACTTCATTTCCATCATCCTCCGGTCTCTCGACTACATGAACTCCTCCAAGTTCCCCATCAAACCCTTCATGGTGCTTCGCGTGGTGCGAGTGCTGCGAATCTTCAAGCTGATGAAACATTACAACGCCTTCAAGATCCTCGTCTACACCATCAAAGTGAGCACAAAGGAGCTGCTCTTGATGGTTGTCTTTCTCATGACGGGCGTGCTCATGTTCGCCAGCATCATTCACTACGTCGAGATGCAGAACTTCCCCAACATCCCCATTGCCATCTGGTGGGCCATCGTCACCATGACCACAGTGGGGTACGGTGATAAATACCCGGTGGATTACGGAGGCTACATCGTGGGGTGTTTATGTGTCATCAGCGGGGTTCTGGTGATTGCCTTCACAGTCCCTATCGTCGTGAATAACTTCTCGCTCTATTACTCGCACGCACAGACTCGTATTAAGCTTCCGCAGAGGAAGAGGGGCAAGAAGAAGTGTTGGCCTGAGAAGAGTGATGAATCCAGGCACTCGGAAAGTGTCTGCATCAATGATCTAAATATAAACAAGGCACCTGATAAGAAGGAGAGCACCAAGACGAATGCTGTGGAGCGGAAAACGTGCAGACTGCCTGCAAAACGGATTTCTCCAGCGAACGATGAACTGCCGGTAATGATAATAGTCTCTGATTTTACCACTACCTTTATCCTACCCTTAACACATTCAGGGCTAGACTGGCTCCAGTCCCTGCATCCTATGGCTACACTCGTCGTTGGGATACAGGGACTGGTAAGGTCGGTAATAGTGTTGGATTTCTGGCAATGTTTAGCTCCAGTATTCCCAGCACTTTCCATACAGATATCCAGGACCCAGTTGAATAATCTAGGGTCCTACATGAAGACCCTTTTTCTGTATGCCATGGACAGCCAGGGATGATGTGGGTCATTTGTATTCAACACTTATGGACGACCTTATGGATGTCTGATACTGTCTTAACAAACAAACTTAAATATTATCAAACGATAACCCTTGTACAAAGGTATAGACAAGTGTCTTTATGTAAGATCCTAGATTATTCAACGGCTGACTGGTCAAGACATCTGCTGGAAGATTGATATCCTCTCACTTTGATCTCAATCGGGTCACAGTCAGGAGCATGCGAAATTTCTTGATATGACAACACAGGCAGCCAGATAACTGGAGGAGGAGGGGTAGGAGGAGGTATAGGGTTACAGGGAGCGACTTGGGGCCATAAACAGGAGATTCCATTAAAAATGGATAAGCCTTTGATTCATGGGGCAATCAGAGAAGGATGCATACTAAAATGAACTTTATTTCGATTTTGATTAATAATTTAATGAATGTTCATAATCAAAGACTTGAGCAATCTAAATCAGGGCGAGTGATGCTTTGATGCATTCCCAGTGAAGTGCAAATGATGCCTTGAGGCATTCCCCAGCATAGGGCGAATGATACCTTGAGGCAGTATTCGCAATATTTATCATATTATTATTTTATCAAAAAAATAATGGATCAGTAAACATGAAACATGCAGAGAATATACTCATGATATAATATTTAAAATCATCAGATAAAACAAAAGATGAGATTAAGTTTTATGTATCATATCACTTTATCCGGAAATCGAATCTGGGTTTGAATGAAAATAGGCTCGACCCCTAGCATCATACCTGTCCCTGGCATGGGTCTGCCACAGCCCCCCGCCTGTAAAGGGTTAATAAAAAACGCGATAGGCTTAACATTGGGAAACTGTATTCGTGCGAGTGCGTAGTAAAGTGGTATTTATTACACGGAACTAAAATGGCTAATTATCATTCTAAAGTCGTGGAGACGGGGTAGGATAAATACTAAACTGAACTCGAATTAGTTCAGGTCGGCTACTCGCTGTGCTCGGCTAAAGATAAACACTCACAGTACTAACTCGAGTTCACTTTCTACTAAAGAACTAACATCCGGGTCATATTTTCAGCACCATCACTAATTATCAGAGACTTCATCGCCGAACTTATTTTATCTCAAAATTATTCTGAGGCTCGACGTCCACTGAGCTCCCGATACCCTAAAATAGACCACGTGCATCGGGGTGCAACCTCTAGGACCCATTTTATAGAAGGGGTAATCGTTGATAGCGACCCTTTTGACACCTTAGTTTGATTATCATACATTTGGCGATAATTATCGAACCACAGGCACCAATGGTTGTTGTATTTATCTTGAGAATCGTCTTGAATGTTCCATAATCGCTATTAACGATTATCTCGTCTAAAAAACGGGTCCCAGGTGCCCTTAAGCCGGATGCCCATCTGCCGATTTAGGGTTGAACGATTAGTTCCCAAATCGTATAGGAATCAGTCACCTTGTCGCAGGCAAATTACGTAACCTTTGCTCAACCCGCGGCCCTCGAGGAGAGGGGCTGGTGGGTATTAGTCCTAAGGAAATCAGTCTATACCTACCGACATATATACGCACACTGATAAAATCGGTGTATGGTCCACTAATCACTGGGGAGGGCAAAAACCACAACGTGTCGGCGACAAAAGGAGGTGGTTCACTAATCGCTGGTTAGCCTTGCCTAGCTGTCCTACATCTACCGACTCCGTTAGGATACCTCGCCTGAGACAATTTACCCTTCGTTTGTCGCCGACAAACGTACATGAATGTTCCGAAATCGGTAGATGGGCATTGGGCTTTAGGCATCTCAGACCCCTGAAAGTTGACTTTCCAAAGCGATATCGATTTTGTGTCTGGAGATGCATCTGGCTTATCATAGTGTATCAGGAGCTTGGTGGACGCCGGGCCTTAATTTACCGTAGGCTATTTTCCCATCCAGAGCCCCAGGACCACCCCTCTCATAAGATCCTACACTCTCTAAGTCATATTCTGTACAAGGTTCTCACTGCACTCTATGGGAGAAGAATTCTTTACGAACTAGGCTTAGAGCCTTGAGGATCGACTGGCACACAGTATTCCCCACCATTGAGATTATAGGAATCTTTGGTTTGCATTGATGTGCGTCTTTAGCACGGGAGACAGGCCAGTGGATTCTCAAGGCTCTAAGCCTAGTTCGTTAAGAATTCTTCTCGATAGAGCGTAGTGAGAGTGCAGAATACGAATTAGAGAGTGTAGGATCTTATGAGAGGTGTGCCAGGACATACAACCCCTATGCCCTCCGTCCCCCTACCCCGCTATCCATTAAGAGATAGAGAATCTAAAGTATATTTATATTGCCTTTTCTCTGACATCAGTCAATGTGATTTCCAATGAATTTTGGTAGTAATTGGAAAAAGGTTGCATTACCAGATAGTTTCACTAAAAAAAACGTCAATCTCATGGGAAACTATAATTACCCTACCCCTAATAAAAAACTCCATAGGCTTATCATTGGGTCACTGTATTCGGTCTGGAGTTCAGAAAAATGAAAAATATTGCTCTAGTGGGATACACTTGACAAATGACGTCATTTGTTAATGTAGGAGAAAATTAGACGGGCAGGGTAGGATAAATTCTAAACCAAACTCGAGTTAGTCGTGTTATTGTTCATTGCACTCCGGCAAGATCGCGTATTACTGCTCTCGGCTTCGCCTCGCGCAGTAATACATGATCTTGCCATCGTGCGATAAACAACATGACTAACTCTTGTTTGGTTTCTCCATAGTACTGGATTTCCTACAAATGCACATACCTTGAATTATTGATCCATTACATTTGCATTGCAATTTCAGAGATGTTGACACAGTTCTACTTGACCTGGCACCTACTGCATGTACCAGCAAACGTTACTTCCCTTTATTAGGAAAACAGCGGGGGTTCTAATTTTAATCATCATCATATATATACACAATATTGACGGGATTCATATAGAAGAGGCCGTATGCTCCGAAAGGTTTACCTATAGTAATATCCGAGCGCATGGGAGGATATTGCACAGAGTCAACTCCGAGGAGTATACAGCCGCTTTTATCCAGTCTATATTGTATCTTTTTATTTACCTTTTCCTATCAAGTGGCGTACCGATATTAGTTCATTTAGGTACGCACTCTTTTTTCATAAGCACTATTTTTCCGTATGCGTCGGCTTTTGCGACCAGGAGCATAGACTTGCTCAAGTCTTTGATTATGAGCATTCATTAAATGATTAAACACAACCAGAATAAAGTTCATTAAAGTATGTATCCTACAGATCGCTACTGAGGAGGATACGGAGCTCTGTACCCTCCTAGGAGGATACAGATTTTTGAGATGAAAGTAGTCCCAAACATAACTTCTTAATTACGTTGTAAAGTTTTCTAACGATCATATTTATTGCTTAAATCTAAAAATAAGTGAGTAATAAATACAACATTACCATAATTTCGATCTGTGTTGCCGTATTCTCCTTGTAGTTGACACTACGCAATACTCGTCAACTACGCGGAGAATACGGCCACTCAGATCGAAATCATGGTAATATTGTGTATGTATCCCAGCAAGGAGGGTAGCCATAGTATGCAGGGACTGGAGCCAGTCTACCCGGAGCATACAACATGTCCGTATGCTCCGGGTATGTAGATAGACATTCCCATGTGTTTTCAATGGACGCTTTGTATTGGGTAGATAAAACACCTACTGCAACCATACCAAAATAAACTACTAATCTCATATGCAATTACTCCATTATGAACAAGGGTTAACTGTAAATAAATCGTAAGTAAGGTGAATTTATTGAGCTGTTACTCTTCCAGGAATCACCAGTGCAGTTGGAGGTGAGTACTGTAGCGTCTCACTGAACAATTCTAAAAAAAAAATATTTCATTATTTTTAGCAATTCCTTTATTTCACCTCATCTTACAATTTGTTTCAATTCCATGACCCCCCTTTACATTGTTTTCCATTGTTTATCACTTTAAATGTATTCTATTCCATTTTGCTTATAAATTCTTTAATTAAAAGACAACAACCTAGTCTTCCCTATGCCTAACTGATTCTTACTCTTACACAAATTGTCACCCTTTTGATTTTTCTCATAATTATCTCCTTCTCTGTCTCTGAACGTCACTTACTACGTCCCCCTAGGTGGCGTATTACTTTTTTTTAATAATTTTTTTTTTTTATCACTTTTATTTAGGGTTTCTCATTTTACATAATGAAGCTCGGGCTCGGCCTAGGCCGTTCTGCCGCCCCCCTCTGAAGTACATTGGTAGGTTTACAAAGATTAAGTGAGTAGAGCACACATACGCATTACTTAGTAATATGGGGCCCAGGGGTGCACCCCTCTCATATCATCTCACACTCTCTAAGTGGTATTCTGTACACTCTATGGGAGAAGATTTTTTAAGGAACTAGGCTTAGAGCCTTGAGAGTCCACTGACCTGCCTCCCTTGCTAAAGATTCCTATAATCTCAATGATGCCACCTAGCGGGAATACTGTCTGCCAGTGGATTCTCAAGGCTCTAAGCCTAGTTCGCTAAGAAGTTGAGAACACCCACACCCTGTAGTCTGCCAGTGTGCAGAGTTAATCGTTGAGTTTATGAATTTAAGCTATTTTTTTTATATACCTATGCTGGTAATCACACAGATACCAACCTCTGCTACGGTATAGCTATTATTGTCATACCGCACAGTATGCTGGTATGGAAATAAATACACACATTCTCTGAATACGCAAATAATTCAAGTGAGTATAGCAGTGTATGGAAAGATCAATAACATAGAAAAACATACAATGTCACCGTAAAAATACACATACAATTATAGTAAAATATCATCAAATCATATATCAAGAAAATAAAATTATCAAATACATTTTATTTTTTTGTAAGAAGATAAAAATACAAACTTAGAGTGACTTCTGCCATAACAACACACTCTGGATAGTGACTTGACATGGTCATATTTTTTATTAAAATTTCAATAAATATTAAAGTTTGGAAGTATATAATAAAAGTAAAACATATTGACCTTGTTGGTCTTAATATCTACTTATAATTGATATTCATCTTTCATTCTCCGATTAGACACCGATAAAAACCCCATACAATGTGTGGTATATTGGCATGTCTAGACATATGTCTATGATTTTGCACCTTCCCGATATGTCTCCGATATTTGCTTTTTGTATCGGTGCCATATCGGGAGGTCTAAATTTCTATCGTAGTAGGTGGACGCCAGGCCTAATGTTTCAATGACTATTCAAATTCGGAAGTAAATTATAAAAGTAAAACATATTCACCTTATTGGTACGTCCTCTCTTATTTTGTTCCCTTTGATAAAAATATCAAGCTCCCTGTTAATATCTGCTTATAAATAATTCCTATTCATGTTTCAACAGCTGAAACTCCACTCCGAGAAGCTGATCAGAGCCATGCATGCAGCCAATGAGAAGCAAAATATGGAGAAAAAGAGACAGGAATTCAAGTTGAAGATAAAAAGGGAGCAAAGGCTGAAGGAACAGACTGAAAAGCGGCAAACTCAGAAGTTGTCAGGCGTTGATATGAAAACCAGCAGAGATTGATTCACAGAGAGGATGGCCAAGACACAATGGCTGCCATTTTTGTTCATTCACTTTGGGCAACACAATAAAACATCATCCTATTTATACTGATTATGAAATCGGCCCGGCAAAGTAGAAGTATTGAGAACTCAAGTTGACAACCTTCCGTGCCAGAGGGGGAGCATTGTTCCATGTTCTGCGGATCGCAGAATGGCAATCTGAGGTCGAAACCGTTACTCAAGATTCTTTGCGGATCACATCAAATCTGTGTCGCCATCTATATTGAATCAAAAATCTAATGAACCTTTCACCTATGTCACTGAATATGTTATGTTGTAAAAAGTAGTGATACAACGTGAAAATAACAATACTACACGACACATTCTGATATTACTGGAGCAACGCTTTTCCCACATTTCTAGGAGCAATGTTCCTCAGTGACAGCCTCTTCAGGGACCATTTGGGTCCAATGTTTTGAAAAGTCAATCTTCAATTTGATGCAAGACTGAACTCCATCAGCGTGCTTGCTCTACAGATAAATAGAAAATATATACATATTATATGGGAATTATTATTATTTTTTTTTCAATTTCCAAACAATTTTGGCACAACACAAAATTAGGAGAACGAAAACTTTTTTCCATATAATATCATATAGGACTCCGGTTTTCATTAATCGGGCCCCGATTTAATAAAAAAACGCAGTATTCATGTTTATAACCTCTTGGAGTTGTTACAAGCTCAAAGATTTCTTTGAAGAAAGTATACAATTCCTGATCTAGCTCTCACTATAAGCAACTTTCCATTGGCTGATGAAAACCGCACCGATTAATTGAGTTCTCCTAAAAGTCTATCGGTGGTGGCTGCCAACTGCAGGTCGGTATCAAATAGCAAAATAGCAAAACTATGGGATACCCTAGCGCCAGAAACCCAATCTATTGAAAAGATGGATAAATTTAAAATGAAAGTGAAAGAAGTTATCCATACAATGTACTCAGAAAACTGAAGTTGAATACTTAAATAAGGACAAGATCTTATATACTTTGGCTAGGGATACCTATAGACAAATAGAAACTATATTTATTGGTTATGTTTATTTTTTGCTGACTTTTGTATATTGTATAATAATGTTCTGTTGCCGGTACTGTATTGTCCTGTACTGTCCTGGACCACGACACGGAAGATCGCTCATGAGAGCGAGTGTTGTTTTGGTCGTAAAACCTCTCGAATAAAAAAAAAAAAAAGTTGGTGAGGGTGTAGTGTAT
This sequence comes from Alentia gelatinosa, assembly GCA_950022655.1. NCBI lineage: Eukaryota > Metazoa > Annelida > Polychaeta > Phyllodocida > Polynoidae > Alentia > Alentia gelatinosa. The sequence continues at coordinate 40,484,247 of OX465590.1, read as the reverse complement.
TAGCCATTTTCCATTGGCCAATTATTCAGCACCGCATTACAGTTGAGAACCACCGATCAATTTTTTAGGGGATACCGACGCCAGATCGATGAATGGAAACAGGCATGCAGAGAAGTGTTCACCAATTAATTGTGCATAGATTATGCAATAAGGCCACCACCAACTATCTTGGTCAATAACCGACAGAATCAAAGGGGTTTGAAATTGTTGGTGATGGTCATTGTGTTTGGAGGACAGTTCTGTCGGAATGGACCTTCAAATGCGGCAGAAATATGACATACACTGCACCCTCATCAATTTTTAGACACCGAAGTGCAGTCGTTGGCCACCACCAACTGACTTTTAGGAGAAAACAAGAAATCGGTGCCGTTTCGTCGGCCAGCGGAAAATGGCTCAGTGGGGGTAGCGTCGTGTGGCGTGTGGTGAGAGTAAATTCTTCACCGGGGGCAGACACTATCGTAAAACCGGAGAGTTTTGGCTCCGGATATCACTCGGCTCCGCCTCGTGATATCACTACGCCAAACTCCAGTCGTCGCATACGGGAGCCCAGATTAAAACGAATAAGGTTTTGATTTTATCCTACCCCCTGTGAACGATATTTTTATGTGAGGATAATAACAAAAACAAGATAAAAACTTTCTGAAGTCCTCCATATAGCTCTCCTTGCTGCTCTGAAGGTGCTTGGAACTACTTTCAGCTGCTTATCTCTGATTGGTCCATTTTTTGTACGCTCCTAGGAGCGATTTTTTATCCGTATGCGACATACGGGCGCATACGGAAAGTCAATGTTAAGCGTATGGGATTTTATATTAGGGGTAGGATAAATCCTCTCTCACTACAGGGAGATGACAATACCACTTTATCATCCACCTAATACGGAGTGTCCATAGAAAACACATAGGGAGTGTGTAAGGACATACCCGGCGCATACAGATATGTTGTATGCTCCGGGTGGCGCATACGGAAAAATAGTGCGTATGGAAAAATAGTGCATAACTAAAACAAACTGATATCGACTTACCATATGTCCAAAAAAGGTGGATAATAATTACAATATAGACTGGTTTCAGATAAAAGCAGTCTTGTGCTCCTCGAAGATGACTTTACGCAATATCCTCGCATGCGTTCGGATATTACTACGCGTCAACTCCTCGGAGCATACGGCCGCTTGTATCTGAAACCAGTCAATATTGTGTATATAATTATAAACCGTCCACCTCTACCCATGTCATATTTATGGCCGGACAACATGTAGATGGAGTATGGGGTATCTATGTGGCATACGGGGGTATGTATGGCAGAGAAACCCGACGAATCGCCCGAAAGCCTGGTCAAAAAATGGTTATTTCAAGGTATATAATAATACGAAAACAGGTAAACTCTGTACGTGGTAAATACTTGGTATAATTGATGATTAGACGAACCCCTGTTCATTATATACCAATTTTACCAAGTATTTATCACGTACAGCCACAGTAACCCTGCTACCATATATCTTCGCGTTTTACACCTGGGACCTGTTTCAGTAGTTTCGTGACATGTCTGTATGGTGTCTGTGACACCATACGGACAGATCAACACAAGTTGTGGCACCCTTTATAGTTCACTGCCATTCCTGTTTCGTGTAAAAACGTAGTTGATAACTTCTGAACATTAGAATGTGATATTTGGCTACCTGCATATGCCTGTCTTTCTGTACATGTGATATTACACATCTGATTTATCTGGTATTCTTATAGGAATAAATATTTATATCATAGACTTGTGACTTCAACGCTTTCTTATCCGAATTAATTATATTGAGGAAAGTAGCTTGTATGTATGAATTATATTGAGAAAAGTAGCTTGCATGTATGAATTATTAATTATATTGAGAAAAGTAGCTTGCATGTATGAATTAAGTGCAATGTATCAGTTTCTTGTCCAGATATGTGAGACTGCAGTGTTAAGCCTATAAGACAGTGACCCGACCATTGTGCCCAATCACACCTTTGGCCGACGAACCCGTTCGGTCGGTCAGAATTGGGTCGCTGTACGCACTTCACAGACCCGATTTTAATCGGGTCGGGCATTACTAGCATTGGGGTAATGACCGACTCTGCCCGACCATAATCGTGTCGCTGTATGCACTTCACCGACTGTTCCGGATTCTGAGAAGGACGTTTGAACATCGATGCTACCTATCCCCTAGTCCGATTTACAAGTGCCTTATACTGATTTGTAGGGGAGACAGAGGTGATAATGAATATGAAAACTGTTTCCGAATATCTTGATTAGATCCAAAGTTATCAAACTTTGAATTATTTTCTCTGAATCCACACCAGCGGCCCGTGGCTCACCCTAGCTCGGCTCCCGGCGGCTCTCTTTGATCTCAATGGGGTCGCTGCACAAGGTCATAAAGTGGAGATGTGTGATCGGCAAAGGGTATAAGACAGCGACATTCTTGTTCCCGATTATAATCAGTGATCGGATCGGGGAGAATCTGTGGAAAATGTCGCTGTCTTATGGGATTTGGCCCAGCGTCCACCTACTATGATATGCCTCCGATATAATCTACGATGCACCTCCTGATAAAAAGTCAAAATCGCGTTGGAAAGTCCCCTAATATCGGGGCAGTTGACCACGTTACTGCGATTTGACACCGATGAAACCCCATACAATGCATGGTGGATAATATAATACCATGTCAAGACATATGTCTACGATTTTGAACCTTCCCATATGTCTCCGATATTTGCTTTTTGTGCTGGTGCCATATCGGGAGGTCTAAATTTCTATCTGGACGCCAGGCCTTACTTCCGCATGCATTGAATCTACGGAACAAAAAGGTTATTCTGAAGTCAGTTTCAACATGGACATGTACAACTCTAGAGATACACTGTCCATGGTTTCAAGAACCATTGGTTAAAAGTAATTTGAAGATTTCAACTGCGAGGTTCCTGAATAAAACACCAGAGGGATCCACCATTGACCTCCTCGTTTATTGCACATGATAAAGGTGTTCCTTGAAGGCTCTTACATTAACAGTTTGAGACTTGCGTGACATTTGTATTATAATAAACCTGTGGCCGAACGTCTATAAAATATGACTTACTGCTAGGCGTGAAGTATGAATAATGTTTGGACTCACTGTGCCAGTAGTGTATACGCACCAACATCAGGTCCACAGGCTATGGATCGACGACTTCGTAAATAAATAAGATGGCGTTTTTTTCATGTTATTTAGATATACAATAATAAGTAAACGTAGTGACTGAGCCCGTAGATATCTGTCCTTGGTCTTTTGAAACATAGATATAGTAGAACCCTGCGTAAGCGGCCACCCTCCATTCTGGGCTTACACGGGGTATTCAGTATGTCTATGGTTAGGCTATGTAGTATATAATGGCTTTATACTGGTGAATTGCATAGAAACACTGGTATAACCACACAGACATCCCACTGATGCCTACCTGACGCATACAGGAGCATACACAGGCCATTGCCTGGAGTCTGATTATCTAGACACTAGTCTACCCGCCTGACCTACACACCACAAACAAACAATCAAGATAATCAGGAGTTAAGGCCCCACACCGGCCAGCCGATTCCGATAAGATGTCCCTCCGAAGTGTCCGCTTACGCGGGGTTAAATGGCTTTCCATGCTGAAATAACTCTCGAAATAACTTACGCAGGGTGTCAACTTACGTGAGATTGAAATAAACTTTTGATAGAGGAGTAATTTTGTGTTCCGAGGAAAACTGTCCATTAACGCGGGGTGATCGCTTACACGGGGTGTCCGTTAGGCGGGGTTCTACTGTACCTCGAATGGCCATGCCTATGTCCCAGCAACCACGTTTTTAGAGGTACTTCCACGAGCTATATACATCGCTTAGAGGTTAGAGTAGTCACATAGAAGTGCCAGCATGCTTCCAGAAAATTATCCCTTTAATATTTGCATCCTATTCACTATGATATTGATAACAGAGCAGGGAGCCAGTGTCTCAGGGTCTCAGTGTGCCCAGCTGACCATGACCAATCACTCAAGACCGAAAGACCCACTGGGGCTTGGTATATTTGGATCCAATATAGGTAGTTTCACAAATGGCAAGTTTACCGGGTGCAAGTGGGTTACTATAAAGGAAACCTATGAGAGTTTAGGGTCTGAGCTCTGACACTAAACATGAATGGGTTTCTGAATTTATCTCACCCTTAACATTGACTAATGGGCTATCATTTGTGACATAATCCCCCATTGGATATTTTCCCTAAATATCTGATGGGCGTTAGATACGAGTTCCCAATGTTAGGTCTATGGGAAAAAAATACCAGGGGTGAGATAAAGAAAACTATCCATTGACTGAATATAACCCAAACCATTTAATTGTTATTCATTTATAATTGTATGCCCATTCATCAATGATTAACCTACAATTTGCCCCTAGTCTCTTAGTATATCCATATAATCGATCATTAAATTGTGATTGCCTGCAGTCAGCGCTGGTCATTTGCACGAACTACAGGAACCAGAGGACGTAAATTCACAACAGAGCTTTGTCAAAGAGCCACCAGATGACACCTCTTGCAGTGCTCATATTATTGTTCTGAAACCAGCTGTCTCAGAGAAATACAGAGCTGGGAATTAAGCCGGGCTCCCACTGCGACTCCGACACACTACAACAAGCTTTCTGAAATGCTACTGGCACAGAATCACATGTCCTGTTGGAATGAACAGGTTTCTCGTATCAGTGGACCCTGTGTTCTGATGTGGTTTCCACCACACTCCGGCACATTCCGACATGGATCTGACAGAATGTCTGTGTTGCAGACCTTCTGACAAAATCGATCATGATCGATTTATTATAGGGACTAGACTCTATTATGTGTAAAGCCCATAAGACAGCGACATTTTCCACAGATTCTCACCGATCCGATCACCTATCAAAATCGGGAACAAGAATGTTGCTGTCTTATACCCTTGCCGATCATACCTCTCCACTTGTACAGCGACCCGATTGGGATCAGAGAGAGCCGCCAGGAGCCGAGCCGGGGTGAGCCACAGGCCGCTGGTATGGAATCATAGAAAATAAGTCAAAGTTTAATTACTTTTGATCCGATTAAGATATTGGAAAGTGGTTTTCAAATTCATCATCGTTTCTGTCTCCCCTACACATCGATATAACGCACTTGTAAATCGGACTAGGGGATAGGTAGCATTGCTGTTCAAACGGCCAGCTCAGAATCGGGAACAATATGGCCGTCCGACACACTCCGACACCCTCTGACACACTCAAACAGAGCCCTTCCGACACAGATTCTGTGTGTCGGAAATCTTTGCTGAGGTGTGTCATACGCCTTGTCGGAGTGATTTATTGTAGGGACTAGACTGTATCAGAGTGTGTAAGAAGCATTCTCTACTATGTGTAAGCTATGCACCCCCCTTCCAACACACATACACCTTCATATCATTTGCTTTGATGCACCTCTTGTGTCCTTCCGTGTGTCGGTACCCTTTTTATAGGCCCACTGCACTCCTGACACACCCTGATACACTCCAACAAGCATTCTGACACAAAACAATCAGAGTTTCTCCGCCACACTCCAACACACTCTAACACACTTCGACACACTCCTACACACTCCGACACACTCCGACACACTCCGACACACTCCGACACACTCCGACACACTCCGACACACTCCGACACACTCCGACACACTCCGACACACTCCGACACACTCCGACACACTCCGACACACTCCGACACACTCCGACACACTCCGATAGAGCCCTTCCGACACAGATTTTCTATGTTGGCGTGTGTCATAAACCTTGTCGGAGTGTGTCGGAAGCAGTGGGTATCCGCCTTTAATCATCATGCATAAAAGCTTTTCCGCACTGGTGCTGGTTATGGTTCAATTATACTTCTATAAAGAGATAACATCACGTGAATAGTTTTTCTAGTCACTAAACCTATGCCTTAATCGGTATAGCCGGTATAGTGATCACGAAGAGGATAATAAACGGAAGCAAGAAAAAAATCTGCTTATTCAGAACAGAAATCCCAATTAAATCACGGCATCGAGAACAAGTGACAAATTAAAATTAAATTGGACCTGACTCATCACCTATCTGTGATACTTATAAATATCTGGGGATGCAATTAAGTTGGCTCAAATCTCAATTGGTAGAAGATTATAAATGAAACTCTAAAGATGATTAAATAAAAATCCTCCCAGGGAGGTGTTTTATAGTAGTGACGATCGTTAATAGTGACCGTTTCCGATGCAAAGTTGAATTATCATACCTGGGCATTTATGGCACAGCTATAGGGGATAGAGCCATTGTTTGTTCATAAAACAGTCACTAGGTGGTCGCGGGACAGAACCTTTATCCTGGCTCTTTGTTCTTACCAAATTCAATCGTCTTTAAATCTTTTACCATTGTTCCCTTGACTCTCTACACCCATCCCAGAGCAGAAAGCTATAATGCTAAAACCCAGGACATGATGCTTTTGACATGGAACACTTTATTTACATATGTGAGCAAGGCAAGAGTTGTGACATTTCCCAATTATCACTCACTTCTTTTGCACCTCCATCAGTGAAGAACACCTACTTTTTCACCTCCATCAGTGAAGAACACCCAGTGGGGGGGGGGGGGGGGGGGCGTCATGGCAGCCCCCATGGATCATAGGCTATATGCCGTATATCCAAATAGGTGTTATATCATCAGTGATCTCTTTAACCCAACAGGTCAATGCAAAAATTTCTCTATGAAACATCTCCCAGTTTAAGAAAATCATCTCCTTTTATACACAAGTCAAACAACTTTCTTTCGAACGACAGATTAATATCCGTTGTACTGCTCACCATGATACATCGGAGGAGTGGGGATGTTCACTTCGACATGGTTTCTAAATCAGTGTGTGATGAATAATATATTAGTTTTAGGAAAGCAGTATATACAGAATATAACATAGACACTCATCGTACATTACTCGATGGGGGTTGCTTTTATTGATGTAACTCGGCTTAACAGCTTCGTTCGATAAATGAACGCCAATCACATTGGATATTTTATCCTACCTTTCATATAAATCTCCATAGACTTCACATGGTGTGACTGTATGCCACGGTTATCTCATAAGATATTTATATGCCGCGCGTGACATATGAAGTCAAAAACATGTGATGGGGTAGGCTTTATCTAAACATTACTCAATTTTATGTGATTGTTTACATGGCATTGGTTGTCTTCTGCTACAGATAACACTCAGCTCTGCTTCGTGATATAATTCCGACTACTGTAATTGACATAAGCTCATAATTCATATGCCACCTAACCTATATAAGAAGTAAACTTCTTGCGTTCAAATGGCAGAAGCTAATGGCCATCATATAAACTAATTGATAGAGGTGATATATTAGAGGGAAATCGGGGCTCCAGGATTGTACATGAATATCCTTTTCTGTACCTGGACAAAGTTTATTGTTTAATCATATTTAAGTTTGTTCGCTAAAGCCCAATACACATCTACCTATTTCGGAACATTTATGTACCTTTGTCTGCGATAAACGGATGGCAATTTGTCCCAGGCGAGGCATCCTAACGGAGTAAGGCACGATTAGTGAGCCACTCTTCCAGATGTTATTTTTTCACTGACAAGTTGTGCTTTCTATGTTCCTAAATCGGTGGCCAAAACTTTACTAACATGTTGATAAATCTAGTTTCCAACAATGGAACGACCAACACTTGAAGGCACTGTTCCCAAATCCTAAGGCCTGGCGTCCACCTACTACGACAGAAATTTAGACCTACCGATATGGCACCGATACAAAAAGCAAATATCGGAGGCATATCGGGAAGGTGCACAATCGTAGATATATGTCTAGACATGCCAATTCACCATGCATTGGATGGGGTTTGTATCGGTGTCTAATCGTAGAAACGTGGTCAACTGCCCCGATATCAGGTAACCCTCCGACGCGATTTAGATTTTTTATCGGGAGGTGCATCGTAGACCATATCGGTGCCATATCGTAGTAGGTGGACGCCGGACCTAACTATAGAGTGTTCGGCCATAGGCGTTTATCGGCCCCATTCCAGTCCATGGTATTATGCACAGGTATCAATATGTACCCTCAAGCCTAGTTATTACACTGACTGCTTGATTCAACAATATGATCTATCCCAATATCAAGAAAGAAACTAATGAGTGGTTGGTCTGTGTCGCTGTTCTCCATAGAGTTTGGAGCATGCAGTAATAAGAACGAGGGGATAATTCCAAAGCGCTCCAAACATGATGACGAACTGCAAGTATTCATCTGTTTATCGCCCATTGAGTATGAGTTACTGTAGTCGCAAGCCTGTTGAGTAAGGGTCCCTGATGATATATATATATATCTGCTGTAGCCTGGGTGTAAATTAAAGATAATAACATTACTGATTTAATCTTTTCAAGGATGTCGGGCATCGCGAGGAATTGGAAATTTGTTTACACATTAGCAGCCTAACTAATTTCCCTTATTATTAATAGCTGAGATTTTCCCACCATATCAAAATGAAGCCTGTCCCTGGATGTTGATACGTCTGCAGGCTAATTTGAGCAGGGATAATTAGCCAACCTTGGTTTGTATGTTTTATCTCCTTCACGTAACAGGTTTCAGGCGGCGGTGATATATTCCAGGTGGCGGCGCGTCTGGCTGGTACTTAGATATAGAGAAGGTGTCTCTAAATCTGTAATCCATAACATACAGTTTCTGTACTCGCAAGCCTATTCAGTATGAGTCCCTAATATGAAGCATATGGGAGTTTACACCGGGCTAATATAAGTATATATATCTGCTATACCTTGGGAGTAAGTTAAAGATAATAACATTACTGATTCCATCTTTGCAACGATGCCGGGCACCATGAGGAATTGGAAATGTGTTTACACGTTAGCTGCCTAACTAATTTCCCTTATTATTAATAGCTGGGATTTTTCAGGCATATCAAAATGAAGCCTGACCCTGGATAGGGATCCATACGTCTCTAGGCTAATTTGAGCCGACCTGGAACAATTAGCTGTCCTTGCGTGGTGCGTTTTATCTCCTACACGTAACAGGTTTCAGGCGGCGGTGACATATTCCGGGAGGCGGTGGCGCGTCAGCCGGTAATTATCATACGGCGAAGGTGTTTCTAAATCTGTGATCCGTTACATACAGTTACTGCACTCGCAAGCCTATTGAATATGAGTCCCTAATGTTCAACATATAGGAGTTTACACCACGCTAATATAAGTACATGTATATACATCTGCTGTAGCCTGAGTGTAAATTAAAGATAACAGCATTACTGAATCCATCTTTTCAACGATGTCAGGCACCGTGAGGAATTGTAAAATTTGTTTACACGCTAGCAGCCTAACTAATTTCCCTTAATATTAATAGCTGGGATTTTCCCCGCATATCAAAATGAAGCCTGACCCTGGATGACGATACGTCTCCAGGCTAATCTGAGAAGACCCGACATAATTAGCCGAACTCGGGTCGTGTGTTTTATCTCCTCCACGTAACAGGTTTCAGGCAGCGGCGGTGACATATTCCGGGCGGCAGCGCGTCAGGCTGGTAATTAAAATCCAGCGAAGGTGTTTCTAAATCCGCGCGGCGAACAAAGCGCGCGCGACGCTGAGCAGCTCGCCGCGCCTTATAAGGAGTGTGACGTCACGCAGCAGCAGCCGACTCCCGGCGGAACGCCGCATCGACATAACGAGCGGCTTCTTTGCCGCCCTTTGTCTCCACACGTCATCGCCGCCAGCGGAAAGGTCGCACGGCGGCAGAAGGCAGGAAGCGAGAATATGTGGGAGCGGAAATAAGGAGGAAGTGTGATTTGGAGGACTGCACGTAGGAGAATATGTATAGAAAATAAAGGGGTGGAAAGGAGGGGGAGGGGAGGGGAGGATGAGGAGAGTGTGAAGGTGAAATGGTGGTAAGATTTTGGACAACATATTATAAGGAGGATGGTTTCATAAACATCGCTGTACACCCACACTGTTACGGTGGGTGTGGATGGAATGAAAGCCGATTATATGCCAGATCTAGCCAGGGTCAGGGTCGAAGTGATAATGTATATCATAGAGTTGTCATTGCTGCTGTAAGGTTAAACATTATAAGGTCCAATTGAGCCGGTGAATGTTGTTGCCGATGATCTGGATGGTGACTGGAGTAGAGTTGCCTCGATGTAATTATTCCAATGTATTCGTATGCCATTAAACATATGTAAGATTATTAAATTCGATTGATATAAATATTCGAGTATTTCTCTTGATATATGTTCAATAAATAGGTAGAAGATTCGTATCATTTATCTATCAGTAGTAAGATCTATTAGCTTCGACTTGCCCGCCCAATTAAATCCCGATGAAGAAGAACAGAGAGGTGGAAATTCATTTGTATAAATGTAATCATTTTTTATTTTTGTATCACAGATGATTAGTGCATATTTGGCACTTTTTATGTCATCGCTGTGCATACCAGATGCCAGCTAGCGTATCGTTGTACAAAGTACATTTGCATGTCAACATGCTATTTGTATGTAGTGCATCATAACAAAGGCATCATTAAAAAACTCATTGTACTTGTGTACCAATGGTCATTCAGCATACAAAACATCGTGGTGCTAAATAGCTATGCGTATCTAAAATACCACTTCACTTTCATTCAATATAAAAGCTTGGAATCACAGTGCGTCTAGGGTGAATACATTATGTGCAAGTTATTGCTTTTCATCACAAGCGTGGATGATATAATGAAGCATGGGTGAATGATAATTAGGCATGGGGGTGACAATAAGCTTTGATAAGACATGATGTATGGGTATATACAGGTATGAAGAAGTCATAGAAGTATGGGTGACTTCATTCAATTGATATGTATTGATAGCGAGATAATTGCTCATCGATTATGAATTGTTCATCACAAAGTTGTAAGCATCGGTGATGCCGTTGGGATACTTCTAGGTATCAGTTATAAATAAAGTTCAGGGTACTTCAGTGTACCTACGGTGATGCAAATTGATTGGAAGTTCAATTGATCACCATATAATAGCGAGAATAATCTGCAAGCGTCATCGGAATAAATCATCAAGATTACGGATAATGTCTCTTTTTGGCTGAAGATATATAATCGGAATCATCATTTTTGGATTGTAATAATATTTTTTTTTTTCATAAAGTCCATTTAGTTGATGACGACTTGGTCGAGGGTGATGATTTTCTCGCGGGCCTGGTGGCTGAGGGCAGCCAGGTCATAGATGTCATGGCCACAGGCGGGGAGGGTGGTCTGGGCATTGACCTCAGTGAGGCAGAGCGGGCGCTCGCCTCCAAGGGGCCCGTAGGTGTTCTCGGTGGCGGGCATGCGGGCATCCAGGGTGTTACCGAAGGTGGACAGCACACGGGAGGAGCGGAGGGTGCTGAGATCTCCAGGGTGGGCGGCCTCGAAGAGGTGGTGCACGGGAGCAAGGGGCATGATGGTCTTGGTGCCGTACTCGCTGTTGTCAACGGCCACGGCCTGGTAGTGGTCAACGGGCAGGTAGTGGTAGTTGGTGGTGGCATCGACGATGGGCTCGGGGAGGAAAGCAGCGGGTTTCTTCAGGAGACTGCTCTGGCCCTGTTCGGCTACGACCTGGTCCATCATCTTAGAGCGGTTGCGGCGGGCACTGCACAGGACAATGGCCAGGGTGAGGAGACCAATACCGAGCAGAACACCCAGAGCAACTCCGATGCTGACGGCAAGGAAAAGACCGGTGTTGACGAACAGGCTGCTGAAGGGGGACCCCGACATGAGGTGGGCGACGGGGCCGTTATCGGTGCAGTTCTGCAGATCGCCGACCCACTCGTTGTTGACGCAGGTCAGGTGGAAGGCGGTCTTGGAGTTGTTGCAGTGGACCACGGCGGTGTCACGGATCACCTGCACCCAGGAGTTCTCGGAGACTTCGAGTGTGGGGCATCCAACAACTGGAGAGACAAAAAGGTGAACATTTGGTTAGTCAACTGTTATTTGCGGAACACGTAGCAAATCAATAGAAAGCGATCGGAATGAAATCGAATTCAAATGATGATATTTATTCATTGTTTCATTGGTGTTTATCTTAAGCTGGGAGTAGTTCTTAACACGATTGCTTACCTTCATATTGGAGAAGGTAGTGGTGCGCATGAGCGGAAGGCGCGGTGAGGGTGATATCGACCACGTTGCTGTTGGAGGTGTAGATCAGCTGGTTCTTCTTGAACTCGCCTCCGCAGATGCGTGTGGGGGTGGTGGTGCCATCCTCGGACACCAACCCGTAGGTGATGCACACGGGCTTGGCCATCACGTTCAGGTGCTCGCTGGTAGCTTCATTCATGTTGTTATGCTTGGAGTAGAAGTCAGACAGGTAGATGTTGATCGTCTGCCCGGGCTTGGCCACAATGCGCCGGGGGCACACGTGCTTCTGGCCGTGCTCGGGGTGGGACTGGGGCTTGGAGATAAGCCCCCGTGGAGCGGTGAGGACATGGGAACCGTCAGTGCAGTCAGCGGCATCAAAAGCGGATACCTTGACGCACTCGTAGTCGGCCTCCAGGTAAGCCATCAGATCTTTAGGGCAGGGCTGGGCGGTGAACATCACCTGGTCGGGAACGGACACGCTGCAGTGGCGGCGGCCGGAGCAGCGGGCGTGCATGTACTCGCTCACATCGGCTGAGCAGCCAACGAAGTAGTTGCGGGTCAAGCACTTGCCGATGCGCATACGACCGTAGCGCGCGGTTTTCATGAGGATAACCTCGTCTTTCTTACAGCTGGCCTGGAAGGTCTGCCACTGGCACACCTCCTGAAGGGCGGCCGAGCAGGCAGCGGCCATGACGATGGTCATGAGAACGGCGGAGAACATCTGACTCGTCATGGTGTTCATCTTTTTTTTTTTCGTTGGTGATTGATTGATTGTTCGTTAATTGCGTTGAATACTGATGGATAATCAGTATATAAGCAGCAGCGGGTATTGCGTTCTAAGGCGTTGTACGATGCTGTGTCAATGGGGCAGCTTTCGTAGTTGTAGTAGTAGGTACTGGTAGTCGGTTGCAAGCAGGTTGTCTGTCAGTAGGTAGTAGTAGTGGGCTTTGCTTGCTTGCTTGCCTTGGGCTGTGCTGGGCTGTGAGTGGATGTGTTGCTTGTTTGCAGTGTTCACAAACTGATGCTTTGGACTGAGCTGCTCGCTGCTTATATTCAGTTCGGAGCGGAGCTGCTCTGACGTCGGCACTGACGCCTTGCGCCGTATATGGCGGGACCCGGCGGAAGCCCAGCATCGCAGGAGGCGGCGTGGCGCCTCAGCTGCTCTGCCTACGTCTCCCGCTGACGGCCGCTGAGCTGCTCACAGCTGCTCAGCTGCCTCCCCCCACCACCTCCAAGCCCGCCACCTCCTCGGCGTGCTGATACAACCAAAACAATGCCTAATTACCAACACACTGTCCTCATTAACCTGAGCCGCACCGGACACTGTGGTGATCACAGTTTTAGTCGGCGGTGATCCGTTTTTAGCCGCCCGACTCACCGAAAATAAATCTGCGTGGGTTATTTGTGTGATCGGATAGGAGGAGCACGTGAGAGAGGAACTCGAGCTATTTGGAGCGGCCGGGGGAGCTATTTTGGGCCACTGTTTGTGTTATTTTCAGGAAATGTAATTATGGAGGCAGATGGATGTAATGGGACTCACAGGTGCGAGCAGCAACCGAAAACCTGACCAGGGCCAACCTTAACGTCAGAGACTGGAGCCGGATAACAGAAGCAGGTGGTGCCATAACGGGCTCAGCCTTGTTCCTAATGCGGATCCTCACTGGATATTTGGAGCGCGCTGTGTCTTAATATTCATAAGATTGCGGCTTAAAAGGGGAGCCTGGCTTTACGTCACTTTGCGGTGGGAGTCTAAAGCCTGCTGCTGGTTAGAGCCGCTTTGTGCTGAGTTGCTCGGAGCTGCTCGCGCCGGATACGGCGTGCTGGGAGGCCCGGGCACGGTGAGTGTTGTAAGCGAGGCGGAACCGTCTAATGTCACCGACAGCCCGCCCCCCGTGTACAGCATATACGGGCCGAGTAGGAGCAGCTGCAGCTGCCAGTAGGCATTCCCAGGCCACTCAGTACACACCGCAGCCCGGAAACTCAACGTAAACATTGAACGACAATTAACCGGCCACACCTGAGCAATTTCCTCAAATACTTTAGTGACGGTTAAACGAAAACCTAGCGTTAATAGCACCAGCGGTGGTTTTAGGGAGGTCGGTGTGGTTAGACAATGAAAAGCAACATCAACCGCCTGTTTCCTGTTCTACTAAACGGCAAAACAACGCCCGTATTTCCCTATAACGGCAATCGGTGCAGAGGTAAACAGAGCGTAGGAGACATAAGGCTGACTGCCTACACAGATGCATTGTGACCACAGAGGAACTGTTAGAAATGAGACAATTAATCCATGACTGCTGCAGCATATATGGCCCAATACTGGCTTTACTGGGAAGAGGGGCACCCACTGCTTGTGACATTGCTACGACAAGGCTACGGCAAATCATTGCATTATAGCCTTGTTAGAATGTTAAAAAATTCGGTTTTATAGAATGTCAGAGTACGAAACTAAATTATTGCATCGTCATTGTGTCGAAATGTTGAGAGATTCTGTGTCGAAGTGTGTCGGAACGCTTGTCAAAGTGTGTTGGGAGGTCAGTGAGTTCCTGGCCTTATGCTTTTAACAAGATGCTAAAGACGTGCAGTTGTTGAATATGAACCCATATACATGTCCGTTAGGCGGGGTTCTACTATACAGTTGAACCCCGCCTAACGGACACCACGCGTAAGCGGGCACCCCGTGTTAATGGACACCTTTGCTCGGAACAGATCCCTCTATTAGATGTTTATTTTAATTCCGCGTAAGTGGACACTTTGGCAAGGAACAGAGGGTGTCCGCTTACGCGGGGGTTCTACTGTATATCGGCCTATACTATCAATGTAACGTACTGAAAATACATCTGCTTATAGAGAAAGCATAACAACAGATACTTAGTAACCCCTGCTAAACTATATACACTTGGGTTGTTTTGTCACGAGGCTTAAGCCGGATGCCCATCTACCGATTTAGGGTTGAAAGATTAGTTCCCAAATCGTATAGGAGTCGGTGAACTTGTCGCAGGCAAATTATGTAACCCCTCGCTCGACCCGCGGCCCTCGAGGACAGGGGGTGGAGGGTATTAGTCCTAAGGAGGTGGTTCATTAATCGGTGGGTAGCCTTGCCTAGTGGTCCTACATCTAACGACTCCATTAGGATGGCTTGGCTGAGACAAATTACCCTCCGTTTGTCGCCGACAAACATACATAAATGTTCCGAAATCGGTAGATTGGCATTGGCCTTTAGCTTATAGAGAGCTCCTTTCCCACCGTGTTGTATACACTTGGGGCTGTAATGGGGTCAGTGAACGTAAGGTAAGGCCTGGCGTCCACCTACTACGATAGAAATCTAGACCTACCGATATGGCACCGATACAAAAAGCAAATATCGAAGACATATCGGGAAGGTGCAAAATCGTAGACATATGTCTAGACATGCCAGTCCCACACGCATCGCATGGGGTTTTTATCGGTGTCTAATCGCAGAAACGTGGTCAACTGCCCCGATATTAGGTGACCTTCCGACGCGATTTTGATTTTTTTATCGGGAGGTGCATCGTAGACCATATCGGAGCCATATCGTAGTAGGTGGACGCTAGGCCCTAAGAACACCATGAAGAAATCATCCAATTCAGCATGTTATCTTTGCAGATGGATGATGCGTGTTAAACCGGAAAGTGACCCATAATGCCTTCCGTTTGTACTCAGCACGTTCCTGGGAATTCCGGACAGGTTTAATAACAAACGCAATTGGTGGTAGGAAGTCACATTTGATGGTTGACCAGCTTCTTTAATTGGTCGATTTAATTAAACATTACTGGATTAATCATTCCACACCGAAGGCCAAATCATGTTTCAGGATATCTTTTTGTTATCACACTTTATCAGATGCCTCAGGTAGGTTTTTCCTCTCATCAATTAGTTAAAAATCTGCACTATTTAGTTGTTGTCGGCCATGAAGATCTACAGGCCTCTTCTGTCTTCTTGTTGTTGATAACTATGCATTGCTCCAAGGTTTAGACCCGGCGTCCACCTACTCCGATATGGCTCCGATTTGGTCTACGATGCCCCTCCCGATAAAAAATCAAAATCGCGTCGGTAGATCACCTAATATCGGGGAAGTTGACCACGTTTCTACGATTAGACATCGATAAAAACCCCTATACAATGCATGGTGGATTGGCATGTCTAGACATATGTCTGCGATTTTGTACCTTCCCGATATGTCTCCGATATTTGGTTTTTGTGTCGGTGCCATATAGGTAGGTCTAAATTTCCATCGTAGTAGGTGGACGCCAGGCCTAAAGGTAACAGCTCATTACCTTCATATTCCGAAACTATTCTAATCAGCAATATCAAATATTGGGATAATATTGTTAACCACCAACACACTTACCATCTCTCCATGGCCCTTAATACTTAGTCAGTAGTGTACTTAAACAGTTGGTTCTGAACCAGATAAGGATTAGTCAGAACATGCTTCCATGAGCTATATAGAGTGCCTAGTAGAGCGTGCATGCATGCGCCATATGCAGTGCCTAAAGGTTAGAGTGGTCAGTAAACTTGCAATAGCTTGTTGCAGAAAGCCTATCCCCTCACTATTTGAGTATCATTCACTGCGACATTGTGAAAGGAGCAGGGAGCAAGTGTCTCAAGGTCTTAGAGGCATGCCCAGCTGACCATGACCAATTACTCAAGACCAATATACCTCATTGACCTAGTGCTGCTTGATATATTGGATTCTATTATTCAGGCAGTTATAGAAATGGCAAGTTGACTGGGTGCAAATGGGTTACAGAAGATGATCCATAGACTGAATATAATCAAAACCTATCAATTGTTATTTCAAACATAATCTGTTCAAGTGTTTATAGGGCACCAGGAGCCCGTTTAATGATCTAGAATCATACATGTAGACCCTTTTCTGTATGCCACAGAGACCCAGGGACGATGTGGGCCAAATTTATTCAAAACATATACACGACCTTATGGACGGCTTAGACTGTCCTAGCACACCGACTCAAATATCATTAGAAGGGACCCCACCTACCACGATAGGCCACGACATGCTTCCTGATCGCTACGATTTGAAATGGGGAAATCGTGACCTATCGGGAGGTCCCCGATAGGTCCAACAGATGAAATCGTAGAGCGTGGCAACGCCTTGGGAGGACCAATAACATAAACGCTGACCACGATATCTTCCCGATAGGCTATGATACCCTACGACAGGCTACAAAATTTCCAACATGTTGGAAATTATCGGGACCTCTACGATTGACGTTTTCATCGCAGCCTATCATGAGCTGTCGTAGATGGAATCGCAGAAACCTGTTCCACCTACCACGATTTTGCCAGACCTCACGCTACAATCGGAATGGTGTCGGGAAGGCCGTCGTAAAGCCAATCGGGACCAGAATCGTGGTAGGTGGGGGCAGGCTTTTAAAGGATAACCCTTGTACGCGTCACAGAAGAGGGGCTTTATGTACGATCCTAGATTATCAAACAGGCCCCAGGGTATCGCTGATATCAAGCAGAACAAGGTGCCAGTGAGGTATGGAGCCTCGACTTGCAGAACATGCAAGACAGAGTTTACACTATGAACACCTTTGTGGCGAATATATACAGCTTTATCATAAACTCGGTAAGTAAACCATGTCCGGCATCTTGCTATCTTTATTCATTTTCTTTTTGTAACTACCTAAAAACTCAGGAAAACATTACATTTTCCCATGATATCATTGCCTTTTATGACAATTATGTTATATCTACATATAAGCATGAATTGTTTTTCTATAATAAGAAGTAAATCTATTTGATACTAATCCTGGAATTTGTAGCGTTACACACCTGATTGTTTGCACCTTTGTTTATGATGTATCGCAATATCAATATATAATCCCATATGTCACCATATCAATATATAATCCATTTAGAATTAGTACACTCTATTTAGGGTCTGTCTATTATGATTCTTAAATAGGAAAGTCAGAAATTAATTGTCGATATAAATAGCACGTTAGATCATTTGGGTTTGTGACGTCCTCTACGTAAACAAACTTATATCGACGTAGAACCACAATTAGGCTATAGATAGTTCACTAATTGAAACATCGCATGGACTGCCTAGAATAGTACCAGAAGAACTGCAAGTAGACAACTGTTCCTGACCGTCTGCTCAAGATGGTCAGGACAAAGAAAGGTCACCAATAAAAGGGGTGCTCGAGAGCTTGTTCATTAGATAAAAATGTCAGACTGGACAAACTTCCCTGCTCAACGTCATGTGTTTATTTAGACACACAAAAATATTATGGAAGTATTTTTAGGAAGGGTCGCTAGAATAGACATGATTTCCATCAGTGTAAACATAAATAGGGAAACTGGTGACTTTTCTTATTTTTATTTTAGAAGACTAATTGTTGATGCTAGAGAGTGTTACAAAATAGCTACTTAATTATAGACTGGTCTCTAGACTGGTGAATTGTCAGGAGCCAGCTTTAAGCATGCCGGTTCAGTCGAACAACCAGGAAGAAACCCATCACTCAGTCTCTACCATGTAAGATCTGTGGACTTCACTTGAGGCTGATTTAACGTGATTTCAAAGAGCATTAGAGTTACATTTAATAGGGGAAACCTATGAAGGTTTACGGTCAGAGCTGGTATCTTATCGAGTTTGAATAGCGTAACTATTCACAAGGTAAACCCGCGTGAATTACGTAGTGAGATGGGATCGAGCTCTGACCGTAAACTTGAATAGAATTCTGAATTCATCTCATCCCTCACATTGACTAATTGGCTTACATTTGTGACATAATCCCTTATTGAGTATTTTCTCTAAATACTCCATAGGCATTGTATCGTAAAACTGGATGAGGTTTATTCTTGTCCACCGTATTCCACGACTGGAGTTTGGCAAAGTGACTTCATGAGGTGAAGCCGAGTGAAGTCCGGAGCCACAATTTCAGGAGTGGAATGCGGTGACCAAGATTAAAACGAATCAGGTTTTGATTTTATCCTACCCTATCTCCTCGATTTTGGAATATTACGTGATAACAATGCTGTATGCCACTAGTGGCATATAAAACTCCGTATGCCAGTCAGCGTGGCATACGGAAACCCAATGTTAAGCCTATGGGATTTTATATTAGGGGTAGGATAAAAGACCAGGGAGGAGATAGAAATTGAACGCCATGATCTGCTGTACATGACATGAGTTAGATGAGGATGGGACAAAAACTACTTCACGCCATATTATTATCATCAAAATAATTTGTATCCAAATTATGAATTCAAATCATCCACAGATGAGTAGAGTACCTTATTTTACAGAAGTATGCAATAAATAGACAATAATCGATGGTTTTGTGGACAGGCGGCCGTAAACCACGAGAGGTTGACGCGTAGTAATACACAAGCGCTAGCGAGTGTATTACGACGTCAACCGCGAGTGGTTTACAGAACCGGCTGTCCAAAAAATCAACGTTTGTTGCATTTATTATCCACCTTTTCGAATAAATTGAACCCAGTAATTGCCATGTTAACAGGTATAATACTAGGAACTCTTTCTTTGCTCTATAGCAAAAGGGACTATTTTACCCGTATACCATGGTTTTGAGGCCGTATACCACAGGTTTGAATCCGTATACCACAATTATGGTATCTGACAGGTTTTATACAATGGGTAGTGGTTTACTGAGTCCCTATACATTTTCAATGGGGGCTTTGTATACGATGGATAATAATTACTTTTATCATCTCATCCCTGGTATTCTTGTCCCATAGACTTAACATTGGTAACTAGTTCTCCATGCCCCTAAGAGTATTACAGTCCATTGTTCATGGTCTTTGATGTCATATATCCAGTGTGTCGTCCACTATAGTAGTGTGAACAGGGGTGAGATAACTCGTTTGAATGTTATGTATTATTCACTCGTCTTTGCCTCGCTCATATCGCTCCACATCAAACATGTGGAAAACAACAACTTTGACCAAAACTAGTTGGATTCTTTACTACATTATCGGAGATTTCTTATCCCCAACCTCTATAGACTGGTGAATACTAATGGGGCAATTTGTATTCCATCAAATTCCTTCATATATTCTTTCAGATCTGAATAAGTCATGTATTGGATAATGTCTTAAATTTCGAAGAATGATACATGATTTCATCATTTTCACGTCTTTTAGACTTTACTGAAAAGCCATTATGGTCATTTTTCTGGTAACGTCAGTGTTTAGCAGATAGAAACTAGAAATCATAGTTTCCGAACCGAGCCGAGTGTAGTAATTAAGGAATAGTTTGAACGTGGAATTGTGTTTAGGAATGGAGAGTGGGGTTTCAAACCAAATTCGTCTGTCTTTAACAGTTTCAAATCTAAGTTATCATAAAAATGTTCGATTGAAACAGAAATTAGCTTTTGCCTAAGCATATATGAGTTGAGAGGTTGAAATAGCATTTCATAAGTAGGCATCAAAGGCCTCGGGGTCAAGAATTGATCTTAATACCCACGACTTTGTCACCCTAGAACTCCAATATTTGTGCAAGCCTATGTGGTTGTGATTTTTTCGTTCCGTTGGGGTTTGCGAGAAACTCCACAGTAGGAAAAAGGCGTTAGCAACGACGCGGCTGAAGGCATTGCAAGCTAAGCCTCGTTGATCAAAATATGTGCAAACCTACGCCTGTAATGTTGTCTGTATGTATACAAGCATCTGATTAAAAATATTCCGTTGGGCACCTTTTCACACAATTTATCCGTGATAATGGTTTTGTACTGAGACTGAGGTTCGGTATTTCGTTTTGCTTTTAACCTAACATTGAGACTAACGAAGTGATTCCTGGTTATTGACCTGGACAGAGAACTGGAACTAGAACTGGAATGAGAATCATATAAATAGACAATACCCTACGAGTGTGGACGTGCCACAATTATCATCGAGGCAAAGCTGAGTGATGATTACAGTGCATCCAAAGGAGTAAAATATTGTTGATTTTGTAATTCAAATTACTTGACAAATCCTATTAGGAACATATAAATCTCCATGTCGATGTCTTGTCTGGTCTCTGAAATCCTGGCCGCTGATTGGTCAGTCGATTATGACATGATCTCACATCACTCTGCCATGACCATGGCGCAGTATTGTCACGTTACGTGGGTTATCATTGCATATAATTTCTCAATGTTATCCTTATTGTTAAACTTGTACCAGGGGTGAGATTACCCCTTCATGTTTACCGTTGCTCCAGGCTGGTATATATCAGACAATACCCCCATACTCATACCCATCTCATCCCATATGAAAAAAAACCGAAATGACGTACTGAATAATTCATATTTACGTACCCTTGTCAAGTACCATCTCCACAAAACCGGAGAGGCTATGCCTTAGAGCCGGCCCCCACCTACCACGATGGTCTACGACATACTTCCCGATAGCTACAATTTGAAATGCCCAAATCGCGACCTATCGGGAGGTCTCCAATAGTTTGAAATCGTGGACATGGTTTGAAATCGTAGAGCGTAGAAATGCCTTGGGAGGACCAAAAACATAAACCATGGTCACGATTGGCTCACGATTCAATCTGTGGTTCACTTTAGATCTCATGCATGATTTTAATATTGATATATACTATAATTATGGAAATATTGAATGAATCCGAATAATTTTCTACAGATACCTACGATATATTATGACATTATTTTCAAACACTAAAACAATCAAATTGAATAATATAACTGTGGTAGAATAATAATTCTGATATAAAACTATTATTTTCAGACACTTAGACTTCATCAAATAATATCATATTTACAGCGATTATACATCCACATGCGCCCTACCTATTCCCAGAATTACATAATTTTTCACCAATTATTCCATCCACAAGAGATATTTTCCTGTTAAATTACTTCCAATAGGCTACGATAGCCTACGAAATTTCCAACATGTTGGAAGTTATCGTGACCTCTACGATTGGCGTTTTCTATCGCAGCCTATCGTGGGGTATCGTAGAGTGAATCGCAGAAACCTGTTCCACCTACCACGATTTAAGCTTAACTCGCGATAGAATCTGAATGGTGTCGGGAAGGCCATCGTAAGGCCAATCGGGAGCAGAATCGTGGTAGGTGGGGGCCGGCTCTAATGCTTCCACCCACCGTAAATACTGCGATTATTCCTGTATTAAGAAAGAGGGACCAGGCGGAACATCGGCTAAGCCGAGTCTGGGAGTACTGAGTGACATCTCACCATGGTGAGTTTTTCAGAGCACTCATCAATCAACGGTACAATATACAAGGTACATATGTTGACATAAAGACGTATACACAAAGTGGAAAAGTATGATCATAATGTAATGAAATGGAGTACAGTATCTTCAAAATCAATATAGTAGGTCTAGTGATTGTTTAGATAGTTAGACATTTCGTAGATTCATCTTTAGTATTGCTGTTCTGTACATTAGCGGGCAAGTCATTCCACAACCTGGCTCCTCGCGGATATTGTTCAATCATTTTGTATTTATTACCCTAATACAATTAAAAAGAAAAAAAATACGCATATGGATTGACACATCATACGTTCACATAGTGATTGCTCATGGACAGTCAAGTATCTTTCACCAGTCGAGCATTATTTTACATTTCGTGATGTAGATGTACTTTTTACCTATTACTAGATCAATGGTTAATTTGTGCCAATTGTCAATAAAGGGGGAAGACGTCAACCCCCAGCACAGGTTGGTTTTCGTCATCTGACACTAGGAGGGTTCATTTCATTTTACAATGGTAAAATGCTTATACTACAATCATATCTTCACAAGGTCATTAAAAACATCATTATTTGAGCAACTCCAGCACATTCTAATTTCAAACAACATACTTAAGGTAAAACCCTGCTTCCGGACACCTCACTTAAGGAGACACCCCCTGAAGAGGACAATTTGTTTGGAACGGAAATTTGGCCCCTCTATTAAGAGTCTGTTTTAACCCTGCTTGTGGGGCAACCCTCTTAACAGGGCACCCCACTAAAGGGGGCAGTTATTTCGGTATAGAATGCTTCCTTAACCCTGCTTAAGGGGACACTTTGGAGGGGCACCTTATCAAATCTGACGGAACAGTGTTGGGACAACTCCCCAGATTATCTTGATTGATTGTTTATGGTCTGTCTGTGAGGTGGGTAGACTGTTGTCTAGACAGTCTAAACAGTCTAGACTCCAGGCAGTGGCCTGCGTAGGCTTCTGTAGGCATTAGGTAGGCACATGCATGTGGGGAGACACCCTTCTTAAGGGGAACACTTGGCTAGGAACGGAAGGTGTCCCCTTAGTGGGGTTTTATTGTACAGTAAAACTCCGCTTTTGGGACACCTCGCTTAAAGGTACACACCACTTAAGGGGCCAGTTTGCTCAGAACAGAAATCTTTATTTATTTTATTTTACCCCTGCTTATTTTAGCAGACACTTTGGCTGAGAATGGGGGGTGGCCCCTTAGGTGGGATTTTACTGTACAGTAGAACCCGGCTAACGGATACCCCGTGTAAGCGGCCTGCCCACGTTAACAGACACCTTTGCTCAGAACGGTTCCCTCTATTAGATGTTTATTTTAACTTTGTGTAAGCGGACACCCCGCATAAGCGGGCACTTTGAGCCGGAATGGAGGTCGTCCGCTTACGCTGGGTTCTACTGTATATCACAAACGCATCTTTACAGTGGTCATTATGGATATCACTATTTTAGCAATTCCAGCTAATTCTAATTTCAAGCAACATAGAGTAAAACCCTGCTTAAGGGGATTCCCTCTGTTCTCGGCAAAGATTCCCACCTTAAGCGGGGGGTCCCAGATGCGGGGTTTTACTGTACTTATATTAAAAACACATCTTCACACTGTCATTATGGACATCATTATTTGAGCAACTCGAGCACATTCTAGTTCTAAGTAACATACAGTAAAACCCCGCTTAAGGGGATACCCTCCGTTCTCGGCAAAGCGTCGCCTTAAGGGGGGTGTCCCAGACGCGGGGTTTTACTGTACTTATATTAAAAACACATCTTTACAATGGTCATTATGGACATGATTATTTGAGCAACTCGAGCACATTCTAGTTCTAAGTAACATACAGTAAAACCCTGCTTAAGGGGATTCCCTCTGTTCTCGGCAGAGCGATCCCTTAAGCAGGGTGTCCCAGAATCGGGGTTTTACTGTACTTATATTACAAACGCATCTTTGCAGTGGTCATTATGGACATCATTATTTGAGCACATTCTAATTATAAGTAACATACAGTAAAACCCCGCTGTAGGGGATACCCTCCATTCTGGGTAAAGTTACCCCTTAAGCGGGGTGCTCCCTCAAGCGGGGTGTCCTGGAAGCGGGGTTTTACTGTACTTATATTAAAAACACATCTTTGCAGTGGTCATTATGGACCTGATTATTTGAGCAACTCCAGCACATTCTAATTTTAATCTCAGACTGAGTGACTCAGAGCAGCTCAATGTCCACATGAGATCACATTGTCAGGGCCTCACGTTCACTGAACGCACGTCAGTGCCGCCACAAGTTCCGCTGGGTCTGACTCAACCTCGAGAAAAGAGATGGGAGAAGGAGACAATGGTTCGATTCTTAGCCGAGGGGTGGCAGCATTGTCTAGTTACCGGCAACCTCGCATACAGCCTCAGTGCCATGTCGGAATGAGGCCTCTCTATAGGAGTGTAAATTGTAATCGTCATTGTTCATACACAATATAGACTTGTTTCAGATACAAGCGGCAGTATGCTCTGAGGAGTTGACGCGTAGTAATATCCGAGCGCATGCGAGGATATTGCACCTCCGAGGAACATACAACCGCTTGTATATGAAACCAGTCTATATTGTATTTACTATCCACCTTTACCTGACAAGTGGTGTACCAAAATTAGTTCATTTAGGTACGCACTATTTTTTCATATGCACTATTTTTCCGTATGTGCCAGGTTCTGCAGCCCGGAGAATACAAAATATCTTTATCCTACCCCTAATATAAAATCCCATTGGCTTAACGTTGAGTTTCCCTATGCCACGCTGACTGGCATACAGAGTTTTATTTGCCACTAGTGGCATACAGAATTGTTATCACGTAATATTCCAAAATCGAGGAGACGGGGTAGGATAAAATCAAAACCTGATTCGTTTTAATTTTGGTCACCACATGCCATTCCTGGAATTTTGGCTCCGGACTTCACTCGGCTTCGCCTCATGAAGTCACTATGCCAAACTCCAGTCGTGGCATACGGTGACCAAGATTAAAACTCATCCAGTTTTACGATAGCATGCTTCGAGTATATAGATACACACTACACAGGTGTTTTCTATGGACACTATATATTAGGTGGATAATAAATTCAGCATCCCTCTTTGTTCCCCCCCCCCCTCCCTTGAGTACGAACGAACACCATGGCTCCATATATCTAAGAGCTAAATCGGTTAAATTCATCATCACCCCTCATACTCTGAGACAAGATTTTCACCTGCAATTGTAGGCGACAATTACCCTTAAAGGAGTGCAGAATCTCATGAGATTTTGATTTTAAACAAGTTAAAGATTTTCAGGGGCATCTTAGTGAGACAGATGGATACAACACTGAGACGCCGACTAAGGCCCGGCGTCCACCTACTACGATAGAATCGTAGACCTCCCGATATGACACCGATACAAAATGTCAAAATCGGTGCCATATCGGGAAGGTGCAAAATCGTAGACATATGTCTAGACATGCCAATCCACCACGCATTGTATGGGGTTTTTAATCGATGTCTAATCGCAGAAACGTGGTCAACTGCCCCGATATTAGGTGACCTTCCGACGCGATTTTGATTTTGTATCGGGAGGTGCATCGTAGGGCATATCGTAGACTAGCCTCCGTTCCTGTGTCCTACTCCTACTGCTGCCTACCGCCACCGCACGCCCTCCTTACCCCTCCACCTACTCTCGCGAGTCTAGGCATATCGGTGCCATATCGTAGTAGGTGGACGCCGGGCCTAAGTACCCGAATTAGCCAATAGAGGCCAGCAAGCAGGGTCACATGTTTTTCACACCATACTCATGTCTCATACTCTGTTTCAGGTATGTCCTTTCCGTGTGAATGAAATTTGTCATTTTTCCTTGAGACTGGTTGAAAACACCTTGCCATGAGAATTTTGTTTCAAAGGAGAATTGTGTGAGATTAAGAGAAAGGTGTGAAGTACATTAGTCTCT
This sequence comes from Alentia gelatinosa, assembly GCA_950022655.1. Classification (NCBI taxonomy): domain Eukaryota; kingdom Metazoa; phylum Annelida; class Polychaeta; order Phyllodocida; family Polynoidae; genus Alentia; species Alentia gelatinosa. The sequence goes on along the minus strand of OX465590.1, from coordinate 40,457,882 downwards.
ACGTGTGAGTCCCGCTTTAGAAGTTCACCTCTTCTACCCCTCTCTGGATCCACCCTTGATTCTAGATAATAGCTACCAATATTTAGTATAAACAGGAATTATTCAAGATAAAATGGTATGAGTCTGAGGACCTCAAGTACATTTGAATCAACTAAAAGTCAGATTGAATTAGAGTCCAACGCTTTACCAAAGCTTACAGCGGCTAGGTCTTTGGGTTTTATTAGAGTGTGCTTGAACGCGGTAAATACATCATCTAGAGGTTAGAGTGGTCACATTGAACTTTCAGTGTGCTTCCAGAAAACTATCCCTTTACTATCAGCATGCCGTTCATTGTGATAGTGAGAACAGAGCAAGGAACCAGTGTCTCAGGGTTTTAGAGGCATGCCCAGTTGACCATGACCAATCAATCAAGACCGAAATACCTCATTGACCTACTGGTATTTGATATATTTGGATCCTAAAGATAGACTCAGGCAGTTACAGAAATGGCAAGTTTACTGGGTGCAAGTGGTTACAGAAAATGATCCATACACTGAATGTAACCCAAAACGTTTAGTTGTTATTTATCTAAAATTGCACGCTCATTCATCAATGATGAACATAACATTTGCTCCTAGTTAAAGCGTGCTTTCATGCCTAAAGGTTAGAGTGGTCACATATAGGCATCTAGCTTATGGCAAAACACTATCCTTTCCCTATCTGCATGCTACTCTATGTGATACTGGGAAAGGAGCAGGGTGCCAGTGTCACAGTGTCATAGAGGAATGCCCAACTGCCCACGACCAATCACTCAAGACCAAAATACCTGATTGACCTACCGTTGCTTGATATGTTTGGATCCTAGACTGAGGAAATGGCAAGTTGACTGGATGTAAGTGGGCTACAGAAAATGATCCATATACTGTATGTAACCCAAACCTTTCAATTGTCATTCATTTATAATTGCACGCTCATTCATCAATGATATATTCTGCTACTATTTCTGCTGTTACAATTATCTGGCCTCATGTATCCTGATACTATGAAAGTTTACGGTCAGAGCTCGTATACCATCGAGTTTGAATTGCATAGTAACTCACAAGGTGAAGCCGTGTGAATTACATAGTGATTCAAACGAGATGGGATCAAGCTCTAACCATTAACTTGAATAGGTTTCTGAATTTATCTCACCCCTCACATTGACTAATTGGCTAACATCTGTGACATAATTCCCCATTGAGTATTTTTCTAAATACTCGATGGGCATTGAGTACGAGTTCCCAATGATAAGTCTATGGAGAAAAAATATTTTGGGTGAGATAAGTCGATATAAAATGTACATTACATGACTCAATTCCTAGCTCTCACTTTATCTTTACAACTCCTTGTGTTGATGACAAAGACTTTGTTTATCTAAGTCTCTGACCTTAACAGATTGGGCAAAAACGCCGCTTCTTGTGTTAGTGGGTGGAGGGGAAAAGGTTGTCAAGTAAAACAGTTTAAAGGTGACAGGAGGTGCGACTGGGTGGTGGGAGTGGAGTGGGAGGAGGCACTAGCTGAGGTACGAGATAATCACATAAAACAGCAGCTGGCTGTAAAATGAAACACTTGAACCATAAGAGCCATAAGAGTTTTAACGATTGGTCAAGTTCGAGAAAGGATTTCTAATGATGATCTGACAAACAAAAATGATACCACTAGGTCCTTGTCAGTTTGTGTTGTGATATTATCATGAATCATGAATCGTGAATCCCCAAAAAACTTGTAAACTCCAACCACCAGCCACCACTATGTCCAATGTTGTTTGAATGTACTGTCTTGTTTGTCCTGTCTTGTCCTGTCTTATTTATATTGAAAGTTTATTTACAGTGTAGCTCTGAATTGCAGAATACTATCTATGGCCAAAGCCTCTATGTACTATAAGATATACGCTATATATATATTGTTACTCTGTTAGAAAATACATTTAAAAACGCCTACCCAAGGTGAACTGTACTGTCTGATTCTTGAATAAAAAAACCCCCAAAAACATCACGAAATTTCATATGATTGTTTATATGGCATGAGTTGTCTTCACGACATGATATCGGAGCGGAGCTGAGTGATATCTGTAGCAGAAGACAACGAATGAAATTGAGTGATGTTTAGATTTTATCCTACCCTGTCACATATTTTTAATTTCATATGTCACCAGTGGCATATAAATATTTTATGGCATAACCGTGGCATACAGTCTGCATAAGTCTGTGGAGATTTATATGAAGGGTAGGATAAAAGATAAAATTGTCTTGTCATCTTGTCATCATGTCATGTGCCTTGCGTATGGTATATACACAATATTACCATGATTTCCATCTGAGTGGCCATATTCTCTGCGTAGTTGACACTAGTAAAACTCTGAGCGATAGCAAGGAGTATTACGTAGTGTTAACTACAAGGAGGATACGGCCACACAGATCGAAATTATGGTAATATTGTATTTTTACTCACCTTTCGAGTAATTATTAGGACAAAAATCTAGTATTTGATTAAAAATTCGACCCTAGCGCCGTGCTTTGTTTGTATGAAATAGTTCCTATAACGCCCGTCAGGTGGCCGAAAAAGCCGTATTCTCCTAGGAGATTGCGGAGGTCCGTATTCTACTCAGTAGCGATCTGTAAGCTCTATAAGCTTAGCATGGAGACTCCATACTAGGTGGGTAATAAAAAGTGGGATTCACACGATGGGACAAATGGACCTGAGACTGGTGTACTTCACACATTTGCACCAGTTGGCTACTATTTCCAGCTGGGTACAAAGTTTCACAGATTGGGGTTTTCTACAGTCTCAGGGTAATATGGTGGATTCAATTCACATGGGAAGACCTAACAGTTACATAGTCTCACCCCTACACCCCTACACAGGGTACACAGTCGCCGACTCAGGGTACTTCCCTGTGTGAATAAGTGTTATTTGAGACCACTGAGACTCACAGATTGGGGGAGAACATGTGAAATACATTTGTCTCACCAAAATGCCCCTCTAAATTTTAAACCTGTTTAAAGTCAAAATCTCATGAGATTCTGTTCCTCGATAGAGGTGATTGTAGCCGACAATTGCAAGAGAAAAATATTGTTTCAGCAAAAAGGAACCCTGTCATTCACACGAGGAGATTGTGTTCCAGTACCGAATCTCAACAGGATTTGTCTCAGACAAACGGCCTGTGAGGCACGTGATCCCACTTGGTGAATCCCACTTAAGGGGAAACAAAGAAAGGAGAGAAAATATGAGATTTACAACTTCACTTAATCATAATTTAACTAAACAATTATGAAGGAATGATCAAAGTCACACAAAACAAGGACATCTCGATGTATACCAATCTTGAAATGATTCAACTCCTTAAAAACAATTATAAAAGAATTCAAAGTGTAAAGACATGATTATCATTGTGTTTCAGTTCATTATTTCAACCAGCCTTGTTCAGTTTGTAGCTCATTTTATACTGATTTACTTTATTATCGATTGTCTCAGTTTTGGTCTAGTACGTTTTATTCATTCTCATGGACATCTCTGACTTTATGGAGACATGATTAATGGGCTTGAATGAAATCTCTTCAGAGATGTTTTGGCTGGAAATATTCACTGAGTTCGACAACAAGGAACAGATGTAACTAGTGATCTAGTACCAGGCAGACAATACTGGATATGGGTGAGTAGATTATGATGTAATCGGACAAAATATGGTGCCTACATTCTGATAAAAAGAGCTAAGCTCATTTATCAAAAGAAAAATCATTTTGTCACTCACAGGTAAACAGAATCCGTACTCCTGGGCAGTATAAGTGAGACATTTGCGCATAGGTATACGATAATATCTCATTTAGTGCGTGTCATGGTATTAATCATCAATCTTTTACAATATTCCCTTAAAAATGTATGGGGCCACAGTTAACCATCAATCATTGTTTCTGAGCTATCAGTCCCTGTGCATGCATGAATAGTCCCTATTGATATTAACGCTATGTATTACTACACGTCAATCTTTCATGTTTATGGCCACATTTCCACAAAAACCTTCAATTATTAACTATTAATTGATAGTGTATATGAGTGATATGTGTTATGGTATTAAGACATTGATATGTTAGGCCTGTGGTTAAATTCTGTAGTTTCATAAATTGGACTTGATATTAGGTAACGTCCTTACTGTGGACGAAGCGGTTCCTGTTCGATGTTAGTTTCCGATTTCATACTGCCTGACGCCATAGGCTGAAGGCAGTATGAAATCGAAGACTGACCGAAAACGAGTAGCGTTTCATCCACCGTGGGGACGTTTGCTTTTTATTATATACCTTAAATTGATGAAAAAACGAAATTTTGATGGCTTTTTAAGTCACTCTCACAGCATGCACGAACATTAGTATTACTGCACCCCTAGCAGCGGGCAGTATTTCATAGAAATTCGCACACAGGTATATAATAATACACAAACAGTGATAAATTACATATAGACACCAGACAGATTAGAGGAGACATGACCCTTTCTATAACACACACATTCAGCACCATATGGCAATACTGCAATAAATACTCCATGAACCTCAGAAGGCGCAGCTGTAGACCGGCTCCAGTCCCTGCATCCTATGTCTACCCTCCTCGCTGGGATACAGGGACTGGTACAATCGGTAATGGTGTTGGATTTCTGGCGCTGTTTAGCTCCAGCATTCCCAACACTCTCCATACAGATATCCTGGCTACTGGTCAGGATATCTGCTGGGAGATTGATACAAGATTGATCTCAATTGGGTCACAGTCAGGAGCAGACAAAATTAATTGCTATGACAGCACAGGCGGCCAGAGAACTGGAGGAAGGGAAGGGGGAGGGGTAGGAGGAAGTGTAGGGTCACAGGGAGTGGCTTTGGGCCATGAAACGGAAATTCGGTTCATAGTGGACAAGTCTTTGATTCATGGGCCAGTCAGAGAAGGATACATACTGTAATGATCTTTATACTTATTGTGTTTAATCATTTAATGAATGTTCATATTCAAAGACTTGAGCAAGTCTAACGCAGCTGGTGAAAGCATCTCCCAAGTGATGCTGCTGCCCTCTGGTGTTATCTGAGTGCACATCCTCCATAGATCTAGTCCTCTATCACAGCAAAGAGATTAGAATTGACTATTTCTCAGATTACAACTATCTGAGGTGCTCGTTTTATTTTATACTCTTATAGGGGATGACAGTCCCGGCGAAGGCGACCTACACGGACGACAATTTCGGCGAGAGCTCGACAATCGCGTTGGATTAAAACTGTCGTCCAGAGCCTCGTCCATAGTCTCGTTCGAGTGATGCCGATAACAAAATCGGCCTGGAATATACTTTAGGGGGAGACTTGAACGAGGGTTTGTAATCACTGAAGGGGGCACGCTGTAGTGATATTTCTAATTAATAATTTCTTCATTTATAATTACAAATGAATCTGCCTAAATAATTCAGACATTCTGCATTTAACTCTGGCAATTTCTATTTGAGTCAATAACAAACATATTTCCACTGGCTTAAATTGGTGAATGAACCACCATAGTCATAATGCAGCCCAACGTTTTATATCTGGAAGGATTCCCATAGGACTGTCATATGCTAGTCCTAGGATAGACTTGCTCAAGTCTTTGATTATGACAATTCATTAAATGATTAAACACAATCAGAATAAAGTTCATTATAGAATGTATCTTAAAAAAGTTTCTCCACTTTTCCCCTCCCTGTTGGGGGTTGGAAAAATAAAAGGTGGGGCTCTCTTCTTTTTGGAAAATGAGAGTTCCCCTATTTTTCACGGAAATTCTTTTTTCATTATAGAATGTATCCTTGTCTGACTGGCACATGAATCAAAGACTTGTCCAGTAGGAACAGAACCTCCTGTATATGTCCCCCCAGTTGCTCCCTGTAACCCTACACCTCCTCCTACCCCCTACCCCCCAACTCCTCCAGTTCTCTGGCCGCCTGTGTTGTCATAGCAATACATTTCTCCTGCGCCTGACTTTGACCCGATTGAAATCAAAGTGAGAGAGTATCAATCTCCCAGCAGATATCCTGACCAATATCCAGGATATAGGTATGAAAAGTGTTGGAAGTATTGGAGCGAAGCAGTGCCAGAAATCCAACACCATTACCGATTGTACCAGTCCCTGTATCCCAGCGAGGAGGGTAACCATAGGACTGTCGTATGAGGGACCACATTAAATAAACATGGATTGTCCTTTCAAAGAACATTGGGAATGAAGGAGACTTGGAATGTCCTTCCAGGCTATTTAATAAACCTGCCATTGTGCCATTGATAGAGAACCTTTTGCTCAAATGAATTCATAACTGACCAGGTAAAATCAGTTAGGTATAGATATTTCTTTTTAAAAAAATCACAAATTATTCGTTGAAAACATGGCAGAGAATAGGGTGCTTTCTAGTCACTGCAATGTACGTGCATATTTCTTAATTTGTCAGTGATTGTTTGTGCTGAGAATAATATCTACTTTAGAAAATGAAATCTCGTCTAATCTCGTCTATTAACAATTTGGTGATGGATTGTTTACATTATTGGTGAAATACTCTATATGTTGTTGACTGAATTCTCTGAGATTCCAGTATCGAAAGTATTGAAATTGGAAAGTTATTCTACAAACTAATTCTTACTTGTTTGACTGATAGAAATGATTAATTTTGAAGGTAAAGATTACAGTGGCTCATTCCCCAGTGATGAACTTTTAATTGTGGACCTGCACTTGGTTTCCAGCATGTTTTCTTATACTCTCAGGTGTCCCTGGGTCCTGGTGTCCCATATCCCCCACCCACACTGTCATGGCGCACCCCTCCAAGCCTGGCCGTATTAGGTAAGCAATATGAAACGTGGATAATTGACGTCTGCCATGCTAATCTACGTCACTCCCACACCAGGTAATGATAATCTGATCCGGGTTATGATTGAGGAGGATTATCCCATTTCTCCCGATAATTCACAGTCGTCATCGCCACCGTTGCATCTCGCACTCCGAGTCACCGGATGTTATTTCCCGCCATTTCTAGTTCTGTGAGTGACATCGGCTACTTTATCTCACCACTGGTACAAGTTTAGCCATAGGAATAACATCAGAAAAAAATACTCCACGATCACCCCCGTAGAGTGACAATACTACGCCACGGCCGTGGCGTATTGAATTTCAGATGACGTCATCTGAAGTTGCTAAGTATATGTTCAAATTATTCTGAAATTGTGATTGTTTAATATCATAGAAAGGGGTGAGATAAATCCAGGGCCCTGTTTCTCAGTAACGACATAATCTGCCAACGATACCCTGAGACATCTCTGTGATTGGAAGACAATCTGCAAGACACAAAATGGCGGCTGTGCTATAGACAGTGTCTCAGCGTGGCACGTTCGATCGCCGCTAAAAATGTCCATGTCTAAGACAAGTATAGAACTGTCTCAGGTTCTATACTGCAAAGACTGCCCAGTACCAGCTTCAGGGTAGCTTATACCTGGTAGTTGAAAGCTTGTGGTGAAGTGGTTAGAGCACCTGCCTCAGGAAGTGAAGGTTGGGGGTTCGATACCTGTCTATGTCTAACTTTTTTCCTTTTTATTTCAATTTGAAAATTTCACATAACCAACAAACAATTTCTAGATATGTTTATTAATACTTTTGTTTGTAGTTTGAAAAAGACACAACGTTTTGGCCTTTATGGTTTGGCTTTCATCAGGTGTAATGTAAAGTCTAAAGTCTGCTATACTGTACTAAGTGAATTGAATTTCCCTGGGGACAATGTCTAGGTCGCCGCATAATTTAGCGAGGTGTGCTCTGATGCTCTCTGATAGACACTGGCCACCAGAGCAGACAATTGCTATGACGAATTTCAAACACGAATAACGGCGGAACGGTCTGACCGATCTTCTTCATATTTGGCACGATTATAGGTTATATGTGTCCCTTACTCGTGTAAAAATTTCATTGCTTAATTCTCACGGGAAATGAAGTTGCGCACTCTGTACGACATGTCCATAGATGTCTTAGGTCTAAGACACTTTGGAAGACATTTTGAACCACGTGACCCTAAAGATGTCTTATCTATAGCACACCTGGGCCCTGTTTTTCAGTCACGACATAATCGGCCAACGATACCCTGAGACATCTCTGAGATTGGAAGACAATTTGCAAGACACAAAATGGCGGCTGTGCTATAGACAGTGTCTCAGTGCGGCACGTTTGATCGCCGCTAAAAATGTCCTTGTCTAAGACAAGTATAGAACTGTCTCAGGTTCTATACTGCAAAGACTGTCCAGTACCAGCTTCAGGGTAGCTTATACCTAGGACGGGAAAGCTTGTGGTGTAGTGGTTAGAACACCTGCCTCAGGATGCGAGGTTCGGGGGTTCGATACCTGTCTATGTCTAACTTTTTCTAGATATGTTTATTAGTACTTTTGTTTGCATTAGTTTTGTAGTTTGAATAAGACACAACGTTTTGGCCTTTATGGTTTGGCCTTCATCAGGTGTAGTGTAAAGTCTAAAGTCTGTTATCATGTACTAAGTGAAATGTATTTCCCCGGGGACAATGTCTAGGTCGCCGCATATATTAGCGGAGGTGTGCTCTGATGCTCTCTGATAGACACTGGCCACCAGAGCAGACAATTGCTATGACGAATTTCAAACACGAATAACGTCGAAACCGTGTGACCGATCTTCTTCATATTCGGGACGATTATAGGTTGTATGTGTCCCTTACTTGTGTAAAAATTTCATTGCTTAATTCTCACGGGAAATGAAGTTGCGCACTCTGTACGACATGTCCATAGATGTCTTAGGTCTAAGACACTTTGGAAGACATTTTGAACCACGTGACCCTAAAGATGTCTTATCTATAGCACACCTGGGCCCTGTTTTTCAGTCACGACATAATCGGCCAACGATACCCTGAGACATCTCTGAGATTGGAAGACAATTTGCAAGACACAAAATGGCGGCTGTGCTATAGACAGTGTCTCAGTGCGGCACGTTTGATCGCCGCTAAAAATGTCCTTGTCTAAGACAAGTATAGAACTGTCTCAGGTTCTATACTGCAAAGACTGTCCAGTACCAGCTTCAGGGTAGCTTATACCTAGGATGGGAAAGCTTGTGGTGTAGTGGTTAGAACACCTGCCTCAGGATGCGAGGTTCGGGGGTTCGATACCTGTCTATGTCTAACTTTTTCTAGATATGTTTATTAGTACTTTTGTTTGCATTAGTTTTGTAGTTTGAATAAGACACAACGTTTTGGCCTTTATGGTTTGGCCTTCATTAGGTGTAGTGTAAAGTCTAAAGTCTGCTATAATGTACTAAGTGAAATGTATTTCCCCGGGGACAATGTCTAGGTCGCCGCATATATTAGCGGAGGTGTGCTCTGATGCTCTCTGATAGACACTGGCCACCAGAGCAGACAATTGCTATGACGAATTTCAAACACGAATAACGTCGAAACCGTGTGACCGATCTTCTTCATATTCGGGACGATTATAGGTTGTATGTGTCCCTTACTTGTGTTAAAATTTCATTGCTTAATTCTCACGGGAAATGAAGTTGCGCATTCTGTACGACATGTCCATAAATGTCTTAGGTCTAAGACACTTTGGAAGACATTTGGAACCATGTGACCCTTATGTCTTATCTATAGTACACCTGGCTGCAGCCTAAGTGCCCTTGAGGGACAATCGTTGGCCGATCCCCAAAGATGTCTTATCTATAGTACACTGACAGCTGTAAGATGTCTTACAAAGAGGATATCGTGACTAAAAAACAAGGCCCTGGCTGCACCCTAAGTGTCTTGGAGCGACGATCGTTGGCCGATTCCCTAAGATGTCTTATCTATAGCACACTGACAGCTGTAAGATGTCTTACAAAGACGATATCGTGACTGAGAAACAGGGCCCAGAACCCGCTCGAATCGTAAAATACACAATACTCCACTCGTTTGGTTGGGCTGTTGTAATCGTCACTCGGCTTCGCCTCGATGACGATTGCGGCCCATCCAAACTCGTGGAGTATTGTGTATTTATACGATTCTCGATGCAGTTCTGTATAATTCTGGCGGTATTTTGATTCCACTGTCCATGTTTCAGGGGCCCCTTTAATAATCTAAGGTAGTACATGAAGAAATCTCAGTAGCACTGTCCATGATGGGGTAGTAAAGAAGAAACCAATAAGTTTTGGTTAAAGTCATTGTTCTCCATGAGTTTGATGTGGAGTGATGTGGACGAGGCGAGGGTGAGTGAATATCGCATCGCATTCAAATGAGTTGGAAAACAGCGATTTTGACCAAAACCAGTCGCAAAACGAGTCCCCATCTCCTCTAACTCATGTCATGTACAGCAGACATATTAGAGTTCAAATTTTATTTTACCGCTTGTATTTTCCCCATAGACTTAACATTAGACACCCTTTTTCGGCTCCCATGACGCTTTTTTTCCACTGGTCCCTTCCATTTCTTCCCATTCTGATCTTTTACTGGAGGTTCTAAAACCTACAGCCAAATCTTCAAGTAACCAGTCCTCATTTAAGGGGCTGAGACACACCAAGCGAGAAACGGAACGATTTCCGGAATCGCCAACACAAAATGGCGTGTATGTTAGCTACTATTTCATATTTCACCTGATTATTGCTTCCAAGATGCTAAATTATAGGCAAGAGATATTCCTATGAAATAATATCTCACATACACGCCAATTTGTGTTGGCGATTCTGGAGATCGCTGCCTTCACTCGCTTGGTGTGTCCCCGGTATTAGCTATTATTATATACCTGTGGTAGTATATCCTACACATACTGCCCGCTCCTACCCATGTCGTATTTATACCCGTACGACACCTAGGTGACGTACGGGGTATGTATGTGGCGTACGGGGCATGTACGGCGGCAAAATCCAAATATTCCCCCAGTAGCAAAGTTAAAAATTCGATATTTTAAGGTATATAATAATAGAGAAACAGGCTGACTGTCTCCGTACGGATAAAATACTTGGTAAAATCGGCGATCAGATGAACCTCTGCCTTCGGCATCGGTTGATCTGATCGCCGATTTTACCGCGTATTTTATCCGTACGGAGACAGTAAGCCTGTTTCTCTATATTATTTCATATACATGCCTCACATACATGCCATTTTGTGTTGGCGATTCCAGAGATCGCCGCCTAGACTCACTTGGTGTGTCCCCGGTATAACAGAGCGAAATTTAAAAGAATTCATCCCTCATGTAAACAAAAAGATTTATACCACACATTGTCTCTCATGTTTTAATCATTGTCTGTTCATGTACTGTCCATGTCCATGTTTATGTATAGTGTCTTGTATGTATCTTTGTCCTATGTCGTCCTCAGTATTTGTACATGTGTTGCTTTGGTGCTCGGAAAATAACACAAAGAAGAAAAGGAAACTCAGGAATAAGAGAACTGATAGGACAGAGTCAAAAGACTTGCTCCATAGGTTGACTCTGAAACAACCAAATGAACAATCATAAAGTTACTAATCATATACATGTATAGTAAACCTGCAAACTGTGTGTCCGCATAATGTACTAGTTGTTGTTTGCAGTCACCCATGGAAGTACGCTGAATCATTAGGCGGAAATATTTGTCCTAAAATTTCTTGAATAAAAAACCCAGCAAATACAACAACTCCGGATTAAAGGGAAATGAAGTCACAGCCTACTTCTTAACCTCGATCCACGACTTCACCCACTGCCATTGGCAGAGCTAATGCCGGGGACACACCAAGCGAGAGATTTTCTAGAATCGCCAATACAATATGGCATATATATGAGATATAATTTCATAGTGATATCTCCCACTGATAATTCAGCGCCTTAAAAGCAATTGCATCTCACATACACGCCATATTGTGTTGGCGATTGTGAAAATCGCTGCCTTTCTCTTGTTTCGTGTGTCCCAAGCATTATCGTCACTGTTCGGTAGGCAAATAGGCAATTCTGCGCAAAATACAGTTTACCTTTTTAGAGCGTGCTTGCTCTAAAAAAACATCATCTAGGGGTCCATATAGACTTTCAGGGTACTGCATACAAACTATCCCTTTACAATCTGTGTGCTATTCACTCTGATATTGATGACGTAGCAGCGAGCCAGTGTCTTAGTGTCTTAGAGGCGTGCCCAGCTGACCATGACCAATCACTCAAGACCAGTATATCTCAAGGTCCATTGGTGCTTGATGTGTTTGGATCCTAGATAGGCAGTTGTAGAAATGGCAAGTTGACTGGGTGAAAGTGGGTTACAGAAAACTATCCATAGGCTAAGTTTAGCTCAAACCTGTTAATTGTTATTCATAATAATTGCACACTGATTCATCTATAATGAACATACTTTTTTCTCCTAGTTTTTTCAGTCATTGTATGCACAGTAAGTATATTCCCATCCCGGACTCTTGTGCCTTTATAGATGTATCAAAATCAGTTTCTCAAACTAAGACACTTCGGAGATATTCTATCGTCAATCAACTCTTTTGATGCTCATTCGCTACCTATGCTTTGCATCTCAAGCATAATGATTTGAAAATCTAAGGCTATCAGAAGCAAATACAAACAAATAGATTAAGTATAATGTTGTTTTCTAGGTCTTAAAAAAAACCCTTTCCCTGCAGCACCTAGTTCCCCTGCTCAGCATTACACGGCAGGCATTGCTTGCCCAAAGGAGCCTGCTACGGCAGGCACCTTTTTTTTTTGAAATAGCAATGTCATGTGATGTGTCATGTGATTTGAGTAATTTACCTTGGTAACCAATCATATTTTCCTATACCAAATATGGCTCTTATACATTGTCAACATTTCCTTTAAATCAAACAATTATCTTTTTATCTATTGAATTTTGTATATAAGCATCAATGATGCCTCTAAGATGTCTGGAGGCATCTTCTTGCTGTAGCCAGGGGAATGCCTGGAGGCATCTTCCTGCTGTAGCCAGGGGAATGCCTGGAGGCATATTCCTGCCATAGCCAGGGGAATGCCTGGAGGCATCTTCCTGCCGTAGCCTGGGGAATGCCTGGAGGCATCTTCCTGCTGTTAAAGAGTATCAAATCTTTGAATATCACACACATTCAACAAGTCTCTCATATCAAATAGTGTGGATTTTAGTTGACACAGGTCAACCACCGTGTGGCGCCACCGTCCACGTAGTGTCACATCATAACATGGGAGTTGCACTTATAGCTCTTTGCTGTAATCTAAAGAGGCGAGAAATATGTGGCGCCACCTGCAGTTTTCTGAGTGCACTATACACCACTGGTTACTGCGCATGCGGCCTTCCATTCATGACGAACAGACAAACGAGGTCGATTTTAAATGAGCTCTTGTCAAAATCCACTTATCTTCTATGAAAAAGATGTCAAATAACGCCAATTCTGAGACGAAACATCCCAACAGTCATAAGATCAAGCACAGGTAATTCACGGGCGGGTCAGGATTGCGTTTTAAGCTAATTCATTGCTTACAGCAGACCATCGCCAAACTGGGCGTCCTCGGTTAAACGCTGAATGTAGAGCAGACGAAAACGTTGACGTGGCTAGCTTGGTGGAGGATCGTTTTCCATCATCGGTCACTCCCAAGCTGATGAGACAGGCAGCAAGGTATTGAGAAAGAAATTTATGAGTGTTTGGTTTGTGTCCTCGTTCGCCATCGAGTTTGGAGTGTACAGCAATATGAACGAGGCGTTAGCTGAGTGAATAGTCTGAAGCACTCCAAACAGGATGGTAAACAGGGACTCAGACCAAGCACGAATATATTTCTGATTTTATCTTAGCCTGGAAATATTTATCTGTTTATCAGCCGTTGAGTATGAGTCACCATACGTGCAAGCCTGTTGAGAAAGAGTTTGTGATGTAAAGCCTATGGACATTTATACCACCAGGCTAAGATAAAAAGCCGTTTTCCGCTGGCTGACTATTTGCCACCGATCTGCAGTCAGGAACCACTGTCGCCAGATCGGTGAATGGAAACGGATTTGCAGAGAAGTGTACAACGATTAATTGTGCATGAATTATGAAATAAGGCCACCAATCAAAGGGGATTAAAATCGTCGGTGATGGTCATAGTGTTTGGAAGACAGTTCTCTCGGTATGGACCTGGCAAATGCGGCAGAAACAAGGCATTTTAGATTTTTTGATATCGACGTGCAGTCGTTGGCCACCACTGACCGAGTTTTGGAATTTTAATCTTTACTACAATCTTCCCTGGACAAGTTTGTCTCGAATCTACGATGACAATCGTTGAGTTTATCAAAAATATGCATTTAAAAGATTGGAGAATGAGACATAATCTGGAACCTATATAGTCAAAGTACTGAGCGCCACTATCCGGAAATGGTGTTTTCAGCACCGGTATCGGCAAATTCAATGGGGTCACTTCTCCTCCCTGATGGTAATAACAACATCTCTAAATATCAGTTCGCCTTTTTAACTGGTCGATAGACCATCCAGGCAATTCACACTGTGGGACGGGGGAGGGGTTACCTCCAGTCTAAGCCTGGACGTTCAGTCTCACTGGACTGAAACTGGACGTTCCAAATCCGGCACTCCCACTCGCAGGGTACGCTCAAATATGTGTGTGTGAACCACACTGCTTGTGACTGGAACCCATACACTTGGATGTCCCTTAGTATGCCCAGTCTCAGTCTTTTTTCAATTAATAAGAAATTGTTCAGGTAGTTCAGGGACCTGTTTCAGTAGTTTCATGACATGTCTAGATGGCGTCTGTGACACCATACAGACAGATCACAAGACTGCAAACGATGACACGCAGAATTTCACTCGCTTCCCATAGGAATTAAGCAATGACATTCTAACAGGAGTAGGGGATACATATAACCTATAATCGTTCTAAATATGAAGAAGATTGGTCGCTCCGACCCTCTGATATTTGCTAGACTTTTTCCACTGTTGCTTGCACTGTTGGTGCCGCTGTTGATGTCTGTCTAGGCCTAATGTCACAAAACCACTGAAACAGGTCCCTGGTGCTCAGCAAAGGATTTCATGCAAGGATGAGCTGTACAATGATATCATAAAGTTACTTGAACAGAAGATCAAAGTTTCATCAACATATCTGATATACACTATGTCATACAGTTATAGTAGTTTGTTTGAATACAATATAATCATGTTCTTATTCATAAAGTGTATCATGTCCACAGTCATAAATAATGTATATTTACCTCCTATTTTCGGAGAAATGTGCAATTCAGGTAATAGCCTAACTCATAAAGTATTCATAATTGTAAAAATAGCTTGCCAAGTTAGAATACTAAGTGGTTGCTGGCATACAAATTAGTCTTGCATGGTGTAACTATATAAAGAAGTGCTGACTTAGTCTCCTGCTTAGTAAGGCCTGGCGTCCACCTACTACGATAGACATTTAGACCTACCGATATGGCAGCGATACAAAAAGTCAAAATCGGTGCCATATCGGGAAGGTGCAAAATCGTAGACATATGTCTAGACACGCCACTTGACCACGCACTGTATGTGGTTTTTATCGGTGTCTAATCGCAGGTGAACTGTCCCAATATTAGGTGACCTTCCGACGCGATTATGATTTTTTATTGGGAGGTGCATCGTAGACCATATCGGAGCCATATCGTAGTAGGTGGACGCCGGACCTTAATATACAAAACATGTTGAAGGCTGCATATATATAACTAGGCTAACAAAGTATTCATTTGTTGAAGATGATTTCATATAGCAATCATTACTAATCTAAGTAATTGTGGTTCATTTTGGTGGATCCTATCGTATTCAGATCTATTTTGAAGACCCTACTGGTATCCATAGAGTAAGTGAGTTTTCTTAATGTACAAATGACTATTGAACTACAATATTACCATGATAATAATCCAGCATTCAATTAGAATCCTACTTTTCATCAAGCCTTTATATTCTTCCAGGTTTTAACAAATGCACTCTGGTATGGTACCAATCAACATGATGTTATCAACTCTGCAGCTCTGAGAATAAGAGGTGTATTGAAAATCCCATCAGAGTTTAAGCAATTTGATGGGTATGACAAGCACAGATGGGAAAAGCTGAAACAGAATAATATGAAAAGTTCAGACCTGAAGTTTCACTCTTCTGCTCTCCATAGTTTAGCCACCAGAGCTGTCTGTCAAAGAACACATATTTGAAAAAGCAAACCATAAATCAGACTGAATGTCTTTAGTAGTATCCAGAATACTTGGACACACATAATGTGTCAACAAAGATGAACCAGCAGCTTGTTGATCCTGTCAGAGAAGTTTCAGCTGATATGACAATTGTCAAAATCAACGAGACTGCAAATGTTATGAGTACATGAGTACAAGATCCTGAATAAAGTTATAAGCAAAATTAAAATCTTGGAAGCAGTTTTCATTGATGAGAAGGAGCATGTAGATACACCATTTTCTCATTCAGTTAGCCGGTTTAGGTTTTTTGTTCATATCCAGCTGTCCTGTCCCATTGATTTGTACAAGTATTCTCCTGGTTGAGGGATTCTGACTGTTCATTGTCTTGTCAATGTCTCAGAAAGTGGAACAGCTCAGGAGATGGCAAATGATGCTGTTACACCTACAGCAAAGATAAATCACAGCTGCCCGTGTATCACACAAGGCAAATGGAAAGAGACTGCCACAATAAGCTGAAAAATGTGACATCTATGCAACCAGCTTTGGCAGATATGCTGTACAAGAAACGGGGTTTAGATGCTGCTGCAGCATCACATCCTGAGACTGTAGAATGAATGAGACTTATTTTCATTGGTGAATTAGGCCCCGCGTCCACCTACTACGATATGGCACTGATATGGTCTACGATGCACCTCCTGATAAAAAAATCAAAATCGCGTCGGAAGGTTACCTGATACCGGAGCAGTTGACCACGTTTCTGCGATTAGACACCGATAAAGACCCCATACAACGCGTGGTGAATTGGCATGTCTAGACATATGTCTACGATTTTGCACCTTCCCGCTATGGCACCGATTTTGACATTTTGTATCGGTGCCATATCGGGAGGTCTACGATTCTATCGTAGTAAGTGGACGCTGGGCCATAGTCCTACAACTGATTTGCGAAAGGTAAATCTTGCCTGCCCATCTGGAGCCTTCGACACCTGGAGGATATCATTGAGGAGGTTACAGCAGCAGATGAGAGACAGCACAATGGGACACATCTATAATACTTCGATGTAATTGATATAATCACTATGAATATTGATTGTGATGTACTACTTCTCAAAGGTATGTGAAACATTTAAGACATATATAAGGTATGCCTGTGTACCTGTATGCAATTTTCTGTATCATATCAAAGTGTTTTGTAATACGAGAAGAGTAAGAAAAGAAGCAAGATGGGTTATGTAGAAATTTCCTATGGGCACAATCTACTTGTACATTTATTCTAACTGTATCTGAAAAACATTGCATGCACGATAATGGTATGTATCAATAAAACTTTTATAAAAAAAAAAATCAGCAGGGCTTTTCCTTAAAAATATCATTCGAAGGGCCTCTAAGAGATGCAGTGAAAATGCAGCCATTTCTTCAAAAGACTTACAATTCACACCTGGGAACCCATACAGCCATACCACATTGAACTTTACCTCAAGATTTCAAGTGCAGTACAAGATCCAGCGAAGACTATTGAGGTCAATGCATATCGATGCCCACTACTGTGCTGCCATATTCAAATACATTAGGGTGTATGCTGTGCACAATGCTGAACAAACTAAAGCATTATTAAACGATAACCCTTGTACGATCCTAGATTATTAAACGGGCCCCAGAATCCATAGTATTTTTGAGAAAATAGTGCAACACTATTCCACCAGATGGCAGCCGAGGCACTCACAACCACCCCTCACACATTGGCACAGAGGGACCACCAAAACATTCACTCGGACCTCAAACCGGAATGGGCACTCAAGGCTGACCAATTAAGGGCGATTCAATTTTGTTCAGCATTTAGAGAATGAACCAATGGGGATAGAAAACACACGGCAAGACAAAAAGCCCACTAAATGTGGCCGCTCGGAAGCTCAATCTCTATTTATGGTGGACAGGTTTCCTGTCAAAATGAATGATAGGACAGGTAGAGGGTATCCTGAACGACCTTGAACTACGCGAATTAAGTCCTCTCCTCTCACGAGATCTCCCTACCCATAACTTGTTTATATAAGAATAGGAAATCTAACGTATAACCTCAAAAGAATTGTAATATAAGGTTATTCTGTGGATTTGTAGGCCCAAACCTTGCTTGAACAACATGAAAAAATCTACATGAAATCCATGGGGGGAAGTTTCCAAAATAGCCAAAAATCAACATGGCTGCTGTTTTTCCTGAAAAAAAAATCAATTCTTGTCTCCCGTTTCTCATCTTTTCCATAAATGTAGTCATGCGACCCTTGGTTTTAAAACATTTGTTTTGGCCTATTTCTGCCATTGTTTTGGGGATCTGGTTACCATAGTCACTTTTTTTTCTGGTTGCAAGGATAATTTTTAGAGCCTTAAAGTTTTGGGAAGGGTAAACTATAATCGAGGCAGGCATATCTAGAAGTTCAATCTATCATCACCAACAATATACAAGGACAGTTTATGTTCGAGCATATTTGCAGTCTGGACAATGAAGATACCATTCTTGTGAAGATGTTCTGACAACATGCACATGAACTGTTCTTTGTTCTTTGTGATGCTCAGAAATTCATTTTTCTTCTTTGAAAGTGACATGTCTTGAGTGAAGTTCACCTGTGATCTTATGATACCTTCACTTCTTTTCTCGTGAGCCATGTCTTTTGTGCCAGGTGCATAGCCATCAAGGAGGATATGTGCATCTTTTGAGTGATGACTTATTATATATTATCGTAAAACCTGATTCATTTTATCTTGGCCACCGCATTCCACTCCTGAAGTTTTGGCTCCGGACTTCACTCGGCTTCGCCTCATGAAGTCACTTTGCCAAACTCCAGTCGTGGAATACGGTGGCCAAGATTAAAACGAATCAGGTTTTGATTTTATCCTACCTTATCTCCTCGATTTTGGAATATAACGTGATAACAATGCTGTATGCCACAAGTGGCATATAAAACTCCGTATGCCAGTCAGCGTGGCATACGGAAACCCAATGTTAAGCCTATGGGATTTTATATTAGGGGTAGGATAAAGCTAAGTATCATGTCAAAAATGTCTGAGTAGGTTATCACTCCTACAATCCAATTCTGTTTATGTACAAGACTTAGGAGAAACCATACGACAGATGGTCGAGTATTTGTTTATCACACGACGGCAGAGTCGCAATTACTGCGCGAGGCAAAGCCGAGTGCAGTGAGGAGCAGACTTTGCCGGAGTGCGATAAACAAGACTCGACAAACTCGAGTTTGGATTAGAATTTATCCTACCCCGTCTATATTACTTCAGAATATTAAGAAATAACATAAAACTCATCGATATCCAGTGAAAATTGCACAACAGTCCATTTTGTGTGCTTGTTGATACTCTCGATATCGCAAGAAGTGGCTACCCAAGTAGGAAATAGTCACCTTTGCTAGAGTTGTTCGGTCAAGGTCAGATCAACAATGTAGTGCCACAAGAATTCACTGGACACGTTTAAATATTAACGTTTATTCTTTCTAGAATTATATATTTAGCATATTTATCAAGATATGGACATGGAGACATTCATTTAAAAAAATTAACCATTTATTCAATCGGCGATACAAAAACGACAAAGCCGACGTTGCTAAGTAACACAAACTTGATCTAGGTCACTTAGATTCGACAAATGTATCCTACTAGAGCGATAAATTTCATTTTTCTGCATACTCACTCGCCAATGTTAAGCCTATGGAGTTTTTTTTATTAGGGGTAGGATAAAACTAGTTTCCAGCACTGCACGAAATCCATAATTTTACATATGAATGTGCCGGGCGTATATAAGTAGGTATTTTGCGTCTACAAGGTCGTCTTAATCCCTGTGTGTATACACCTCATCTGTAGGCGTATATTTATATAAGCATTTAGTGAAGAGGACTTCACTGAGAGCGGGTGGGGGGAGGCGGCGGGGATGGGGGATGGGGAAGGCTTCCTACTGAGGAATCCTGTACTTCTACCAACACAAAGGGGCAGGGGCAGAGGGTATTTTCTCTCATATACGCCGAGTGTGGAATACAGCCAAGACGCGTCTGTCGTATATAAGGCCTGGGCATATATAAATGAAAACAAGTCAATATTCAGCCAATACATGCACTTCCGTGATGGCGTATATATGAATAAAACGGTGGTTTTCGTGCAGTGCAGAATGTTCTCTCCAATTTCCTTTGCCTTATCAAGGTTTACATGGAGCCCCTTCTGGTATTCACTATACACATGAAAGGTTTGTGGTCTGGAACTTAGCCATCTTTTGAAAATACAGTCTGACAGACTTTGTGTAATGGTGATGACCAGTAGCTTGAAAATATGGTAACATATTCTTCATTGACTATTAATGTATGTCCCAACTGCCAGTCCAACATTGAGGAGCCAGATATATCATACTCTTGACCCCATATCCTGTTTGACCTTTTGTAGTAGTTGCTCACATCTTACAAAGACTGGTGAACATTGTGCTTCTTCAGAAGTTTTTTCCCATTCGCAACAGCTTGATACGAATCATGCATCTGATTAAATATTTCACTGTGCTCGAAGACGGGTGACACTTTATTTGCATCATTAGGTTTGGGCATTTCAGAGTTAAACTTGATGTCAAAAACACTTGCCAGCAAAACAGCATTGACAGTCACCCTTAGTAATAGGAGCCCTCATACTGCCCTTGACTCAGCTTCATCCTTTAGCATCTGTTCTATCCAATGAGGAGCATAGACTAAGTCTATTAGAATTTCTATCCCAGAACCCTGCATGATATCTGAGATTGACTTCAGGAAGTGAATTTCAATATGTTATCCACTGAGCTTAAGGTCCAAGAGATTTCAATTCACTATTCTCAGACTCATTCTCAGCTTCAATGATTGACTTTGCCTTCCACCAAAAAGGTTAGTCAAAGGTTATGATGGGGTGGGCATCATGCAGCCTCACATGTTCAGAGCATAAAGTTAAGTAGATGACATATCTGTTAGTGACAAATCTATGAATGGTAAGAACTTGATGGTGGATTGCTGAGGAGAGTTCTCATATGGTATTCCCTGCATTATTCCTGCCCATGAGGGACTTTGTATAGGAAATAATATGGGTAATCTCCAGATGATTTGAAGACCACTCTTAGCGGGTTCTTCCAATTTCAGATTTTGTAGTTTCTCATGCTGGAGTATTGTCAGGCCATTCCTCTCAGCTCTGTAATGCTTAAGAAGAACTTTGCCAACTTTGGGTGACTAGCTTGTATACATGCTGAGTCTTTCCACATAATTCTTGATATGCTGTTGCAGAGTTTGTAAATTTTTATAGTGCTACAGTAGTAAAAGAGGTGGTATTCATCAACTATCCCTCAATCATCACATATTTTACATATACACCTATCGTGAGTGTTGGCTGTCTGTATTTTTTTTCTGAACTTTGCTACAACATTTTGCAACCCGGCATTATTTTTGCATAGCTTGGTGAGAGCAACTCTATCAGACTTTAGTAATTCTGTTAGGTATTTTTCAAGCCCAAAGTTCTCCTTCATTTCCCTATAAAAGATGGATGAACTATCATCATCCATGTCTGTGTGGCACTGTTGGATAAACTGTTCCTTTAGAGTTTGCTTGATAGATCTTTTCATCCACTCTACTGGGCTGAACTAGGAAGCTAGTCTTATTAGTGACTTACTGTGTGTTATTATCGGTGTGATAATTGTGAGTATGTCCTATCAACGTGTAGAATGCACCACTGACCCACAGGAGGGTTTAGCAGTTGTGCAGTGTCCTATGGATCTATCACAATGGAGTTACAACTGGATATGAAGAACTGGTGTAAACTACCAGTAAAGCACTGTAGCTGCGATGAAGGTAGGTTGTAGGGGGTAGAGTACTGCTTAGCTGTGTCAGCCCTTCACAGACAAGATATGCAGTTGAGGTACTCTATGCTTCTTTATTGGGTCCACAAACGATACACACTTCCCACCGACTCAGGCCAAAGAACCCTGAGTGATGGTTGCAACTAGCATATAAAGGAAATCTCAAAGTTGATCCATGCAAGGTTTGGGTTATCTGACGGTGTTATAAGGCCATACATAATTTTGCTTGTTTTTTTTTCTCTTCCCTCCTACAAGTCCTGCCCAATAACCAATCATACTTTTTCAAATTAAAATCGAGATTGGGCATTGGCCATATATGCCAGGGTGTTACATGAGTTGTATCGTATACTGAACATGTACTTTAGGAACTTTCGGTGTAGTTTTTCACAAACTTGCATATGTTTCTCATATCCCCACGCTTCACAATCATACAAGAGAATACGAACTACAGTTGTATCAAATAACTATGTATGAAACACAAAGTTACTACACCCCTAGCGGAAGTGTTCGGCAATAGTAATACAATAACAGTTGTTTCTCTAAAAAGAAATCTTCAACTACCAGGTAAAATATTTCAGAGAGGCAAAGCGATTTGCAAGTTGTAAATCAGACAAAGGTCAGATGAGACGTAGACAAACGTACACAAAATGTAGACTGTTCCCTGCCCTAATGAACAATGGGACAGGAAACGCCCAGCGTGTGTAACGAGTAAGCGACCTTGAACTTATGCTGATTTCCCACTCATTTGCAGTAGCATGGAGAGCTAGCAAAAACCTCTCTCCATTATCGGGTTCCCCAAATAACCTACTTACACTTGTTTATAATGAACGATGATACAAAATAAAGTAATAGCAAGCTTTCAAAAGATAAAAGATAACTTATTAGAATGTTTCTTAATAAAATAACACATTTCGCCATGCCCTCTAGCGGGGAATCAACGTAAAATTCAACAAGTATCTGTCAGGTACAAGCTGAATGCAATCCCGCAATGCAACAGAACAATAGTGCTAGTTACCTGGCCTAATATGTGAGTGCACATTGGCCAGGCTTCCAGGCTTCGCAAATTGTCACTTCGCTGCCTTTGTGGGGCCATATTAACGCACCACCTGGAGGAATTGGGAGGAACTAGCACAATGCTGAAAGCTGAGCGGTCCTGGTTCACGATATCCACACCAGGCGGCAGTAGTAGTCTGTTGTGATCGCACGTGGAAACCACGTGCTTGACGGACGACGGAATCTCTCACTACTCCTCCTAAAACGTAACTGTTTCTGTGGTCGAATGAACTGAGACTTGCAGTAATCAATGAGAAATCCAACGTTAAATGGATAAGCGTGTGGTTTGAGATTGGAGTTTACAGTGAGGGGCTTCTGTTACAACGCGTCTCCTCCTTGACATGCTTAAGAACATGTGTCACTCACTCTCCAAGCACAGATTGGATTGGCTTGAAGTCAAATGAAGTAAACCCCCTGATTTGTCTATTGGGATAGAACAGTTAATGACACTGATACCATCACAAATCTATGACAGAGCGACCAAGGGTTATAATGAGAATAATAGAATGAGCTGAATTCATTAACTACATCGAAATTACGAAGTATCATTATAGACTATTAAAGTCCTAGGTAGAGGCCTATATGAGTCACATGTAGGCCTACTTAAAAACTATTAATATAAAACAGGTATCAAACAGTATTCTTACTAACTTGTAGATAGTCAAATCTTTGTTATTTAGAAGATGCTAATCCAGTTTTTGATGTATTTCGGCAGTCATGGTTTGGTCTCAGAAATGCAGTACCATGGTCCCATTATTAGGAGTTGGTACCTGTATATATGCTCAGGTATAGTACCCTATACTTCGGTGGAAAAAATATAGTAGAAAAAACAGAAGAAAAACAAACAACAGCCAAACCTGTCCCATCCACATATTTTTGCTATAATCAAAATGATAACTTACATAAACACATATAACTCATATGCTGACTTTTTATAATTCCATAATTACATGATAAACACAGTTTCACTAATAATACCTTTTCATCTCCTCTACTAATCACTATAATATGATTAAGTGATTAATTATTAGTAAAAACCACAAAACAAAACCCCGAAAACGATTAGAAAGTATAGTCTACGCAATACTCTACGGACTTACTATTTAATTCGCACAAAAAAAACATATAGTTGTGTCAAGGTCGTTAAACTTAAAGGATTTACAATGATGGACGCATCTTTTCACGAGTGCGGACTCTGCTTGGAGAGCGTACAACACGGCACAGTTCCACTTCCTGTGACGTCGCCCGTGTTTACAAGCACAGGCAAAATGGCGACGCTGGCGGAGGGGTGTGCGGCCGGCAGCGGGGGCCGACTCTCCTCCCTTCACATCACGCTTCCGTTTTCCGTGGTCCAAGTGTGGAACGACCTCGAAGTTGGTCAAGTGGTCAAACTGCCCGCCACGGACGAACAAGGTGAGTGTGTGTGGGTTGTGAAAGCCTGAAAACCGCTTGGTTTATTATCCGGCGGTAAGGGTTGCGTGTGTTGAGAACGGAGGCCCGGGATGTGACCGGAGGCGCACCGGGCTGTGAGGCAGCACGGCCCGTCAGAGGTTTGACGGCGTGTGGTGCCCTATATCCCGGGCGGGATAAGGCCACTGGCTCGGTCTCCGGGGTAGTGTTACGGTCGGCGTGTTGTGTTATTCATTGATGCCTTTGTTGTATTGTAGTATGTGGATTGTGAATGAAAACATGCATGCACACGTTGCCATGAGTATCAAAGGCAAGCCATTAAGACTTCATATCAGCAGGGTTAGGCCTGGGTAGGTCTACCGGTTGGTTTATGTGTGTTTGAATAGAAGACATTCCCTCTATCTTACAACCACGCTACATAGATTCTAAAATACTCTTAAACATACATTACGGCATTGAACATCAGTGACTCAGGCATCATATCAACTACATCATATCATATTGAGATGTAGACCTATACATAATCCTTGTGTATGGCGGTCCTATAACCAGATACATAATAGGAGCAGGCATACAGTTATCTAGTTTCAGTTTCAAAAGGACATCCTCTTTAATAAGACATAATCCGCAACAATTATAGGCTATATCCTCAGTCGCCTATATAATTGGCAAATGATTATGTCTGAAAATAAATATAACCGTAAATGGGTCTCTTTGGATATATTCTCCATTGTGCCCATAATACCTATTGGCGGCTGGGTTTTGGGACAGTTATGTAACTGTTAATCCTATTTATATTCCCCTGCAATGTTATTGGATTTTTGCTGTCCTTGAGCATGGGAACAACTTCCAGTATGTTTTGTTTATAAAAAGTCGGGGTCCTACATATTTAACTTGATCTAGTGATAATAATACTTAGCTATTCTTGTATATATAGGGCAGGGATATATCAGGTAATATGATACATCTCGGCCTAGAAAATCCTTTAGAAAACTTAGAAGCACACTTCAAAGCTTTTGCCAAAATAGCCACTCCTATGCAGATCTTTCCACGCATGATATATGGCAGCTGTGATCTTTGTTTGGGCATGTTTTCAGAACATATACGTAACAGACCTGGCCAATCTTCACCGTTAAAACACGTTACGCATAAACCATGCGAAATAAGCCTCCCCCCCCCCCCGAAAAATAAAACCGAGATTAACGAGGAGATACAATTCCCTTAGTGTTATATGGTGATCCCTATAAAAAGCCTTGCCATTCTCACACCAGAGGGCAATACCGTCGATCAACCGGAAGCCCGGGGGCACTTGGAATCTCCCTATATTATCTCTATATCATCTCCCTATATCTTCTTAATTCTCATAGTGAATGATATAGAGATCAATAATATTTTATCTGAGATAACAGAGGATGGTTTTCAAATGTATATTTTGCTTTAAATCCGAATTAATTCGGTAAATTTTCGAAAAATATGTTTTCACCAAAAAGTGACTAAAGCAAAGGCCACTTTAATGGCAGTAACACCTATGATGTGTATGGATCAAGCTATTGTAGATTCTCACTGTGTCAATTACGACATTTTGAAAAAAAAAGATGTATGCAGGTTGATTGTAAGTTAAACGTTGGTAAATAGTGACATTTCGCTAATGAGTTACTTCCGGAAACTAGAAAAAATCCCTGAGTTGGCCGTTTTCGTGCCTCCTTTCCTTTGGACACACAATCTAGTGTTGAAATCTGTTGGAACCCCTGTATACAGTTGTCCATGTACTCCGCCCCCCCCCCCCCCCCCACACACACACACCGTCTCTTAAGTCATAAAGCACATTAGAAGCAGTCCAATTGTAACCACCACTCTATCGCACCGAACCGTAAAGACTTTTCTCGAATCGAAAAAGCCTCAGGATTTTACCACCTCTATATTTAGCCAAATTACGCTACGCTCCAGTGAATCCAGTGGAAAAGCTCTCACGAGAAAAGAAATGGTTTCGTGCGATTCAATGTAAAGGCGCTTTGCCAGCTTTTGTAAGAATGTACTTTGATGGGAGAGAACGACAGCACCGGGGGGAATCATGGGGACGTTTTAAGTTTATAAACGGCGATCATGAGTATAATAACGATCCCGTTTTAAAATAAGGTGCAGTTTTTACTCTGGCATGACAACAGTGGGGATACTTTTCTGTCATTGTTTGGCATCTGTAATCTTTTAGTTTTAACTCATTTCTTTATTGACTGAGATAATTTTGGTACATATGTCATTTAGGTCACATTTGATCTAGTTTGTAAATTTCTTTTTTTTCATTATTTATTAAATGAAGTCTCCCACAGCAGCGAATTTATCAATAAAAGTGGCTAGTAACCTCTGCTGCTATATATTGCAGCTAGTTTTAATTGTCAGGCCTTATGTGATATTTCCGTAAAAATACTAGTCATTTTTTAAGTGTACATGTATACATAATATTACCATGATTTCGATCTGATTGGCCGTATTCTCCGCGTAGTTGACGCGAAGTAAAACTCCGAGCGATAGTGAGGAGTATTACGTAAGTCAACTACGCGGAGAATACGGCCACTTAGATCGAAATCATGGTAATGTTGTATTTATTACTCACCTTTCGAGTAATTATTAGGAAAAAATATTGTAAATTTGATGCAAGCGCCGTGCATTGTTTATATAAATTAGTTCCTATAATGCCCGTCAGGTAGCCGAAAAAGCCGTATTCTCCTAGGAGATTCAGGAGGTCCGTATTCTACTCAGTTATCTGTAAGCTCCATAGGCTTAGCATGGCGACTCCGTACTAGGTGGGTACTAAATTATGTGAGTAATCTTCCAGGTTATCGTAATTATTGTGCACTTGTTGAATGAGAAGTATACTGAGGTTTCCGAGAATTTTTTTTATATTTTTTAAAAATTTATTTCAGAACGTCATCCATTCTGTCATTAGACAGATCTTCCATGGATGGTGAAATTATTAAGGTTAATTATGTACTTTATTTTTCACTTGAAGATTTATTTAGTGCAATCGTAATTACGTAGCATACTTGGATTCTCTAACAGCCCTGTTGTGTTTCACCAAACCATGCTTTGCCCACCCTTCAGTGTCTAAGCTACGCCACTTATATATAAGTCTAATTGAACAAATTGGACGTTAAACTACCCAAACAAACAAACAAACAAACGCCACTTATGACTCAATCGGGCATTCCATTTTTGTGTTGTACATTGTACATCTGACTTTGACATGGAAGGTCGTTGAAATATAATGAATGTAACTATCTTTAAAACTCCTAAATTAAAAAAGAAATATATACTTTTTGTTGCCAACACGCCCCACGATCCCGGAAGCCCCACCCACACTTTTCTCACTCAGCTTCGCCAACTGACCACAATAACAAATAAAAATACATAATCATATCATCCCAAGGGTTATCAGGTGGCAAAATAAATAGCGTAAAATTTAGTTAAAAAAAACCCGTACGTCAATACCATGATCAAAACCCTAGGCTGCAATTCACATTCATGAATACATCGACAATAATCGGTGACTTTTTGGACAGGCGGCCATAAACCACCAGAGGCTGACGAGTAGTAATACATGAGCGATAGCGAGTGTATTACCTTATCAACCTCTCGTGGTTTACACAGCCGACCGTCAAAAAACATAATAGATTTTTCTCTTTCTTACCTATGGTCATTAATAACAATTTGTATTCCTAGAAATACTATAAAGGGTTGGAAAAGCCGGAAACCATGGGTATGGTTTATGGCCACTGATAAACAATGCGTAGTAGTTGACCGCGGCCTAGTATATTTTCAATGGGGACTTCGTAACCCATGGGTAAGAAAACAGCTCTCTCCCCGCCCATAACGCCCCAGACCCATGGGACAACCCAGCACCGCCCACCTATGACGCATGTCAAAGTCCCGACCACCCATCTATAACACCTGTGCAAGCCCCGCCCACCCATCTATGAAGCCTCTGTAAGCCCCGCGCACCCACCTATGACAACTGTGTAAGCCCCGCCCACCCATCTATGACACATGCGTAAACCCCGCTCATCCACCTATGACGCCTGAATAAGCCCCGCCCACCCACCTATGACGCCTGAATAAGCCCCGCCCGCCCACCTATGATGCCTGTGTAAGCCCCGCCTACCCACCTATGACGCCTGAGTAAGCCCCGCCCACCTACATATGACGCATGTCAAAGTCCCGCCCACCCATCTTTGACGCCTGTGTAAGCCCCGCCCACCCACCTATGATGCCTGAGTAAGCCCCGCCCACCACGCATTGCCCCGCCTCTCGTTACCGTCCAGGGTGATCAAGTCACGCCCCCTTCAGCTCAGTAAACCTATATTCAGCACTAGGGAGACGTACCCACAAGGGCGGAAAATAGTCGGTTTTGTGTGTGCACTGTGCATTACACTTAGTTTTACATTTAAATGGGATTCTCTGATTGAAGATGCTAACCCTAACACACCAAATTGGTTTCTATACATTAAGGCCATTAAGGCCATTAGTCCACCTACTACGATAGAAATTTAGACCTACCGATATGGCTCCGATACAAAAAGCAAATATCGGAGACATATTGGGAAGGTGCAAAATCATAGACATATGTCTAGACATGCCAATCCACCATGCCTTGTATGGGGTTTTTATCGGTGTCTAATCGCAGAGACGTGGTCAACTGCCCGATATTAGGTGACCTTCCGACGCGATTTTGATTTTTTATCGGGAGGTGCATCGTAGACCATATCGGAGCCATATCGTAGTAGGTGGACGCCGGGCCTTAAGCAGAGTTACTCAAGCTCTCTATTACCTGAAAACCAAAAAACAATCCTGATGAAGGTCCAAAGTGAACTAAACATTTTAGTAATCTAAACACCACTATTACTATCTCCTTACTATTTAAAGGCATATCCTACAATTCACGGTGGTGCCACCTTGGGATTTTTAAATATTGCCGATTATCAGTCAAAACTGGTATCTTTGGATTTATTATGATTCCAGATTGGTTAATGTAACGTTTTGTCCATTTTATCCAGTCTTAATAGATAAATAGGCCAATTTAATGTAACGTTTTGTCCATTTTATCCAGTCTTAATAGGTAAATAGGGCAATTTACATTTACTTGGTTTACATAGGAAATGTGCTGGAAAAACATGGTTTTCATCAATTCCTCTCAAAAACAAGAACGGTGTCTTATGAATTTTAAAACTTAAAAGAATTTTAAAACACTAACTAAAAGAATGGAAAACACACTGGATATAATGTTTCATCTTTTCGTTCCGTTGGAGTCTATTTTCTAGTCTCCGTGGTTGGAAAAAAATTGTGACGCGAACGGCTAATCAACGACGCCGAAACTGGGTATGCAGATGAGAGCGCGGCAACTTCCCGCGGTCCGCTCCCCGTGTCTCTCTATCCGTGGTCGCAAAGCGGTAGGAGTAGAAGGTGCACACAGCTAAGCCTCGTATACAAATATAATAAAAATAAATAAATAAACACACAGGATATAGACCAATACTTTGTAGGGGCATGGAGAACAAGTTCCAAATGTTATCTCTATGGGACAAAAAAACCAGGGGTGAGATAAAGCGCATGGTTAAACTATCTAATTTAGGCCACTCAAAAAAAAAAACTTGTTTCTCATCACCGCGCGCATCTGAAAAAACGATTTTAGAAGATTTTTTTTTTTTTTTTTTTTAAATAGATGAACCTTGATAGAAATCATGAAAGGTATGTGTATTTAGTATCAAATTAAAGCTCCTGATGTCAGGGATGCATTAAATGTATAGCCAGTAAAAATCTGGAAACCCCGCATAAGCAGACACCCCGCGTAAGCAGCCACTTTGGCCCGGATCGGAGGGTGCCCGCTTATGCAGGGTTTTACTGTATGTCTGCCATCTTTGATAAAGCAAAAAAAAAAAAAAAAAAAAAAAAAAAAAGCGCCCTCGTCATATTTTTCATGGCTTGGTGATGAGAAACAATTTTTTTTTTTTTTAGTGGCCTTATGTCTTGGTTTTCTTATCCTCGACCCTGAAATAGCGTGTATCATTGGTGACAGTGCTGAAGGTGCCTGGAGGAGACTGGAGGAGGTTTGAGGATACTGGAGGTATGCTCCAGCACGTGCTCACTCCTTGAACTCGGCAGTAACTCGTGACTTAATGATTGTAGCATCAACATCGCCATATTGATTTTTGAGAATATACTTCACATAGCTATGACAAAAGCCCGTAGAAATACAAAGACAAAGAAAAGGTGTCCTGTTTCTATATAGAATTCACTGACATTTAGTAGACTTCATTGGCCTTAGGTTCAGACCTCACCTCGCCATCGGCTTTCTACCAAGTCCGACCATCAACACTATTATTATATACCTGTGTCCGAATGTCTATGAAATACTGCCCGCTGCTAGGGGTGCAGTAATAATAATGTTCGTGCCTGCTGTGAAAGTGACTTAATAAGTCATTAAAATGGTGTTTTTTTTCATTGATTTAAGGTATGTAATAATAAGCAAACGTCCTGACTGTAGACGAAACGATTCTAGTTCTCGGTCAGTCGTTGATTTCATCCTGCCTTCCGCCTATAGCGTCAGGCAGTATGATATCGACGACTGACCTCGAACAGGAACCGTTTCGTCCACAGTAAGGACGTTTCCTAATAATACTGCTACTCCAGTCTGTGTTCTAATACTGAAACCTTTATAGAATAAACCCTCAATGGAGACTCTTATGTGGCTTTTCAACCTGCCGACTATGACCACCGATAATAGCATTTCGCACCCAAGACCGATTATGTGACACATTTCATGCAATAATCGTCAGGTGGCAAAAAGAAATGGTCAACGATTTCTCTCTCCATCCATATGCAATATGGCACCACTGACTGAATTTTGAGCCCACCGACGAAATCAAAGATGGTTTAATTAATCGGTGGCGGTCTGCAGTTTACAACCAAAAATCATTCATGGTGTATCTTGAAATGGCAAATGGAAACACATGCGGGCAGTGCAGGTCACTGATTATGTGCCACCGACTTTTCACAAGGAGAACCACCGACTGACTTTTGTACAGCGTGAAAAATATATCAGTGGGTTTTCTTCTGCAGGTGGAAATGCCACATTAGATAACAATTACCTGGACCACTAGATACAACGGCATCATCTGTCTTTCCCTGACAATGCATGTAAGATTAAAGGTATATTTCCATTCCAATGCTTCTGAGCATTGTAGCATCACTCCCCTGCATATGTACCAGTTTAGGGCATCTTTCCATTGGAGTGTATTTCCCTATCCTATCTTTTCCTCAGAATGAATTTAGCTTTAAAATAATTCCTTCTGAGTGTTTGCAGGAATGAAGTCTTTCCTCTGCCAGTGTCTGATGGAAAAACGACATATATCCCTGGTAGGACATATAGAGAATATGAAATCTTTTTCTGCCTGTGCATGCAGGCCTCATACTGGGTGTGGACATCATGAGGTCCTTTCTGGAAGTGCCTTCGGCCATCATGGCATCTTTCTGTGCAAGTTCACATAGGCATAGCATCTTTATAGTGTAGTGCCTGTAGGCATCACAGGAGGTTCCTCTGGTAGTGCCTTTAGGTCCCCTGGCATCTTTCTCTGGTAGTACCTGTAGGTATCATGGCATCTTTCTCTGGTAGTACCTGTAGGTATCATGACATCTTACTCTGGTAGTACCTGTAGGTATCATGGCATCTTTCTCTGGTAGTACCTGTAGGTATCATGGCATCTTACTCTGGTAGTACCTGTAGGTATCATGGCATATTACTCTGGTTGTACCAGTAGGTATCATGGCATCTTTCTCTGGTAGTACCTGTAGGTATCATGGCATCTTTCTCTGGTAGTGCCTATAGGTATCATGGCATCTTTCTCTGGTAGTACCTGTAGGTTTCATGGCATCTTACTCTGTCAGTGCCTGTCGCCATCATGGCATCTTCCCATTTTAATGCATATGGGCATCACAGTAACTCTCTCTTGTAATGCTTGTTTGTCCCTCTGTAAAAATCTCAAGTCATCGTAATATATTTCTGAAATATTTCTCTCAACAGGAACCCCTCCAAAATTCTGTATCAATAATCCTCTATGTCTTTTCCTTTTTGTTTGTAACTAACCAAGATGGCCACAGTAGGTCTGATGACTTCAAGTCTACAGTTAGTAGTAACCTTTAAGAATTTGGTAGTGCCTACAGGCCCCCTGGCATCCTCCTTTGGTAGTGCCTACAGGCCCCCTGACATCTTCCTTTGGTAGTGCCTGCAGGTCCCCTGGCATCCTGCTTTGGAAGTGCTTGCAGGCCCCCTGGCATCCTCCTTTGGTGGTGCTTGTAGGCTCCCTGGCATCTTCCTTTGGTGGTGCCTACAGGCCCCCTGGCAGCTTCCTTTGGGAGTGCCTACAGGCCTCCTGGCATCTTCCTTTGGGAGTGCCTACAGGCCCCCTGGCATCTTCCTTTGGGAGTGCCTACAGGCCCCCTGGCAGCTTCCTTTGGGAGTGCCTACAGGCCCCCTAACATCTTCCTTTGGTAGTGCCTGCAGGTCCCCTGGCATCTTCCTTTGGTAGTGCTTGCAGGTCCCCTGGCATCCTGCTTTGGTAGTGCCTACAGGCCCCCTGGCATCCTGCTTTGGTAGTGCCTACAGGCCCCCTGGCATCTTCCTTTGGTAGTGCCTGCAGGTCCCCTGGCATCTTCCTTTGGTAGTGCTTGCAGGTCCCCTGGCATCCTGCTTTGGTAGTGCTTGCAGGTCCCCTGGCATCCTGCTTTGGTAGTGCCTACAGGCCCCCTGGCATCCTCCTTTGGTAGTGCCTGTGGTTATCAAGGTGTCTCTCTCTACTGGTGCTTGAAGGCACATTATGTCCCTCTCTTTCAGTATAGGGGACAGAGCCATTGTTAGTTCATGAAGCAGTCACTAGGTGGTCGGGGGACAAAACCTGTGTTCTGGCTCTTTGGTATTACGAAATTCAACTTCCTTTCAATGTTTTACCATGGTTCCCTTGACTCTCTACACCCATCCCAGAGCAAGATGACATAATAATTAAACCCAAGACATGATATTTTCCACATGGTACACTTCATACACCTATTTGAGCAAGGCTAGAGTTGTAACAATTCCCAATTATCACTCACTTCTTTTGCACCTCCTTCAGTGAAGAACACCTACTTTTTCACCTCCTTTAGTGAAGAACACCTACTCGGGGGGCGTCATGGAGGCGTCCATGGATCATAGGCTATATGCCGTATATGTCCTCATCATATCATATATCTCTTATAATCCTGTAAACATGATAGCATCTTTCTCTGGTGGTGCCTGAAATCATCACGACCTCTTTCTATCGCAGTGCTTGCACGCATCCCCCTCAGTCAGTGCCTCTTAACACGAAAACGTGTATATGACACTCAACATACACCAAACCCCTCCCTCCAGTCCTGAATACCACACGCGGCCGACACGCCGCCAATAGACTTTACCCTGTTGACAATAATTAAGTGATAAATACCTACAATCGGAAGAGGGGAAAACGTGTCTTTCTTCCCGTACACACACCAGTATCCATCACAAGGACACACACCACAGTCCCAACCCCTCACCCACCATCTTAAACATCCGTGTTGGTTCTTTTAAAAAAAATATATAAATGAGGTTTTGCAGACAGCGACGACCAATTCTCATGCCAATAAGCACTAGAAGTAGCAGCCGAAAGATGGTATCATTTTCCTCTCCTCATCTGGTTTTCTCTTTTAATCCGTAGCTCAGAAAGACTGCTCAAGGTGATTTACGACCGAACGGTTAAAATATCATACAGTTTTTGCTGATTCGTGTTTCTTTTGTTCAATGGAAGGAGTGTGCATCCGCAAGTTAAACATATGATTCTGATTCTGAACCACTACCTTTTTATCGTACCAAATACCAGAATGACGTTAGAATACTGTATCCAGATTTCACCAATAATTCTACTTGCTTTGACAAAAAAAAATCCACTTTTGTTTCAAAACATTAATTAAATTTGTTTATCTATGGTCTAATTATCCAGGCCTTTGTAATAATTCATATAATTGTTCAGTAATTTTACCTTTGTTCATAGGCCACCTGGGGCCATGTTAATGTTCATTAATGTCTTCTAATTCTAACTCTGGGCATTTCTTAAATCTGGAGTCATGCTCACATGGAAATGTATCTAGAATATATTTTACATTCGATATAGTATAGTTCAGACATTGCTTGTTTTAGTTTATCCCAAACTTTATTGCTAATTACCTGCTTTTTAGTCTGCACTAATCAAAGTAATGATGTAGTAACGTGATTCTGAAGCACATATAAAATACCTGGCATCTGGTATGACTTAGCAAAACATTTTTTTTCCGAGTTTGTGTTCGATTCGATAGTTCATGATTTTTTGTTTATTTTTCTTTGAGAAACAGAAATTAACGAGGCCAAGGTCTCCGCACCAAAAATAAACATCTATATCAAGGAGCAAGATCTTATAAAGAATGAAGCTCGCTTTGAAGTGCATCCAATATGTTCTCTCCGCTCTGATTCACGCAGTTCTACAACTTTTTCTTAGAATTCATGTTCTTAGAATTGGCTGAAATATGTTGCAAAAATAGTAGCACAAAATAAAAGAATCGTAGAAGTGGTATGACGAAACATTGAGCATTGGGCCTTAAGATAGAATTCTCAGATATCGAAAGCCCTGGGTTCGATTCCTTTCAGCATAGGATGCTACTACTAATTGGTAGGTGCATTTAGCGCCCTGTGGTTACGGGCTACTTGTCACTTGTGGCCTTCGTAAGATTACATAGTGGATCCTGATTGGTCAATCATCCAGGACTTGGGTAAACAAACCCGGACTGATATGACAAAAAATCAACAAGATTGTTGATTTACACTAGGTTGTTGGCAGCTGCCAAATCTGGCGAAAATTTACTTTAACAGAACTACGCATTTATCTTGCTAGATCCAGATCTGGTGTGAAAAGTGTCTGTCACGAACATTGCCGATGAGTGCCGATCCTTACCGAGCATGCTAGATCGCGCCGGATGGTGTAAATTGGAATTCACAGGGTGGGATTTATGTACCTCACACGGTTCAAAATCTCGTGAGATATTTTTTCGTTTTTAGGGGTAAATGTCACCATAAATTTCAGGGGGAAAACATATCTTAGGGAAATGAAACCCTGCAATATAGATGAAGGAATTATGTTGGAGAAAAGAATCTGAGGAGGATTTGTCTTAGACAAACACCCTCTGAGGTACATGAATCCTACTGTGTAAATTCCACTTTGGAGAGCTGTTCTCCCAGACCGATCTACATCCAATTCTTTCGAGAACTCTACCCGAAACTTCGCAGGCAATCTTTTCTTTTAAAGACTTTTATATATATATATATATATGTACAATTTCAATTTTTTTGGGTTAAATCAGTAGTTTGAGAAAAAAAGTTCTGTATAGTTCTAAAGTTCTGTCAATGATACTTTAGCCTTGACGGCAAATTGCGAACCATTTCGGAGATCACAGAATTCTTCCAACGTGGTTAACGCGACCAAAATGTCCCTAAATGCTCACACTAAAATTAAATAAAACATTTCTGGGATCACCTGTAAAGTATACGGGAAGATAAACGACATCTATGCAGCACTTAAGATAGACTGGCTCCAGTCCCTGCATCCTGTGGCTACCCCTCCACCTACCTTACCCATCCTCGCTGGGATACAGGATTGGGCCAGTCAGGCAAGGATACATATTATAATGAACTTTATTTTGATTTTTTTTCAATCATTTAATGACTATTCATAATCAAAGACTTGATCAAGTCTATACTTTATATTGTTATGATCTATTTTACGGTACCACCATCACTTTCCCGAGAAAGAGGGATGACTAGGATGAGATGACTATGATGTGATAATAGGTCTGGAACTAGGTAAAGATCACCTTCCTAGTATTAGTATACGCGTCCTAGTATTAAGACCCTAACCCATTGAGGGCGAATAATGCCTTGAGGCACCATTTACAATATTTATGATATTATTATATACCTGTGGTAGTATATCCTACACATACTGCCCGCTCCTACCCATGGCGTATTTATACCCGTACGCCACACTGTGACGTACGGGGTATGTGATCACGTAACCAGGTAAAATGTCGCCATTTTTAGGTATATAATAATACGAAAATATTTGACATTATTAGGTAAAGCAAATGATTAAATTAAGGTTGAGGTGTCATGCCATAGAATCTGGGATTGGACTACGATAGGCTCGCCCCCTAGCGTTATACCCGTCCCTGGTACCCGTCTCCACCACCGTGGGTTTGCCACAGACCCCCGCCTGTAAAAGCTTAAAGATGTCTTTAGTCCGTGCATGTTGAATCTCAGTTGACAAATCGTTACAAAATGCAGGTACCTAGATATTTTGGCGGTTATTGTATATCATACTTCATACCAATGCGTTAGGATACAATATAGCTGAAGGTAACATGTACACAGAAAAAATTACCGTAGTGCAAATGTCGTTTGAGTCCTACATCGCGTACACATTAGTAAGACAAGACAAGAGATCTTAACATTTTTTTTAGGTTGAGTGTTATAAGGGTTGTATATAGTGAGTCACCAGGTCCGCAGAGGAGATACGCTGTAGTATTTGTTGGTTCATCGGCCATTATTGTGTCTTTTTGAAGGTTTAGACCTTGTCAAATGGTAATAAGAGAAAACGTGGTTACTGAGCCCGTAGGGATGGCCACTCGAGGGCTATTTTATGTACTTACAGAGTGCACTACGGGCACAGTGTGCCCGAATATTCACTATGGGCTCAGTGCGCCCGAATATTATTTATACTGCACCCGAAGCATCGGGTAGTGTTTCATATACCTTCGTCCATAGGTATATAATAATATATAGAAACTGGCTTAACATTTATAGGGACAGATTGGTGAGACCCTCTGTTGAGTCGCCGACTATGGACTCAACCCAGCCAATAGGATGCCAGCATGCAGGGTCACATGGTTATTTCTTTTAATAGTATATAGGAGACATTTCAAGATGAATATATCTTAACCTCTCTCTATGATATCACAAATGTTAACCACATTCATAGCATCTATATGATTGATATTTCCCAAATATCCCGTTTTCAAACATTAATTTATTGAATTAATGCACATTCTTATGCTGAATGAGGCATTGGACTTGTGCCCACGAAATTGTACCTCTAGGATTCCGAATAACCCAAGAACGACATCTATAATTATAAGTATGACATTTTCTTTCTGCCTGTGAAAGATGTTGCAATGTAATATCCACTATTGTTAATTGATCTACAGCCTCCTTAGTGATACGACAAATTGATATGGTTGCCATGGTAACCATGTTGCCATGGAAATATTCAATTTGATAATGACTGGAAAGCCGTTTTACTCCGGACTAGATTTACACAAACCATTTCTTGGTTAAAGCAGAAATGAATGTGTGTTTACATACATTCTCTCGCATATTGATCACTTAGATCTCCAATGGTAATGACAAAACACTATAAGCAATATGTTAACGAGCACAATAATATTAACTCTACTATTTAATTACCTGAATTATCAAGTTATGCCTTGTGTGAATAAGGAACTCAAGAGATAAAGCTCACAAAGTCTAAGAAGCTGGCAGACTAGCTGCATGTGATATAAGTTAGGGAACTCGTATCCAACGCCCATTGAGTATCTAGAAAAAAACTCAATGGGGGTTTATGTCACAAAGGTTTGCCCATTAGTCAATATTAAGGGTGAGATAAATTCAGAAACCCATTCAAGCTTAGGGTCAGAGCTCGATCCCATCTCGTTTGAATCACTACATAATTCACTCGGCTTCGCCTTGTGAATTACTACATGATTAAAACTCGATGGGATACGAGGTTTCCCCTATAGTATTTTCCTTTATCTCTGTGTAAGATAATGAAGAATTGGAAAAGATATGATAACCATGTTAGTATAGATATATTACGAGATAATTATTAATCGCTACATAGAAGAACGCCTACTTTTGGTGAATGTAACTATTGCTTGTACATAAAACAAGAACCCAAAAGTATCCGAATTGAGAGGAGTGATTCTATGCATAGCTTGCATTTCATTTAGACATCGCAAGGAATTCCTTCGTCTATTCATATCCGTGTTCCACAATATCTCGAAAGTGAGCCATATTTCAAACAGAAACCTATATTGGGACAGTTCAACATCCAAGTGGAAACCTTTTCTATGAGGTCTACAACGCCGGCCACTTGTAAACACAAGGACTGGTTCTTTTCAGCTCCTCTTTCACGACACCAACACAATGGGTGCTATACATGGACGAATTAAATCCACATTTTCTATAAACTATGCTAAGAAGCTAAGATACCCAATCTTAACATAACATATGGAATACCAGTGAGGGCATATTTTAGATGGTGTTTAGATTCTGCCTATATATATGTGTAGGATATCTACGGTTCAATGGAGGGCACCGTGGGTAAATGAGAATGGTATCGGTTGTATTATGTCTTCAGAATTAGAATATCTATCTTTATCATCCACCTAGTACAAAACGTCCATAGTAAACCTATAGGAACTCTATATCGACATACCCGGCGCATACGGATATGTAATATGCTTAGGGCTGCAAAGACCGGCGCATACAGAAAAATAGTGCGTATGAGAAAGAAAATGCATAAATAAAGTGAAAAAAATCGGCATGCCACCAGTTAAATGAAGGTAGATAATATATACAATATAGAATGGTTTCAAATAAAGGCGGTTGTATGCTCCTTGGACTTGACCCTACACAATATCTTCGCATGCGCTCGGATATTACTACGCGTCAACTCCTCGGAGCATACGGCCGCTTGTATCTGAAACCAGTCAAATTTGTTTATATCTACCAATCTATAGAAGGCACAACGGAAACGTTTACTGTAATTTAGCATTTCTTTGCAATAGTTATTTACAAACACATTAACCAACCACTCAACCTTCATATATACAATTAATAGTCTGAAATATACTATGGCTGTGGTATATGTATATTTGTGTGTGTGTCTATATGTATATATATATTATTATATATGTTAATATATATATATATATATATATATATATATATATATATATATATATATATATATATATATACCGTAGAACCCCGCGTAAGCGGTCACCCTCCGTTCCGGGCCAAAGTGTTCGCTTACATGGGGTGTCTGCTTACACGGGGTGGAAATAAACATATAGTGAACCGTTCCGACCAAAGGTGTCCGTTAACGCGGGGTGTCCGCTCACGCTAGGTGCCCGTTAGGCGGGGTTCTACTGTATATATATATATATATATATATATATATATATATATATATATATATATATATATATATATATATCCATATTTGTATGAATATGTATACATATATATGGAGGTATGGATATATAGATTTATATATTTATATATATATTTATGTATATACCAATTCCTTGGTCTGTTCATATTCCTCTATCCCTGAAGCTTAATCAAAAGCTGCCTAGACTTGGTGCTCATAATTGTGACGTTAATACATTCACAATCATTTTCATAACTGAACATTATCGGGCGTTTTCATAGGTCGTTGGGCGGCAGGAGTAGAATTGTCGATATGTCGCTGCCATACGGCGCTCCTGACCATGTTCCATTTAGTCCTCAGGTTTCAGCAAGGATTTCATTATTTCTCGGCGAAAATAAAAATACTAAGACAAGCACAGTAGCTTGCTGACTGAGGTGGATTTTTCACCGTTTAATTGCGTATATGTGAAGTTTAATTTCCACCACAATATCCTGCGAGAGCTTGTAACCCAACAGTGCGCTGCCATTTTTATGCACCGCCTCGAACAGATACTAAAATATTTACGAATAACAAAATTAACTGAATGAGACTACAGCGCAGGAGAATTCATATCCGTCTCGTAATATAGAGCCACATAGGAGGCCTGCTTTTAGCCGATACAATTTAGACGCTTTCGCTCGTCGACCGGATACATAGGATATTAATTGCAATGAATCTTGTAATTTTGAAAGCGAACGGAACAAAATGTATTTCGCGAGTAATGCGATTACATTGTTATTAAATATAAATGTGTAAAGAGGAAAAAGGCAGCCTGGGAGATATCTGGTGACAGGCTACCTTCTACTTGTTAATTTCGCGACATTGTTTGAGCCCGCGCGGCAATTTTGCTGCTGAAATCACATTAAGTACATCTGATGGTTTATCTTAAAAATAGCTCCATTCGCCATTTATGAATTAGGAGAACAATAGCCGTCTAATACGAGCGTATAGCCGGCTGAATACAGATGTGTTATTAACGTCACCAAATGTCAATCAGCGACCAATTTCCTTTTGAATTGAACAATTTCAATGAATTCATCCAAGCGCGAGCAAGACCCTTCAAATTTAATGAAAAGTATAGCGGCGCTGCAATATAATCAATAATTCATTCCTAGAATTCTAGGAAAAATGATTAGTCAGGAAATTGCTTTGGGATAAGATGGCAGTGAAACAAAAATACCCGCCTGCAGAGAAATATTTGCTGCATATTGTTTTAGCTCTGTCGGGTCTAGAGAGTCGCCTTTGCGATGAATAACTCAAGAGAGTCGAGGCACAAATACTACCACACCAGCAAGAGCTCTAATTTCGAAAATTTTCAACGTTTAAAAATACATGAGGGCGATAGCAGGATGGAAAGTCATTTGTATTTTATTTAGGTTAAGTAAAATTAGTCGACTTGCACGTAGAGCGGCATGCAGCTATCTCCTATAATTAAAGTATCGATCGTCGACAGCCCCCCTTTGTTATTTCAGAACAAGCACAGAGAGAATTTTTATTGAGATTCGCCCAGAAAATGATTCTCAAACCCCGCTAGCCTGCCTTGGCGAAACCCGAGAGAGGAAAGCGGATCATGTGGGGGGAGAGTGTAGGGGAGGGGGTGTAGGGTGCGGAAAGGGGGAGGAGGAAGGGGATGGGAGGGTTATAAGGCGGGAGGAGGGGATACAGGGAGGGGGTGATGAAATGTTTGGGTCAAAACTGGGCGGATACGCACTGCCGGAAACTCCATTATTGTATTTATCGTATGATTGAAATTTGTTCTCATTTTTACCGCGCCCGCTTTCCCTTTCGGATGAAGCAAATGTTCATACATTATTGGGGATTTAAAAATCCTCTCTTGCCCCCATATGGATGATATACACGTGCTATTATGGCGCCGCTCGCTCGGTCATCCTTTATAAGCCGGGCTTCCTTTTAAGATACCATATAGTTTACGGATTGTGATTCGACCATGTGAATTTAATGAAAAATGAAAAAAAAGAGAAAAACATTGAGCATGTGTTCTGAAGGGTGTCATGGTTGGGAAATTAAAACATCCGGTTCGATATAAAATTACAAATTGAGTCGGATTTTAATCAAACAGCGTAAAATTGACCGTGGAATTTTGCGAGAGGGAAATAAAACTAGAATATCAAAATACTATTAGGTTGACAGTATAGAGTAGCCTATACAGAGTATTGTTTTTTCTTTCTAGATATTTTCCGAAATTCAAGGATGCAAGTGTTTTTTTGAAATTCCCTCACTTGTAGGTTAGGCGTGATAGGCTCGAGATAGGCTCGATGAGTCAGCCCCAATATCCCGGAGAACAGCGCCAAACGCAAAAATTGATATTTATTCACTTTTTTTCCCGCGAAAGCGTAGATCGAAAGTGAGTCACGTCGGAGGAATGCGTGAACTTTCGGCCTGTGGGTTGAATCGAAACTAAGTTGCTGATTCGGATTAAGAAACTGAATACGAGGAAAGATTAAAACAAGAAAAAAATGTGCTTCTTTAGCAAATTGAAATAGAATCCTAGTTCTAAAAGCGAAAGCATGTTTTGTAGATCCTGTGCGTTTGAAATATAAATACTGCAATCAGCCAGATCTTATTTTATCTCTTTTTCGCACAAAAATAGTCCAGATATCTACGTACATATACATTTATAGCTATCTATTTATATATATGTATGTATATATATATATATATATATATATATATATATATATATATATATATATATTTATGTATATATATACGTGAATTTAAATAACTCCATCCACACAACCCTCATCCAAATAGCCCCGCCGACACAGCCCTCACACATATTGCCCCGCCCACACAACCCTCACACACATAACTCCGCCCACACAGCCCACATAGCCGAGCCCACACAGTCCTCACATATTTAGCCCCGCCCACACATCCCTCACACACATAGCCCCGCCCACTAAGCCCTCACACATATAGCCCCGCCCACCTAGCCCTCACACACATAGCCCCGCCCATGCATCCCTCACACACATACCCCCTCCCACCTAGCCCTCACACGTATAGCCCCGCCCACCTAGCCCCCACACATATAGCCCTGCCCATACATCCCTCACTCATATT
Source organism: Alentia gelatinosa (assembly GCA_950022655.1). Lineage (NCBI taxonomy): Eukaryota > Metazoa > Annelida > Polychaeta > Phyllodocida > Polynoidae > Alentia > Alentia gelatinosa. Next base: position 40,414,971 of record OX465590.1, on the reverse strand, counting down.
ACCCCGCCCACCTAGCCCTCACACACATAGCCCCGCCCACCTAGCCCTCACACATATAGCCCCGCCCACCTAGCCCTCACACACATAACCCCGCCCACCTAGCCCTCACAGATATAGCCCCGCCCACCTAGCCCTCACATATATAGCCCCGCCCACCTAGCCCTCACACATAGCCCCGCCCACACAGCCCTCAACAGATTTGACTCCGCATACCACGGTTATAGTATCTGACAGTTTTCAAACAATGGTTAGTGGTTTAACGAGTCCCCATATACATTCCCAATGGGTAACCTTGTATACCATTGATAATAAAATTACTGTTGCTATAAATTAAAACCCAAACACATATTCTCATCTTGTACTACCCATTCGTATCTGACAGTTTTTAAACAATGGGTAGTGGTTTACCGAGTCCCCATATACATTCCCAATGGGTAACCTTGTATACCATTGATAATAAATTTCCTGTTGCTATAAATTAGAACCCAAACAAATATTCTTGTACTATCCATACACGTGTAATTCCAGCCCAAGACAACGTACATTGAAACAATCTCGGTTTGTCTTCCCTGACGCTATTGCTAATCGTACCCCACAATGCTTAGTGATCTAACTGTCATACCCACCCCTCTCACGCCCATGCGCGGTAACCATAACCACCAATCGTAATCCGCCAACCACCAAACACCCCCACCGTCACTCATAACCCAATATTATCCCGGAATTGATTTATCATACAGAGCCGAAGTAGCCAGATCCCTGAGAGGCAAGCCGCGGCAGCGTATTTCCAATTTTCTCCGTCAATTTTAGAATTCGCTCAAACTTCGATAATGCATCAAAGGGCCTAGTAATCAATGACACTGTTACTTGGGAGAAAAATGAAACCACATTCACACCAGTGGAAGTCGCGTGCGCTGTGATTGTCACGTCAAATAAGGCGTATTTACACCAACAGGCGTGCGGGGCATAAGCCGCGTTTTCACCGTGAACGTGCACCGAATAAACTATATTTACACCGTACGCAGTTGGGGCGGTCATTAAAATTCCCCACGTTTTGAATGTAAAGCTGACAGGCACGGAGTACAATTACTCCCCCAACACCCTGTGTTTCACCCACTTTTTCAGCACCCCCACCCCCCTCGTGTACTTGTCCTGCTAGTCCTCATTGTCATGACTCATAAGATCTATGCTCCCGTCCCCCTCCCCCCTCGCCATGCCCCAGAGTCGTATGCACAACCCTTCACCACCCTCTTTTACCAACCCTCCCAGCCCCCCAATCTCACTCCACCATCATTAAATTATTGTTGATTTTTTTTCCCATCAACAAGTTTGGACCTGCATTTCTGTAGAATTGCGCTGGAGTTTTCAATAGTCGCCTCCCAACGTCGTAGATTCCAAGCGATTCTTGTTACTCAGCGAACTTTAGATCGTGCAAGTATAAACTTGTCCCTCTTCTAAACTAACGTGCTTTTTAAGCATTCATCGACCAATTCAAATTCCCCATTCCCGGCTTATTTTTGGTATGTCTATTTATCCGACTGTCTGAGAATATAATTTGTTTTTCTTTGATGTCTCAAGTAAATGGGATATTTTCTTCTAGATTAAATTATTATTCATGAGAAGCACTTATAGGCCAGGTAATGGTTCAATAAAATACAAGCAGCTTACTATGACTAACAACTTAATAATTGAATGTTTTATGTTGGGAATTTTCCTTCGCGTGGGAACTTAACGTTAGAAATGATTTCATAGAAAGCGAATAGCCAGAATAATGATAAGTACAGATTGTATGTGATGTATGCTGAGTTCTGAAAGTCAGTCGTCTATAATTTTTTCAATATTCAATGAAAAATTAACGTTAAAAGTATTCGCCCGAGGCGTTCTTCCAAACACATGTAACACATGGGACAGGCTTAGAAGGAAACTCATGAGATGAAATAACCTAGTCCGTACTCCACTAAGTTTGACCATGGAGTAATATCGTAAAACTGGATGAGGTTTATTCTTGTCCACTGTATTCCACGACTGGAGGTTGGCAAAGTGACTTCATGAGGCGAAGCCGAGTGAAGTCCGGAGCCAAAACTTCAGGAGTGGCATGCGGTGGATAAGATTAAAATGAATCAGGTTTTGATTTTATCCTACCCCAACTCCTCAATTTTGGAATGTTACGTGATATCAATTCTGTATGCCACTAGTGGCATATAAAACTCCGTATGCCGGTCAGCGTGGCATACGGAAACCCAATGTTAAGCCTATGGGATTTTATATTAGGGGTAGGATAATTCATGAAACTTACCTGAGTGAGTTACGCGGTCAACAGAGATGGAGTGCGGACCAAGTTATTTTCATCAAGTGGGTTTCTGATCTTATCCTACCCCTAATATAAAATCCCATAGGCTTAACATTGAGTTTCCGTATGCCACCCTGCCTAGCATACGGAGTTCTATATGCCACTAGTGGCATACAGAACTGTTATCACGTAATATTCCAAAATCGAGGAGACGGGGTAAGATAAAATCAAAACTTGATTCGTTTTAATCTTGGCCACTGCCTTCCACTACTGAAGTTTTGGCTACGGACTTCACTCGACTTCGCCTCATGAAGTCACTTTGCCAAACTCCAGTCGTGGCATCGTTGGCCAAAATTAAAACTTATCCAGTTTTATGATATTATCTCACCCCACATACACGATCAGAAACATCATAAATCGATAAAATAACTCACCCAATTAACCATTGAGTATTGTGTACAATACTTTCACGGCCGTGGAGTATGAGTTCCTAATGTTAAGCCTATGGAGAAAAATACCGGGGTGAGATAAAGAACAGTACAAGTATGTACACACATAGTACTATGACATGCAACAACAATACATGACATATACATGTACGCAGTGAGTTTCACTTGTGCTCATTTGATATTTGTTTCATGTGTTTTTAGAGAGTTCTGTCACATATTATCCCGTGTTACTGCATTTCCTCTGTTGCACATAAACGTGATGTAGTCGGTGGCCCAAAAAAATGTCGTTTCATTTGCTCTAGCCCTCTCAAAGTCATCCTACGAGAATCTTTGATTCATGTTACCTTCACTATGACCTTCACTGTGACCTTCACTGTGACCTTCACTGTTGTCATTCTGTCAGGGACAGATGACAATAAATCGTACCATAGTTTCACCAAAAAAAATCCAATAATCTCTTAGCAATTAAATGTGGAAGTAAATGGTATGCTGTCCTTTTCGTTGTAGTTCATTTATCATCTAATTTCTTTTCTTGGGTTCGAGAGGAATTTTACTCCGTTCTTGAATTCAAAATCCCCAAACCATATTAACTCTGTTTGTACGAAGCACTGAAAGGCCCGAAATAAATCGTGAACTAAATATCTTTACACAGATGACACACTATCTAACAGGGATAAAATCACTGAATATATATATAAGTTCATATGGGAAATTTGGAAAAAAATAATTTCGCTTGACGAAAGAGTTAAGATTTAGTGAAATGAGTCAACGGAATTAGGCCGAATTTCAAGCGGGTGGTGTTATGGTAATTGCTGCGTATGCTAATCAAATCTATGCGAGACAAAGGCAGTTTAGAAATCCCAGAGAGAGAGGAACCTGGGATCATGTTTAGTCATTGTCTCAGAATGCGGTAAGGTTTGTTGTGGGAATTTTCACAATATTAAACATGAAGTACATAAAGATGTGCAATCCATCGCCTTAACGTTTGTTTGCCCCCACTGCATAAACTGAATGCCGTCTCATTAAGATATATTACCTCTGACGGTAGTAAGTTGAATCCATCTATTTAGGGGGAGAGGGGGAGAGTTTTTCGTAGATTTAATGGATTTTTATTGACATTATAGTCTGCCTTTAAATGAGCTATATTGTCAACCAGCGAACCATGTTGTACTAAACCGTGGAATTGCCATGCTTCCTGGTCACTTTAAAATGAGTTCCCAAAGAAACTAACTTTAATGGTTTTACAAATTATGCACTTTCTCCAGAAGAACTGTCTATGGATGGCAGGAGTTCAAAGGCTCTGTATTTCCCGCTTGGTATATAACATTGAAATTCAATACATAAATGGGTGTCTATACTGAATAACTCCAAAATGCTTATCTTGGATCATATATAACATGTACCATGGCCCCATTCTCCATTTGCTTTCTTTTACGATGACATTTTTTCACACAATTCTATCACATCATTATGCTATAAATATAGACACATTACAAAGACAAGTCAATATATATCCTTTTAGGATTCCTTTTGATCGGAAGTAGCATTCGTGTTATTTCATAATGAATCTGCAATTTCAAAATAAACATTTTGGTGAATGCTGTGGTAGGGTAGCCTTATATGGGGCACAGAGTGATTGCTATTTCCGTCATCATCCACCAGGAAATTGTAAGATAGAGCCACTGTAGTCGGTGGGCAACCACTGTTATCTAGTGTCATAACTAATCTATAGATAATAGTGAGATGAGGCTAAAACCCTGCTATGGCAAGTCAGAATTAGAAAAAAACCCTTTCAAAACTGGTCCCGCCACCTGGTGTTTTGTTTGGCGACGGCGGAAGATGGCCGCTTCCATAACACAATAGCTATGTGCCCTATAGGATCACTGTATCAGTACTACCGTGCCATATAGGGGCATAGCTATTGTGCTGTTGAGGCGGCCATCTTGCCCCCCGACGTCATCGAAAACACCAGGTGGCGGTCCCAATTATCAATGGATTTTATCAAAAATATTTTTAGGGGGCTTGCCATGGAGGAATTCTTGCCTTGTCTCAATATCTTCTATAGATTATGATAACTGATAACCCCTCCGAATACAGTGGCCCTATGTTAAGCCTATAAGACACCGACCTGACGGCTGTGCCCGATTCTACCTTTCCCCAACGGATCCGTCGGGTCTGTGAAAATCTGCATCAATTGGGTCGGTGTACGCACTTCACCGACCCGATTTTATTGCTTTTCCCGGCGCGTCGGGCATTACTACCATGTCAGATATGACCGACTCTCCCCGACCTTAAGATTTCAGTGTACGCACTTTCACCGATTGTTACCGATTCTGAGTTGGCCATTTGAATAGCGATGCTACCTATCCCCTAGTCCGATTTAGAAGTTCCTTATACCGATTTGTAGGGGAGACAGAGGTGATTATAAACTTGAAAACTGTTTCCCGATATCTTAATTGGATCCGAAGTTATTAAACTTTGAATTAATTTCTATGATTCCACACCAGTGGCCCGTGGCTCACCCCGCCTCAGCTCATGGCGGCTCTCTTTGATCTTAACCCGGGTAATTTACGAGGTTTTAAAAGGAGGAGGTGTGGTCGGGAAGAGTCTACATGTCGGTGTCTTATAGGTATAAGACACCGAACTTTTATTCCCGACTCTCACCGAGCCGATAGTCGGGATGAATCGGGAATAAATTTCGGTTTCTTATAGGCTTTACAATTTCCTTGCAGATGATAGCAGAACTAGCAATCACTCTGTGCCCTATAGGAGACTAAAAGAGCTCCATCTTGTAACTGGATCTACAATTTATGACATCACAGGCAATGTCCCTCTGTTTTCTACTCAAACCTGGCGCACGCATGCTTTACTTTGGATATCGCGGTGATTTGTGGTTTCCGAGTACAACGTGCCTTCTTACTGGGAAATGAAGTCGGGATTCTTAATTGGATAAGATATTTTAAAATCCAGGTAGGTCTGGGGAGATTTTTGGCCACGAGACGCGCTCATCCTACAGAGAATGAAGGCTGAGTTTGGGAAACAACATTGTTAGGAAATACATCCCAAACGGCAGTAAACTACAAAGCGATGCCTGTAGCTTTCTGGCGATCTCGAGACTTTAAATGGACAATAATCGATGGTTTTGTGGACAGGCAGCCTTAAACCACGAGAGGTCGACGCGTAGTAATACACTAGTGAATGTATTATGTCGTCAACCTCGAGTGGTTTACAGAGCCGCATGTTCACAAAACTACCGTTTTTGTATTAGTTATCCATCTTTTCGAATGAATTAAAGCCAGTAATTGCCATATTAAAGTGTATACAAAATTGTGAAGGCGGTTATCAATTCTTTTTTCTGGAAGTTAGCTTAATCACTCACTGACCTTCATTAAAGTCACAATGCGATATTTAATGTGTTTATTAATCCTCAGGGTATACACCAGTTCCGCCTGGTTAGTTCTGGCATTTCTCACCTGGTGGCTTCCGCTATTACAAAATCTCAGGCCCCCATATCCTCAATACAGGGCGTTCAAATAATTCATGCCAAATATAATGCATGGATTGTTCCACCGACTAAATCTTGATCATAAATACAATCACAGTCATTACCACCTTTCTCACTATCATCCTAATTTAGAAGCTGATTACTAATCTTATTAGGTGGTAAAATATATCTAATTGGACATTTTACCATTATATGTATATGTTAAAATACCGAGGTTTAAATCTGAGAATACTGTATTGTGCCATTGATAACAGTATTCTCACATATATTTGCATTGAAATTTATGGCTGTCAATCATATGAATTTGACCAAATTCACCCTTTTTCGTCATGTTTTGCGGAGACGTTCGGTAGATTTAGAGCACTTAGTTTGGCATCACTAAATACTGATTTTTACTCTTGGCTGCATAAGAAAGAAATACCGGAATTAAAAAGCAATGAATTTATAATTACCCCCAATATTGCTATGTATATATAGAGACCTTTACCATGAAGATACATGTCTTTGCGTTAATTAAGAACGGTGAGCCATGTCTTTATAAATGTTTACCTACTACTTATAAAACGTTAGAATTTCGTCGAATCCGCTTGAAGTTGCTCCCGCACATAGAGACAGTGAACGAGACCTAGGCCTGGAGACTGAAGAGCCACGAGAGTGAGAATCTCATGCAGGGAAAAACTAGAATCTGTTCTTCTTTTTTGTAGATCTATTTGGCAGATATACTTTTTCTCGTATGATTTATTTCAAGCCATGCCGAAATCAAAGTTTAGTAATGTAGTTTTTTTATCTGCTAATCTCAAGAGAAAGCAATGAGATTACTTTGCTGGTTGCCGGCAGAAGACCTGTGTCATACGAAATGATAACCGCAAATTTCTGATTGTTCCCCGTTCACCCACTAGGGGCACGGCAATAAGGAATTGTTAGAAATCGACGAAGTCGCTAGTACCATTATTAAAATCCGATAAAATAGTTTATTATTGCTTTTGAAAATCATACCAACCGATATGCCGACCGATTATGCGACATAATTACTCTGATAATCGTCAGGTGGAAACAGAAACGGTCAACGATTTTTCTCTCCCACCTTATACAATTTGGCACCACTGACCGACTTTGGTACACACCAACAAAATGAAAGAGAATGGATTTGATTAGTGGTGGTCTGTATTTTACCACCATCATTTGCATTTTTGCAGTGCAGGTCACTGATTATGTACAACCAACGTTTCACAAGCAGAACCACCGACCGACTTCTGTACAGTGTGAAAAATTATCGGTGGGGTTTCAGTCGGCAGGTGGAAACGCCGCATTAGTTTCGTTTACAGCGTGAAGTCTTGACATACTTTTAGTAGCTGTCTCCTGAGATGACTGAGAATAAAGTCTAAATGCGCAAAGACTGCTAATAATTTCATTTGCACAGTGGTTTAAGTAAATCAATTACACAATGAAAGTAACGGTGGAAACTTCCTGGTTGTAGCGGTTATGAATCACATTCATGTAATTATATAGAACGTCCTGACCATGCTGTACAATTCACCGAACGAGATGGTAATTTACAGTTTGTACGGACCGAGGCGTTTACGCCGAGTTCTGTACAAACTGTAAATTACCATCTCGTTCGGTGAATTGTACAGCATGGTTGGACGTTATATATTTACTATATACCCGAAATTTGAAAAAAATTATCAATTTCATTTAGCTTAACCAATATCTTAATAAACGTGTATGGGAAGGTGGTCCGTATTTTAGTGTACGGTCCGTACAATATTTTTACGTCATATGCCGAAACAGTACGTATTTACGATAAATACGGTATGGGTATATAGTAAATACATGTTGAACTGGATGACAGATCCAGCTCATTTCTGGAAATTCCCTTAAGATCTTGTACTGAAAATACCTCATATTGCTGTATTTTCTTGGGGAAATTTTCATTGATTCGTCAACCATCCACTATGCACTTATAGCTTCACACAAAGATGGGGTTGGTTCGTTGATTGCCTTTTGGACAACAGAGGTAACTAAGGGTGGAATGAGAGTGAGATAGAATCTATGAGATTGGGATGTTATGAAAGCAACGGGGATTCTTGGAATTGGCCGGATTCGAGCCCTGGACCCTTCGATCCGCATTAAGGCCTGTTTCCATTGGCCGATTTCCCGTCACCGATCTACAGTCAGGAACCACCGACGGACTTTTGGCACTGCTGACCCGATATCGGTTAATGGAAACAAACAACGTCGTGAAATGCCCAACGACTTTTTCTGCTTATATTATGCAATGTGGCACCACCCACCACTGAGTGAAAGCTTGGTCACTGGGTGAAATCTACTAACCTCAGTGATTTTCCTATACCGACGCACAGTCTGTGGCACTACCGACAGACTTTCTGTGTAACTCAAAACGTCTAAGCAATCTTCGTCGGCCAATGGAAACGGGCCTTTACAGAGTGTTACTCTTAGGGTCTTGGGCGACGAAAACGGTGGAGATTTTTGTTGTTCTCCTAAAAGCCCGTTTCCATTGGCCGTCACCAATCTACAGTCAGGACCCACCGACAGATCTTTAGCACTGCAACAGTCTTGTCATTAGAGCATGGTTCTTTTATCTATATACATTGCCTAAAGGTTAGAGTGGTTACATAGACCTCCAGCGTGCTGCATAAAAACTATCCCTTCACTATCTGTATGCGATTCACTGTAATATTGTGAAAGGAGCAGGGTGCCAGTGTCTCAGGGTCTTAGAGGCATACCTGGCTGAGCATGACCAATCACTAAAGACCAAAATACCTCAGGACCAACTGCTGCTTGATATGTTTGGATCCTAGACTAGGGAGTTGCAGAAAGGGCAAGTTGACTCGGTGCAAGTGGGTTATAGAAAACTATCCATATATACTGAATGTAACCCAAACCTTTTAATTGTTATCCATTTATAATTCCACGCTCATTCATCAATGATGAACATACCATGTGCTCCCAGAATATATTCTGCTACTACCACTGCAACAATTACTTGGGGTCATGTGTGCTGATATTATCGATTACTAAATATGAAGTCTGAATTCCTCCCACAAAATACAGACATTTTACTCATGTAGAAGAAACCTATGAAAATTTAGGGTCAGAGCTGGTATCCCATCGAGATTGAATCACATAGTAATTCACATGACAAAGTTGTGTGAATTACATAGTGACTCAAACGAGATGGAATCGGACTCTGACCCTAAACTTCTTGAATGGGTTTCAGAATTTATCTAACCCTTTACATTGACTAATGAGCGAACATTTGTGACATAATCCCCCATTGGATATTTTCCTATATATCTCATGGGTGTTGGATACGAGTTCCCAATGTTAAGTCTATGGAGAAAAATACCAGGGGTGAGATGATATTCCATGAACCTGTTGCTGACACACGCCACTGTATCCTGGTTTTACGTTTAAATTTTCATCTTAGTTGATATGACAGAGAAGTTTGGAGATATTTTTCCTAGATATCTCATGGGCGTTGGATACGAGTTCCCAATGTTAAGTCTATGGAGAAAAATACCAGGGGTGAGATGATATTCCATGAACCTGTTGCTGACACACGCCACCGTATCCTGGTTTTACGTTTAAATTTTCATCCAAGTTGATATGACAGAGAAAAAAAAAGAATTTTTTTTTAGTACAGAGATAAAAACATTTTGTGATCTGCCCCAAAAGAATTGAAAAAAAAATGATATGACAGAGAAGTTTGGAACCGCCACAAACCTCAATGAATGGTCTCTTAAATAATAATCCAAGAGACACTCCGTTGAGCTTTGTGACGAAGTTAAAATAACACTTGATTGGTGTTCTAATACGTGCAGTTGTTAACAACCCCAGGCCCCTCTTCGGGCACTTGTATGGAGAAGGACATTAGACATTTTGCAGCACTTTCATTTGTAGGTGATTAATGGCTCATTTCCGAATGGTGATATTCAAGAATAGTTCCATGGCTTCTCAGAATAATGGATTTTAATTTTTGATCAAGCTTCTGTCTGTTTTCTTTTTAGATAATCATCAGATTGTGGTGATTTAGAGTGTTACTCTACACGTTCGTGTCAGCGACCATATTGCCTTTAAAGCCATAATAAGTCTGTGTACCTTTAGCTATAGCTATGTACTGGTAATTATAAAGGCTTTCTATTAGCCTTACTCTATCATGGACTATTTAAGTCCTTACCTGTAGATTTAGCGGAATTTTCATTTGGCATCATATTAGGTATGTATGTAGCTTTTTCTCCTTCATCCCTAGCAGTAGCAGACTTACTGCTATATCAAAGGCCAGTCCTTCTCATGCCATATCTTTTCTTTTTTAATTCTTTTATTTGTCCTGGAAGGTCTACTAGGTTAGCACTCTGTTTTCAGTAGGTTCCAGTGTCTATGTCGTGTGACGTACAGCCACCTTTCTCCTTCATCCCTAGCAGTGGTAGATTTACTGCTATGTCAAAGACCAGTCCTTCTCATGCCGTGTCTATGTGGTGTGATGTTCAGCCACTTTTCTCTTTCACCCCTGACAGTGGTAGATTTTCTGCTATATCAAAGGACAGTCCTTCTCGTACCGTGTCTATGGGGTATGGTGTTCAGCCACCTTTCTCCTTCACCCCCAGCAGTGGTAGATTTACTGCTATATCATAGGCCAGTCCTTCTCATACCGTGTCTATGTGGTAGGGTGTTCAGCCACCTTTCTCCTTCACCCCCAGCAGTGGTAGATTTACTGCTATATCATAGTCCAATCCTTCCAATTCCATGTCTATGCGGTCTAACTCTCACCTCGGTAAATATATATGGGTAAGATTTCTACCTACATTCATCTCAAAGATTCAGTCAAACCCAGAGTAAGTCTAATTGAACAAATTGGACGTTAAACTACCCAAACAAACAAAGAAAAAACCATGTAGCTCTCAATAAACATGGAGTGTTGATTTCACCGCTACACCACATGCCACAACCCGGCCTGCCAACTAGATAATTATCACCAGTTATTACCCCATGCTTCATGTGATGAGATGGTAACTCTAACTGTTAAGTTTCGTGTGGATTTCACAGGCCGTTTATATTGTATGTGATGTATAACCAAGCCGATCTCGTGGCGTCATCCACTCTGTTGTTCCCTCTTAAAGGCCTTGCCCATCTTTTTTTAAAACCATTACAGGTATTATTAATGAATGTCACATTGGTTTTCATGTGTTTCAAAACAGTTTGCGGGTGAATGGGCAATTAATGACGATATGCATATATTTAGTGAGGTGACAATGATACCTTACAGATTCTAACAATGTGATAAATTCATAAAAGAGGGATGCCAGTTTTCAATGTTTCCATTGAAATTCATGTTTTCATGTTCAGAATAAAACAATAATTTCTGGTGTAAAATTGATATACCATCTGCTAAATGACCCGATTCAACCACACCCTATGATCCCCCAGTGACCCATGTAAAAACTTTATTCCCCACTTTAATGCATGAACCCTGTATTGCAATAAAAAATACCATTCCAATGTCTGTTTTTCTGACCCCAACTGGCAACCCTGCTATTAAATACCAGTGTATAATTTTACGGTATTAGATTGGCTGTAGGTAGCATGGTGCAGAGGTTGGATCCTTCAATCGGAGTCAATGGTCAGAAGTTTGAATCCTTGTTGGCTTTCTTGTCACCATTCTACTCCTATATTCGATCTGAACTGCTCCTGACAGCGTAAAATACCAACCAGTAGACTTTCGTAGTATGAATAGACAATAATCGATGGTTTTGTGGACAGGCGGCCGTAAACCACGAGTGTTTGACGCGTCGTAATACGCGAGCGTCGTTTGTTGTATTGATTATCAATCTTTTCGAGTAAATTAGTCCCAGGAATTGCCATATTGAAGGATATATCAATGGGGACGATTTTCTTTACTCTATAGCCAAAGGGACTATTTTCCCATACACCATGCCTTTGAGGCTGTATCCCATGGATTTGAATCCTTACATACCACAGTTATTGTATCTGACAGGTATTAAATAATGGGTTGTGGTTTACTGAGTCGCTATACATTCTCAATAGTGACTTTGTATACCATGGATGATAAAAGATTTCGACCAAATGGATGCGGAAATAATCTTGTAAACCTTTTGTAATTCGTACTCAGGATCGGGAGAACACTGTAAAATAATACATTTTCTCGTGTCTGCATTTGACATTTGGAATTCATGTCAACCTGTTGCAAGGCTACTCTGAAGCCATGTTTTAGACAGTAATCAGCCAAGATAAAACCACACGGAAGACTACTTCTAACTCATCTTTGTGTCCTATACATGTGTCTACCAACGAATACTCGAGAAGAACTCGACCCGTAAAGAACTCGACCCGTAAAAAACTCGACCCATAACGAACTCGACTCGTTTTGAATCTTCCCAACTCAAGCAACTTATTACAACTGTGGATAAATACTATATTTAGTAGTATGCATGTTGTCATGGCTTCAGATTTGGTATTTCTCTAGGGAAGAAAGCAAACAGAAAACCCTCCCCTAAGCCTAAGCCTAAGCCTAACCCTATCCCTTACCTTAATCCCACACCTAAACATAATTGGACTTATTTTCTATATCCGCTGGTTTATTTGTCTAAAGGCTAACTAGTCAAACCTTTACTTTTATATGAGAATGTCTTATAGTATCTGAAACGGGTCGAATTCTCCAATCGATTTCTCCAAAACGGGTCGAGTTCTCCTGACAACTACGGGTCGAGTTTGTTTTGGGTCGAGTACTTCAGTAACCATACCAACAGCTACCTTTATACTGATTATAACTTCTTTCATGTAATTTCTGTATTCTATCCTTTTTGTATTTTCCTAAACATTTTAAAAATGGTGTGGGATTTAGGCTTAAATGCCACCATCCCCCCCTAAACCCATGCAGTATCAGGGAAAGGCTTATTGTGCCTTTTTATACTCTTTAGTCTGGTTATTGAAACATCGAGGGAATCTATCAAAATTTCGAAGGATGCATGGGAAAAATGCCTCTGATTATGGTTCTCATTTGTTATAATATCCAAAAATGATAATAGAAATTCGATGGGGAATTTTCTAGAATCGTGAAAGGAAACGATATCAACTAAAGTGCTCCCTAGTGGTACGATTAGGGATAATAGGGGGGTTTCTCCACCATGCTCAGTTAACCAGATAATGTCTGTGTGTGCGGCGGATATTATAGACTGGCTCCATTCCCTGCATCCTATTCCTACCCTCCTCGTTGGGATACAGGGACTGGTACAATCGGTAATGGTGTTGGATTTCTGGCGCTGTTTAGCTCCAGTATTCCAACACTTTCCATGCAGATAGCCTGGCTACTAGTCAGGATATCTGCTGGGAGGTTAATACCCTATCACTTTGATTTCAATCAGGTCACAGTCAGGAGCAGGCGAAATTTATTGCTGACAACACAGGCAGCCAGGGAACAGGAGGAGGGGGAGGGGCAGGAGGAGGTATAGGGTTACAGGGAGCCATAAACAGGAGATTCTGTTCATAGCGGACAAGTCTTTGATTCATGGGCCAGTCAGAGAAGGTTACATACTATAATGAACTTTAATGTGATTTTGATAATCATTTTACGAATTTCATAATCAAAGACTTGGGCAAGTCTACGATTACAAACCAAGGTATTATTTGTCTCGAGTTCGGTCATGAGCCTAGTTCACTCGTTTTCATTTAACGTCAAGTTGTAAAGATCAATTTGACAGTGAGTTTTACATCAGAACCAAGTTGTTAACTGATTAGAATTTACTCGAAAACGCTTAGATGCAGTACCAGGGGCCCGTTTAATAATATAGGATCGTATATGAAGACCATATTCTGTACCTCGTACAATGGTTATTAGTTGATAATATTTAAGTCTCTTCGCTAAGAGAGTATTAGCCGTCCATAAAGTCGTCCATAAGTGTTGAATAAAGTTGACCCACATCATCCCTGGGTCTCTATGGCATACAGAAAAGGGTCTACATTTACGATCCTAGATTATTAAACAGGCTCCAGAATCATGGGAATATTCAGTGCATGAGGGAGTTTTCCAGGAAGGGAAGGTATTGAAAATGAACCTTGTAAAATGAGACCCAGGAAAAATACCAAACTGGAAAGTTTTCTCGGGATTTTAGTAACCTTAATTCCAAAAAAATCATGTCACTCATCTGGCAATTTTTCGAGCAATTTAAACTCCAATTATGGAAATTCCCCCTAATTATGCTAAAAATAATGCCTTGGGGGAAAATACCATCTGGACAAAGTTTATGCTCGTAAGGCAATTTACGCTAGAGATATGTCTTCACTAAATACGTAAAAAAAACCACGCTGTAAAATGGAAAAGGCAAAGTTTCTGACGTGAAGCTACCTGAGCCCGGAAAAGAAGTGTCTTCCTCATTAATTGTTATTTTTCGTTTTCACTTTGTGCTCGGGTAGAATTACCCTTCATTTTCAACTTGTGAGGCAGTCAGATTCATACCCGATAAGTACGTTTAGCTTTTAGAAGCATCCACCGCGTGTCAGTTCTCTCCTTAATTACGCATCCTCTTCGCAGGAGGGTTGTGTTTTCAACATGTTGCTATGTTCGGCATATTTACTCAGACATTGAATTTTTTTTCCCAACCACGACAAAATGTCAACGGAACGAAAAAATACACTACATTGAGTCGACACTCCTTTTTAATGTCTAAAGCCCATAAAACCTATAAAGGGGGTGTTCCACTGGACCGACGGTAGCCGATTCCGTAGCCAGAAAATCGCTGATTATTATCGGATGCCCTAGAATTTCTCAAATCTTTGAAAATGGTCATTTATTAAACTATTATTATCAGAGTTAAATAAATTACAATACGTGAGCTTCCTCCTAAGGGCCCAGGAACAATTGCTGGGTGAGAAATCGGCCTGGTGGAGCACACCCTTTAAGGTCGAGCAGAGTCGGTCACTGCTAGTAATGCCGGACCTGAGTATATAACTATTATCCTACCCCTAATAAAAGACGCCATAGGCTTAACATGAGATTTGTTTATTTCACGGGTGTGACGTAAAGTGTTGTTTATGCCACTACTTTCTGATAATGAGAAAATATAGAAATAGGGTAGGATAAAATCTAGACGCCACTCGTTTGAGTTTGAGTTTATTTATGCCACTCATTTTGTTGGCTCCGTAATGCCACTCGTCTTCGACTCGTGAAATTATGGAGCCAACAAAATGCATGGCATAAATAAACTCAAACTTGTGACGTCTCTTGATATTATTCATTTCCCAGAGACATGTTTTCCTCCCTGTAATTGGTAAAGACATTTCCCCCTAAAAAGGAACAGAATCGCATGAGATTTTGAGCCCTGTGAGGTACATGAATCCCATCGTGTGAATCCCACTTTATAGTACACTGGTCCTGTGCCGAGAGATACATCCACTCCCTTTACATTCACCAGTTTATGGTGAGTGATGCCTGAAGGCATAGTATAAGTTAGAACAGTATATTACAGGGATGCCAGTTTTCAATGTTTCCATTGAATTCAATGTTTTCATTTTCAGAACAACAAAATGATTCCTTGTGTAATATTGATATACCAACTGCTAAATAGCCCAATTCAGCCACAGCCCAGAATCCCCTGCTGAACCTACCCACTGACCAATTTAGAAACTTGAGCTTTCCCTACTGTAATGCATATGTAATGCATAAATTCTGTATTGCAAAAAAAAAAAAAATTCAATGTATTTTTCTTACCCCTACTGACAACCCTGTATATAAATCACGTGAATTGTACATCATTTACTTCGCCAGCGAGAATTATAAACTAATATATTCTCCATCAAAATTAATGCGTATCGTCATTTTCTCAATTATTTCTGAATAACACCAGTTATTCTGTTTAAACGAGGTGGTTTGTTTTTTTTGTTGTCGAAAATTATGGAAATAGGTCCCCAGGCACACTCTGTCAATCAAGGGTCAAAGCTAAGCATACATATTTTCAAAAGGTTTAGTTTATGCCAATGTTTGAGCAATACGCTACGCCACTGGGCTATAGGTACAATGTCATTTATTGCCCTGCTGCAGTAATGAGCCATCGGGCGATGCGTGTCATGCGGTCATGCTTCGTTGGTCATGTAATTTGCCCGAACAATTAGGAAATTCATTGAAAATTACTGCTGGGAATTGTAATTTCCATTTAGATTCAGCAGTCAATAAGGGAGTAGATTAGATAGCTATTACGGGACCAAATCCGCCTTTTGTTCTTCATTAAAATCAGTCCTGATTATTTCAGCAAAAAAAATAAAAATCGAGTTATGCGGAAATGAAAAATGGATTTTCCCCATCTAGTTAATTCCGATTCCAAAATTGATGTTATGTTAAAGTGTAGACTCCCCCGTGCTATTTCGCTGATAGATGGGCCTTGCCGCATACAAAGTAATTGATTTACCGCTTCTTTCATTGAATATTGCATTGTAGTCCAATCGTGTATTTTACATTGACTGCCTCCTGGAGGGCTAAAAAGTATAGCGTGTGTTTGCGTTGTTGATGAAGGTAGTGGCATTAGATTTTAAATCCCATGAAATTAAGACTCTTTCAACACGTGTTCTGTTTAATCCCTCAATTAGTCTCTGCATAAAGGAATTCTTGATTCTAGGTTCATTCTGTTCGCCTCCAACCCCTCCTCCCACTACCCACCTCCACCTATTATCATTTCCGGCCACCCATATCAATTCAGACTGACAGAAACCAAGCCCTCGTTTGGGTTTATGAAGCAATTCTTCTAAATTCACCCTTTCGTTGCTCTCTTTTACGTGGATATTCGATGCAGGGATTTTCAATCACTTCTGAAGTAGACTGAATATAATGTTATTTTTATTGAACAATCCATTTCTGGGCTGCAGGTCAGATCGTCCAATGGTAGTATTACGATATGTTAAGATCATTATTACAAATAAACCTTGACCTTTATTTTGTTTAAACAGCCTTTATTTCCATCATTGATACATAGAATGCAGTCTATATAGTGATCAGTAACCCCTCCACATATCAAAGGCAGAACAGGTGTGATTCTAACAATCACAGTTATATAAAGTATACCTCACAACAGGTCTCACATCCAAGAAACATAAGGCATAGAGTATTCAAGATATAAAGTCCATAAAACAAATGCTAGAAAACCTTGACCTTTATTAAAGAAACGCATATGCTTGTGTTATCAGGGACAGTATTAAAGCCTGGACCTAAAGGGCAGCTTTGTTGTAGGGTTTTCGCCATGTTTATACAAGATTAAACAAGGGAAATATGGTATTTCTATAAAAACTGCCTTATGTTCTTCCCCTACACACAATTGAAAGTGGACGTTTGGTTTATAAAAGACAGACCAAGAATGATACCGAATTGTATTTTATCTCACTGCAAGTATAAGTTTAGCCATAGGAATAACGTTAGAAAAGATATACTCAACGATCACCCCGGTAAAGTGATAATACTACGCCACAGTCGTGGCGGACGGAATATGAGATGACGTCACAGCAGTTAACTAACTGGATTTGCGAAGTAATTTGAATTGCTGTTATATTTTGATACTATTTTATGTCAGTGAAAGGGGGAAGATAAATCCAGAACCGCACTTGAATAGTAAAATACACAATACTCCACTCATTTGAATTGGCCCTAATCGACACTCGGCTTTGATGACGATTGCGGCCCATCCAAACTCGTGGAGTATTATGTATTAGTACGATTCTCGATGCCTTTCTATATAAAGATTTCCATATATCTCAGAGGATATTCAATTGGCTGTCAATTACTATAAATAGTGTCATTACTGATATCAGTATTAACTTTGAATCTGAGCTATTTTCACTGACACAACCCGAAAATGTGAAGTGTGTCCCGACCGATACGATTAGATTGTGAAACACAACAAATGACGTTTCTAAATTCCTTCTCGGGGCTAAATCATGATCACCAATGACATAGACCATGGCCTAACTACAACAGACCTAGTTTACTACCAGTTTTATGTGGCCCTCTGCATTTATAATAAACTGAGGGGTCCCTGGGTGCATTACTAGCACGCACAGCATGAGTTTCAGAACAGTTATAGTTGTAGACTTTTTACCAGTGGTAAAACAGTTGAAATTCCTGGGCACTCCTTTTATTACTCTCGTAATCACTCTCACAGGGCAGCACGGGTGGGAGGCATGTCACCAAAGCAACTCCGCCTTTACGAATTTCAGTTTTTATTGAATTTGGTCTCCGATATAAGATTTGGATCACCAGAAAGTAAACATGGAAATTCCTCGTTAGTTTTACTGATGTCAAAGTCGGCCAATGGTTGCCATAAACTTGTGTTCAGAGTACAGAGTGTTGGAGAGTGATTAAATATTGCAGCCGTTTATCTGAATTTGACACGAAATGATAAAATGGTATATTTTCTTTCCTTCCTTTTTATTCTCAGGGCTCATGGGAGAACTTTATAGGAAGACAGGATCTTGTTTTCATATATAATGCATTATTTACAATATCTTATACAAACTGAATTTCTGACCTATTGGATCTTATAAAATCAAACGTTTTTAGAAGGAAACGCACGAGATGAGAATGACTTGGTCCGTACTCCACCAAGTTTGACCACGGAGTAATCCTGAGTGAACTACGTAGTGGTCAAAGAAGGTGCGGAACAATTTATTTTCATCGAGTCGGTTTCTGAATACATCTCATCCCGTATAACACTATTAATTGATAAAATGAATCACCCAATTAGCCATTGAGTATTGTATGGCAAATCTTTTCTGCCGCATGGTCGTTGGTAGGGTATTGAGTATTGGGCACACTACCTTCATGGTGGTGGATTATGAGTTCCTAAGATAAGTTAGCCTATGGAGAAAAATACCGGGGTGAGATATACACAATATTACCATGATTTCGATCTGAGTGGCCGTATTCTCCGCGTAGTTGACGCGTAGTAATATTGCGTAGTATTGCGTAGCGTCAACTACAAGCAGAATACGGCCACACAGATAAAAATCATGGTAATGTTGCATTTATTACTCACTTATTTTTAGATTTAAGCAATAAATATGATCGTTAGAAAACATTTCAACATAGTTAAGAAGATATGTTTGGGACTACTTTCATCTCAAAAATCCGTATCCTCCTAGGAGGGTATGCAGCTCCGTATCCTACTCAGTAGCGATCTGTTTACATAGGCTTAGTATGGAGACTTCGTATTAGGTGGGTAATATAGGAATTCATACTACATATAAAAGGATGATGGAACATAATCTTTATGCCAGACTCTCACAGAATATTGAATCTTCATTGGGCACGCAAACCAACAGGTCTGTGCTGGGCATACCAGTTCCTGCGAAATTTATATACATGTACATGCATGTTGATGGATAAATATACAGAAAATAGAATTAGAAGGAAACCCACGAGATGAGAATAACTTGGTCTGTACTCCACCGAGTTTGACTGCAGAGTAATTCACGAAGCGAAGCTGAGTGAATTACTCTGTGGTCAAACTCGGTGGAGTACAGACCAAGTTATTTTCACCAAGTGGGTTTCTGATTTTATCTCACCCCGTATAACATTAATTATTGATGAAGTGAATCACCCAATCAGCCATTGAGTATTGGGTACACGAACCTCACGGCCGTGGAGTACGGGTTCCTAATGTTAAGCCTATGGAGAAAAATACCGGGGTGAGATAATAGAGGGAAACTATGTCCCGATGAAAATATATCAAAGTTGCGAGGTAAGGCTCGAAAGAATTACTGCCTGGGGCATTGGCCGAGGGCTGTAATTTAAAAAAAACCCCGGAGATTTCTTTACCTGGGATAGCTAAAGAAGCCATGGCCACCTTATCGAGAAACTCCAACCACTATGTTTTCTTCCCGCCAGTTTCCCGCCGGTTTCATAGCAACTAAGAGTGTTGCTATGCCTGTTGCTATACAACAATGTTTTGGGAACATCATAGTCGCATCGAAGTAGAACGAAAACGCCAGCCTTGGTACATAACTCATAATTGCTGCAACCCTAGTCAGTATGTAACTATACATTGTTGGCCAATGGGTGTGTTGGAATATAGAGTACCTGTTATATCCCTGAAAAGACAGTCAAACCTGTGCGCGCAGTGAGAGAGCCTACATTCAAAAGCGATCATCCGGAACAAGTTCTTCTCAGTATAGGCCCGTTTCCATTGGCCGATTTCCCGTCACCGATCTACAGTCAGGAACCACCAACGGACTTTTGCCACTGCTGACCCAAAATCGGTCGATGGAAACGACCAAGCTCGTGAAATGACCCAAGACTTTTTCTGCTTAGATTATGCAATGTGGCACCACCCACCACTGAGTGAATGCTAGGACACTTAGTGAAATCTACTACGCTTCTATATCGACGCAGTCTGTGGCACCACCGACAGACTTTCTGGGCAACACAAAAAATCTACACAAAGTTTGTCGGCCAATGGAAACGGGCCTTATAGGCCCGTTTCCATTGGCCGACGAAAACGGCGTAGGTTTTCTGTGTTCTCCTTATAGCCTATTTCCATCTGCCATCACTAATGTACAGTCAGGAACCACCGACGGACCTTTAGCACTGCCGACGTTTCTGTGGACCAATGGAAAAGGGCCTTATGGTGTTCGCTAAAAGCCCGTTTCCATTGGGCGACCATTTGGCAACGATCTGCAGTCAGGAACCATCGACAGATTTTAGCACTACTGACACGAAATCAGACAATGGAAACCAGCATGAGAATACATTTCAGATTTAAAAGTTACGTATTATAACACAAATAGAAATTGGAGGATAGACAATATTTAATGAACTAAACGGATGAAGAACTACAGTATTGATTCCTCTACAGTTAACACACATTTGATTCAATCACAATCCTACCAAGTATGAGCCCTGCGCATCAGAAGTCGATCTAATTCCCGGTCTATATTTGTTCTTTTTATGAAGGGCATTCACTTGACTTTGTCTTTATATATTCCTTTTAATAACAGGTTGCAGAAACAACTACTCCAGTATCCATGAGCAGAATAAAAATACACAATATCCGTAGAAAACATTATTTGGCTCCTTAAAAAGTGCTACCAAAAATAACATATGACCAGTTCTGGGAGATCTTAGTAGCTAGGCAGTATTCATCGCTAAAGTCAATGACCCTCTTATATATATATATATATATATATATATTTTCTTATATATATATATATATATATAGATATATATCTAATATATATATATGTATATATACATACACATAAAGATGTAAAGGCCAGCATCATAACATCTACTTCCATGAGCCCTTAGGCACTTCCACAAGGATGCCACAACCTTTGATGGGAGGTAAATTAAACCACTTCTATTCCTATAAATATAAACTGGCACCTTGTGTTATACTAGGAATCCGGCATGGAGTGAGATTCCTAGTACTTCTAAGTAGATCTACATCAGCTAACCCTGAGGCAGTGGTGATGGTGGTGGTGGGGGGTCTGTGGTGCAATGGTTAAATTTGTTTACAATGTATTCCAGTCCCAAGAAATATCTCATTGCCAGGATCTTAAAAGTTGACATCTGTACTTCGACATTTGCCACCTGACTTATCTGTTTCTATGGTAGCAACTATTTAAGTGTGATTAGGTATTCGATGTCAAAGTTGCTCACTTCTGAAGGATATGGTTTAAAGGGATAATTTGCTCGGAACAGAATATTTCCCTTCTATTACGAGTTTATTTTAACCCCACTTAAGGGAGCACCCCGCTTAAGGGGACACCCCGCTTAAGGGGACACCCCTCTTAAGGGGACACCCCTCTTAAGGGGACACCGCTCTTAAGGGGACACCCCTCTTAAGGGGACACCCCTCTTAAGGGGACACCCCTCTTAAGGGGACACCCCTCTTAAGGGGACACCCCTCTTAAGGGGACACCCCACGTAAGGGGACACCCCACGTAAGGGACCCCCTGCTTAAGGGGACAGTTATTTTGGTACAGAATGCTATGGTGTGTGTATGAGGCTGGTAGACAGGTGTCTAGAAAATCAGACACCAGGCAACAGCCTACATAGGCTTCTGTAGGTGTCTGGGTAGGGTCTGTGGGGTAATAATATTGTATCTATGCAGTAGTATTACCTATGTGAAGGTATTTTATACTACCATAGTCTAACTGTCGGCAGACTAAAAACCCTGCTTAAGAGGCAACCCTGCTTAAGGGACAACCCTGCTTAAGGGGCCCCCCCGCTTAAGGGGGCAGTTTGTCCCTTTAAGCAGATAGTGTCCCTTTAAGCAGGGTTTTACTGTGCATATTCTCTCTAAGATTTGACTGCGTCCTAGGCCTGAGCGACTAACCACATGTAAATGATTAAAGTGTTTTTTTCTCATTATTCCAGGTTCAAAATTATAAAGAAACAACCTTGCTGTTAATGAAACGGTCTCAAGTCAAGTTTACAAACCTGCGCCTATGGCGTCGGTCTGTATTCATTTGACGACAGACCAAGAACGGAGACCGTTTCGTCAACAGTAAGGTCGTTTCCTCATAATCTCTCTCGATCCCCTCTGTCAATAGCACGACACAATTTCTCAAATCAGTTTTACCAATGGTCTCCATACATACTTCATTCTCCTTTGCCAATAAAACCCTGGTAAGCAATCTAAAAGGCTAGATATCAAACTCTAATAGCTGCTGATCTAACATGATGGCACTGGCCTCCTTTCTGGACACAGCAATGTAAGTTGGGGAAAATTGAGATCATCGCCTTATGTCGCGTTTCCACCTGCCGACCAAAACCCCACCGATAATTTTCACGCTGTACAAAAATCAGTCGGTGGTTCTCCTTGTGAAAAGTCTGTGGCACATAATCGGTGACCTGTACTGCCAAATAAAAAACCCATCGATAATTTATGTGCTGTACAAAAGTCGATGGGTGGTTCTCCTTGTGAAAAGTCTGTGGCATATAATCGGTGACCTGCAGTGAAAAATAAAAGACCAATCGATAATTTATGTGCTGTACAAAAATCGGTTGGTGGATCTCCTTGTGAAAAGTCTGTGGCACATAATCGGTGACCTGCACTGCCCGCATGTGTTTCCATTTGCCATTTCAAGGTACACTGATAAATGCCTTTTGGTTGTAAACTGCAGACCGCCACTGATTAATTCAACGCAGTTTGATTTCGTCGGTGGGCTCAAAAGTCGGTCGGTGCTGCCATATTGCATAAGGAGGGAGGGAAAAATTGTTGACCATTTCTGTTCCCACCTGACGATTATTGCGTGGAATGTGTTACATAATCGGTCGGCGGTGCGAAATACCATAATCGGTGTGGATAATCGGCAGGTGGAAACGCCGCATTTCACAGGAATTTACGGCGACTGCCCGAGGAACAGTCATCAGATGTTCTGCGAACCCCCCCCCCCCCCCATGAAGCATGAAGTGAAATTCACACATGGGATTCATGTACCCCACATGGTTCAAAATCTGACAAGATTCTGTTCCTTTTTCAGGGTATATGTCACCAACAATTGCAGGGGGAAAACATGTCTCAGGGAAATGGACGAAGAGATTATGTTCGAGTTCAGAATCTTAGCAGGATTTGTCTCAGATAAACATCCTGTGAGGTACATGAATCCCATCGTGTGAATCCCACTTTAGATGTAATCATCACTGACAATTTCAGGGGGAAATATTTGGAACCTGACAATTCAGACGAAGAGTTTGCGTTTGAATCTCAGAAGAATTTCTATCAGACAGAAACCCTGTGAGGTACATGAATCCCACCGTGTGAATCCCGCTCTACAATTCAGACGAAGAGATTGTGTTTAAGTACAGAATCTCGACAGGATTTGTCTCAAACAAACACCCTGTGAGGTACATGAATCCCACTGTGTGAATCCCACTTCACATCATTGTGTCAGTATTTGCTGACAGTCACCCTAACCTTTCGGCCTGACTCACTCATTGGCCTTTGTCACTGTCAGATGTGGTATCACAAGCACCCGGCCTAGCCACATCAGGGCTCCGTTTGTATTCTCTAATTAGACCCATGTTTTAATTGTTTTTCACTAAGTGTCTCAGGTGAATTAAGGGAGAGAGAGGGAGAGGTGCGTCGACAGGTGAGTGGTAGAACATGGTGAGGGAGGGGGGGATGGGGGTCAGTCAACAACAATGTATAGACGGGCAGGTGGGCAGCAGCGGAGGAGGCAGGGGGCGGGGCAGGTAGAAAGTCTTTGATGTTTGATATGTAAAGAATTCCACATGTGCAGAGCTCATTCATATCCTTGTCCGAACAATATCTCAGGATTAATTGATTCGCAGCATATGGAAAACACTTGCGTAGATAGGGAAATTATATGTTATAACAAAATTGATTATTCTAGTTTAATCAAATTGTACATTTGAATTTTATTTTAAGAATTTTGTTTTCCGGAAAATGATATGCGTAGATAGGGGAATGATATATGTTATAACAAATTGATTATTCTAGGTCAATCAAGATGTACATTTGAATTTTATTTTAAGAAAATGTTTTTTTTCTCGGAAAATCATATGCGTAGAAGGAGGAATGATATATTATAACAAAATTGATTATTCTATTTCAATGAAGATGCACATTTGAATTTTGATTTAAGAATTTTTTTTTTTCGGAAAATCATATATATGTGTACATAGACGAATGATATATTATAACGAAATTGATTATTCTAGTTTAATCAAGGCGCAAATTTGAATTTCATTTTAAGAGAATCTTTTCCGGAGCATTCTTGCCTTTTAGAATATATATGTGTGGAGCATTTCTGCAATCTCGCTGATATAGGCTTACATCCCATTCATGTTGAAATATCATTGGTTATTAGATAAGCCTACAGCCATTCAAGACAAAAGCTAATCAACAATGGAACCTAGTATTGATATATATTTTTAGAATCTGCTAATACAGTATACCCTCCTTACTGATACCCCAAACCCTGCAATCCGCCACCACCCTACCCCCATCACACACACACCCTTATTCAGCACCCCAACCCTATCCACTCTCCACCTTTCAGCCTCTTCATTCATTCACTATTGAGAATATCTCCAAAAACCAAAATGGCGGCTGTGGCGGCGCATAGAGATGTCGGAGTGTTGGTTGTTTAGATACCTAATGAGAGACATTCTAATCACAGCACACACACACACCCTCACAGAGCCTGGGTTGTAGCACGGAGGAGGAGGTGGTGGTGGAGGGAGTAGGTAGGTAGGTTGGGGTGTCAGTCATTGCATTGAACAGAGAGGACTGGCGCAAGAAAAGCCTCGCCTTTCTCCACTGCTCTCCGCAGTTTGTTATAGGCGGCCTAATTCGAAATATACAGCAATTTAGAAACGTCTCATATAATTACCCCGTCATATTAAACACTACGTCACCGCGTCGAGGGCATAAACAAGGGGCTGCAACGACTGGCGAAGCGGGGGGGGGGGGGGGGGGGGGACGGGGAGGGGGGGGGGGGGCTGATTACCTTCACCGGCACACGCAGCATATATACCATCATGAGTGTTGCCATGGCAACGCGCTCATAAATTGAAATTCATCAATTTAATAATTCAATTCTGTCAGATTCAGCCCCGCAGTGCCTGCTGGGTTTTTGTCCCGGTTGCCGCTGATGAAGCTAGGCTCTGCCGCTACTGCCGGGGCTTTTTCTCTCTTCTACTCTCCCCCCCCTCTCTCCTCCCCTCCCCTCGCGCACACACCCAACCACCACCACCGCCACCACCACCACCACCAAGAAATAAATGGTTTTGGAAAGCTTGGAAGTTTTATCTATTAAAATAATGACTACTCTTTCATCAGCCAGTGCGGCCCCAACACCGACGACTGAGAGAGAGAAAAAAAACACAGCCACGGCCAAAGGAAAAGAAATTACATGAAAAACTCTGCGGCACCCGCTTTCAAATTGAACGTCTACCGGTTGCCATGGTAACGGGAACAAGGCCGCCCTCTAGAGGCGTATGAAAATACAATGCAATGTTGGGCAATATTAATCACGTGACTACGCTTTGAACCGACGCCGACTAAAAATACGGCGTCTTTAGACTCGAAGCGGTAAAAATGCGGCAAAACGGGGCGTATTGATTTTTTGTGCGCCTGCGCAGTCAGCACCAGTGCTGGGAGCAGCAGCAGCGCCCTACAGTGGAAAAGCCCGGTACTAGGAGCTAGAAGGGACTTTTTTCGCTCGCTCCCTCCCTCTCTCGCTCAGTGCCTTTCCCCCATCGCTCTGCCCATCTCTCTACTCTACTGTCTATCTGTCTCTTTTAGCCCTGTCCTTCCATCCTCATCCCCCACTCTCCATATTCCACTCTCCCCCCCCTCCTCTTAAATCTGAACGTTTTGCCGGTCTTCTTCCCACCAACCCCCTTCGGCCACTATCAACCCCCTCCTCCTCCCCCGGTCCCCCGGTCCCCCGGTCCCCCGGTCCCCCGCCCCTCCTCCCCCGTCCCCCGGCCCCGCGCGCCCGATGCCGGTATTGGAGAT